>OZ020604.1:191226076-191892076 GCA_963971545.1 Philophylla caesio | reverse complement strand
AAAATGAAATAAACGTAAAATTTGATACACATACAAAATAATTTATACTTCGAGTACAAATATACATTCATATTTGGTACAGAAGCAAATGCACTAACATGAAGTAAAATTATTTTTAAACAGTGTTTCAGACCGATTTTAAAAATTTACATATAACGATTTACTACAAAAAGATGTCAAAAATTAATAAAAAATCACCCACTCCATTTTGAGCGAGGCAGAATAATTCCTGATATTGATCAAAATGCAATCTTAAAGCAATACAAGCCTTAAGTGTGTTATCCTCCAACCTGGACCTAAGTTTGTTTGTCTGCTGCGCCTCAACACCGGTTGGTTGGATTGCCGACAAAAAGTTAAATGCTCTCTGTAAGACAAAGCCTTTATCGCCTCATAACTATCAATTTCTTTAACCAAGTCTTCTGTCAAATTTTATGCCTTTCGATTATTGGACACTGCTCGAGCTGCTCGTTAAAACTTGATGTAATTTATCTTTTAGACTTTCTGCCTTATCCACTTCAAGCAACTCGTCGTTAGTTCTATTAAATTCGCTTTCAGAGTAAGGCGCAAAGAGCAAAACAGCATTTTGTGCCGATTGTGAACTCTCCAAAGGCTTTTTTTGCCCTTGAAAGGAAAATTTTTATGAATGATACAAAATTAAAAAAATAAATGTCTGTTTTCTGCAATTCCGGGATTTGAATAGACTGATCCCGAGATTTCGGAATCCCGGCATTGATATGCCTAATACATACAAATAAAGTGCGAATGGATGTATTATTTAAAACAATTTACAAATTCATTTGATATGCGAACGACTGCACGGGAATGTGACCTAAGCGAATAATTCAACTATCACATTTAAGCAGTACTTAATCGGAAAACTTCATATTTAATATTTTTAAAACTTTAATTAATTAAGAATTTTTTAAGATGCTTCAGTTTACGATTACGACTGAACAGCCCAAATATTGTTGCGACCTGTTTATCGCAATGTTCTGTTTAGTGACTAGGCTCCTTTTGAGCCAATAATAAATAACACTAAAAATTCGCCGAGTTATAAACAACTTACAAGGAGTGGCCGCATTCAAATTTAAGTACATTTGTAAAGGAAGCCTTTTAAAATTTAGTTTCGAAAATGTTTCAAGTATCATTCAAAGTTTGAGCCACTTGTAACATGTACTTATTTATACTAAAATTGTTTGGGCTACCGAAATTTTTTAAAGCTTTTTAATAAAAAATTAAAAAAAAATGTGTGATGAAAAACATATACAATATGACAAAAGAATCACCCTGTAGTATTTAATTATTTGAGTCACTGTAAATTGTGTTTTTTTTTATTTATTTGTATAGCAGATTCTAATTAGCAGTAATATATGAAAAGTTCTTTGAAATGTAGCAATACATTAATTTACAGCTACGGACCTTGGCTTGTTATTTTATAAATTAATTTCAAAGCTAAACATAACACAAATGTTCAAATTCACAAGCGATCTTAAAACTTCTAACATAAAGTAGTTCTGTGAACATATTTTTCAAATAAGTCAGCCGTATTGGAAGGTTGATATCATATTTTTAGTTAGCTGTCTCAAGTAATAAGACTTTGACATGTCTAATCGCCTGTTAGAAACCATCCGCGTTTTTTAATCGGCTATTTAAAAATGTCATAAATGATACAATAGCCGAAATCAATGACACTTAAAATCAGGAGTAGATATCAAGTATAAAATCCACTTTATTATTGGACCGCGGCACGATTTAACTCTTCATAAATGAGATTATATATAATAATATAATTTTGGCGCGTACACTATATAGCTCAGTGTTTGGCAGAGCTTCCCCTACCATTTGTGGTGTGCGTCTTTATATTATACCACAAATGGAGGGACCTACTGTTTTGTGCCGACTCCGAACGGCAGATGTATTTAATGAGAAGCTTTTTCATGGCAGAAATACCCTCGGAGGTTTGCCATTGCCTGCCGAGGGGTGACTGCTATTAGAAAAAACTTTTTCTATTATAAAGATTTTGCTTGCCCTGGCTGAGATTCGAACCTCGAACTCATAAATGAGATTAAGTTACGATATATGCGTAAATCTTAGGTTTGTCGAGTTTTTCTTTAACAAATTAAAATTAGGAATGATTTTTCAATTCACCACGCCTACATACCATATAAATAACTACTTGACTCATCACTTCTTTTTATCTCACACCAAGGCGAATTGATGTAAGGTGGTAGTGATTCGAAAAATGCATGCCTTTGGTGGGTTATTGTCAAACTTTATCTCCTTTGTATTTAACTTTCGCGAAATAATTTTTAAACTATGTATTAGAGTCACCGCAAAAAGTTATAGTGAACCATATGTTTGATCGATTAACACCACCTTTTATGAATTCGCCTTGCCTCACAACCTAAACTCAACACACGTAAAAACGACATCTCGACTATAAACGCCATCTCAACTATAAACGCCACTATTATTAGTGTAAATAATTAGTATAACCGAATGTTTTGGATTAATTTTATTCATTATAAGTTCGATAATCGTTAAAAAAAATTTGTAAATTCTATATTTTACGTTATATACTGGTCGTCAATCAATAGTATATTAAAAAATAATAAACATATTGAGAATCCTTATATTATTTGGATACCTTAAGTTTATATTTAACCAAGTGGCCAAAAATAGTAAAGGCGAAAATTTTATATTACTTTCGAAATATAAATATCTTCAAAAATTCCTTGAAATTTCAAATACATTTTTTTTGGAATTTTTTGTACATATTAAAACAGTTATGCAGAGAAATAGAGCCTTTATTATTATTATTACTTTAAAAGAGCTTTAAGCTAAATATTTCGTCGAAAAAATGTTGCAATTTTCAGTGACCTCCAAAAAGTTTTCGATTCTAAAGAAATAGGGACATTTGTTTCGATATACGACAATTCTAGGAATAAAGAGTATTAAAATTCCAATTTTACTTTTATTGAACCACTCTACATTGTGCATATAAGGCATTCCACACCGTTTTGAATATGTTGCATAGAAGGTTCTAAAATGTATGTAAACGCAATATAGAGCAAACAAATTTTTTTTAGTTCTATCAAAAAATATATTTAGTACTGTTTTATAGACAAAGGGCCAGAGTTTTATACATTTTTTTTTTTAAGTAAAATTTTTCAAAATTTTAATATTTTTATTTTCGGTCGTTCTATCATATCTTATGAGTTTTCTACAACATACTCTATTTACATGTTATTCTAAAAAAAATTGGAATTTTTCATTGAAATAGAATGGAAGGCCTGATATGTACATACATATAAAAAAGGAATATCACTTGTTTGTGCAAATATGTTGTGTACATACACATATTATCGTATATGTATGTATGTACAATGTACATTGTTTGCATACGTGAATGTAATCACACATGCGTGCATACCATTTCACTTCGTCACACTTTTATTCCAAATTAATTTTATTGAAATCTTGGCGACATTGAAAATGTCAAAGCTTATTGACAATTCCTCAATCAACTAACTTTTCAGCAATCCTCTCAATGCAGCTGTCAAATGGGAAATACGCTACGGAAAAATTAAACGCTTACCAGCGCTGACACCACACATCACTCCGCCACAAATTGCATTTTGTTTTGGAAACTTGAAAATAGTAAAAAAGCAAAAATTTTCACACAAAAAATTTTTTTTAAATAAATGTCACAGTGGGTGATGCCACACAGAGGAAATTAAATGTTTCCGATTTCGTGTGTGCACGCCACTCACTGACAAGTTCCTTATGCAGTAATTTATTTAAGTTATGTCGCCAGCGCACGTCAGCCGACCATTTTTCATTCGAGTTTTACAAGTATGCATTTACTTGTACATGGAAAATGTGCAATTCTCACGCTATGCTATGCTACTTTGCTTTGGTGAATGACAAATGAGGTGGGGTATGGTGTGCAGAAAGTAGCAGGAATTACAAAGAATATAACTAATTGAGTGCCACTTGATTGTGCGGATTGTACTTAGCCATTCTAAGGCACACAGATACTATTTTGTATGCAAATACATATGTGTTTGTATATGTGTGTGTGTGTGTGGGTTCGTAGCATGTGCGTGCATAATCTAATTGCATATCACTCAAACAATAGAACTATGATTACAATCAAATTACAGTTACTGTATCTGCGAAAAGTTTATGTGTGTATGTTTGCCGTTGGCAAAATATTTATGTCGCACTAATAAAATTTTAATTGCAGCAATAATGTGAAGAAAACTCTTAATTAATTTACGACAATTTAAGGCAATAAACATACACACTAACACACACACGCACACACATATACATATATACGCAAGCAAATTTAATGAGGCATTTTCAAAATTTATTACTTCAAAACAAATGCAAGCAATGTCAAGTACTCAAGAGAAAGGCATTTAATAAACTGTTTATTGGCTGGTGTTAATAAAACATTAGCTGCTGCTGAAATTGTCAAGTCTTAAATATTTAATCAGATTTCAGTATACATTTATATTGTTCTCAATTTGTTCACTATTGATAAAATTTTTGCTTTGCTGTCCTTCGGTGAGTGCTTCAGTTGAAGCGGAACGGCATTTTTAAATTAGTTTATTATTGTTTGAGATAATTTCTTATTATCGTTACTACATCCTTGCTAACGGAGTAGGTATTCGGATGTTAGATAATGCTGATTGGCAAAATGCTAGAACATTTAGAGCTAGCAAGTGAAATAATAATAATCCCAACAGTTTTTACCTTCCATGTTCGCCTAACCTACGCGAGAGACGCTTTCGCATGACGCACGGATTTTTTTTTCATATGACCCCATCGTTTTTAACCCATACTATCAAGTTTACTTAGGCAAGTCTAGTCAAAAACAATTCCAGTTTTTGTCCACATTAACGCTTTAATACAATTTTTACTATCCAAAAGAGTTTTAATTTAAAATCAAGCTGATGTAATTTTTTTCTGTAGCTGCACAGTATCTCGACACCCAACAAACACCTGCTTTTCATGACTCGGCACATATGAAAAAGAAATCGACCAAAGAATGTAAAAAGAAATCAAAATAATAACAATAATATTCATCGATTTTTACGTAAAACTATACCAATCCTGTATATGCTCATTGGAAATTTTTTTTTTATAAAAATACAAGTTTGTTTCTAAGCTAAAATTTCTAATTCAAAATATTTTGAAAGTAAGAGCTTTTTGTTACATAAATGTTTAAAAGTACTGTTAATGTTTGGGCTTTCCTTAAGATATAATCTAAACTTTGGTAATAATAAGTTCAACAATTATTTTAAGTAATTCCAGATTGCGATTTCAAACTACGAAATGATTTTTATTTACCACACTTTTACCAGCTAAACTTCTTAAAATACTTGTATAGTCAATATCTCATATTTCACAAAAAAAATCAAAAATCATATAGCACTTTCTCGTGACTGGCTATCAGACATCCTAATCAACGTAATTAAGAAAATTTTGAAAAATCATTCACATTTACAACACACTTAAAGATCATCAACAAATTCTGGCAATTTAAATTTCATTTGTATTTTTTCAATCCACTACGGATACATTTTTTTTTTATTCAAAAGTTTTATTTAAAGGTTTCTTTTAAATGTAGTGAGATACACCTGATAAGGGCCGCTGGATTTCTCTTTGGCGGAATTTCATGTAAAATCATTCGTAACAACCAATAATATCATGTTTTTAGTAAGAGTAATCAGAATAATGGTAGAATCGCGTCAGTTTTTAAATCGGCGATGCTCGATGGCTGTAATTTTTTTGGTTTGACTTCAAAGAGTTCATTTTCGTTAAAATCGCTATTACTTCGATTTAGGTAAAAGTGGTTTGAAACGAAAAAAAAAACAAATATAAAAGAATAAAACGTACATTGGTTTTTGTTGTCGCACGGTAATCAACAATGTACACGATTTTCGATGCTGAAAGCTCGATTTTAGTGACTGCAGTTAAGTGAAGTCAATCTACGTTTCTGAGACGGACACAAGTAAACCATAGGAACCACTTAATGGTCCTCCATTTTCAAATCCAAAATATCGCTTTTTGAATGAGCGCTGCAAAGTTGGCAAATGAAACCAATACTCAAGCCAAGGTTTTACCAATTCATTATAAAGGCTTATCCTATAATGATTTCTGTTTACTTATTGTACACCATACTTTTGCTGTTATGATTTTAAATATTGCCAAAATTGATGCAAGGTATATTTAGTATATATATTTAATGATAAATACCATCACCGGCCATTTGCGGGATTTTCGAACATAGTTTATGTCGTTACATAAATGATCAGATTCTAAAAGAGCTTCGATTTACTCAAAACTTTGTGTGCGAGTATATTCTGAAAATTTCCCTATGATTCAACTGAACACTCGCAAAATTTACGAAATTTCCGTTATATCGAATTGACAACCGGACACTTAGACGAAAAAACTAGTCACCGCGAAATATGAAGCTAAATGAGATTTCAATGAGATTTGTTAACAAATGCAAATTAAAATTTTTCATTCGTAAAATTTACGAATGGTTAGTATTCTGGGGTTAAATAAGTGGTCCTCAATAGCCGCTGATTAGTTGTAAGAAAAAACAATGTTGTCACCATTAGGCTACCTCAATAAAAAACTTAAAATATTTTTTATTATTATCGTAAATTAAATTTCAGATCATTTTTATGCATATTTCCCTTAAAAAAGGGGTAAGCCACGCCTTGCGGCCAGCCTTGCATTCAATATTTTACAATCGCAGCTGTTGTGATATTTGAAGTCATGGGAAAGGAAAAAAAAAACATTTTGTCATCAAATCGTTAATAAAAAAAATATATTTTATTAAATAAAATTATTAAAATTTTCGTATGTAGTGTTAAAATGAAGAATTTTTTTTTACCTTTTTTCACTGGCTTGCAATGGTAAAAAATGTCTATCTTCATTCGAAGGCGATAGGAAAACTACACAGTTTGAACAAATTTTTTAGTTTTTACGTATTTTTCATTTTAAATAACGTTTTAAGAAATTTTTGGGTTAGCTTTGTAAAAGGAATATTTTGCAATGGTACACGGAGGCTCTAAAATTTCCGAAGGTATCGGCGCCAAAATCCACGGCCCCAGGACAAACGTGTCAGTCCCAATGGTGCGTTTTTCGAGCATATTTCAGGCAGAGTTATACGCCATATGCCTATGTATGTGCTTTCATCAACTTAAGCCAGAGCTCGGCATTTCATAACAAAATTGTGCAAACTCACTTCATACGTGTTCTTACGCTCTATCGTTTAGTCGTTGGCGAGACAGCAACGAATCAACATCGCGCATTGGTGAACGGCTTTGTTTCGTCAATGCATGTGCTCTGCGAGAAATAAAAATGCTTAAGGTTACATGGAATGCTTTTTTTGTTATAAGTCATTCAAAAAAAAAGCAAAGAATTTGCTTTAAAAATTACATTTTGTTTATTTTCATAAAGATCTAAAAAAATTTAATGATGAAGAAGGACAAGGCCTTTTTAATGAAAAATTATATTATGTTTTTCTTCAAAGCTATGCAAAGTATTATTATTGATGATTTCATCAAATACATATCATAGATTTAAAAACGTATTAATGCATATGTAGACATATTTTCGGATTTTGACATAGGTGAATCAAAATAAATTTATGAATTTTTAAGTTAAGTTAAGTTACAATTTTCGTAACAATCCGGGCAGTTTCCTACTGGGGTGCTTATGCGGAGCAGTTCTCTTATGCTCACCAACCCAGTCACAATTTAACATTTGCCGACCACTGACTTAAGCAGAAACCATAAAAATGAGCGCAAAATCATTATAAATGACAGACAAGCTGAACTTAAGGCCATTGCCTCGTATGAGGTGAAATCTTCACTTGTGCTTGAGTGCATAGAGACACTCAACTCCCTGGCGGCCCACAACCAAATTCAGCTTATTTGTTACCCAGGCCATAAAATATTGGCAAGGGACGACTGTCCAAATGCCCATTGAGAGGATACAATCAAAAGCGCTTCGGGCAACTGATTGTCCTCTCAAAGAAAAATCTGAGAATGCTCACGGGATTTTTCACCGGCCACTGCAGACTTCACGCCCACCTTCAAAGGTTGGAAAGCTGGTCCAATGAGTCGTGTCAGAGACCCCTCTGCATCGGCTCTACGAAAGCGAAACCATTTCAAGAAGACGAGAAAAACATAAAGGCCTTGGGGAACTAGAAGAAAGACAGGTACGGTCGCTGCCACTAAAAATCATACTCCATTTCCTAAGGATGATAGAGTCAGACAAAGTTTTATACAAAATTTGAGTTCGAACGCACAATGGATCATATGGTCGAAGTGCATACCTCATTTGAATTATCTAGTTGTGTAAACACGAGAATACCTAAGAATAACCTTTAATCAATTCAACAAATTAATAATCTTGAAAATCTATTAATGTGCGAAATATTAATAATTTTGCAACTTTTACTACAAATACGAGTATGCAAAAATTCCAGTTTCTATTTACTTAAGCTTAGTCCTCGGCTACCAAACCACTTCAGCATACACCAATCCGAGCTTATAGCATAAAATAATAATAGTAAAAAAAGCTGTTCTAAAGCTTTTTAACTCTTTTCAATAGCAATTTCCTCATGTCAACACCAAATTAAATGGCTCTTGGAGTAGATGCTTGGAATATATTATTTTTAGAGAATGGCTCATCATTTAAAAGTTATAATTTGTATTAGATGCAAACATATGCATTTATGCTTGTTTGTTTGACTAAATTGATATATGTTTGATATAAATTTGAGGAACTTACTAATCTACATTTCTACAGCATAATAATTGAAATGACTCAAGTACTTGGAATTTCAATAAAGTATTTGGAAACATTCCATGCTATTTTGCGACTTTAAGCTTTTATCTATTGACTGAATAGGGAAAAGTGAAAGTTTTGTATTCTGTTTTTTATTTACATACATATGTATGTATATACGTATTATTGTATTTGCCCTTAATAAGTTAATTATTTTTTATGTTTACTGGTATGATATTATTAGTATGCTTTTACTTAAATATGTATGTATGCATATGGATTTTGCTGCCAGTTGTTGAAAATTAATCTTAAAATGTTATATTAATTTAATTTGGGTTACTTAATAACCCCTGTTATTGCGTACAGACTAGTACTTCAAGTTAAATAAATAATTTTTTTGTGGATGTACAAACACAAAAAAGCTTGATTCAATGCAGATATGCATAAAATCCAATACACTCGAGCTATGCAAATAAGGAAACAGATAAAAAATATATAAAAATTCCGTTGAGATGAATATATTTATGTATGTATAAAAGCACGATGCAGTGTAGCCAGTCAACTATTTAAACTATGAAATATATAAAAAAAAATTGTTGCAGTAATTTAATTTATATAAAGTTTTGAACTTGCTTGAATAAGCTATGTATTAATTTGAAAACATTGAAAATAAAAAAAAAGGAAATTATATTGTAACCTATAATAACCTAATCAAGTGACAAGGAAAACAATTAGGACTTGACCATCACTACGTATGAGTAATATGAGGTATTATTTATGATTTAAATATTACTCATACGCCATGCTGATTAAACAATTAATTATGACAATCATTTTAAAACATTGCTAGAGATGGAATTTTGTTTTAAATAGGATAGAATTGTGTGGCGTGGTTGTTCACATTGTTTTACTTTTCAACATATATTTATAAAAGTACAAGCTTTTGTTTAATATATAACCAGTTTTAATTTGAAAATTTACAAGCACAGTTGTTTATTGTTGTGTATTTTTGTCAAGTCTTAAGGCCGTTAATTTATCTATTCCAAATCGATTTCGCGTTAATTTGTAATGCATTTACTTTACTTTTCAAGTTTTGTTTGAACATAATTAATACTTTACCATTGTTCTTCGTAATCGCTTCAATTTTCAAACAATTTAATATTTGACGTCTTAAACACTTAAAAATCAACTTTGCTACAGTTTCCACAAGCTTCGATGTAATAAGTCATAAATAATACAGATTTCTTTAACTCAGATTCTTCCGTAAATTTTGCTGCGTCACTCGCATCAAATGATAATAAATGAACGCAATGGAGGTTTTCATCAGATAATTATGTTCGGTTTCCAGTTTCGCATGCCATAAATGCTTTCATACGTACATATATATTTTTGCGTATCCATGTTTTATTTGTCTTCCTATTATGTTTGCAAATACTTTATACATTTGCATCGCCATTGCCAACGATTTGTCATAATTAATTTTGATGACATTGCACTGACGCAGCAAGATTGGTCGCCATTCTCGATGCGGAGCCATTAGCAACGGTAATGTGACTACTTCAATTGGCAGTAAGAAGAAATTACGCTTGGCAATTGGGATATCAGTTAAGTGCCGCACACTCAGTTCGGAACCGAAGTGGTTGGAGTTGGATTGTTCTGGTCTGAATGACGTATTTTTGATCACTTTTGTGTTGTCGGATGAAGCAGCTTCGTTTTCCAATAAAATTCAAGGAAATCCACTAAGTCAAGTACTTTAAGTTTTTATCAAAATATTTAAAACTTTTGCAGATAACATAAAAGTAACATTCAAATGAAACTTTCAATTGCAAATTTTAAAAACCCAAACAAATTTCATGCCAACATGCATGAGCAACTTCCAACGAAGCACTTGTTTTGAGTCTTAAAGCGAAAAATTAAAAAAAAAAAATGACGATTGTGGCAAGGGCATAAGTAGGACAATTTATGTAGTTTGATTTCTTATTGCTACTGCCTTCATAAGGATGCATGTGTATTTGTGTGTCAGTACAATTGTGTACATGCTTGTTGAAAGATAATCGATAAGGTATATATGTATATACATAAGTGCATACATCAATCAAAATTTCTTTGATAAATTTGTTCAAGGTTTTGTTTTGCTTTTATCAGAGAACCTATTTAATATTCAATGAAAAAAGATAACATAGAATTTTAAGCAATAGATTGCGCACGTAGAATATTAAAATAATAAAAGGAAACAGAGTGCAAAAAGACGGAAGGAAATTTATTTTTTAATATAGAATTCATTCTTCAATAACATTGAATGTGTGAAAATTGGTAAAAAAAAATAGATATATTTTTTTTTTACTTTCTCTCCTAGTTTCAAAACAACACTAATATGTGGAGGGAAAACACTAATAGGAAGAATTGTCGTGGAAAATTGTTAATTCTTGATACTTTTGATTAACTTTTAAAAGTCATCGAAAAAATGGCACAAATGACTTTTGATTTTTGACACTTATTGTACAATGTTTATAAAGGGTTTATATTGTTTTTTTTTAGATAACTAACTACGCTTTTATGAAAAAATACTAAAAATTTAAAAAGAGAAGAACAGGTTGTGAAAATTTGTTAATATGTTAAGACCTTAAAGAAAAGCAATAACGTGTATATTAAAATTTAACATATACAAATTTGTTTTTACGTAAGACTGATTTAAAAAAATATAAGTTTAATGGAAATTGTCATAAGCAGGGTACATTTTTTTTTTTAAATTTTGACTCATGCAATTTGTTTTTTTTTTTTCTTTTACCTACGAAAACCTTAGCGGCAAATTATTGAGTTTGAGCCTATTGACTTAATTTTGCATGCGAGTTCAATAATGCTTTCTAATATTCAGCAGCATGTCGATTCGCCGATATATCAAACTTGAGATACCACGCCTAGCCTTTTGCTAAACATATATTTATTTTCATACTTTTATTTAAATAAATAATTGTTTATATATACAATGCCCTGTGAAAATGCTAACTGATTAATATTGGATATGTATTCTTTGTTTAACTTCATTTCCGTTTTTAAAAAATAAATCTCTAGAATAAACAATGGAATTATTTTGATAAAGGTTAATGTGTGATTCCATTCATTTCTGCTGAGATAAGAAAGAATTGCTCGTTATCTCACACTATTGCAAAATGCCAAAAAAAAGTTGATAACCACTTTTCTAGTACAAATATTCAGCCACTTTAAACTAAAAGTTGTAATTAGTTAAATTTATTTCGAAATAACACATGATTGGTTAGTAAATAGTTGCAACTTTTAACTCACACTTCCCTTTCCCCAAGCGCATTTAAAGATCTTTATCGCGTTTGTTTTTAAACTTATTTTCCTCAACCAAACGCAGACCATTTCAAAAAGGCAAACATTGTGTGTACCTTTCTGCTTGATGTATAATCGTTGAAAAATCGCATTTTAATAAACTGCTTTATATTTTCCAGTGACTGTCTTCATGTTTTTCTTCCTGTTATTTTCTTTTCTCTTGTTGCCTTGCTAATACTGTTGAAATGACAAGTCAGTTGTGGAAATTATGGTTGACAAGCCTTAAAATACATTACAAAGCTGAAATGTAAGCGAAGAAATATACTGCGCAAAAAACTCCACAAAACTAATGAAGTGGAAAACGAACTGCTCTGTATATAGGTTAAGAAGAAGTGTAGTGGATAACGGTTTGGGAAATTAAATTGTGCAATAACTTTGTTAAATTTGTTTTCTAAGATGACATATTAGGCTTCTTTTAAGATTGAATAGAAACGAATTAAGAAAAGTTTTCAGAATTAAATAATTTATGGAAAATGTACGCTTATACATATAACATAACACAAATTTTCCATGCAAATTTCATCAGAATTTTTTAAATATTCTGTATGATAATTTTTTTGTTTAATAAATATTGAACTTTGAAAATTTTATTAAATTTTTTATGCTGTATTGGAAAAATGTATTGCTTTTTTTTTGGGCGGAGGGTGGGATTTTCGTTAGTCCTTCAATACCACTCGGAACCAGTGCGGGACTATTTCAGAAGGATTTGATCAATATTTTGGCACTAATGCGTGACTAGTCGGGACTCTCCACGACTAGTTTAAAATAAACAAGTAAGAAAAGCTAAATTCGGGCAAAACCGATTTTTATATACCCTCGCGATATAGTTTTGTATGGTCAGTGCCCATGATTTCATAAAAACCCCGTTTCTTTGTTTCAAATCGGTGCTAGTATTAAACTTTACTCAATTTCTTCCAATAAATACTGAAAAACGTAATTTTTTGCATTTTTCAAAATTTCCGTTATATGGAAGTTAGGCGTGGTTATGGTCCGATTTCAAAAGTTTTTGACGGTGATGATAGAGATATCAATTACAATATGTTCACCAAATTTTGTAACGTTACTTTATATCGTTGTTGAGATACCTACATATGTATGTACGTTTTTTTATAAGTGGGCATGGTAACGATTTTTGAAAATTTCATAAAAATCAAGTTTCTTAATTAACTATCTCTCTAAATATCAAATTTTAATTAATATGTTTCAATAGATAAAGAAAAAGCAAAATTTTTGCATTTTTTCAAAATTTCCGTGGGCAAGGTCCGATTTCAAAAATTGTATCGATGATAACAGTGATACTAAGGAAAATTTTTTCACAAATTTTGTGACGATACCTTACACTGTTATTGAGATACAGACATTTTTTCATAAGTGGCAACGCCCATTTTTCAAAATTACATAAATACCTAATTTCTTAGTTCAAAAACGCCCCAAATACCGAATTTCACTCAATTTGTTTTAATTTTGTTTTAATAGATACCGAAAAATGAAGTTTTTGCATTTTCCAAAACTTTCGTTATATGGGAGGTGGGCGTAGTTATGATCCGATTTTACAAAATTTTCTACGATAATAATAGCGATGTCAAGGAAAATATGTCCACCAAATTTTGTGACGATTATTAATACTGTTATTGAGATACAGAACATTTTTCATAAGTTTGCGTGGCAATTCCTATTTTTCAAAATTTCATAAATACCAAATATCTTAGTTCAAAATCGCTCCAAATACCTAATTTCACTCAATTTGATTTAATGGATACCGAAAAAACGGAGTTTTTGCATTTTTCAAAAACTTCCGTTATATGGGAGATGAGCGTGGTTATTGACCGATCTTGACCATTTTCAATACCAACCTACCCTGTCTAAAGAGCAATCTATGTACCAAATTTGATTGAGATATCTCAATTTTTACTCAAGTTATTGTAACCACGGACAGACAGTCAAATCGATTTCTCTTTTCATTCTGTTAATTTAGTATATCAGTTAACAAATAATAAAGTCAACTATATTCTCCAACCAAATGCGCTACACGCTCGAGACATTTTTGCTACCTACGCGTCTTCCAGAGTATGGGAACACTACACCATAATTCGAGGAATTTCATCACACCACCGTTGCTGCTACCGCCGCCGTCCGCTGCCGCTGCCACCTTGGGTCGCTGCAACAGCACTGCTGTTAATTATTAATTTTTGATTTGGGCACAGTTATTTGGTTTTTCGGACTCAATAAAGAAGGAGCGATTCGCTCCGTAAATAAAACCGTAACGTAGTTTTTATTAACTTATATATGTCTTTATCTATCTCGATTAGTTTTTGCTGTTACAAACAACCGTTATACGAACAAAGTTATAATACCCTTGTGTACAAGTACGCTCGGGAATAGTCACGAACTGTGACTTCAAAATGGTCTTTGAAAAATTCCTGAAATCCCAAATTAATCCGGTATAATCCTAAAATGTCCCAAAATGTTCCCGAAAATTCACCGAGCTCATCCCCAGCTAGACCCGTCATAATCTTGAACTAAAAATTATCATAAAATTACTGAAAATTAATAAGCTGAAAATTGTAAAAACTTAACTACTCATATGTCACGTCACTAAAATGGAGAGGAGTAAATTATTACGAGATGATAGAAAATTTTAAGCAACATTTTCTTCGTAAAGCTTAAAAATTTGTTGGTCAATTGATATCGAATTGTCAGCTGCATTATTTTGTTGTAATAATAAGTGGTTATGAATAAGCGGCTAATAGCAGCAAGAATTCGCTTCATACTATTTAAACAGTAGTGACATAACTACTTAATTCGGTGTCCAAAGTAAGGCATATTCCTTTTGTCATAAATATCAATGTTTTCTTAGGGTAAGCAATCTGCGCTAAAGCAATGACAGTTAAATATTTCTTAAATAAGTACAAGCAGAGTTTTTTATATCTAGTGTACAAAAAACAGTTAGCATTTGTACTACCCTCAAGATTTGAAAAGCCAGCTTCACGCTGCTGCAGAATCATGAAAAGCACTACTACCCTACCACCAACATACAAAGCTGTCTTTGAATAACGCTGTCCTCATTTTGACTGCACCTCTATTCAGAACACATATTCGTTTGTATATTGGTGTGTGAGAGCTTATGTAAATAAAGTACTTCAAATAAAATCTGGATAATGCAATAGACAGGTAGACGAACTTTTGAGCAAAACAGCGGAATGGCGCCGCTGTGACTGCTACTTTAAAAATCTACTCAGCGACACTAAAGCAATAATAAGGAATATCTTAAAACAACAAAAACAAACAGCACATTTTTCCACAAAAGCAATTTAACTTGACTAGGAATATTTTTATTGTCTAGCTAAAAATTGCATAGTTTCGATAAAATATTTAAGCTATAAGTAACTTATGGCCATAGTTTAAGAGGTCATCTTGGTAAAGGTTACAAAAAAAAAAGGGAATGTAAAAACTGCCTTGGCCGAAAAAGTTGTTTTGTCAAATATACATACACATAAATACGAGTATGTATATGTAACAATACACAGATAAAAATATATTTTAAAATATGAACTTACTGCTTATCCTTGCGTTGTTGGCGTTTCTTCTTGAATGCTTTCTTAACACGCAACAACAAGAACGCTGCACGGTCCACGGAGAGTGTTGTGCTCTTCTTCGGCGGCGGCGGCGGAGCATCTTCCATTTTATACGCTAACTCAGCGGCGGCTGCTGCTGCTGTGTAGCGGTTAGTAGTCAATCTGAAAAATGTGGATAGCGAAAAGGCGCTGGCGCAGTGGAGCAACAGCCACGAAGCAAGTGTTCACTTTCAGTTCGGTAAGTGGGCAATAAGAGTTTCGAAGTTGATGAGGCAAATGTGCTTCGAATGCTGTACTTGTAGTTGGTGATTTCGCTGCTGCTGCTTTTGACGATCCACGACGATGGTAGTTGATTTTTATTATTTGTTGCTATTACTTTGAGTATGCGAAAGGACGATAGCTGCCTATGATTATAAGGTGCTGTGTCCTTGCAAAGGGTTTATCGGCTGCCTTTGGTTTCAGAGTTTTTGTACAATTGTTATAATTTTTTTTTTTGATTTGCCTTTGTAGCAATGTATTATATAGATTATTTTCATTTCAGTTTGCTGTCTTTTCGTAAAAATTTTCAATTGAGTTATTTCGTGTCTTGGTTTGAGATTTTAGCGCTTGATTGCGCAGCACGGATCTTTGGTTTTTTTTTTTTTTGGCTTTACGCTTGGCTGCGCACTCGATTGGTAGCTTGAAATCTCTCTACTTTTGCCATAGCTTGCTCTCTCACACACTTATTTTAAGTGCGCCGCGGTGTGTATCTTCAGCAAATTGATTTAGTTAATTTAGCTGATTCGCATTGATTTTGCAGAAGGCTATTGATGAAATTGAAATAGAAAAATTTTCTAACCTATTTCTGGCTACACGCGGCAGCAATACTAAGTAGAAATAGCATTTACAGTAAGTCGTAGAAAAAAACTTGGTAAGAAGACAGTTTATTCGAGGGTGGTAGATATGAGAAATATGTAGCAGCGAAAGTTTGGCGTTGTAGAGTTGGCAGGCGCTGACTTTGCCACTCAACCACACACGTTGACATCTACAACCACAACTTCGTCTCGAGGGCGATGCGTTTATTTACTTTTCCATTGCCTTGTTTACCAATTTTAGCATTGCTAATTTTTGCACTTTGCTCGCCAGCCGTAACTCAAATTGTGCCAAAGGACTCCTAGCCATTGTATTCGTACCTCGCTACTTTCGCCACCGATTTCAGTTCTTTTTGTTTGCTCCGCCTGTCGAATTACAAGTTATTTTGTTTTGTTTTTTTCGCAATAAAATCAATTATATAACTGCCACTTTGCACTAACAAAACAAAGAATTGCACAAATTTGCAAGTATTTGCCAGCAGAAATTTATCTCCTTCAGGGATTTGCGGGATAAGAATATTTTAAAAGGTTGAATTGGTATGCGGCAGGCGGAAGCGTTCGTCGTTGGGGGGATATTGGGTGTCGAGTGTCGGATATTGGTAGTGGAGTGCGGGGCCGTTGACGACGCCTGAGTCGCCAGAGAGGTAACCGCTTTAACTTTGCTGCCTTACTTAAGTAAGTACCAACCACTTCAATGTTTGCCAGCTACTATTGTTATTGTTGTTGTTATTACTCTTGTTAATATATGCATTGTTGCAACCAACACTCGTTTCGCGTGCGCTGTAAACAGAAAAGTAAGAGAATATATGAACTAAAACAACCCTCGTACGTACAAACACATTTAATACATATTATGATATTAAACTAAGTATGTGGCAAAAGGTTAAGAATATAATACCATTCAACATTTTGTTTGCTTTTCTTTTTGACACACTTTGCTACGTGTTTCGCACACTCGTTCATGCCCCACTCAAACAAACACAGCACACACACACAAACAAGATTTGCATAACACACACACACACACGTTAGTAAATATTTGTATATACCCAGCAGCAAAATTAAATGTTTCAGAACTCGCACAAAACTAGCACAAAATAGTATTGGTATTGGTTTTCGATCTATTTCAAATCAATGAATTCATTTGGTTTTGTCAACACGGCGATATCCTACGAAGTGGAAATTGTCGCTCTATGCAGAACTTTTGAACCAGTTTCAAACTGGAGAAGTAAAGACTTCTTGCAATCAGCAAGCACCTCGGGAAGCTGTGATGACAGCGAAACAAGTGAAACGCGAGTTTTAAAAGTCTCGCTCGCGGAAGTTCGGAGACAATCACGAAACAGATGCAGTGCAGAAATGTCGGTAGTTCAGAGTGTCTCTAAATCTTGCTGCAGGGTATTTATGCTTGGTATACAGTATATACGCTAAGTATGCGTCCATGCATATATTCTCTTCATCAAAGTCTACTCGTCCGCGTTAAACAATACTTGAATATGGAAAAAGAAAAAATAAAAGCAGCACGTTGTACATATAAAAAATTGCACACTTGGCATGACAATGTGTCTAGCTTCATTCTCTATACTCGCACGTACCTACATATTTAGTCATGTATGTTAGTACGCTGGCGGAACCAAAAACTTTGGAAGACGGGTTTATCATATTTTTTATTAAAATTATTAAAATTAAGCCAGAGCTTCTTTAATCAAATCACAATATGAAATTCAGAAGACATTAAACAATAAAATATTATTTTATTATCAAGCTCCAACTTAACTTAGCAAAGAAAAATTGTATTTCTAAAATATCATTTAAACTGTTGGAACCCCTTTCTCATATAATACCAAGGCACGTCAAACAAGCAACAGGTTTGATATTTTTATTTATTTTTTTATTTCAAGTGCTCAACCTAAACTTTCAGCTTTGCTTATATTGTATCTAAATAATATCCACAAACGCGCACACACATGAACAAAACCATGTATATTTGCTTCCTTGATGTTTTGGTGACTTTCGTGACTGACTTTGGGAGTGCTAAAATGGAAAACAAGTTCGGTATAATTTAGCGAATCTTTACGTTTTTGATGTAACTTGGAAGCAGACAAAAAATTTTCAGTGCTTCACGTGCAGCTTGCTTACCTCTCCACATATTTTACACCAGTAGTAAGAAGTCCGTTGTTTTAATGTTTGCAAACAATTCAGCCTAGAGGATCGTGGTAAATTTTCCAAGGGAAAACTTCACAAAACACTTTAAATGCTGTTAAGTAACCATCAGTGTAGGTTCGACAATATGTATAAGTCCCGAATTCGTATTAGAACTAAATCATATTCCGTCTTAGTTAACTCAACATAACAGATTTTCCTCCACAAAGAAACCGGAAATTGCTATATGGATAGACTTCTCATTTTGTTGAAAATCTTTTTAGATGACCTAAATTAATTCAGGCATTTAAGATCTTTTGCTTTAAGTAAGATTTCCATAAAAGTAATACATTCAAAATTACTGCTAAATAATTTACTTCGGATGAAATCGGAATTGTGACCTTCTACTTTTAGTGAAGTTAGAAGGCAGCCTTAGTTTTAGTGGGGTTAGCTAGAGCCAGACGTACGAATTTTTTTTTCATAATAAAATTGAACATTGGCCATTAACATAAGAGGACAGATGCTTTTTTGTGGTTATAAGCACCCCAGTAAACCTAGACGCTTTTTAGGCCGCAAAGTTGTTCTAGCAATTGAAATGTTTGACGTTTGTTTCTTTCCATTTAAATAAACTAACAATCATTATTGTAATTGTTTCATACTTACGATGGTATTAAGATTACGTGCCAAATAAATCCAAGAAAATTATTATAATACTTACAGTTAAGATTAAACTATCTTCACCGTTATAGCAGATTATTATACCCCCGCAAAGTATCCCTTTTTTCGCTTTTTCCTACTTTTTCGGACTTTCACAAGTGCATGTAAATATTTGTAAATTGAACAATATGTATATAAAAAAGTGAAGACAAGCGCCTACAACACGCCATTTCTAAAACTTTGTTAGACAGCTTGTCAGTGGACGAGTATGTGTGCGAAATGCATGTCACGTAGCAATTACGTTTTGGTAAAAGAATTTTGAAATACAAAGGGTTTTTTCTGATTTTTTTCTTCATTATTTGTTCAGGATTTGTTTTTATATTTTGAATAAATATTTACTCAGTATATACGAGTATACTTATTTTTCCCAAAATAATAGAGATACATATGAATATTCTCTTGACACTTTTTGCAAACACTAACGTAATTAAATAATATTTTTTCGCTTGGTGGCCAATAAAAACTCATATATTTGAACGTGAATAATCCACTTTGGCTGGAACATATAAATTTCGTTAGCTGTACTATATTTAATATATGTTTCTTTGAAAACAATAGTATTTTCTAAATATTAAACTGTTTTTTTTTTTTTGTATATCGATGGTAAATATAAAAATTATTACGAAAAGAAGAGTACTTCATTATTTATAGATATGTGATCAAAAGCTGAAATAAAAAAACCTATTGAATAGTTATTAATTGGGATTGAAAGGAGTTAATATTATTAGTTTTTGTTGATCTGAGAAAATACAACAAACTGAAGAAAATGTTATTGTTTGGAGCTGCGGTCAACTCGAAAGACATAATTTATAACCAACATGAAATGTATTTTTACTCAATTATCAAGAATTTACTTATCATTTTAATATCCGATATCATGGGTTTCTTTTGTAGTTAAAACTCTTAGTGCTCAACCTACTAACATTAAGCCGATTAGTGTTTATTCAATATTTCAATAAATAAGTGTTAAAATTACTTATAAAAGATTTGCAACTAGTTACAATAAATTTTCGCAAGCGAATGATTACGATAAATTATGATGACTCAACTAGTTTATATTACGTATACGCCATGGATATTGCGTTAGCGATATTTTTTTTTAATGATATTCACTTCTAAGGAGTTTGAGTTAACAAAAATTACCTTTTAACGGTCGATGCATGAAACTTTAAACTCTTTCCGAAAAACATCTGTTTGTGGGCATGAATCATATTCATAACCATTTTTCCGCCTTCTGACAGCATTTTCGATAGCTAATGTTGTGACTAATGTCACTGCGAACCAAAGTTAAAACTTATATGCATGCATCACGTAGGTTTATCATCTGCGACAAAAACTTTAAATAATTCCCACAATTTGGTGTCGAAAGTAGCATTAAAATTGGAAAGGTCAGTCAGAAATTCAGAGTACTAATGTATATTCCCTAATTCGAGCTCGCGAGGGTTTGTGGTGCCAAAGCGAAAGTAGGAAAAGAAAAAGAAAGATTTTTAAAACAGACAATCAAATGTGGAGATTACATTTAATACAAGTTGTAATGATGGTGATGGCTGGAGCTGTCTACTGTCCTTCAACGAATGACAACTCAAACCGATTATCAGTTTTAAGAATCAGTTATCTCAATGCAAATCACCATTGTTTTTCTAGTCACAGTGTAGCTTTGCAGCGAATAGCTATGCATAGGAAATCAACAGCGATTCCCAACTATTGATGGCTTTTGGTTTCAACAGAGAATATCGTAAGCACCCTCAAGGCTAGTGGTGTTCGGGTGTGAACATTTAGGATTCCCAGGTTTTCTACAGTTTCATCTATGTAGTGCATTCCGATTAATGTAGAAGGGATTTAAAAAGTATCAAATAATTGAAATTTTTTCTAAAGAAATTTTAAAAACCATTTATATTTTATAAATCAACAAACCCGTAAATTCCAAAATGTATGTTATGAAGGTTTATGCCATTTAACATTTAGCCCCCTAAAAACTTTCCTTTTAATAAAAAAACATAGGAAATATATTTTTTTTAATCTGAAACAACACGTGTCTCGGCACGTTCTAAGATAAGTTTTTGGTATATTCATGTATTTTGGGAATTTGTGTAAAAAAATACAAACTTATTCGAAATATAAACAATTATGGAACCCAAATAAATAAAAAAAACAATAGTTAATCAAAATAACAAAAGATACAAATTTAAATTCAAAATTTTTCCGACTTAAATTGGTCTATTTTCAAAATGATATTTTTATTTTAAAAACAAATTTGTTCAAATGTAATTTTAAGATCTTAATTTCTTCACTCCAAGGCTTAAGTAAACTTTCATTCGTATTTTTAATGCCTTTACTTCTATAATCATGTAAGATTTGAATGAGGAATCGCTTCTGTTCTTCATCTTTTGTGAACAAATCGTTGTACTCTTGCCTTACACTTATATTTGTTTGTACACATGTACATATTTACATAGCAACAAAAGCTACAAGAATACAAAAGAACAAAAAATAACAAGAACCATAAAAGCGACGCATAGCAAACAGAACACAATCAGTGAGCCACTAAATGACAGGTAAGCAGGCGACTAACGCAACGATTAGCAGCCAAGCGCAAAAAACACTCCCCCACCAGTGTTTGCAAACGCACACACAGCATACGAAACAACATTTTTAAGTATTTGTAAAGTAGGCCCTGCACCAAAATGTGTTAAGAAGTAACTAGTTAAAATCAAACCTTTTTGATATTGAGCGGGTTTTTTTTTGCACTTTTAGTAGTTCTTTTCCAATCACGTTTTTCTCTAATTTAAATGTTGAAAAGAAAACATAAAATGGAAGTATATCTTTCTTATTTTATATTGTTTAATGACGGTTTATTTTGAAAAATATTAGCTATTTTCGGAGCAATAGGTTCGATGAAATTCGATACTAATAAAGATAAAACTACTCAAAAAATACAAAATTGTCACCCGAGAGTTTTATGTTCAGCAATTTTCGATTCCTTTCAAATTTATCGTTAAAGGCAAAGGGATAATCGAGTAAGTTAGATTAAGGTTGAGGTGCTGGCTAACTAATTTTAAATAGAAACAAAGCCGAAAGTTAATTATGTGAGAGTTTCGCAAGCAAAAAAAACTAAGGTTGTTACCCCTGGGCAGTGAGGAACATACTGTATCGAAAGTTGTCTTCCTGACGTGCCACTCTCTCACTTAATAAGCGATTAAATACTCTCATCCTTTCCACTATAGCCTCCTTTGTTTACAACTTTGATAATTAGTTTTTCCAGAAGACAATTAGCGCAACTCAAAAGAATCTGGGTATTTGTTGTTACATATGTACTTGGTATATTTTAAAGCAAAACATTTCAAAAATTTTCAAATACAAATAATTTCGCAAAAAAAGGTGTTAAAAAAGTGCAAAAACCGAAGCGAATGGTTTTATCAAAGCCTGTCAATCGAAGAACAGATTCGTTAAAGTACTGTAAGTAAGTGAATGGAATTGTCAAATCTTTTCTCAGTTTCATTCAGTAGTTGCACATTAATGCAAAGCACGTAAATATAGTAGTTCTAGACCAATCAATTTTTCCGGTCATTGTGTAATTTGACATACACATTTGGGATTAACTTATGAAAGGCAAGTGATGCCACTGACAATAGCTGCCAACATTCCAATAGCTTTTCAGCTTATTTCTAAAGGTAATTTGCGATTAGTTTCGTTTTTTTCACACGCTTGGTATGAGTTATGTATATGTTTTGAACATTTTTAAACTGATAAGCCAATTTATTGCATTATTTCGATTTATTTATTTTATTATCTTTAACATGCCGCTTTATGCAATATTACAAGTATTAGGAGATACTGATCAATACTTTCAAATTGAATAGCATTAAATTATTTCAATGTGATATATGATTTTTTTTTTGTAATGCTAAAAAGTTTATTTTTTTTTTAAGATAAGATAGTATCCGAGTCTAATTTATTTGGTTACAAATGCAACTTCTTTTGCCAAACCATTAAAATTGATTTTTAAATTTTACTTTTCTCAAATCTTAATTGATGCGGAAATGCTAACTTAGGATTGTACAGGTCGATTTACTAAATTAATTATTATTACTCGTAAAAAATATCCAACAAAAAGTTTTATTTGAGACCAAAAACAAAAATCGCAAAAAAAATGTTTACTAACTTTAGGCGTGATTTATTTGACGATCATAGCTAAGTCTTTGACAAATAAAACTTACTAAGCTTAATTCATATTTACGCTTAAGTATCAACTGTGTTGGCAACGCAGGCAAGAACTGTCAGTTTAAATTAAATTGATTTCTTCGTTATTTAATGTTGTGAAAGCATTACCAAGAAACTTAAACACAAAAAGTTTATATTTTTTTTTAAATTTTAATAGCCATATTTACCGCTTCTTTTATTAAATTTTCCATTTCATACATTTGGAAGCATTTGATCGTATTTTTGGTTTGTTTACAAATCATCTGTCAAAAAAAAGTTTATCGGCATTGCCAACTATTCTTTTTTTTGCAATAACCCAACTATTGTGAATGAAAAAAAGCATTGAACTGGCAATGCCTCTAGTTCAATATACAAGCTAAGATAACTTTTCAAAAGCCAATATAACTATGTTGGATAAGTCTCTCATACAAAATAAGCTAATAGCTTAAATTGCTGGTCAAATAAAACACGCCTATGAAAGAATGTTTCAGCCTGGAACTTATTATTTTCTCAGAATTATGACCGCTAACATATTGAAGGGTTTTGACAGTTCATATTTTTATTAATTTTCATGTTTCTGGTTTCATTTAAGACTTTATACAAAATTAATTCAACAACATTTTATCAAAATTTCTAATTCGAAAAAATTTTGATTCTTGAATTATGCTATGTTTTAGTGCAATATACGCGTAAATGGTGCAAGTTCTAAGTGCCTCTAAATATCCATTGACTTTTAGCCAATTTTTATGGGCGATGTTGCGCAGTTTTTTTCATATAAAAAATTACAGATGATTACCAGTTAAACAATTTTTAATTTGCAAGTGCAATCTCAAAAGATCTAAGATATTTAAAAAAATTCACTTTTCACGAAAATTTGTTGAATATTTTAAACTGCGTATAAAGCTTTAAACTTGCGTTCTTATGGCTACAGTTAAAGAATATTCGGCATTTAAACAGAAAAATAATATAAAAATATGATAGTTGTGCTTTTAATAAACTCGAAAACTAGCAAAATATTATAAAATAAAAATATTGGAAAAAAAATTATCATTTTAATGTATTTGTAAAATAATTTTATAACCTTGCTATATGTACCAATATTTGTTTTTCGCCGTTAGCGATCTTTGTTAGCAAGCCAATTACAGATTTGTTATCCTTTTAAAATAACTTCTCCACTTATTTTCTTTCGTAATGTTTATCTAATTTTATCAACAACAATTTAACACGCTCACATACACACCTTTAAATTGAAATACTCGTATGAGGGATATTCTGAGAAAATCCTCTTCATTCAACACAATTTCTACTCGTAGCCGCGCACTGTTTATGAGTGATATAAAATCATTTTGATACTCACACTTAATCGAATATATAAATAATGCTACGTGACAAAAAAGCGAAAGCCAGTTTACCAAAAATTCGTCAAAATCAATGATCCAATTTCGCAATCTCACTTATTGTTTTGCCTTCTCCCTTTATTACAATTGTAATTTGGTTTATCTTCAACACTCAACACGAACTCAGCAGGTGAGTTAATCCAAGCGCGGCAAATTTTTAAGCACACAAAAATTACATCAGCACTATGCCGTTATATCATAAAATAAATACATATGTATGTATGCATAAATGTATTTAATATTTATATGGAAGTGTATACATACTTCAAAACATACTCGTACATATGTACATACTCATATGTATGTGCGTTTGTATAAAGTGATTTGAAATTGATTTCATTTTGCAAGCGATATGAGACTTACAGGCGACGTCAAGCGGAGTCTGCCGGCTGACAGTGAAGGTTATCAAAGCCAATGACCAGACTAAATTGGTTTTCATTCTACTGGCCCATTAGCTGCTTATGTGAGTTTTCGTGTTGTTATTAAGTTTAAAATAAATGATGAGCACACAAATATTAGACAAAGTGAAGAAGGTCCATACACGAGTGGATGTATGTACATACATACACACTGCATTATTAACTATAGTGTATACTTAATAAAATATTTACTTGTGCAGTGATAATTGATTATTAGAAGAGGATTAATGGTTTGGAAATTGTAAGAAAGTGAGAGAATTAAAAGCTAAGTGATTTCTTTGGCAAATGTCAATTAAGCCATAAGATTGATTTATTATTTGGCAAATGAAATACCAGAGAAAGTCATTTGTCGGGAAAGTGTATATTATTGAATAAAGAGAGAGAGAGAACGTTTTAATTTTAAAAATGTAATGTGAATATTTCATATTTTTTTGTGATTTTTTGGCTATATAAATAACTATTTAATTTTAAATGTTTATGACAATTTTCATACTTCACGCTTAAGCAAATGTTTTACGTACGCTGTCATTTCAAAAGAGGCAGCATGAGTAAAACTATTTATTTATTGAGTAATTTTTTTAATTGATCACACACAACAACCAGTAGTTACATTGACAGTGTATGATATCTTACAAAATAAAATAATAACTTATAGCTAGTACACATTAAGACAGGGCATAACAAGATAATCGATATTAAAAATGAAAAGAGACGAAAGACGAAGAGAAAGAAGACAGGAAAAGATGTCGAGACCTATAATATTCATTTGACAAAAGAGCGCATTACTTCGTTCTTAAAATGGTTATTAATTGACAATTTTATTGAGCTCAAGGACAGTTTATGAAAGATTTTGTGTGAAAAAACAACAATAGTTTTTAATGGTATAGTAAATGGTTATAGTAAATAATATAAAGAAGTCTAATGAGGAGTTGTGGTGATTTCCGAAATAGTGCTTTAACTTCTACCATTAAAAACTGTTGCTGTTTTTTTTTGCAATCGTTCCTTCAAATAATCGGCGTCCTGTGTGACCATGATTTTGTGTAGTATTGTCAAACATCTCAGCTTCAATAAGTCGTCGAAAGTGGAAATGTGTTCATGACGGCTAATGCTGTAAATATATCGAGCAATTTTGTTGTAAAGGATATTAACCTTTCTATTGCATACACTGCCACAGCTAACATACAACTCCCAGCCGTAGAGTAATGTTGGTAGAAGGTAAGTTTTGGCTAGAATTAGTCGAATCTTCACTGAAGTAAAGTAGTGAATACTCCATAGTGATCCATAGTATTCCACAAACTTTGGCGATTGCACTAAAAATGCACTGTTCGGCCTGTCTCGTTCTTTCGGTTTTGCAGGTAGGTAGAAATCTGTTATCTTTACTCCTTTGGTTTGGGTATTCTGGGAATGTGCCTGTTTGTTATTGGTTGCTGTAGTGGTTTTGGCCTGTTTCTTGTATAGTAGTCTGAGTTTGTAAAGAACATTGTGGTTATCTTATAAAATATATCTTTTGTAACTCATAAAAGCCCGCCAACATTCGTTCAGAGAAAAGTTTGCGAAATTGCTTTGTTAGCTGGAAAGGATATAGGGTGTTTTATTTAGATGTGTGGCTCAGTTCGGTTTGCCATTTCTACGGCCGCAATTGCGGCAAAAAGTGGTCGAAAATTTGGTCTCTCGGCTGGAATTTATTCGAGCCAGCCGCGGCGGTCACTTTGGGAATTCGTTTATAACCATGTTGTACGGAATAAAGGCGAAAGTTCGTCAGCAAAATAATGTAAAAGTTCTAAGATTTTTTTTTGTCAATGTACACCTAGACAGCTATAAAACTGCGTATCTTATTAAAAAGAAAATGTAATGAGCTTGTGTAAGTTTTTTTAGAAGAAGCAAGGTTGAAACAGAAATGAAAAATAAAAAATATTCATATATACATAATTCTTAGAAACGTGTGAACGTAACTGAACTTCAGTGGTTCATACTAAACCAACTCCTGAATGGTTAAATTTCACGACTGGACCTGTCATGTGGCGCTAAAGTCTAGTTGTTATCGAACAATATTTAGATCAATACACATCAAATAAGGTGCAGCAGCAGAGTATAAATAAAAATTGCTTATATTTCATTGTTGCCTGAAACCGCTGGAATATAAAAAAATAAAAAAACACATTAAGAAAATTCAAAACTTTAATGCTCGCCTTAAGTTTTTTTGGATAACACACAAACAAAACTGTCGCTTAGCATTTAATAAAAAGTAAAGAAATTGAATTGGCTATCCCGTTACAGCTACCTATTAGATGTCCTGCAAAATATTACCTGGTAGAAGGCGCGGGAGTCAAGTGTTTACTAGTAAATTAAAAATGATATGTATGAATCGATTTTACTTTTATTGAAAATATATAGTTACATATGTATATGTTTATATATATATTGAATTTTTTATTTGATGCTTAAAGTGGTTTCGAATTACTAGTTGGGATAGCTATGTAAGTTAAAGAAGGAAACATTTCGCAGATAAATTCGCCGTACCTTATATTTAGCTGGAACACACTATGGCATACGGTAGAAATTTTTCAAATAACTTTCGCCCTACTTACTCGCCTATTTTAACGCAATTGAAGCGGCAATGGCAAAATAAATCATTGAATATTTTTGTTTTGATTTTAAAACCTTGAAATCAGGCAGAAATGCGATGTGCCCAAAAATTTAATTTAAATTTAACAGCTGCAAATGAGTATAAGTAACTTGAATTTTTCTTAATACTGAAGGCACAATAAATTATTAAAATGCTAAGTTCGGTGAATAAATATCCCCAACATATTTTAATAAATAGCTGAAGTCAATGTAGTTAAAGCTGACTGTAATTTTTTTTTTAAACCAAAATAAATTTTAAATTAATGAAATTTGGATTTAAACACAGACAAATAAATGATTATATCAATTTAATATGTGTTCAATCAAATGAGCAAATATGCTTTATTTTACCGACTACCATAAATTAAATTTTAAAATATACATATTTAACTGAATATCTGATTTTAATGCAGCGTAAGTAGAGCAAAACAGTTGGAGTATCTCTCACGCATTAATCGATTCTCTTAACATGATTTCAGTTAATGAAAATCATTTAATTAGCCGCATTTATTGGCGTACAAAATGAGTTATTAGCCATTGCAAGTACAATGCAAAAATAGTGTTAAAGGAGCTTATGCACGTGACCGTACAACTATGGAATATGCTCATAGTATTTGTGTATGCTTGTGTTCGTAATTATATAATTTCCCAGGTTGTCGGTAAAGCGTACGTGCCTAGGTTAAAGCACATATACATACAAATACGAATATATGTACATATATTCGCATGGCTTTATGTTGGCAATTTGCCAAGAGGGCGATGTTATAATGCATGGCTTGCAGGCGCCCAGATGTGATTGTGTTTTTGTGTGTGAGCGCATATGTGCATATGCCAAACTTTAATGTGGGTTTCTCAGTAGTATTCCAAGGCATTGAGTGTCAACACTGAACTTTGACTCTGCGAACGGGTAATTCTTCAACAACACATCACTTTTAATGTCTTCAGACCCCTTACGTTTAACTCTTGCTGGCTACCTCCATTGAGTAATTTGTAAATTGTAATTTTGCTTTCCACAACAAACAATACTAAACTGAAGAATTGTTTTACAGCAAATACAATGAAAAACCCAGCTAACACCAGTTGTTATCCTACAGGCAATTAACCTATGCTTTCATAAATATAGCCGCTGGGTAATTGGGTGCAAAAACGAAGCTTAATATTGGTCATTGTTATTGAGAATATGTAAGGTTAGATTGAAAAAGCCACATTGTTAAAGTAAATCCGTTGCATGGCTATGTAAAATGCGTGCATTGTTCGATGCGGCAGAGAGGCAGAGAGAAAAATAATATTTTAAAACAAATTTTATCAGAAGAATTATATCGATCTTAGTTTTCTATTTGAACATATGTAGAAATTGAAACCAAACTATGGTAACTCATCAAAGCAGCAGCAGCGAGCACTATTAGATGACCTTATTTAAACTCACATCCAGCAAAAAGCTACCGCAATATGAGTTTCATATACTCCTACTACTTATTCTTGGCATAAAAATTACCATCAGTTGGGCCGGAGTAAGACTCTTCTTCTTCATTGATAAAGGAACTGAAATTTGAAGTTAATGAAATGCTTATGATAAGATAATTTTCTTTGGAAGACTTTCAAATTTTACAATTTACTGAAATGTTTTTATGCTGCAATTGCGAAAAAATATTCTGATAAACAATAATCGTTTTGGAACTATTAATTTTAATTTGATTAAATATAATTCTGTATCAAATTATCAACTGCAAATTATCAACAATTGACTTTCGTAGGATGCAGAGTTCTTTGAGTTTTGTAGTATTATTAATAAGGCGCAACCTGAACTCGAAAAGATACTTACAAAGGGTGATTGATTTAGGGTTTTTATGAGCAATAAAATAACGCTTGCTTCTGCCAAAGTTGTATGATATTGACTATACACATTTTTCAGCTGTACATAAACGAAGAATTGATTCCAATTTAAAAAGATTTCTAAATAAATTCTCCTTGCATACATATATTTATAAGCAATCTTGAATTGTTCAATTCCACCTTGACTGCTCAGGAATGAGTGGGTGGGCTGTCAATGCTAACTTTGAAAATGAACAAATGGTCTATCATTAGTTGCGTTGTCGTGACATCAATCTACATAGAATCTAGGTTTTCTAGCAAACATGTTTAAGGAAAGCATGTAAGCGCTTGGACCTAAATCTGAACAGGGTTTATAAATGTAGGAAATTTTTTGGGAACGAAGGTAACAAATAAATACGCACTGACACTTTTCAAATAATACAAATAACGAATATTACCCTTACTGAGTTTTTTCTAAAGCGTGATTAAGAGGACCTGTCATGCATTAAATCCCGTTGAGTTGCAAGTAGTCAAAAGACTCGCTCCAACAGGATTTTATTACTAAGTCGAGTGAGAAAACTATGTCAATGAGCGTAATTTTTCGTAAATTCTACCGACAAATATTAACTGAACTACTCTGATCACTACTCAATAAAAACATTTGTATACTTAAAAATACAGAGTAGTTAAATTTTTTACTCAGTATACGAATATACTATACACACATACATATATTTGCCTGTACAATTCAAAAAAAAAAATCTCCATAAGGCGATAACTTGCAGCAATCATTTTTTTATGCGTGATTGTGTAAAGCATTTAGCTTGAATGCGATACTCCATCTGCCCTCCTAAGTGTTTGTGTAATTGTAGTCAAGTGCACGATTCTTCTCAATCCTTTTCATTTTGCACCTTGTTGGCATTTTTCCAAATTTTGAAAGACCACGTGCGCACCCAAAGTCATTATTCAAACCTCACACATTCGCACTCACACTTTACTAAAGCAATAGCAACAACAACCAAGCACTTGTACACTTTAATTTTACAATTTTGTCAACCATTGTTGGTGCTTCAGCTCTATTAAAAGGACACTCAGCGTGTATATTGTATTGCTGTTGTGGTATTATTTTACTATACACATTTATATGTATTTATATATAAATATATATGACATATATGTATGTATGTATATTAGGGTAGGTCAAATTGTATGGGTCAAAAAAAGTCGATGTTTGGTACCCCCTAGTTGTGTTTTATAAATCATTTTAAGCAACTTTTCCAATGGAAGTATGGTTTTATTTTGAATTCCGAGCCCCCCAATTTTTAAAAATAGGTATTTTTTCGTCCTTTTCAAGATTCGACTTGGACACAGCATTGAAAAAAGGATTACAATAAAATTATGTTTTGATACTCAATTTGAACAAAGAATGCTTAAGATGGACGAAAATGGCACAAAAAAATTAAATTTTTTTCATTTATATTGTATATAAATTTTTATCTTTAAGGTTTAAATTGTAAAGAATAATAAATTTGAAATGAGAAAAATAGGCTTTGTTCATTTAGCGAGTAGATAGAGGAAGATCTAAGAAAAGGAAAAAAAAAATACCTATTTTTAAAAGTTGGGGGGCTCGGAATTCAAAATAAAACCATACTTCTATTGGAAAAGTTGCTTAAAATGATTTATAAAACACAACTAGGGGGTACCAAACATCGACCAAAAATTTAACCCACCCTAATGTATATGCTAGTGTCATTGTGTTTGTGATGTAAATTGAAATGTTCCGAGAGCTGCCAGCAGGCAACAATAAATACATTGAGTGCAGCTGCACACTCAAACTGATTTTTTGTTTATTCAACAAAAGCAACAACAATAACAACAGGAGCATACTGAATAAATACAACTTGTTCATTATGAATTTAAACAAATTAAACAGTTAACAATGTTGACAGATTCGCTGTTTGCGTGGTGCTAATCCCTTCGGGTGTACTTTCAAGCATCACCTCTTTTCTGCACATCCCACGGCTATTTTATATTTCTTTTTCATCATTTCAGTAGCGTTGTTCATTTCTCGTGTTTGACCCTCTTGGCGCTAAACTGGCTAAATTATTGCTGTCTTATTTCTTCTAACTATTTACCTTCATTTCTTTCTGTCCGTCGTTCTTAACATCCGCGAATTTATTCGTACCTATGTATGTATGTATGTACATGGGTTAGTTAATAAAGTATAGCAGCAGGGCATAAGGGCACAGCAGCATTGCCTTGCATAACTTGCTATGCGTAAATTTTTATTTAAATTGCATTCAAGATTATTAAAGACAGACTTACAGCGTACGCAATTGGCAACTAATTGTATATGCGTCCATTTTTGCGAAGCGTGAAAGTTGGCATAATTAAGCTATTCACTTGAGAAGTAGGCTAAGATATTTCGCAGTCGAAGGGCACTTCATACCGTCTTAGCGCTAATTTCTTATTCACAATTAAAGTAGTGAATTTAATTTGAATTTTAACAACAAAAGAGAATTGTTTTCGTGATTTGCGCTGCTTCCTTTTTTTACTCTTTTGGAAATTTTTCTTTTATAAATATTCTCATCGGGGTTGAAGTTATTTTTTATTGAGTGAACAAAAAAATTCCTTCCGCTTCTGCAGGTTGGGTAATTAAGAAATTAACTCCCTATACTTGCGAATTGCAGAAAAATATTGCAATTATTATCACAACAAAAAAAAATTCAAATATAAATGGAGCCTATAAAGTTGATCAAATCAAAATTAAATAAATTTATTTTATTTATAAATTTCTTCGTTTAGATGTAAAAATGAGGCACAGAGTAGGCGTTAAGTGAAATGAGTTTAAAAGCGGTGAACTTAAATCAGGTGATATAAATTAAGTAGACGGATGTTCAGGTCAAGTCGGGTGACGTAAGATACCGTGAAGTGAGGAGAAGTGAAGACAGCGAACAAATGGTGAATTGAGGTTGGGTGTGTATGTGTGGAAAGTTCGAGTATAGTGAGTTTAAGTGTTGTTGATTTACGAGTGGTGCACTTAGAGATGGATGTGAGGTTAGTTTAGGTGTAGTGAATTCAGGTGTGGAACGTTTAGGTATGGTGGCTTAAGTTTGATAAGTTGAGATGAGAAGAATTTAAGTGTGGTGAGTTGCGGCTCTCTTGCTTCCTCGCCACCATTTACGTCTAAATTAAACTGGTTTAATTGCCAATCAATAGTGACGGTAAAATATCGATAGTACTGAATAATAAAAACATTGATACAAACGGTTATGCCATGGACGGATTTGCAGCTCTGATAAAAGAGGCATACTATTTAAAATTCAAATAGTAAAAGATTTCTTCATAAGAATTTTGCACTTTCATATGTATTTGTAATTCCTAAATTTACAGGGTTGCTTCGAAACCAGCACGGAGCTGGATCGTACTCATTTAAGCCTAGTTCGAGATATGTCTCGAGAAAATTTTTCGAGGGCGATTTGTGACTTGTCTCGAAAAATTCTATATCGATTTGAGATATGTAGTTAAGTCAAGGAAAATTCGAAAGTAGTTATAAGTTATAAAAATGTACGGGCAGCTTGTAACCACTGTGCGAAGTTTACAAATAAACCGACTAACTGTTGTACTCGTACAATGCAACCCTAATGCCAAACATGTCACTTTCAATTTTACTTCATATGACATGGGGCGAAAAGTGAGTATCGCTATCTTATTGTTGCAAGTACTTCGGGTATCATTTGCTATTTCTCTCATAATGCTCATCACTTAGACAGAAAATTTAAAGTGGATTAATTGGTTTTGTTTTGCACCTTTAAACCAACTTGAAAAAGTTTAGAGAAAAATTAACATTTCATTTTGCACTTACATTTTTTAAGAAGTTAAGATGAACATTAAACTCGTGCATAAAGGTATACACCACCAGCAGCAGAGCAGAAACACAAATTGCCTTATGTACAGTTGCGGAGAAAGAGCTAAACACAAAATTATAAGAAGAAGAAGGCTGCTAATTGCACTGGGATATATTGTCACTTATTAGAAAATACGAAGTGACAAAAAAGTGCAGCAATAAATGACAAGAGCAGCCGGGTTGGAACGGCAATACTTTTAGCGACACTTCAAAAGTAGCGCAAGCAAAAACAATCAAGAGCTTACCCATCCATACATACATGCGAACACACATATGAATAGTATGTACGCTAAAAAACACATTCAGACTTGTAAGCACATGTCCGAGTATGAACGTATGTATGTACATATGTAGTATGTATGTGTGTATGCAAAGTCTTATGTGGAAAAGCTAAAATATTTTTACAAGCACAAAAGTAAGCGTCTGGCGAAAGCCAACAACAAGCAAATTCACCATTTCCACGCCTGCTTCACTCAAGCGCTTCGGCAACTGTCAACATGATGGCAACGAAATGTTGTTAGTCATACGTCCCGTTGAGCAAAGCGCCAACTTGACATTCGCAACAGTGGCGTAGTGGTATGCAACGCAAAGTCAGCGGGATTGTGAAAGGAGGGCGTAGCGTAAACCATGAAGCTAAAACGAAATCGGCTTGTAGCAATAACAACGCGATGTTAACTGCAATGAAACTTGTCGGAAAACTGCTCACGGCCATAATACAATTGGGATACCAATATAAATACATATGTACTAACATATGTACATGCTCACACACTGATACAAGTTTTCTTGTGGATTTTTGAGAGATATAGAGAGAGAAAAAGAGACTGAAGACAAATAAAAGGTTATTTATGAACACATGTCTGTATGTACGAGTACTTTAATATACGAATATATGTCCCAGCGCGATCGTAAGTCACCATGGAGAATGACAAAAGGTTATATTGCGAATTTTTTCCACAAATTTCCTTTTTTGAATTACATACAATCAACGGGGAAAACACCATTGAGAAAGCAACTTAAATGCCAAAGGCGTGACGCGAAAGAATGTAAGCAAAAAATGAAGGAACATTTGGCAAAGAAGTATCATAAAATGTGAAAAAACCCAGTAAACTGTATAACGCAATCAAAAAAATAAAAATAAAAAATGTGCGTGCAAAAATGGGAAAGACAAATAAAATTAAAAGCTCTTATTTGCTTATATAAACACAGATTTGCCGAATTTAATATGTTTTACATTGTAACGTTATTACTTTTTAATGAATCTCATGTTGCTATTAATACGTACATCGGATATTACAAATTGGTGACACTGTCATTCCCCAAGTGAGTAAAATTAATTTTGTTTTTTTGTAATTTGTGTGAATTGAAATGGCAAGTGTAAGCGCTAATAATATCATGGGCATTCAGTGAAGCGTTTTGCTCAATTTCGTTTACATTTAAACGATGCCAAACTGTCGATTTCTTCAGAACATCTGCGTTGTCTTCCAATAATCTAAAAATCATTCCCATGCCTGTGAAAATCATTTCAACGCGAGTTATTTTATTACTTGTGAATTACTGCCAAATATTTTTGAGCGTACTCACTTATACGCAAGTACAGTTCCCTTGCCATGGGACGTACCAGTGTCTGAAGCACCCGATTGAGTTCATAGATGCTGTGCGAGAAATAAGATCAATCTTTAACAACATACATACGAGTATGTATTTTTATTTATTTAAATTAATTTATTTGTTATGTACGAGGCGGCAAACAAAAATTTGTTTAGTTGGCCAGAAAAATAAAACCAAAGAAACATTTCGTATTTATTCTTAATCTTTGTCTTTTTAATATTCTCTGCATAATCACTATTCATTTCAATACATTTATTAAGCTTCTGGATCCACTTCTCGAACATTCTTTAAAATCATGTTTTTTAAACTTGCTGTTAAATACCTTCACCCTCAAATTTCTTTTAATTTTTCAAAATAACCAAAAATCATAAGGTGCTAGACCGAGACCGAATATCGTGCTGTTCGTATATCTGCGATAAAAGAAATCGCAATACATTTACTCCTTGGTTTAGCAGTGTGAGCTGGCTCGTTTTCATTATGTTAAAAGTAGTGTCGTAAATCCTATTTTTTCCAGTTTTCCAACTTTTGAAAAACTTTGGCAAACAGCCTTCGGTATATCATTTTGCAGTTATCGTCCAAGGAAACAACAGATACGATTTTTGAGAATCACTTAGAGAATTTCAGTTTGTGTTGGTGATGTAGTTTCGTCTGATCTATCGTCAGATATTTTCCGTTATTAAAAAAAATATTTAGAGTACCCAACTAATCGAACATTTGTTAGTCCTTTCGTATATTAGAGCGTTTGAAAGATAACTTCCGGTACGGCTGAGGCTACATGTATGATAGTTAGCAGAATTTAGTGAGTTTGACTGTCACTTGCTGCTTTTTTACCCTTTAAATACTTTTCACCAGATAGCTAAGTATGTCTGACTTCTTCTTCTTTTATAGACCAAAAAACTTCGCCAGCCCCCTCTCTCCTTCGCTAAGTTAAGTTTGTAAAGAATGAACATGAAAACCATGCTGCCATAGAAATAAGATTGAAGAAATAACACATAAACATTTATACATACATACATTTATGTATACATATAGAAAAAGCTAAAAATTATAAATACATTCCACTAATTGTCAAGTACCAGAAAAAGCAAATCAATACAATTTTACTTTTATCTCTTTTCTGATAAATATGTGAAGATAGTGCTTATCTTAACAAAACCAAGATGTAAATGGATCAATGCTAATGCACACAAGCAGCAACATTTAGCTGATAGTTAATGTACATAAGTACGTCAACACTGAACCTAGATAAACACACAGGACTAATGCATGAGTATTTTATCGCTTATGAAGGTTTACTGAATACATTTGTATATCCAAACACTATCTTCAAATGTTTACACATATAAATACACATCATTTTACATACGTATAATTTAAGAAGAAATCGTACGTTAAGTAAAATGTATATAAGGAAGAAATTGTGAATAAAGATTCAGATTGATTACAGAACTCTCACCGTATCTTACTTATTTCTTGCGCTCTTCACCGTCCCCCACCAGAGGTAAGAAGTGAAGTTGATCAAGAAAAGGAAAAGTAGATACAACTCACTCCAAGTGAAAACAGGTCATTCTTGGCTTTCCTGTGTGTTCAGCATCATCATCCTTACGAACGACATGCTCAAGCCACCTCAGTCTTTGTTACCGATGTAATTTAAATATTCCAAATAATGTTAAACCTACTTTGTCTTTTCTAATGTTTTAATAAAGGAACGTAATTATTTCCATATTAGGGCCGGAAGCCATTAAAAAGTGCTTAAATTAGAGAGCAACACATTGCTGTGTTAAAAACGAATACTATTATGTTATGACAAATATAGCTTTCAAAAGAAATTAAATCTTACTGCCTATGTGGAACGGTAATTTGCTATGGATAAACGAAAAACTATTCTCTGTGCACTGCAAAGCTCAAATCTATTAACTTTTATGTTTTTATTGTAAATTGAACTTCCCTAAAACTATGCCACAAAAAAGTTATTACATTTACAATGATATTAACAGCTCTATTTTCAAGCCTAGAACATAATTCATTGTAGGACTATTGTTAAAACTATTGCGTTGAAAATTATTACAGAATCCACAATGAGTTAATTCGAGTTTTTAGAAATTCTTCGAGATGCATCTGATTAAAATAAGGTCAAGTCGATTTTTTGGTTCCGTATTAAATTTTTTTGCAAGGTCCGCAACAGAGTAATTTCTTCCGAATGATACCATCTTAAGTGGGGCTAATCATTGTGATAGGAAAGGTCATTTAGCGATTTTTTCATCGATAAATACTATTCTTATCGGTTTAGTGAAAAAAATGCAATTTTTCTAGCACTTTGTCAAGTTACTAATACGCCACGACAAACGACATTCCGTGAGCCATAGGGAAGGTCAGATGATGTAGAAGTGACTGAAACTATAGACAGTGCCAAACGGGCAGTCTACTCTAAGTAAAAAAAAAAACAACAGTGGTGCAAACCTTTTCAAGGACGCCGAGATAGTCTTGGTGGAAACGTCGAATCACCAAAAGGGAAGTTGTTGACGACAAAGGTATTACACATACATACTTCATTCCATGAAGTTTTGGTCAAGACACGTGTGTCAACGAAGTTTTATTTCCAAAGCGCTTAATTTCTACATAAAGAAACATCGCATGAGCGTAGCTTGTGCGTAAATTTTTTTTCCAAAAACAACAACACAATCATAGCTCAGCCGCAGTATTCATCGGATTAAGCTCTCTGCGACTTTTTCGTGTTTCCAGAAATGAAGCGACCCATGAAATAAACGGCTCAGGTGCAATTGGAGTGGAGTCCGGCATTTTCCTGACTAGAAAGCCGACTGTTTCGTTGCCATCCAACCCATTATGCCCTGGTACCCAAAGAAGAAGGATGCAGTTTCTTCCACCCTGGGCGTCAGCCAGTCTCTTTATGAACTCAAGAACTAACGCCGCCTGACTCACTCAAAAGGATGATTCTTAGCTGCTATAGTTTCTGGGCAGTTTTTATCTCCGCTTTTCGATTTAAATGAAAAACGCCGAACATAAGAAAATCATATTTTTGAAAGGAAGGGTCTTTGAAAAAATTACGGCTTGCTAATATTCCTGATATTTTAAAAAGTACTTTCTACGGAAATTAAAGCATGAGTTATGACAATATTATGAATATGGAGCAACAAACTAAAAGGTTATTATTATTATTATTATTATTAATTTGGCGCGTACACCAAATTCCGAGCTTTACCTACTATTTGTGGTGTGCATATACCGTTTTATTTTATATTATGAGAAGCCTTTCATGGTAGAAATACCCTTAGAGCCTTGTCATTAGCTGCTTAGGAGTGACCGCTATTAGAAATAAAATTTTCTATGATTTATATCGAGTTAAAGAATGCTCCGCTACCCACTCAACCACAGTGGCCACTTTTATTAAAAGAGATTCCAATCTCTAAGCAGCTGTTGAAAAGTCACATTCGATTAAGGATTGTTAGAAAAATGTTCGTCATCCCTTGTCATATTTGGTTTTAAAGACAAACTGGTTTCGACGTTAAGACAGCTACAATGTCATTTTTCAATTTCTCTAAACCAAAGGTACATTAAATAGGTAGCAGCAACAAACTTTTTTTTTATTTGTTTATTTTTATTATTTACATAATTTTATTTATTTAAATTGGAATTGTGAAATTTCTTATTTAGTTTAGACAAGAATGCTTTTAGTAAAATTTAAGGTAGTTGATAGAATATTTTTGACACTTTATCTTTTAAGAGCACAAAAAAGTTTTTTATTTTTATTTTTTTTTTTGCTACTGCGGCTGCCTATTAAATATGACTTGTCTAAACCTTTAAACCCTAAACACTCAATAACCAAAACTTACACGAAAGACGAATCATTGCGCAGAAATTTGCAAAACTTATTTTCTTAGTAATTGGCGAAGCTACTTAAATATCACCATAACAAGTTAGTGAACATATTATCGAGACAATCTTTTAATATTTACAGAAGTCTATTTTTAGTTTAGTTATACTCGTTAGCTTTTTGCAGCATGGAAATCCATAATTTTCTTACATCTCGACATCTCGCTTTTGTACAATCAAATTTATTTTATATATTTATTTTCCCGCGGTCATATTTATGCAACTTTTTCATTTTAATATGCTCCTTTTGCTTATTTTGGATACACATACACCCATATTTACAGCGGAAAAGTTTATGAGTAAAACAGCGAGTAAGTAGAAGCTGCTGCTGGTTTCTTTACTAGTGCGGAGCCGCTAGCCTGCTGCTTGTGGAGAGAAATTCTTATATACTCGTACATACAAATATGTAGTAGTAAACCAATGAGTCAAGGAAAAATTGGTAACAGCAAGGAGGCGGCTGTGAAGCTGAGAACAAATATACATAAATATTCTTGTCTATAAAATATAATGACGATGGCAACGTCAAGCGACAAATAATGAACTGCATTAAAGAACAAGTTTAAGCGGGTATAAAGCCATGGTACAATGTATGTCGTTACCAAAGTAACTAGAAAACGCAAGAGTTAGCGCGGCAGAGGGGTAGAGAGGTAGCGAGAAGAGCGCGTTGCACTTGTGAAAATTGAAATTTCAAACTTAACCATACGCGTAAATGATTGTAGCAACAATTGTCGAGTGCAAGCATGTCGGTAAAGAAGCACAAATTTCCATTTATGGCAACAACACATGTTTATTTATGCACCAAAGCTCACACACACACACACACACACACACACACTCACACGTGCACACTTCCTAAAAGCATATTAGTGTGTTAATATATGTAGATTGCGCTGTGCGTTTATTTATTTATATGCAAGTATATACATCTATATATTTAAGTATGTATGTATGTGAGTATATATTTCGCACGATTCTTAACACAAATTGACGCAAATATTTACAAGTAAATAAATGAATAAAGTAGAAGAAAAAACATTCATTTACATACTTGAAGATGTATGTATGTATATGCGTGTAAATGTATGGAAATTATGATGGAAAAACTCTGTAAATATGCTTAAATGAGATTGTGAATTATGTGTTTCTGAAATGTGGTGAATGCGAATTTTGTCGCCTTGAAATTACGACAAAGTTTTGAAGAAGGTGCATGATGCAACAGAACTTTAAAAACCAATTAACATGAAAAATATGAAAAAATTCTTCGAAGGTTTTTATGAAAAGTTAAAAACCAACATATAGAATTTGTATGCTTTTAAGAAATATTATCATTTCCTGATATTTCAATTTAAACAGCGATGGTGGAACTTGAATGCATTTGCATTGAAAGGCTCGAACTGTCAAAACTGCAACTGCAACTTAGGCCAAGATAGGTAAGGCTTAATCAAGACGGTATCCACAGTTCATGAACTTTAATTGGAGAAGCGCACTCTCCGTACTTCTGAAGAAATGTAAGCATTAGTCTTGCAAATGCTAAGTTTTAACATACGCTTGTTAAGCTTAAATTACTTCATCTGCTCAAGAGTCGACCGCAGTATAAATTCCCATCTTCCCCTTACTTGGCTAGACAATATCAATGGTATTATTCCATATGCGATTCCTCTACCATGCGGCTTCCTGCAAAAGTTCTGTAGCCAGATGCACAGCTGTGTAGTGTACCGTCAGAGTAGATAATAAGTTATCTTTTTCACAATACTGACTTGATCAATCATCCAGCTCTATCTGGGTTACACTTCTGTGCTCTGGACGCCATAATTTAAGGCTCATAAGTAAAGAAGTTCACCGGTAACTCCCTTTAGCTGTCGTCTCTCACCCACTCAATCGATTGTTGGAATGTTTGTGGAAAAAGGATTAAGGGACGATGTCGAAAACTTCATGAATGCTGGAATATTAAAAATCTTAAACATGGCAACTCCGTTCAGATTTCCTGGAAACATCGAATGCGTTATCGTCAACTAATAGTCTATCCACTGTCAAGATTAAGAATTTCGCAACATCCTTGATCTTAATTGGTTGCAAAAAGTAGGTCGAGAAGCATTTACTCGGACCCAATATGTGTGCAATGATCGGTTGTTTATGGAATGAACTCGAATCTTACCAGTATGTATATCGAAGTGTTCATAGTTTAGGTCAAATCCGCAATCCACGTAAGACGCGAGAAGCGATAAGTTTAGTTGTAAGGTAAACTGGTACAATTTTTAGTGGTTCGTAAACACATTTTATTGGAAGGAAGCTTGGATGAAAATCGTATTTATCTACATTACTGTATTTATATAATAATGCATACATTTTTTGTTTTAAATTAACACAGCACCAACTGCCACTACATAACATACATACATATTTATGTATGTCTTCTACAAATACACCTGCGTTAATTCGTAGCATTCCATACTCGTATAATATTTCCTAGACAATACTTTTAAATTACTTCGCATTTTTTGATTGGTAATAAAAACTAATTAAACGGAAATTGAAACCAGCAATCAATCTAAATTCAAATTCATATTTCAAAGCAAATTGAAATGTGGGGACATGGCAATTGACCCCGAAAATTCTCATTAGATTTTGCACAGTTTGTTGTCAATTAATTAATGATAATCGATATCTACCATGAAATGATGTTAAGAGATTGAAAATAAATTGTTTGGATTTTTAACGCATTTGAAGCTTTAAGGTTCTGTTTGATTGCAAGTGATTTGGGGCAACGCAACACCTGTGGGTGTTTTTATTTCCTCCTACAATGGGGAATGTAATTTCCAAAAAGTAAAATTATTCTGTGTTTTCGTTACCAGAGAAAAAAAACCAAATTTACAATTCATTAAAAAGATATACATAAATGTTGTTGGCTTAATTTCGCGTAACTCAGTTTAATACAAAAAATTATTTTTTCAAGGTAACAAATAGTTTATAACAGGCATTGCGTCAGCTTTTAGCGTGGAGGTGACGACATGTGTTCATTTTCCATTGTTTCTAACCTTTAAATTCACAATATTTCATCAAGCTTCGAACTTAAAAAAAAATTTTGGAATTTTTTTGAGGATGCTCTTTTAGTTTTAGTACAATAAAATGCAGGTTTCAAGTAACTGCAACTTACCGTTAATTTAATAAAAAAAAATTATTATTAGTTTCTTCCATATAATGCAAATCTGCGATTTTTTTGTATGGAATAAATTGCTAACGATCCAATTAAATCTTGCTTTTTAAGAAATTCGGCTAAATGACTGCATTTTTAAAACATGTTTGATATAGGCGTTTTTATGTTTTTAAGACAATAAATTGTAATTTGATTGAAAAATAATTGATTGAACAGTGTGTTGGATTTCTACAAAACTCAGTGAAAAAAAAATTGTCGAAAGCGACACGAAAAACCTCCAAAAATGTGAAATTTGCCCAAAATTTATTTGAAAATATATATTCTTTCTGCAAATTTTGCCGAAAATGTGGCATTTTCCGTTGAAATGATCCTCTTTCTTTTTAGTAGGTTTTTATGTGCTTAGACATTTTTTTGTTCAGAAAACACCAGGTGTCATCAATACTCTGTATTGATTTCACAAATCAATAAAAACACTTGTATGAGCGAATGACACTGTATGTATATATTCTACAAATACGTTCGTCGCTAAAAGTAGTAAATTTCTATATGCAATTCAAGAAATATGTAGCAACAATAATACAAGTCATTCAACAATAAGCCAAACACGTGCCCAAATATCCATTTCAACAAAATATTCGATTTATGTATTATTCGCATCTAAACAAATGAAATGAACTAAAATCAAACCAACATTTTACGAATTCATAGACCAACAAATTTAAAGCAATACATTGCCAGTCGGCTGGCTAACGACCACTTTAGGCGTTGTGACCATTTGTTGCGTGAGAGTTAGTTTTATTTTCTCCGTTAATGGCGCAAATGTTCTATACATATGGAACATACATATGTATGTTGATATGCATACATACTAATATGTTGATGATAAGTATGCATGAATAAAATTACGATTTTACTGGCAAATAAGTTTTGAAGGCCAACTAGAAATTATTAACACGCCGCCGCCGGCGTGCATACACAATATACTTTTTATTTATGACCGCAAATAGAAACATAAACAAAAAACAAGTCAGCTCGGCAATATATCCTTGTTAGAACAACAAAAGCAAAAGCGAAACAAAAAAACCGAACAAAAGCAGATGCTTTCCAAAACAAGTACAGACATCAACCAGTGTGCATAATTATGCCCGAAAGGAACAGATACCAGTCAAAGCTGAAAATGTAACTGAATTTATTGTGTACTTTAATAAATGCGCCATACATTTACATATACTTATATATGTAAGTATGCATGTACGCGTCTGAAAAAGAACAGTTACATACATATATTCATATGTACATTTGTATTTAAATATTTAAATGCATGCACATCCACACGCTCGCTATTGACCTTTCATCTGTAACGGATATGACCCTTGGCGAAGTTTGACTCTGGCCAACACAAAGTTTGAAGCCAATGTACGTGCGACGATAAGGGCAAAGGGTAAGTAAATCAACATTGTCATTGCTACTTGGCTAAATGGAAAATTACAGCAATAAAATTGTTATTGTTATTAGTTAGTCCGCAGCTGGTAGAGGTCAACTAAGTTGCATGCGCCTAAATTTGTATGGTGAAGGAAGGTTAACAAATGGCTTAATGCTTGCGTACAGACATGTTTACTTGATCGAAATTTTTAATGCACTTGTTGAAAACTAAACTAAAGTACAAAACTGAGAGCTCCTAAGAGAGACCGTACGACTTAAAGGTTCTTGAGATGAGGAGTAGGTAAGATGTTTTAGTTTCTATTGAAGAAATTAATGATTTCACGAGCCACAGCCGCTTTTATGCAATGTTGGGCGTGTTATACTCATTAATACTTAAACATAATTTAAAGGTACGATATGATCTTTTGTTATGGTGAAATCCTTTTAATGCTTTGATACTTCAATGTCAGGATACTTACAATATATCCATAATAACTAAATTGCAGGAAACGTGGAGTTTTACTTAAAACCTTTTAGGTAAAAATGTTACCGATTGAGCTGAGAAGAAATTTGTTTGACAAAATGTAATTTTCGTCAAAGTGTTCTAACAAAGGGAGTTATAGAAATGCTTGCAAGTAAACTAAACTTGCCATCAAACCAAAGATGTTTGAGAAATAAGCATGTCAACGAGTCAACAATTAACTCAAAAGAAGTGGAGTTTAATTTAGAATGTATGTATGCAAAAATGTTAACGTTTATTGTTTAGATTCAAATTGCAATTGAGTTGTAATTCTTATTAACTACTTTATGTAGATAGAATGCCGTTTTGTAGCACAAGTTTTAATCGAAATTAGTTTGATTCAAAACAGTTGATGAAATAAGATGAAATAACATTTATGTATATATAATATAATTTTGGCGCGTACACTATATAGCTCAGTGTTTGGCCGAGCTTCTCCTACCATTTGTGGTGTGCGTCTTTATATTATACCACAAATGGAGGGACCTACAGTTTTGTGCCGACTCCGAACGGCAGATGTATTTAATGAGAAGCTTTTTCATGGCAGAAATACCCTCGGAGGTTTGCCATTGCCTGCCGAGGGGTGGCCGCTATTAGAAAAAAACTTTTTTACTATGATTAAGATTTTGCTTACCCGGACTGAGATTCGAACCTCGATCTCACCGGCATATCGAGTTATAGCACGCACCGCTACCAACTCGACCACAGCGGCCACAACTCGACCACAGCGGCCACATGAAATAACATTTACGTTCTCAAAAAATAGAATATAAGTTAGAGAAATGCAGAGGGATTTGTCGCCTAAAACGACTTTATAACAACTTCGCGTAGACAAATGCAACTTGCACGATCGATGATCACTGACAGTTTTTGCTGAATCCCGCCGATGTTCTGCTCCACTTCAAATGACTACTGCATTTTGACTCTTATGACCTTCGTCCAACTTCTTACTTCCATTAGCTTTCAATGCCTAACTCCAATGTACTCGTGTACCTTGCCTTTACTTAACATGTATATGGATGCACAACAAAAATTATTCAAGTTATATTTGTTTAGTTCACTAGTACGCTGAAATGAACTGCCTACTTTCAGTAAAATTAAGATGATGTGAAATAAAATAAAAATATCAAATAGGTAATTATCTGAGGCATAAGAGTATGTATCCATTAAACATATGAGATAAAATTTTTTTGATATACATAACTATATATAAAAGGCATCATGATTAAGCTTTTATACTTAAAACCAATGTATGATCTATGGAAAGACTTTAGTAAAAAAAAATTCCAAAATCAACGCTAATATTTAGCCACTTAAAACTTATATTATTCAATACCTGTGACAGACATCTAGTAATAATACCTAGTAAATATGTCTGGTATCTACGTTAGAGGTATATCAAAGGTGTTAGGTATACTCAAATGAGCTACAAAGTTTGTAACTAAAAAAACTCAAAATGGTTTCATTTTAAGTTCGAAGTTATTTATGAAATCTTATTTAATTATAATAAATTCTGTTTAATGTTTGAAACTTATTATAAGAAAAGTTAAAACTACGGAAACAGTTTTTGTTAGAGAATGAACTTAATAATAGAATAAATTTTATTAGGAAATAAACAGACGAAAAATAAATATGTAAGTATATGAATGCAAATGTTCGCACAGTTTTGCTTGTACGGAATTTTTTTTAGCCTGAAAACAACACTGTCATGATTTCTAAGCGACCACACCCTGTGATATTTTCTGATTGAAAAAAAAAACATCATTCGAAGTGAACGGAACTACTTCGAAGGACACCAAATACGTTAATCAGTATGCGATTCCATAAAATACGATGGATTATTGGATTGCAGAGATAACATATACGAGTATAAATATTTTCATCTTGTTCCGAGTTTTAATATCTTAAAAAAAAAAAGTTTGGTAAACTTTATCCATCACAATTGACTTATTGAAAAGTATTACATATAACTTAACCGAGCATAAGTAATTTGTATACCTTTTTAATGTATGCAATCTGTTGAAAAGTTGAGCAATTAGGAATCTGGCAGTTTAGCAACAGTACGTTGACGAGGAGACGTAGCAACTTTTCATGGCATCCTTTGTCCCACATATGCATAGCTCATAAATTATTTTTTTATTTTATTCGCACAGCACAAAGAAATCTCTCTTTGGCTTCAAAAATTTGAGTAAGGTCTGATTTTTCTTAAGAATTTCTTCCACTACAACTTTTACTAGCCGCCTTGCCTCCACCCTCCCCAGTGCCAGTCGTTCGTAAGCATGTCAGTATCATTTCATTTGCATTTTTATCGCCTTCCGACTGATCAAGTTGAAATAAAAAATATTTCAATAAAATATGTATATTCCTGCTTAGCTAAACTGCCGAAAATAAAAAAATTCTACATTTTGACAAGTTTTCTGTATTAATTTTTCTTTTGAACATTTTCTAAAATTTTCAATTTAAAACAGTTCATTCTCTAACTAATATCGTAAAAGCCTAATTGCAGTTTAGTGGTCGATTACATTTCAATAGGATAAAGTGCAAAATTTTATGTGGCTTATAATTACCGCAGCATTTCCTTCCATATAACTTTTGGATCATATTTTTCCAAGAACTAACAGTTTTCCTTTAAATAAATAAAATATTTAAATTTGAGTGATATGCATATGTTCTGAATAAGAAGCAAATTGTAATTGTGAATACATATTTTAGAGATATCTCCACCCCATGGCCACCTATCGCTTATATTATTAAATAAAAAATTAAAATTAGTATGGCCAACACAAAATTTGAATTTGCATCAAATCACACTTTTTAAAAACACGATTTTTGAAAATATCAGGACGCCACCTATTGGATTTGTTTCGAATTAGGCACAATACTCGTAGGCAAATACTTTCCATGAAAGTGAGCGCAATCTACACAGTAGATTTCTGGCGCGTAAATTACATATCAATATAATTATGCGGCGTTCAGACAACGCCACTAATTACTCTGTCCCTTCCTTCCAACTGGAATATAAATAGAACGATAATTTTTAGCAAATAGGTGCCTGATTTTTCTTCTACTACAATTTTTTAAGTTCGATATTTTGATGAAATTTTAAATTTGTGGAATTTTGTATAACTTTTGAAACTAGGGTTTAAATAATTTTTGTATTTTAATTGAAAAATATAAAAAAATAGGATAAAAGACAACGAAATATTGAAAGTTTGTCAAAAACATGCATTCGTGTTTTTTTTTTGACACCAGTATACATACAAATCTAGGTATGAATGTTTATATCTATGTACCCTACAAGACAGCAGAGTATGAAATAAGTGATCATATTATCATTTGTTATAATTTCAATATTGCTTATTAAAGTACACATTTTTGTTCAGGGCAAGGGAAAAAACTGAATAGTTTCCCATTGTAGGTGTGATTTTATATCTCTCTCCCACTTACGGCAATTTCATATAAGTAAAATAAATATTTATTTTGCTCTAACATACAAGGCAACTAATCAGTTTTATGCTTATTATATTATTAGCGCTGACAACCAAACGGTTCATTGTTATTATAAAGTCATCACTACTAATAATCGAACGCCTCATTACAAAGTCCTTAGCACTAACAAAACAAACTTCTCATTCTCAACGTCATAAAGTCCTCAGCACTTATAAACAAACTTCTCATTTTTGTAATCAACAAATAGTTTTATAATTTTTATTGGAATTAACTATTAAATAAAAGCAATAAAAACTGTTGAATAAAAACAAAAACTTGAGCTATTGAATAAAAAAATAATAATCAAATCATAAAGAGAATGGGGATGTTCGAGCATCAATCCACTGCTGCAATAATGCAAATAAAAGTCGTCGTTAACACTAAAAAAGATGGGAAGGCCTGGTTGTCATGATTAAGTCTGATCATACTTGATCATACTTACGCAAACTAGATAATTCGGGCGCCTTTTATTTGCAGTGTTGACGCTCGAACATCCCTAATGGTTATCTATCTAATAAAATTGTTCCACGCCTAAGCATTTTGAAATAAAATTTTTGCTGAAAGGCCGATTTATTCATAGCCTACTTTGATTAAAAAATTAATATATATATTTTTCTATCTTTCTCCTTCTAACATATACTATTCTTATTGATGTCCGCATTACTGCTCTAACATATGGAAATTTGTCGACAGTTCGAAAAACAAATTTCTAAATGTGTGGGTGAGATGGGTAAAAGTTGTGATTGTTTGTGTAAATTTTTCGAATTTCAGGGGAAACTGCTTAGATTTGGCTTGCAGGGTATGCATATTTACTTATACACGTACATAGATATACACAGTCAAATGCAAATAGGAATGTGCATATCGCTCACAAATAAATACTATTTTAATATCAAAAGATATAACGCAAATATTTGTATTGACTCGCAAATGTTGAATTTTATCGAAGCAAACATATCGCGTAACCGGATGTGTGTACATATGTATAACTCTGCCTTGGCAAATGTCCAGAGGCATTTGTGAAAGATATCGAATTTGTTTAATATGGTGAAAATTTAAGAGTGAAGTCATAAACAAAAACATGAAAACATACACATAAACTAAAACGTATTTAGAAGTAGATAGCTGCATAAATAAATGAAATGGATTTTTTTATTAAACCGTAAAAGTTTTGATTTGCAATCGCAATGCAAGTAAACACAGTAACTTTTCTTAAATACAAAAATGTACTAATATTTAAAACCTATTAGCATTTCTGCTCTAACACACATTTTCGCCTTTGTGCAAATGCAAGGCAAAGGGCATGTGAGTAACTTAATTTACAGTACAACATAATTTCACTTCGGTAAAGTGCACTAACCACAGAAATTTTGTTTCAAAATATTCCAAAATTTACAAATTTTAACAAAGTTACTTTCGCTCGTGGCTGGTAAATTAGAGCAAATATTCTTTTTATAAAATATTTCACTAAACTAATTTCAATAATCTAACCACAAATGTCAAGCTTCCTTACGCAAACCATCGCAAATATGTAAATTATTAATTCGAGAGAAATACATATTCAAATAAGAACTTGGTAACAAAAGAAGCGGAAGCTAAGTATTCTTCAATTATGTAAATAAGTGTCATTTGCACGCTATTGTTTTGCTGAAACGCGCACATGTGCGTGCTACAAAGCTGTGATATTTGAGGATTAATTGGATAAATCTTGCAGTAATATTTTGTTACAGTAACTATATCACTAACATAAAATAAAATGGACTAGTGTAAAAAGCAGTGCGCTGAAACGCTTAAAATTATATTTCCATGTTAAAATGGTCACGGTTTTCACGATTTTTTGAATTATTAATAATTTTGAAAATCTTTATCTGCCGTCGGTTTTTTGCATGTGCTTTATATAAATAACATTTTTTTAAGTTCATATTTTTTTATATTTAGCTCATATTATTTCGCTACTGAAAGAATATAATAAATTTTTCGTAATTGGTCTTTAAAAGTTTATAAATCAAATATTTTATAAAACTTTGATCCATAGCATATTTCTACCTCCAGCTTTGACCATTCGTAGCAAAAGCAATTTATAATATAGACCTGTGTCAGTAACCTTAAAAATTTACTTATTTAGTGAGAATTCCAAGACAGTTTAAAAAATATTGCCTCTCTTTGCTATTTATATTACGATTTTAATCAAAATTAGAAAATTAATAGTTAACATTTTTTTTTGTGTATGCTGAATCTTTTTTCTATTGTCTAACATATGGGTTTTTTATAAGGAAAAAATGGCGCAATACCGTAAATAAAAAAAAATGTGCTTTAAATTTTCATACTAAGAAAACCACTAAAATCTTGGTTTTTTCTTAGGGTTTTCTAAGTTATTTCCTAACCAGGTTTTTCTTTATCTATAAAGTGCAAAACAGGGAACGTTTTTAAGTGCACAAAAAGATGATAATGATGTTGAAAAAGATAGGGAGTAAAAATTAAAATTAAAATTGTTTTCCTCACCCAAATTGGTTTTCAGTTCTTTCTATAAATTTGTCGAAAAGGGGTGTCTTGTATTGCTTTAAAAAATGAACTGAAACTATATCCTTCATTTTACAGAGCAGCAAAAGGGCTCAGATTTATGTTTCGTGAGCATACTCGGCACACTTGTTGTGCTGACCTTAATATCGTTAGGTTTTGACAAATAATTTTATTAATAAAATATGGCTCGCATTCCGCGTATTGAAAAAACATACTCACGCTTATAAATTTCTTCGATTTTTAAAACAACTTTTGATAAGCTTTGGTCTGTCTATATACCTAAAAATTTAGTTTCCCGCATATTTAAAAGCTTTGGATTATTGTTCCTTGGAATATAAATCGAAAATTTATCAACAAACAATTTAGCAAGCATAATGAGCCTTTCATATTCAAACAATAACTGCAATTATATATTAGAACCAAAACTACTATAGCACATTTATGGTATATCTTAATTATATGATACATTAGTTAATACAATGTATACAATTAATGTACAAATATTTACAAAAATTATTGTACAAGCGATGCGTAATAGAGTATACATAGCCTGCGGCCTTTAATCGTCCCAAATTAGTTTCACACGTATCATATTTGACATTAAATGAAAAATTTATCAAATATTTGTTGAAAGCAGCATTTTTACATACATACATATATGTATTTACATACTTGCATATACATACATACGTGTGTTCATATAACATATGTACAAGTACCTGCATACATACTAGGGAAGTCAATTTTTGGCATTTTCGAGATCTGAAAACAACATCCCGGGATCGTCCCGAAATTCTAATAGTTTTGATTTGTAAATATTTATTTGCCATCGTTGTATTATATGGTATTAAAAATAACATTATTATTACAAAAAAATACAATTTGCTGCAACTCATGTATGTATTTCTTGGTCTTTTCTATCAATCAATATATATATTTCTGCTGTACCAAATATGTATATTCAGTAAAACTGTTTTGAATCACTGTTTCATATTAATATTAAATGTTATTATGTGCTACATTATATGTATATTGTAAAAAAAGCAATATATCAAGTAAAAATTGAATACATCATTCCATTTTGAGCGAGTCAGATTTATTCCTTCTTTTTACCAAAATGCGATCAAAAAGAAATTAAAGCTCCTGTATCGCCTCCATGACAAAAAATATCAATTTCTTTTATCAAACCTCATAAATTGTATGCCTTTCTATAATTGGACACTTGCGAGCTGCTCGATTAAACTTGATGCAATTTATCTTTGAGACTCACTGCTTTATCCACTTCAACCACCTCGTCGTTTACGTTCTTAATATCGTAAGGCCCATTTTCTATATCAAGAAAAATATTCTTAAAATTCTTTGTAATGGCAGTAAAATTAAAAGCTTCAGAAAAGTCATATTTAAGATCATATATTTTATTTAGGTTAATTAAAACGTGTACACATCTGACAGAATTTTCGTAAGTTGCTTGAGCCTTGCAACGAGTTTATTAAAAAATTAATACTCAAGGTAGATTTTTTCCTTTTTTATTTCGTCTAGCATTAAATTTAAAATGATGCTACACTTGAATAAGTTCATGTTGCGAGCACATAAGGCTTCAAGAGTAACTTTGGCTGTTTTATCCAATAGGCAAACGAGTAAAGTGCAACCAGTGTTGGAAATAATTCTTTGTTTTACCTTTGAAAAGAAGATATTTGTTATAAAAAATTTTAGAAAAATCTATATGGCTATTAAATGAATTGTTTTCAGCAATGCCGGGATTTGAATAGAGTAATCCCGGAATATTAGGGAATTTAAAAAAACCGGATTCCCGTGATGACATGGCTAGTACATATGTACACACTTAGGCGTTAGCAGCGTCATGGCGTATGTGTAACCACGAGCAAAAATTATAAACGAGTACGTGTAGGTATATGTATGTATGTATATGCATGCATGTACGTACATAATCGTATGTGTTTACCACTTTGCCAGCCTCATTAACGCTAATGCATGAGCATGAACTGAGGTCACCATAGGCGCGCAGTCAGACGTTAATTTACTTTGTGTTCCAATTATTAACCCGAATGTTAACAGCAAAGTGACCTTCATTCCGATTGCCTTCAATTTTTGCTTTTACCATTTGCCATGTAGGCGAATGTTTTCAGAAATTTCCGCATAGAAGTTTCTGAGTGCTACCATTTTCATGAGGTCTTTCCGTGTTTTTTCAGTTTTGAAATTATAGGAAAGAATTGGGTTGGCACTCTAACTCCTGGAAACAACAACGGTTTCAAATTACGAAAACTATTGATACGATGAACGAACATAGCAGCTCATAAAAAATTTTGGAGCGATAAGTGAAATGAACTAGTTTGGCGTAAATTGGCACCTTTTTTTTGTAGTCACTGTTTTTAATTTATTCTATGTAATTTAAGAAGTAAAAGAATATACCTAAAGTGACAACATTTTGGTCAGCTAAGAATTTTTCAATAATGAAAAGGTGTTTTTGAGCTAAGGTTTTGCCAAATTGATTTTGTAACTTACGTGATTTGATGAAATAATGACAAGATGTGAGTTCTTGATGTTATTCTCCACTGAACAGGAACAGCAACTTTAAGGAGAATGAAATTTAAACTGGCGTAAAAAATGTGTTAACCAAATAATTAAGAAGTGTCTTGACAGCACCTTTCATATCATTCAAATGCAGTTTTTTTTTTTTTTTTAATTCGAAATTTTGCGTTTCAATAATACTGGATACGTTTAAAATTTTCGACAACTTTCTAAGGTTGCATTTAGGAATAACACGGAAAGAAGGAAATAATTATATCAGGCAAAGGTAGTATAAAATTAGGCAGCTAGTAGTTAAATACGATTCTATATACAAATTTTAATTTTTTTTATTCTTATGACATACAGAAAATAGACCTTGGAACATTTGAAAAAGTTTTGACTACTTATCTTTCCTTTATTTAATAAGAGAGTTTCGAACAAATGCCAAGAAAGCCAAAATTTTAAGAATTACTTAAAATTTATACATTCACAAATTCCCTGTTGTTTCGATTTGAAATCACATGTTTGGTGCTCCCAATTTCACATTTACATAAATTTTTGTGAATTGAATCCGAATGCTTGGTTGTATGTGAAATGAAAAGTAAATGACAAAAAAGTGTGTGAATGTTTAATTATTTTCGATTGGAATAATTTTTAAAATATTCTTTGATGTTTGTAGAAGCCATTTATGACATTTCTGTATTAGTTATTCATTGAAATATGCGTACTTTTAAGTGTTTTGCTGATGACTCCTCAAAAAAGCATACATAGCAGCATCCGACAAGAAATTTTAACAACAGCTGTTTGTAAATTGCTACAACGATAGCCGATATGTTTGACAGGGTTAACCTGATATGCAAAGAAATTTGTGAAATTGGGAGCACAGCTGATAATAATTCAACTTAATTTCGTTAAAATTTCCAAGTTTTTTAAAAGTTATATTGTATTTATATTTTTTTGAATTTGCAGTTTTAAGCTCATAATAGCTCATTAGCAAAGTTGAAGTTTCAAGTCGTTTGAACCAAATTTATTTTTATATAAAAGGAGACAAAAATAAACGGAGTTTTAATAAAAATTTATTAAGAAATAATTAATAGAAAAAAGCTTAAAATGAAGATGTCAAAGCAATCACAAACTTTTTATCACCATTTAAAACTTGTAATAAAAAAAATGTCACGGATGGTTTCATTCGTAAGCAAATAATTTTAATTATATAAGAAAGCACAACAAGAATTATATAAAGTAAAATAAAATAAAACAAACATATTCTTCTTTAATAAATCTATTTCTATTCAACTTTTTTTAACCATATAATTTTATTGTTTTTAAATTATTTTATTACTATTTTTTTATTTTATTTTATATATGCGGAAGTTAAATATTTAGACATAAATTACTTTTTTTTAAAGAAAACATATAAAAAAAAATTAACAAAAATATATCTGATTCAGGCGATTCATGATCTATCAATTCGATGCATTCAAAGAGAAAAAAATGCAAGCATATTTAATGTAAGGCAAGCAAAAGCATATAAAAACTATAAAAGGTAAATAGTGTTGCCTTTCAAGACGTTTTTTCTGAGACGTATACGTACTAGTAAAAAGAGAGCAACACAGGCTATGCTAAGGAGGCAAGCGAGAGTGAGAAAACCGTCAACGATACCAAAAATATGTATGTATGTATCATCTATGCAATTGGTATATGGGTATATTCATACATACATGTGTGAATATTAGGGATACAAACGATTTAGCTATATCGATAATTTTTTGGTCGATATTGATATTTTTATCGCGATCTTTTGTAAACCGATATATCAACATCGACGATATTTTTTCCCCCGATACCTCGATATTTATTTTTGGTGAAACATTTTTTCCTATTGACCCTTTTTTTATTTGTTAATAACAAATTCGAATAATTCCTATACACAGCGTCGTTGCAAGTGATTACTTATAAAAGGACATAATTAAATGACTATTCTCCAAGGCCGGTGCTACAATTACACAGCAAAGTGATCAGCTCATAGGAAAAAGGTTTTCTAAACTGCTTTTTTTAAATTCACAGTTACAATTTGTAATCAATAATCAATAAGTTATAAATACTTATGTTCTTAAACTAATACAATACAATAAATGAAGTCTTAAAGTGTAAATGTCTGTTAAAAAAAAGTGCATACATTTTTAACGCTTAAAAAGGTTTTAGTAACTGATCTGTCTATTTGTGATGCATGAAAGCTTACGTTTTTTATTTTGCTTCAAGTATTTATCTACGTCGTAAGCGAATTTGTTTTTTGTTTGAATTAAATATTTTATTTAAGGTTTTAAAGAATTGAATATATTCTTATACCATATGTACATAACAAATAACATTTAAATTTTAAAAATCCTTAAAATATTTAACCGATACTTAATATCGATATAATATCGATATTTTTTCGACGAAATATCGATCAGCCGATTTTTTTTTTTTTTTTTGTAAATATCGATATCACCCCTCTGCAGGCAATGGCAAACCTCCGAGTGTATTTCTGCCATGAAAAAGCTCTCATAAAATACATCTGCAATTCAGAGTCGGCACAAAACTGTAGGTCCGTCCATTTATGGTAGAATATAAAGACGAACACCACAAATGGTAGGAGAAGCTCGGCCAATCACTGAGCTATGTATATAGTGTAAGCGCCAAATTATAATATTATTATCGATATCATAAACATCGATGATTTTATAAGCGATATTGCATCCCTTGTGTTCATGCATACAAACGGTACACTAACGGTACATTCAAACGGCGCAATCGATTAACAGTTATAAAGCGGTAACAGGAAAATATTTGCATGCCTTTAGATGATATACACATGCATGCTTGCATTCGTTTCTGGGTGCGCTTTTGCATCGGCGTGAATTTGAGAATGTATTCGTGACTATGGCGGCAAGGTTGGTAGCTTTATAATTACCAGCTACAACTGAAATAATAAAGTGACTAATGGTGTACAAAAGCAAACGTTGTAGCCACAAGAACTAGCGATATGATTCGCTTGGGAGGAAACAATTTTAATGCATAGGCACAATGTGCCAATTATTTATGAAGTGACAAAGCATTATTTTTCCTATTTACTCAAACTTTACTGCTGACCTGTGTAAAAAAAGTATCGCAATGTTCGCTATTTTCAGTATTTTTGATACATTTGCTGTAATTAATAAAGCAAAAGGTTGGAGATTCATAAAAACCCAAACTTTTATAAAAATTCTATTTGCATTCTAGCGTTGTATATTCAACCATTGTATAATAATTAATTTCCTAGCCTAGCTGAGTTTTTCTCTAGCAAGTATCTTTTAAGTGAAGTTACGCTGAATAATTTTCACTTTAAGAGTCCATGTGAAAAATTTTGTCAAAACTATCATTTCTTAAATCAAATTTGCTACTCGCATACATTTCATCGATTTCTAGTTTCAGCGCATTTCATATTCGTTTATTACAGAAAAACTGTCTGTAATTTTAGCTACCGACTAAAACTTGCATTAAAAGTTATTTTATTGAAAAAGCAGCAATTTCGTGTCGGTCGACATTAACAATATGTGTGTATTTTTGTACGCGAGTATAAATTCAAAGCGGCCTTGTTGAAAAGTTCTTATATAGTGAAACTAATTTATGGTTAAGAACAAGTATGATTTCTTGCATTTTAACGCACTTTACTTTTGCGCCTTTTTGATTTGTCAAAAATATTTTTTGCCTATGAACATCCTTGGAAAGTCTGCGTTGATGTGCCATATTTGGCATAGAACCCAACAGTGTACATAACCCCTGATGAAATGCGTGAGTTGTCCCGGGGAGGTGGCTTCACCGGAGATTTATATGGGACTCTGATGGATAGCGCGCTATCCCAAAACCCGTGAAAAAAAAGATGGATGATGGAGACAGCACAGGCGTTTCCGTTGAAATCCGTTAATATGTAGGTATATTAAAAATATATCGTTTTGGTATTTTGTTGTTGTTGCTTCCAAAAGCCAAATCTCTAAATGTAAAACAATTCTGCCAAAAAAATATGCAATCTCACTTGCGTTGCAACAATTCAAAATTAAACACTCGTTGCTAATAATAACGTATTGTCCCTTCCTATGCATTTATGTTCTTTGCATTTATGTTCTTTGACAGTACTTGGATGGTATGCTCTTCTCAGTTCTCATTTAGTATATCTTGAGGCATTCTCCTTAAACATTTAGCAATTTTCGACGATTTTAAGGTATTTAGAAGTTTCAAATGAGAACGAGAAGTCACAATTCTTCTTCTGCCTTCTATCGATCGATCGCTGCCAAAAGCAGACTTCACTTATTTACAATTACAATTAATTTCACGCTTTTCACTTGTAATCTACTTTGGCACTCACAAAACGGATGGTATACATACATAAATATACACATGTAATGTATGTTTGTAGGTATGTATTATATATCGTAGTACATGTAATCTTACAGCGATTGGCTAAAAGAAGCAAAGCAGACAAATAACAAAGTAGTCACACATACACGGACACACCATTCCGCCACGAATAGCTTCCAATAAGTGCATGTTACTCAAACCGAGGCATCTTCCCTTGACTATACGTCCCGTTCGGATTTGTCCAAAAAAAAAGAAAAGTTTGTTAGTAACCGTTTTCCGTTTCATGGCTTTCAGTCCATTCCTTACATGTGTGTGTATTGTCTTTCATTTGCTTTTCTTTGAGTTGAGTTGTTATTGTCCTTTTGCTTAATTGTTTTCATCACATTTTTATGTATTATGTGTATACTAAGCTTTCGTTACACCGCTCGCAATCGAGTAAGTGCAAATGTTTATACATTCATAAATAAGAAATGAAGATATGTGTGTATGTAGTATGTAAATATCTACATGTGATATAAATAAAATGTTTTTTCGTACATAATTAATTATATAATTTGCGAACAAACGTTATTGTTGTTCATACCTTTAAGTATACGCCTTTTAGCTGCTAGAATTTTTGTATACCTCCTTTATAAATAACATTCACAACTTACATATTGGTTTCTTAGATAAAAGGAAAATAAATATGTGCACGTATGTGTAGGCGCATGTTCATAAACCATTCCCTAAGGTTGAACAATACATTATTATTTATTTAAGTAACTCCTCCCAGGAATATTCTTGAATCACGCGTGTAAATGTTCCCTCCCTTTTGCTTCTATTTTCATGCGAATAGAAGATTTCAGAACTTTTAAACTTTCCAACACTGAAATACGCTTCAAGGTATGTATGCCACGGTACAAACAATTTAAGTTTCGTGGTGTGAGTTTAGAAAGGACATGGTCCTACTTTATTTTAAGCTGACGTGTGTGTGATCATCTTGGTCCGCGTTGCTAAATTAGATAGCAGTTAGCAAAATGGTACCACAACGGACAACTTTGATAATTCTATCTAACTTTACCAATCTTCGCTATGTTCTGAAATATTTAGCGAAAACCTTGTAACAGAAAAGACACTGGTATCCTACTTGGGCAAGGATAGAAAATACTAAAATCAATTCGAGCTTCAATAAATTATTCGCGTTAGAAATTCTCAAAAGCATTTGTATCCTACTTGTACTAGAAGAGAAAATAATTAAATCAATAAGCTTGAGTTACTACCGAATAATCGCATAGGTACATATATACCTTCGTGGAAAGAATCGCCAACAACATTGAAAGCTAACTATTTAGCATGAACACGTTTCTTACCTTTCTCTAATACCTGTCAGCACATATTTCTCCAAAGCAGGCAGATAATTGAATAGAAACGTCATCGCCTATGAACAAAATTTAGCTTTGTACGGTTATGAGTACATCGTCTCGCCTTTTTGTATGTACATATAGAATAGAGTGAAGGATATATTAAAGAATAAGTCCACACAAATGGTGACTAGAGCTTCCGGCTTATTATCCATGTATTCAAGCGAGGCGGTGAGAAGATGGTAAAATACATATATTTGCCTATTTAGCGATTGGATCTTAAGTTTATTCTCCCCAATCTACAAGAAGGGTGAAATTGCCGATTGCTACATTGGACTCGTCCAAAAATCACTAGGCGATTATAATTTTAAATAGGTAAGGAAAAAGCTTAAGACTATAGTCATATGTATAATGCTGGCAAAAGTGTAAAAATAAATTTTTCCTTCACAATTATCACGAAAATAAACTTAAACCAAAATCACTCAGGCGACTATATCATACAATCTGTGCCTGTTGAACCGTTAAAATAAATAAATAAATGTACGAACTATCTCGAAACTTTTCAAACTATTCTTAACAACTTGCTTTTCGCTTTGCATACATATTTAGTAAAAAAAAAAAAAAAAAAAAAAAAAAAAAGGCGCTGTGTATGTATGTACATACAAACAGACATTTATCCAATGCGTGCATTAGCTTGCGAATATATTTGTACGTGTACGTCTTCATTTTACCAAAAAAATGTCATTTGCATATGAATATGTAGTTAACATAAAAAACATGTCATTTAACTTGCCACCTGCAACCCACACACCTGTTTTACATTCTTACATACGAGTATTTGCATGCGTACATACGTGCATATCCCTATATCGTAGATACTTTCTAGAAGCAAAGCATCTACATACAAACATATATGTATGAACATAGTTATACAATAGTGATTTTAACCAAATGCCAAGAGTGTCAACACCAGTACAGCAACATTTTCTAGCGTTACTATACAAATGTTTTTGTTATTTTTTCGTTGGGGGTGAAGGTGTGTATGCACATACTTATATATATTTATTTTACATTTTTCTACTAGACTTCTTATTCATTGATATTTATGAGGTGGACACGTAGATAAATTGAATTTATTTTACTTCAAAGCACCCTGCCAATTGAAATTTTCGGACAATGTATAAATATTTTATTTTTATTTTTTTTACCTTTCCATTAAGTTATCGCGAATTCTCAAGCAAAAACCATAAATATATACCCAATTTTCAAGCTTTATACAAATTTTAATAATTTCTGTGCTTATGATATACTGAAAAAATCAAGTTTAGGTTAATATCAAAATTATTGTACCAATATGGATCTTTCAATAGGTTAATAACGTATATAAATTTTAAGAGTGCGAATAACGGGGAATAAGATAAATGAAAGAAATTAACAACAGCTATTTAACTGAATTGTATTTTTCCTAATTAAATTCCAAACAACCTTATAATAATTTTAATATTTGAGTACAGCTCTAATTAAGTTTTTTTTAATAAAATAATTTTTCATACAATGGTATTCGCGCATAGATAACAGTATTGTTGAACATTAGTTGTTTTAATATTAATTAATTAGAGTAAAAAATAGTTGCATTAAAAAAAGTTAAGAGCTTACAGAGCTGTAAACCCATATTTAGAGAAATTTTTGTTAAACAGAAGTAATATTTGGGATTTACAGTCACTAAAATGCCAACGCAGTTTTGTGTATCGTACGTATATCATGCAAATATTCGATGAGACTGGTGGAATAAGTGGTCAACGATCAAAAATCTGTCAACTTTCTCGAAAAGGTAACAAATATATACTTTTGTGAAGTGGTAGAATTTGATAAATTTTGGACGTTGTGGGTTGGTAATTTTCTTCTCAGCTCTAGTAAGAATTATCATTACGATATGTAGATGCTGGTGTACTCGTACATAAAATTTCCATCAGAAACTTTGTGAATTAGTTAATAAAATCAAGATCTTAGTTTTCCATTGCAATCAAAACCAAAAATTCTACATACAAAAATTGTTTGCCAATTCCATCACATCCTTAAAATAAGTGCAATCGATATGTTTTTTGTTTTTTGGTTTCTTTTTAGCTGCAGTACTCTTTAACCACACAGGTGAGAAACATGTCTGTAACTAGGCTTACACGTAGAGACACTAATTGTACTAACTTGTTTTTCGAGTTCGCCAAATTCTATTGCTTCAATTAACTCATTTGATGCAACAACTCGTATAAATATTCATATATTTTAGCCAATTGCCAAGATGTGGAAATAACAATTGCAAAACAGATAGTAACTCATATCAAGGTGTAGCAAAATACATCAACTTGTTCATATTACAAATAGGAAATTAAATAGTTTTAATAATATTTATTTTCTATTTTAACAGAACCGGTATAAATCCTAGCTACGAAACTTTTATAAAGTTCGCGAAATTAAATTTTAGTAAAATAATTAGCAAGTTCTTTTTTCGAAAGCAGTAAAGATGGTTATACATATATATATATATATATATATATATATCTCCTTTTAACGCGGAGTTTTCTACAATCCCCCATTATCTCTTTTTACACGGTTTTACTTTTCAACGCTGATTTTTTGATCACAGATTTTACTTTTTAAGGCGATTCATTATGATTTTATCCTTTTGTTTTATTTTTAGCGTTTTGCAAGCGCTAATGCTGTAAGTTTAGCGAAATTTCGTCGAGATTTTGAAAATGCTATGGAGTGCTACCGGGATTTATATAACGACATGCAGAAAGAGAAGCTTCAGCGCTTATTATCAGGTTAGTTTAAAAACTGAAGTACGGATTTATTCGTCGTTTAATATAATGAAGTGTTATAGGTGATCTTAATATAATTTTTTGTCAAAATCCTTTAAAACAGAGGGTTCTTAATATGTATCAAAGCAAAGCGAATATGTACATATGTAATACATTTGGTTTTGTTCCCCAAACTTGGGCTTACGCGAATTTTTCGCTAATTAGGAACGAATAAACAAATTTCTGTCCTTGTGAACCGCGTTAAAAAGAGATTGACTTTATATGTATATTCATATAAAATAAAATAGTAACCGGCCAACAACTGACACAAGAAAATTCAAGAGTTTTATAAAATATGTGAAATTCAGTTACAGTTCTTACAAGGTCTTATAACACTGCAACATTCAATTATTCGAAGTAAAAGAGTTATTGAAGTAATTCTCTTTGGTTTTCTACTTCCAAAGTGCATATTGAACGATTGCATCGTCTCTACAGAATATTTTTAAATGTTTTCGAGGATTCCGGATGGGACATTTGTGACTAATTTTGGTTATATAAGTTAATTCAATTAAATAAAATAATTCGATTACAAGCGAAAGGTTTTAACTACATTTCATGGAATTACTTATTGCTTAAAGTGGACAATGGTCATGTTGGCATATACTAACCGAACGCGGCTTAAAACCTAAAGCTTCCTACCATAACTTACAAGCTTCCATTTGTTAAATTATCTTAAAGCTCTTACACATACGAATTTCACTACAGAAAATGATTGGCTATCGTTCCTTTAGAAATTCCGAAATTAAATAGTAAATCTTATTAAAATTTCTCTCTAGAATTATTTTCGTTCATGGCTTTGTCATTACCGAGGGAATAACGCCGGAACTCTTCTGTCAGGCATTACAGCATTCATTGAACGAATTTAATTAGCAGCTCTATTTTTATGACCAACATAAAATCCTTTGCATCACTATTATGGTAAGTGCTGCGCCTGATTTCAGGTGTCTTAGGGCCAGTATTAATTTTTAATTTGAACTTAAGTCTAGTTTAAGATTCGGCGTTTACCAACCATGTTTTGAGAAAAACTCAAGTTTGACTTAATTTCAACTTAAGTCGCACAGATTGGCGACATAAATTGTTTTATCTTGGCGAACAGCTGATTATAATTATTAGTAAAAAAACGAAAAACTGCGTTGTGTTCGGAGAAGATGCTTTCATTAATATTGCGACAAAGCTACTGCCTTACGAGTCATACCATATAGCTATGTTGAATGAATATTTAATAAAAATTTCAACAAAAAGAGAGATAGACAGTGTCAAAATATAGTTTGCCACTAGATTAACCACCAAGTCAATCTCATTCGAAGCCATATTTCTGAAATAAATATTTTCCATACTTGGGTCCCCATTGTGAAACGCAAATGTGTGCAAAATCTTAAACTGGCTTTAGCTAAAATTTGTCTTAACTAGAACATAAGTTTGACTTAAAAATGCATTGTAATACCGGACCTAAGATATACACAAGATGTTTAAAAAATTGGTTCAAAAAGCAATTATGTATTATCACATAAGTAATGCGATGAGTTTTTTGATGATCCTAATCAAAATGATGTTGCTCCCGAATCATTTATGTACGAGTATATATGATTTCTTTGTACCAACAAATAATTTTTTTTAACAAAAAACACCGCCTTCAGTTTTTATATTCTGGTAAGCATATTTGCTGTGTTTATGTAATACATTTTTTTTAACAGTCTGTGAAATATTTTATGTTTTGTTTTGGGTCATAAACTAAATTTTATCACTATAATTCGACGCACTTGTAACGCAACAAAGTTTAATTGAGATCATTAGTGGGTTTTGCATTAACACTCGACTAAAAAGTTACCCTACAAAAACTTCTGCAGAAAAGCTGTTCATTATACTTGCATACTCGTACATTCAAGCCAAAAATATTTTAGCACCGATTTCATTTGTGCAATTTTCAGCACTTTTTCCCATTGACAAGTAATTTGTAAAGGTGTGCAGGTTTGTACAAACTTTAACGCTTTTTTGCAGCAATTTAATTACATTTACAGTTCTAACATTTAGCCAGCACACCTGAGCACCGAAAAACAGTAATGAGCAAAAAATAAAATACGAGCAACACAGAAGAATATCGATTTCAAATGATAGACTTTCTACTACATATTTACTCGTACATACATACAGTGGTGGCCAATTGATTTGCAACCAAATTCAAAATGCCAAAGTTTGCCACTTATATTCGATTATTTATTTTTATGAATCTTGAATTAAAATTCAGTTCATTATCTACTACAAACTACATAAGATTATGTTTAAAACTTTGTAGAAAACTAAAAAAAATCCACAAATTTTTATATCGATTATGAACTTTTTTCTCAGACGTGCTAGAATTCTTTTGTGTATGCAGTTTCATAGCCTATTTTATTTTAGTGTATCAATGTGAATGTTTCAAGTCGCTAGAAATCACCGTTGATATTTTAGAATATTTTTGATCGCGTTTGCTTCCATATAACAAATAAGAATATGGAAGAAAGTTGCTACACAAAACAAAAAAAATTCTAAAAAGTCAGGGGTAATTGCTAGTCACTTGAAACTTTCACATTGCTATACTAAAATTGAATGGGCTATAAAACTGTGTACTTAAAACACTTCTAAGAAAAAATTTAAAAATGTATATGAAAGTTTGTTGAATTGTTTTGTAGTTCTCAACAAAGTTTTAAACTTGGTTTTATATAGTTTATGTTAGAGAATGAACTGAATGTTACTTGAAAATTCCTAAAAACAAGTAAATGAATTTAAGTGGCAATCTATGTCATTTTGAATTTGGTTGCAAATCAATTGGCCACCACCGCACATATTTCAAATACCAGTAACCTTGGCTGCTGAATGGGTGGAGCTGAGTTGAAAGTTTTAACGATTTGTTTCACATACAAGCAAATAAGTTGAAACCGAAGCTCGCCAGTATAGTTGATTACGCACGAATTGGTAATTTCATTTATTTTTCATACAGTTTTAATAAGGAGCGGCGAAGTGAGCTGGCAGAATTTCAGAAGAAGTGCACAGCGCGAATACAGAAAAAGGTAAATGTGGTGAAAAGGTAATTTATTGACGTAATGCAATGCACGCGTTCACACTTCATAAAAAGAGGCAATCACTTTAACAAGTACAATATAAATTGTTAAAATGACGACTTTTATGCAATTTAAGTTTTCGCTTCTTGCATTTATTCATAGCGAAATTCGGGGTATTCGGGGCGCACGGGGTATTAAAAAATACAAAATGACTTTTGTAAAATATTTTCTTCATTTATCAGTGGCATTAATAAACACCGAAAGCAGATTGTTGTGCAACAGATCTATGAAAATATACAATTTACGACGCAGAGCCTGTGAGCTATGCAATAAAAGTGTAAAAAATTTATTTGCACGCAAACACAAAGGTACAAGTAATACAACTGAGCTTGGCAATATTGTTGCGAATCAAGTATAAGACACGTTAATTGTTTGCAAGCATTCATATATGAGCATAAAGCATAAAGGTAATTTTATTTTTATTCTCTTCTTCTACGCCGCAAAACTCTGTTGAGCGCCGATAGGGCACGATGAGATACAATCACGTACTTTTTAGTGCATACAAACAGGCGTCGTGCCATGTAATGCAATGGAATGCGATAATTTAAAAACTTTCCACGGTTGAAATCCAATTTTTTCTTATTATTTTCTTGTTCTACTTTTGTTTTGCTGCTTAAAATTTTGCTGCACTGAACTAAAAAATTATTATGCAAAGGATGCAGCTATTTATCAAACGAAATCCTTTGCCTAGCAATTCCAGTGAAATATGTATGTACATATGTATGTATGTGTATTGATATGCTTCGAGCGAGTTAAAATCTATTTTGAATTTAGAACTGATTTTCACAATTTCTGTGCTTTCTGGTTTGAAAATACAAAATTTAATTTATCGCGGATTTATAAATATAATTTGTTGTCGCTTTTGAAAAGTTATTATTTTGACACAATGGCTGTTATAATTTAATTTGAGTTGTATGAACAAGGCAATGATAGTGCGCGTATGATTTTCATTTGATTAATATTCAAAATGTGTAACTCAAAGTCTCGCTATTCGTTCAGTGTCTGCAAAATGCAACTTACATGGTGATCCAGCCGGTAACCCTCAGGGCATTTGCTTCCATTAACCTTTAGAACCAAACTTAATGTTATATGAAAAAAAACGCAATACATTCTCCAAAAAAAAATATTAAAAAGGTTGCAACTTCGGACGAAGTTTGTTAAAATTTCAAACTTTGCTTTATTCGGTTTTTGTTATTTAATTAAATGAGTTTTAATTGAAAAAATTAACAGTAATTAAAAAAAAAACATATTGCCAAAATTTGTCAAAATGTTTGGTAATTTAAGACAATTTAATCTTTCTTTTATTAAGTTTGTATTTTTTTTTTGCTAAAATCAATTTTATTCTCTAATAATTAAAAAACTAACGCAAATTTTAAGCTTTGCACAAAACTAAAGAAACAACCAAATATAAAACTCATTTATCAGAATTTATAAAAAACGAAAGATTTTTTGCCGAGAGCATTCCATAAAAAATAAATTTTGTTCATGAAATTGCAAAATAAAAATCGTGAAAAATCAATCCAAATTTTTAGCAACTTAAAAATTGCATTTCATTGTAGTATATAAAAAAGTAAGTTTTTATCGAAGACTATTACCGGCGATTCGTTTAGAGGTGCTATCAAATACCTCCTGTGCATCCAATTTTAGTTCGACAATCAACTCTGTATTTTAACAATAAAGGAAAATAAATCTATGAATCGCAATTTTTCTGCTTTACCTCAATTTAATCATGGTGAAAGCAAGGAAAGAACGATAATGTTGTCGGCAAAACATTCCTCTTAAAAAACTAATTAGTTTGTTGAAAAAGTACGTCTTCTTGTCCAGTTACATACATCTGTACATAAGTATACACTATGTAGAACAAGACAGAAGGCAAATAGGTACAACGCTCAAAAATTAAAATCATAAAACAAAAACATTAAAAAAAAGAAATCATCAAACTTAAAACGACACCATAGCCAAAAAAGCACAAAGTCATTCCGAAATGGAATCACAAGCCGGTGGAGCATTAAAATGTAGCGGATATGAAGGAGCCGGAAGTGGTTTAGTGAAAACAACGGCGAGAGCGTACAAAGCAAATGGAAGGCGTGCAATCATTTGTGTATGCGAAATGGCAGCACCACTTGTAATGCCAGAAAGACAAGGAGCAAAAACAAGAGCTGTAGCTGTCACGACGCGATGACTAGGTCAGCAGCGATGACTCTGAATCCTGGCGAATGCAATCAGCATCAGAATATAAGGAGTAAAAAACCAAAAACAATAAACGATAGAATAAAAATAAAAGATAGATGAAAACAATATACATCCAAGTTGTTGTGGGTATGAGTAAGCCATGCTGCATATGAGTGATCCAGCGGAAAATGTCACAGCCCTGAACTCTGACGATGCACTTTCAACTTGCGCAGCTGGACACCGAACATATGGTGCAAGGGGCAAATAGAAAAATTTATTTGTACTCACACGCGGTGGCTGGAGTTAGCATTTATGAGCATACTAGTATTCTGTTATAAGAATACACCGACACACGAGCGAGCAAATGATAGCACCGCATAGAAATCCAGTGGTGCTGAACTGGTACGTTGTTAGTAAATTTGTAATATTTTTTTTTTTTGCTTTGACGCTAATATGGATTATAAGACATACATATGTAACATATAAGAGTTCAAATGGAATAATCATACAACAATACCCAAACACAAAATTATATGAAATAGCCGCGAAATATGCTACAAAAATGAGACCCTGTGCTCGTAGTTTTGTTACTTAATATTTCTGGCAAAAACTGTTAAAACTCTCAACGAACGTTTCAGAAAAAGAAAGAAACACCAAAAAGTGCGGGAACGCTTTTTGGGTAAAAACAGGTAAATATGTCAAACACAACCAAAACGTCAGTATGTTCTTATGATTTTATGCTTCTGTACAATAAATTCACGTATTAAACGGTTTTGCTTTGTTTACAATTTTATTTGGCACACAACGACGGATGGATTAACAGATTAAACAGATTTTGCCAGCAAAAATGCTTCGGATAAAATCTTGCAACTTCACTCATTTGACAGGAAACCGTGTACGGGTACGATTTCTAGTCTTTAACGGCTTGACTTTAGTAATGTATTATTAAAAATTTCCGGTCAATTCAAATCGTGTTCGAGAAGAATTTGAAAGTTTAATTGAAAAAACACACAGAATGGTTTATTCACAAACCCAATAACACAATGATTTGCCACATTAATAGATGTAAATATATGACTTCTGGTATAAATTTGGTTAAAAAAAACCATTACATATTTTTCACGGGTAATTTTTTTTTCCTGCAGGGAATGAACACGATAACTTTTTCACATATTGAATTGGTGCAAATGAAAGGAGTGCCTGTCTGGCTATATACCATATAGCTTTTGTATATTTCATATTCATTTTTTTTTTTGTTGCACACATTCGCCTATTCAATCATGCAGATTTACGAGAATTTCTATTAATTACATACATATATGCGTGGCAATAAAAACGGCAACAACCTCATAAACGGCATAATTCTATGGAACATTTTTTCATAGGATGGTTCAAACTATGAATTGTCACATTAACACCAAAATTAACACATTATTTTTTTATTAACACAAAAATTAAAATTATTGAAAACCCGATTTTAAAGGCATCAACTCCGTTAATAGACCGCGAACCTTTCTAGTGTTAGTGAAAGGGGCATTATCTGAATCGACTAGAAAAAATGAGGAAGTCCCCAGAAAATTATACTGGGCCAATCTACCAGTTTTGGGGTATTTCAAATCGCTTTTGGTTACCTACACCAAACAAAATTTAGATAATGCATGGAGTTATATCAAAGAAACAGAAGAGAATAATCACTGGAGTTCTAACAGAACACTGTAGACTGAATTATCACTTGCCTAAACTAGAAATATTCTGAGGGAAGAGAAATAAATTACCAAGCACGTCACATATTGATGCATAGACGCAAAAATTACGTAGGCAAATATCTGATAACAGATGGCGGGATGGTATTTAAAGATTTAGGCTCGATACTAAGATTTATTACGGAAGTTGGACCAAAGGAAATGCTTTAACTCAAGAAGGGGGCCCAATAGCTCTTAGGGTCGCAGTGCATTCTCATCTAACAATAACAACAATATTAAATATTATTTTCTAGTTTAAACTATTATTTATTTTGTATAGTTTTAAGTGGTCCGCTGTGTAGCGTAGCGATGCGTATGCCGCAAAGATTCAATGTTAGAATCTACATCATGACTAAAGTTTTTTTTAATAGCGGTCATCACTCGTCAGACAATGGTTAACCTCGGAGTGCAAAAATTTCTCATAAAATGCATCTGACGTTCGGAATCGTCATAATACTGTAAGTCCCCTTATATGTTGATGTATAATCGAGTATGGTGTAACTCGTATGGAAAAGTACATATAAATTAAGATAGTGATATATATTTTTATTATTATTATTAGGCCTTAGTAATAGCGAAATTAGGCACTTTGTCCATATTCTGGATGAAGATGATATTCCCTCCCCAAGGTGTATAGGCCTAAGTCCACTTATACTCGGTTATTCACACAATATATGCTCAGAGATATCCTCATCTAGGCCACAATAACTGCAGTCCGCAACCTCAGAGAGTCCCATTTTGTGAAGATGCTATCTCAGCCTCAGGTGGACATATTAACCTCTTGATTGATATAACCAAATACCATAGCTAAAAATTAACGAAGCTTCTAATAAAATATATTTGCATTTCGAAGCCAAACACACGTCCGTGTTAATTGCAGTAAGCTCGAAATTAATGTTATTTTAATAAGAACCAAATACCAGGTTGTATTAAAACAATATATTCATTTAAATTGGAATAGCTTCACCGCCAAGTTAGAGTTCGAAATTTCTGAAGGTGGTATCGATGCAAAGTGCTTACTGCAGTATCAAGCTAACGGTATCGAGCCTTGAAACATCCGGAAAAAATTATCGACACTACACAGTATGAAACTAACGTTAATTATTTACTTGAAGTTAACTAAAAAATTAATGTAAATTTAAATGTAAATACCTAATGCCCAAGTTTTGCTGATCGGTAGATATTCCTGGCACTGTACGTATATTGAATTTGATGTCAAAATTATCTATATCTTTTTTACGCTAAATTCCAGGAAGAAGTCCGTAAGTGATACAGCAAAATATTTTAAATTTTTTTTTGAGAATCTCAGCTGTCAACACAAACGTCAGGCGAGACTTTACTTAGATTAATTGATTTTATGTATTTATTAATTGCATAAAGGACATCAGATAAGAAAATTGTTTACCATTAATTTTATTCCTGTTGTGGCATCGTTCTACGTTCTTTGCGGCATGTCAGCTTCTTACTTTTCCCTTACGGATGCGTCCTCATGTATACTATAAAGATATATCGATGATATTTAGATATTTAGATATGCAGAGGTTCAATGCATAAACTTTAATGGTATTATGAAGTTCACATTCAAGTTAAAAATTGAAACACTTATATGGTGCGTACTAAAATCGAAAACTGGCTAAGCGGACTTCGCCGCCAATAAATATAAAATAATCTCTGAAAAATATCTATGTATGTACTGGTTTCCATTTTATAACCAAAAAAAAAACCAAATGTACTAAAATATTTGCTAGTACATTACATACATGTGGTCATGTGTAACTATGCAATAGTAAAAATCAATGATGTGTTAAGTATATATACTATACATACATACGTAAGCGTTTGTGTTTGTATATTTTGCAAAAAGATAAATTTTGAAAATAGAAGTTATACACGCAAATCATAGATTGCTAGAGCACTTTGAAGACTCTTCAGAATATGAAATTATCCCTTACAAAAACAATTCTTGCAGTGAATAAAAATCGCAGCTTCAATAATCTGAGTATTTTAATTATGAAATATTCAACTCGAACTCTTTCGCTTACTTTTTTTAAAGTTAATTTGGTTTAAATAAACATGAACGAATTGATTTTTCCATAATATGTTATGATTAAGGTATAATTACGAAAGAGACAAGTATTTTTGTATTTTATTTTTTAATAGCACAAATGCTCAAAGCAAATGTTTTCTTAAAACCAATTGAAATTATTATTTATAAACTTCATTTTAGATTTAAGCTGTAAAGTTGTATTTGTATGTACATACACATTTATATTCTTGCAAATAAACTTTATTTTTAAATGTTTCTTTTAGCACAACAGCGACAATTGAAGAAAAGTTTTCCAAATACTTAAAGTTTTGCTGTAAAAAGTTTGCCCGATAAAGTCGCAAACAAAATACGAGTATATATGTACATACGTAAATTATTTTTTTTTGTTTATACTCTTAATTTTTTTCTATCGTTTAAAACTACGTTAATGTAGATGTTTTCCTCAATGCTAAATAAAAATACAATAAAAGTTTCTAACTCGCTCTTTTTTGTAATAGAGTAAGTATGCCTTCAGGTATGCTAAAGTACATATGTATTTAATGCACACAACAGCGCAACTCTTTCCGAATTTAGAACACAAAAATGGGCACTTAACATAAGCAGTCCTCTTTATATAAAAAAATGCTTGTACGAAACCCAATATTTATGTATCCCACCCACCCCCAGATCCACTACCACACTTATGCCCACACACACATACATATATGTACGTACTGGACATGTCAATCCCGGAATAGCGCCCTTTTTCAAGTCCCAAATATCTCGGGATCAATCTATTCAAATCTCGGAATTGCAGAAAACAACTTAGGTCTATGTTAGAAGATAACACACTTAAGGCTTGAGTTGCTTTAATCAATATAAGAGTTATTCTGCCTCACTCAAATGGAGTGGGTGACTTTTTTTAATTTTTACCATATTTTTTTACTAAATGATTGTATGTTAATTCTTAACATTTGTCTGAAACACTGATTACCAAATATGTAAGTATGTATATTTGTACTTGAGGTATAAATTATTTTACGTATATTTTTTTTTCTTATTAAAAAATACCAATAAATTCATACATGAATTACAACAAATCGTCTTCTTTGTTATATTAGTGTTGTGTTGTTGTAATACGTTGCAGTACAACGATTATAGACGTGTTAAATTTTTTTTTAAATTAAAAAATTATGTCTAAAAATTTTGTGAAATTTGGGATCCCGGGATTGTCCCGGTATTTTGTTTTCAGATCTCGAAAATCCCGGGTTCAATAAAATGCTTGTTTGCATAAGTCATACTCGGCTTTTACTCCTCGCCACATTTATAGTCCATCTTCTGCACAGCGGGCTATCAAAAGCAACCGCTATGATTGTAAATCAGTACGAATACCATTTAAAAATACAGCTATAGAATAAAATGTCTACAAGGCAAATGAAAATACTATATACATATACATTCATACTTACACACACTCCTCCTAAGGGAGAATGACTTTTAAAGGTTAAAAATTTAATTGGTTTATACTCGTGTTTAACCTTTTCTATTGAATTTGGTTTTCGTAAAGTTGACATTTCAATTAGCCTTTTCCGTTTCCGTTACACTCATGCATATGTTCATTTGCATCTTCACACACACAAACGAATTTCGACACACACACACACACACACAAATATTTGCAATTAACAGTTACGACGCATCGCAAAACTTTGTCCTAATGTCCTGCACTTACTTTACTCTATTGTAAACTTTGATCAATTTGCCGTTACCGTTGGCGATTCCGTTCCGATTCAAATGCGATTGACAATTTCACTTTGTGCACTTCGTACTTTGTCAACACTTTGTTTTTGCATTAACATCCTGCGCCGCACAACTTCACAGACGTTTCATTGGCGTTGGCGCTTTCTTCACCAACATCAATTAATTTTTTACATTCATTTTTTATTATTTTTTATTGCCACTTAGTTTCGAAATAACTTGTTAAGTGCTTTCGCTTACACTTTTTTTCGTTTTTTCCTCACCAACTACCAACCTTTTTCCTCTTATTCTTCTTCTTTCGCAACACAAAAATCCCGTTGCTAGTACACTTTTTAGTACATGAATGAATTGTTGTATAAATTCACTTATATTTTGGTTAAAACGAGGATAGAACTCCTTACTTGTACTTTTCGATTGAGTGTCCCGTCGTTGACTGCCCGAAACATTGTTTGTTCGTTATTCTACTGCTTGCAGTGGAGCTTTTGTGGCGTAATGATTTCGAGAGGCTGCCAGCAGGCTGGAAAGCGCTTAAAAGCGCTTAAAAGCTTGCTTTTTTTTTAATGTTTTGGGTATTTCAAATCTTATGACTAGCCTTCGGATATTTATGCTAAATGTGATGTGCATATTTTAACCGCCGAATTCAGTAAGCGGTCTCAGTCTCCAATAGAGACAAAAGTCACAATTTTAGACCAGTTGGCATTCATTATAGCCGAATGCAGTAAGCAGTATCGGTCTCTAATAGAGACAAACGTCACAATTTTAGACCAGTTGACATTCTTTAGTTTCAAAATAAAGCCTCTAGTCTCAAAATAAAGTCTCTAAATAGTGACCTGGTGATGAGCAGGTCCCAAGATTATTGAAATAAAAACAAAACGTGAAAGCGAGGAAAAACAATCATCTCTAGCTCATTTTGAGACTTGAGATGCTACAACGTTACTGAATTGGGGCATGAGACTGCTTACTGAATTCGGGGGCCAGTCTCTAATAGAGACAAAAGTCGCAATTTTAGACCAGATGGCATTCCTAAGAATCAACATAAAGCCTCTGGTCTCAAAATAAAGTCTCTAAGTAGTGACCTGTTGATGAGCAGGTCGCAAGAAATTGAAATAAAAACAAAAGAACAAAACGTAAAAGCGAGGAAAAGCCATAATCTCTAGCTCATTTTGAGACTTGAGATGATGCGAAGTTACTGAATTCGCGCATGAGTTACTATTTATAGTCTGCTCAAGTGCTTATAAAGAGTAAGTCTAACAATTTTATTTAAATGTACGCTTTTTTAAATTATGGTTTTTTTTTTAATTTTTAATTGACTAATATTAGAAAGACATTCGCTTTTAAAATTTCATTACATGATCCCATCGTGTGTTTGATATGATCGAATCAAAACTTTTTATTAAATATTTTCTTTTAAGGCAAATGTTTGCAGAAAAATAGATATTTGCCACCGATATTTGTTTATGTTAAAAAATAGATTGCTTCCCATGGAAAACTTCAGGTTGATCAAAATCTGATATACTCGTATTTACACAAATGTGAGTATCTGAGAGGTAAGTAGCTCCCGCAGTAAGGCCCAGAGGATGCGACCGGAGAGCGAAGGCTTTCGAACATTGGTCAATCTGGAACAATATGAAATTAATAGGTAAGCTAACACACTATATGTATGGCCGCCAAGAGAAACCTCGGGTCTGAGTGCGCCCCTTCCCCACAAAAAATCTTCCCATATGTCATGAAGTGTTATAACGATCTTATTACTTGCACTTCTAAAATACCACCCATCCAAGTTATTCTCATAAAATAGGGAAAGATTCCGTAAAGGAAATCTTATCCCGGTTTTTTTTTCAATAGTTTTATATATTATATTTAAAAACAATATCTTTAATTCTTTTATTTCCCATTTCGACATGTATATTGAAAGTTGGTAACTCTGTTACACAACTTAAAGAAGAATAATCAAAACAGTCGCAATTGACACAAAAAAACAGCTGTCTGTTTCTATAGGTCACAAACAATCTGTATACAACAAATCACTCAAGTCAGAATAAAGTTTAATGAAAATAAAGTTTCTTCCCGCTTAGAAAAAGTAATAACAATTTTTTCAAATGGCACACTACAAAGGAGCCGCAAGCGAAGCTGGCCGTGCAGCACAGTTGATGAAAAAACGTGAGATTGCCCAGCAGGAGATCGAGTTTCGCAAAAAGAAAATCGAAGAGGAACTGAAGCTAGACAAGATTGAAAACAAATTCGCTGCACATTATGATGCCGTGGAGCAGCAACTCAAAAGTTCGACCATTGGTCTTGTCACATTGGATGAGATGAAGGCGAAGCAGGAGGACATTGTAAGAGAGCGTGAAAAAAAGTTGGCACAGAAGAAAGATGAGAAGGAACGGGAGAAACAGCGTGCGCTTGAGGCTATACAAGCGGAGAAAAATAAACAGAAACGTCAAATACAAGCCCTATCCTTCAGCTTTAATGACGACGAAGAAGACGATGATATTGACCAGGAATCGGGAGATACGGACAGCGATGAAGTGGTGAAAAAAGAGGAACTGCCGCCAAAAAAGAAATGGACAGACCTCAGCGATGATAATGCGATATCAAAGAAAAGAAAAATTTTCAAAAACCCTGAAGTAGATACATCTTTCCTGCCAGACCGTGAACGCGAAGAACAAGAGAACAGACTTCGAGAACAATTGCGACAGGAATGGGTAATGCAACAAGCTGCATTGAAGGATCAAGAGATAACCATAACCTTCAGTTACTGGGATGGTTCAGGGCACAGACGTAGTGTGATAATGAAGAAGGGCAATTCCATTTATCAATTCCTACAGCGTTGTCTTGAATTGCTGCGCAAGGAGTTCAATGAATTGAAAACAGTTATGGCAGATCAGCTAATGTATGTAAAAGAAGATCTAATACTGCCACATCATTACTCCTTTTATGATTTCATTGTAACGAAGGCGCGTGGCAAAAGTGGTCCACTATTCCAATTCGACGTGCACGATGACGTGCGTATGATTAGCGATGCGACAGTGGAGAAAGAGGAGTCACATGCGGGGAAAGTGCTTCTACGTTCGTGGTATGAGCGGAATAAACATATTTTTCCAGCTAGTCGTTGGGAACCATATGATCCGACAAAGACTTACGATAAGTACACAGTTAAGGATAAGAGCAAAAAAACATAGTTTGTACGTTGTTTTTAAATGAATAAAATGCAAGTTCAATACATATACCCTTGTCAAAAGCAAATATTTGAAGTTTTGCAGTTTTTTGTTGAAGTTTTTACGATTTTAATTTTGCTAGGCATGTACGTTTGTACTACCCTATTGTTCAAAAGTGCATAAACGCAGTCTCAGTATTGTTTAGCTCTTATATAAAATGAATGGATACGACAATATGCGCAGTTAAGGCCGAATAGGTACTTAGTTGGACAAATAAAATACCCTTTTATGTATGTATGGAGACTTGTGTATAATTGCGGGTTTACTAGCCACGGCTACTAAAACATTTCTTCGTATTATGTATAGCGATTAATCTCAGTATACAAGTACATTTAGAACTAATAGTGAAAAATGTAGATCGTTATAAAAGGGAAACATTTACATACTACCAGTAGCCGATAGCCAGTAGCAGGTTGCCTTGCGTAATTAAAATTTGAGTATGGTTGCCTGTTGGCTACTAGTCTCATGCTAGTATCCATACATAATAGGGGTATAAATATTGGCTTCAAATGTCAACGAAGAGAATATTATAATACTCGTAGAGTTATGGCTACAGTAACATTAATTTACTTGTATTCCGACCACAGTTTACCCTGCATTTTACAGCAGGCATTTTTGCAAAAGATTACCACTTTACAAACGGTTCTCAAATGCATGTAAACAATGGTACGTGTCAACATGATTTATTCTCGACTATTTTGATATTTCAATTCAAAATGAAGATTTAATATCATTAAAGAGGAACCAAATATTCAAATCGTATACATTTGTTTCTTATTTTTATTAATATTCTCTTTAATTTCATTTACAATTAACACAGCATTCAAATCGTGTTGTGTTGGCTGTGGGTGAGACGAACCGGAAATTGCAGTCTTTGCATCATGCGACCAAGAGTTTTATAGACAATTTTTATTTTTTTACATTACCAAAGTTTTTAGCTTGGTAGCTCTGCCACATATTTTTACAAACTGGCATCACCAACGATTTCTTCTTCTTCAGTGTACCATAAAATGTCGTCTGGCAGAGCAAAGATATCTTTGTGGCAGAGTGAACGACTGTGTTTTTCGCGTTTAGTGCTATTTTAATTAGAAGGTGTAATAATTCAGAATAAATAATAACTAAAGTTATCAGTGCAATTGATAAGAAAATAATTAAGCATCTAAGTAAGTTGAGCGACTTCTCCCTGAATTTTTCAAGAAGAATAACCGAAGGAAAGCAAAAAGGTATGTGTGATGATAAATATTCACGTATGTACCTTTGTTTGTATGCATTAGTGTTAATAGGGTTGTGCGTTGAAAAAAGATAAAGAAAGATCGTAGTTCCACGTTGGAATGAATCAAATAGATAATGAATGTGTATGAAATATTTAAATATTTGTACTAAATATTATTGGAGAAATGTATGCATATAAATCGGGCACGAAAAATTTACTAAATCCACGGAAACATAAGTATGTGAAGTAAGTCTTTCCGAAAAATCAATACGAACCCCAGCTACTTTACGACCATCCTTCCCCATTGGCGTCTCCGCTAGCAGGACTTGAATTATGTATGTATATTATGATGGTGAAAAAGGGATTCTGTGAGTACATAAAAGTGATAAGTACAAATTTAAGGAAAACTCAATTCTTGCGACTTCCGCACTTACTTTAATAGTTTATATAAAAGTTGCATAAAACATATGTTGTTAGCCAATTTATTGAAGTTAATCAATTAAATGCTTTAATAATGCCTAAAATGGAAATAATAAAAACATACAAACGTACATGTATACGCCCTTGACTTGAGATTCCGTTATGTACCTGTATGTATGTTTGTACATCTGAACGCAAGTATAACCCGTTAAATTCATACCATTTATTAAATACACTTGCATACATAAATTTACATACATATGTATGTATGTATATATTTACCAATATATAACTATTTGTATTTGTACTATATAATATTATTTCGACTTCACCAAGAGCTGTTGACCCTCATCGTTGTTGAGAAAAACCGTTCATCCGAGTCGAACTTTGATGTGCTGGTTTGATGCACATTTCATTGTTTTTTTAAATCTTCGTATACCTAAGTTTATTTATGCATGTGTGTATGCAAAAACATACAAACAAAAAATTACCTTCGCTCTTACTTTCCAGTTTTTATTTTTCCCTTTTACTTTTGCTTTTATATAACAGTAAATAAAGCTTAAAAAGGGATTTCTTCCACCAGAGTTGCGCTATTTCAGCTGGAGCAGTTTCTGCGTAACTTGCTATTGGGAGTTTAACTTTGTAAATTTTATGTATTTCCCTTCTTCCATCATTTTGAGGTTAGCTTCATGTGTATGTACATACTATATATTGGGTTCCTCCTGCACGTTGATCATCAATTGCTATACGCCGGTTGAAAGTAGGAGGCAAAACAGTACACCTTAATAAAGCTTGCTTTGTTATTGTCGTTTTTGTTGATTTATTCCCGTCATTGGCATGCGCCTCTGCATATAAAATCAATTTATACATATGTATGTATATATGTACATGAGTACATACATACATAAACATATAGAAAATAACGATTAAGTTGATCTGCCGGTTTCGATCTGCATACATACATTGGTATATATACATATTTACGTATACTATTTACTGATTGACTCGAATCCACATCACCAACTAAGGACCATCGGCCCAGCAAATTACTGCACCGACATCGTTTCTTACATACATACATATGTATGTACAAACTACGTATGTATGTATGTAGAATTATTTGTGCATAAAAAGACACTTGTGGTCACTAATTTAAGTTCCTAAAACTTTTAAATATGTACATATGTATGTATGTATGTATTTACAAAGTTGTTATAAAAAATTGTATACGTAAATTTTTAATAAAATGTGGATTCGCTCTATAAGTAAAACAATATACCTAAATCAAGTTTTCAAATTGTGTAATAATGAATTCAATAAAATTTTTTTTTTGTTTTGTAACATTCAATTTTGTTTACAATAATGGACAAGTTTGGCTAAAAAGTACCGTTTATTTTTTAGAACATTTTTCGTGGAAGGTGTTGCTCATTTTATTACACATAAAAATTGAATTTCGTTTGTGAGTTGTATGAACAAAAATGCCTTACAATCTCGTCGTAAAGCAATTACAAAAGTTAACGGTACTTTTCAGCCATTCGAGTTTTTCTAAACCTCCGATTCAAAAGTTTAAAATTTTGTTCATGGTTTTTTTTTTTTTTTTATTTAAAAAAAATGTTTTTGAAACTTTGACTTAAGTTGATGTCAATATGGGTACATACATATGTACATAAACAAATACATATGTATGTATGTGCATACCGGCTACTTCTGCACGTATTATCTTTATTAATTGGTCGACTGAGTCATTCGTATATGAGCAGACATTCATCCTCAAACTCAGAAAGCACGCTTGCATAATTGAGAATGTATGTTAATATATGTCAACGGCTACATACAAACATATTCAGTTGTACTTACATTTTGTATCCATACATACATATGTACATATGTATACTAGGGTGACAATTAAATGTATGGAGTATTTTTTTTTTCTTTATTGTTTTGGTCTCAGTGTTTTTTTGTGTGTAGTTTTATTTAAAAAAAATTCTAGTAAAATTTCAAGGTCGTAGGAAGAGGATTAGGGGGCGCGTCGGCCCCCCAAAGCTACACAAAATACGTTTTTTCACGCAAATTCTTACTTTGACTGCTTGTAACTTTCTCTGTGTTTTTTTTTTTTAAACATTACTGGCGAAAGATGTTCATTAATATGTCTACAATAACATCTGTCAATAACATTTTTGTCTAATGTTAATATTTAATGAAAAAAACTTAAATATGGGAGAAAAAGTACGCCTCAATGTCGATTTATTATACTTAAATAAAATTACTTATATGATTCAAATTTTGGATTTTGTTCAGATTTATTTAATTAAAGATTCATATAGAAAATTCCTTATGATTTACGTAAGAGTAGCTTCAACAATTATATACAGTAAGACCTCGCTAGTCCGAACTTCAGACTTTTTTTGTTTACTTTTGTTTTCAAGTGTAAGAATTGTCTTTAAAAGTTTGCTTCAAATTTTTTTTGCCTGTATGCTGAAGCGATCTATAATATTGACAATTGTGACCGAGAATATTCCCGTTACAACCTCAACAATATTATTCTCAATGCTTGCGTAAGCTACCGACAAAAAATCAGCACCAATGTTTCTCGGAAAATAGATTCTTATTTTACAGTTATATGCAGCAGCCGCAAACATTTTTTAATAGCATTAAATTTGCAAAAAAATCATTCGAAGTGAATATTTGAATGTGAAAAGTCGAAAATGTCTGCTAGAAATTTACGTGAACGCATATATTTAATTGGTTATTGTACCAACTCATTAACGGGAAGTAAACTACCCTCCAATATAGAAGTGTTGAAAGTTTTGTTTTTCAATTTACGTGTAGTAAAAAAAAATTTACGGGAAAGTTCAGATTTAGTTGTAAAAGAACTATTCGTGTTCTGGGAAAAAGCCCGCATTCCGGTCAAGGATAAACAACACTGCATTACAAATGTAGAGAAATTGTATAAAGAATGGCACAGCTTTCAAAAAGATTCAAAGAAGACTTCTAATTTCCATAAGAGCAAAGTAAACACGTGGAAAGAAAAATTGGATATGCTTTTTGACGTGGCGCATGCAAGTGCATTAAAAATAATGTCGAATCAAGAAGATATTGATTTCTTGATAAGTCAACGAAAAACGGGGCGCCCAGGCTTTATGTATGGTATCGATTACGAAGAAGTACGCCGAGAGTGCCGACTTGAAGAACGCAACAACAATTTATTACAACAAGTGGAGCGGAATAATCGTGAAATTGCATTAATTGGTTCGTTGTATGTTATTGTTTATTTTTTATTTTCTTTAAATTAAGTCGTTTTTATTAGATGAAACTGCAGAGTTGCTGTCATCTGAATCTTCAGAGAATGATAACAGTTTTCCAGATATGGAATGTGACCCACGTTGTAGTCAACCTCCAGCCAAAAAATGTAGGGGAACAAATAAAATACTAACACCAAAACTGGCGGCCGCACTCGATGTCTGTAAAATCAGTGACAGACATGCGGTTCTTCTAATAAGCGCAGTCGTTGAAGCTCTGGGTAATAATGTTGAAGATTATATTTTCAACCGAACGTCTGTACACCAGGAAAGGGAACAAATCCGTGAAGAAAGAATTTCAGCATTAAAAAATAAATTAAAATTAAATGAGCTCGACGCTATCTGCCTTCATTGGGATGGTAAACTTTTGCCGGCGCTGACGGGAAATGATAAAGTTGATAGGTTGACTATAATAATATCGAGCGGTAAAGTTGAACAGCTTCTTGAAATACCTGCACTTGATTCCGGTACTGGAAAAGAACAGGCATCCGCTGTATGCGATGCTATTTATGAATATGGTCTGCAAAATCACATCAAAGCTTTAGTGTTTGATACAACAGCGGTCAATACTGGGCGTTTCAATGGTACCTGTACGTTAATTGAAAATAATTTACAAAGACAACTTTTATGGTTACCATGCCGTCATCATATATACGAGATTGTTTTAAGATGCGTTTTCGAAGAAAAAATAAGCTGTTATGGAAGTCCAAACGTTAAAATGTTTGAGAAATTTAAAAATGCTTGGGCTAAGATTGATGCTAAAAACTATGAGTATGGCATCAACGATCCAACTGTCAAGACGTACATGAAAGAGTCTGCTGTTCGCATTATCGGTGCAGTAAATAATATCTTAAAGGAAAAAAAAACCCCCGATCGCCAGGAGCTGTTCACCATGCAAGGTGGATGGCAAAAGCGATTTACTGTCTAAAAATATTTTTATTCCGTAACGAGTTCCAGCTTTCAGCAACTGAATTAAATGGGCTTCGTCAAATTTGTGTTTTTATTGCTGAAGTCTATGTCGAAGCGTGGTTTTCTGCTCCTTTGGCCATTAAAGCGCCATATCAAGATTTTTTATTTTTACAAAAACTTGAAAACTTCAAAAAAATTGATGCTGCTATATCTTATGTTGCTCTTAAAAAGTTCAAGAACCACTTGTGGTATTTAAGCCCTGAGGCGGTTGGTCTTGCATTTTTTGACAGCAACGTATCCCTTTTTTCAAAACAAAAAATGGTGGCGGCTTTGGAAAATGATTTTGAACAAGAGCAAAACACAAAGCGAGCTACAATAAATGATAGAGAAATCGTTGAAATATTCCATGACGGAATTGAACAGTTCGTCTCTGCCGAAACAAAAGCGTTATTTGAAAGATTTCAAATAAATACTGATTTTTTTAAATTAAACCCAGACAAATGGGAGCAGGACCAATCTTATTGTAAAGCGGCTGAACTGATGAAAAAATTAAATGTTACAAATGACACTGCCGAAAGGGGGGTTAAATTGATGGAAGAGTATAATAAACTATTTACCAAAAATGAACGCCAAAAACAATTTGTTTTAAAAATTGTTAGCGATTACCGCCATCGGTTTCCGGACTGTAATAAAAAGACATTGTCTCAAGTGCTTTAAACAATATTAATAAAAAGAGAAATCATATACATAAGTAGTTTTATTTAAGTATAATAAATCGACATTGAGGCGTACTTTTTCTCCTATATTTAAGTTTTTTTCATTAAATATTAACATTAGACAAAAATGTTATTGACAGATGTTATTGTAGACATATTAATGAACATCTTTCGCCAGTAATGTTTAAAAAAAAAAAACTCAGAGAAAGTTACAAGCAGTCAAAGTAAGAATTTGCGTGAAAAAACCTATTTTGTGTAACTTTGGGGGGCCGACGCGCCCCCTAATCCTCTTCCTACGACCTTGAAATTTTACTAGAATTTTTTTTAAATAAAACTACACACAAAAAAATACTGAGACCAAAGAAAATATCACTTTCGAAATTAACTGTCACCCTAATGTATACATATTGAATTGTTCGTCTTTTCCTGGAGACACATGGACTTGTTTGCTTTTTTTGGCGCGTAATATATTTGTTGCTTGTGTAAATGAATTCCGCGCAAGTGTAGTTTAGAAGCTTACACTGCAAAAAAAGAGATTAGTCTAGGATGAGTCCGGGAATAGTCGCAAGGGAACATGTGACTAGTACAACTCCTGATCTCTTTATATGAAATAAACTGTTCCCTTTTGTTCGAGCATGTCCTATGAAGAGACTTATTGTCTCCTTTTATACCCGAATGTGTATAAAAAAGGATCAGTCTATTTATAATAATAAAAATCTTTGCTCAAGTGAGAATCGGACAGGCTTCTCAAAGCTTGCTAAGCGAATGCTCTGCCAAGCGACGCGCATTAATTTCCATTGCCTAAGTCCGTACCAATGCATCGTTTATTATACCCGAAAGAGACGAATACAGGACTAATCTACAATTATACCCATTTAAGAATTGTTTCGACTAATTAATGCTCAAATGTATCCTATAGAGACCAATCGCGGAATACTCTCTTTAGATATTAGTCGCTCAATGCTTTGCAGGGTAGTTATCGAATTTAGGACAGTTGCCAATTTGCGCAGCGACAACGACACACACACATTTATTCATACATTAAGTATGTTCATTTAAAAATAATATCAGTGCGCTCAGTTGTTACTTATCATTATAATTCCAAGTACGTAATAAAATAATAATTTTGTGTACATATAAAAAACATGTTCCTTTAGTCATAAAAGAAAACATTTTGTATCATAGACAATTGACTAATGCCCGAATTCTGTAACTCAGTATCATCTCAAGTCTCAAAATGAGCTAGAGATTATTGCTTTTCCTCGCTTACACGTTTTTTTCTTTTGTTTTTATTTTAATTTTTTGTGCCTAATCATAACCAGGTCACTATTCAGAGGCTTTATTTTGAAAGTAATAAATTATTTATTTATTGATTGTTTACAGTCTTGCGACTTTAAAATGTACAATTTTACAAAGTTATAATAGATTTTCCATTAAAGAATAAGTACATGTTAGATATATTTTTACAAATCATATAAAATTGCTTAAAAATAATTGCGTAGTTGGGTAGCTGGAAAGGCCTAGTTTCCAGTCTACCATTATGTGCCACGGGCGGAAAGTCCTAGTTTCCGCCCCGCATTTCTGTTACTTGGTTTCTAATGGTCGGAAAGCACGAGTTTCCGATCCATATTCCCCTTCTTACTTTTCATACGAACAGTTTGTCATGGTCGGAAAGGTCGTGTTTCCGATCCATGGTCATATCGCCTTTATTTGGTGCCAGGACGGATGGAAAGACCAAGTTTCCATTCCGCGTCCTTACCGGATAGCCAATGTTTTGCAATAGTCATACAGTAATTTCTTGAAACTACTAGAGGTAGTGCAGTTTTTTATGTGCGACGGTAAATCATTAAAACACTTACCCTTTATAGAAAATGTTTCTTTTATCCACTTCGGTTCTATAGAAGGGTAGAATAAAGCTGTTGTTCTCTCTTAGTAGGTATGAGTGGGTGTCGTTAATGTATCGAATATTGTCACTCAAATAATCCGGAAGTCAGCCTTCTTTTATGTTAAACACAAATTTCATAGTGGTCTAAAATTGTGACTTTTTTTCTCTATTAGAGACTGAGACTGCTTACTGAGTTCGGGCATCAGGTTCCGTAAATTTAATGCAATCAAATTATTATTGAAATATTATTCGCTCTCACCCTTTTCTTGCTATAAATTAAATAAATACAATTTTAAAATCAGACTTTATCAAAACCATCTTTATCTGAGTAGTTCCTGGTTTCCGACTCGGAATCTGAAAAAGTGCTCTGCAGAAATATCGAAATTGCTATATTCGAATGATATCGAAAGCCTATTCGAAATGTAGATGCTTTGCTTTTTAGAAGGCTAGTAACAATTGAATTAATTGGTGTTTTTTTTTTAAATTTATTATTTATATATTGAATATAATTTTAATAAAAGGTGTGTTTTTGTTCGTGGCTGATATTGCTTTTGAAAAAAGTTAGGGAAACATAATGGAACATTAACTAAAAAAAAGCAATGAATTCACTACATTTCTGAAATATAGTTAGACGTTATTTGATTATTTCTACTTAAATTTCTCTAACTGCAAATTCTCCATCATCGGAAATGATTGCAACGCTCACGTACCTGATAATATATGCACACATTTTTCCGTGTAAAAAGATAGCAAGATTTATCAACCTCTTTAAACTTTTTATGCGAACGGAAGTTTGCAGAAACTTTTAAGTTTAACAAACAGTTGATAGATTTAATGTTTACATGCAAAAGTGTGTTAAAGATGCTTAATTTTTTCCTTAATGTCTCCACTAATTTCAAAATTGGCGAAACGAATAAGTATTTAGTTATTTGTTGCATTTTTAATTAGCTTTTCATTTAGCAATTTCATAATTTCCTTAAATTACAATTAGCCGCCTGCGGTCAATCTCTTTCTGCACGAATTTGTAGTTTCCCTCAAAAAGAAATGCCAAACTGCGCTCTCTGCTTACAAATTATTTGTGTAATCTAACTAAATTTCGTCCTAAATTGTACGAGGTATGTTCAAATTTCGCGGGCGATGTTCATTCGATTATCGATAATTTGCTGTTGTGGTATGCATGTCCCGATCATATGTTCACAGTTTCAAGAACCTAGCATACTTAGTGTTTGTTTTTTTTGACACATAAAACGGTTAGACGTATTTTTTGTTCTAAGTAATTGCTAAATAAATATTTTTTCATAAAAATATAAAGTCACCTTACTTTTTCAACACACCTCGTACAGCTTGTATATACTAGTTATTTGTTATTCAAACAAACTTTGTATATAATTTGGTCTGTTCGAATAGATATCTAGTAAAAAATATTCAACAGCAACTTGCAAGAGATTAACTTTGTTTTAAAACTACAAAAAAGAAAAAATTTTTTGCTAAAAATTCACAACAATTTTTAACTTGTTCACCATTTGTTTAAAAGTTATTTAAAAAAAAATCGACAAAAAAAGAAAAGTAATAATTGGATATTCTTTTGCTCTTAATCGTTTGTCCAGCTTTGAAGTATTCTCAGCAAAAATTTTCACACATTGTTTAAAATATATAAAACATACTTTTTTTTAATGAGAAAATTGAAAAGTTAGAAATAACACTTTTCGAGCTATGTATGTACATACACAAATCGTTTGTCCATGTTGAGTCACAAAGAGTTTTCGTGTGTTTACCCTTTACTTACTAATTTGTTTTTTTTTTAAAACAAAAACATTTTACAAATGGTGGACCCAGATAACTTCTGCATGCACAAAAAACGTTGGACAAGCAAACGATATACATACATACATATGTATGTATAAATATGATTTTCCAAAATTCGCATTTAATCGTGTCAATTTCACAGGGCCAATGCTCATACGTTATAAATTTAACCTTTAAAATTCTCAAACATAAATTACAATCGCTTGTTTTTAGTAGACAGCTGTTTTCCTTCTGACAAAATGCTGATGGCAATATTTTTCTATTACAAACTAACAACATCCCCTCCAAGCCAACTATCAATTTGGGATCTCAATTTCACCTACTTTTTTTGGATATTTGCGGACTTGAACGCCTTAAGCTTATAATAACTGATACTTATCAAAAAGTATCAGTTCACAAACAAACCATTAACCATTAAATGGTTGAAGGTAAGAATGATGAGAAAAAGAAGGATTTCTTTCATTTTAAAATTTATCCTCAGCTGTTTGTCTAAGTTGAATATACAAATTTTAATGTACTTCCTAATACCATATTCAGTGTATATCTTACGCTTAAATTTAAGAGTTTGACTAATCATTTCCGGTATTGTCTTATTTTGGTCTACATGCAAATGTTAAACATGGTCCATCCCTCTTCCCATCCAGCAGTCACAAGCTTGCATACGAGTGCATTAAAGCTCGCAGCTGTGCATAACTCACACCGAAATGATTTGAATTGGTAGCGCTCCCTTTGCGCCCACTCGACAAATTCCAATGCCGTTTATTGTGTGCACATGTACATATGTATATACACAACAGTGTTAATATGTACGTATATAATTTTGTTCAAGAAGACACTGCAGCTCAACTATTTTCCATTTGAATTCACAACAAAATTGCCACATTGTCAGAGGCTTATTCAGCGCGTGGCCCGCAGCGACAGGTTGAATGTACAAACGCGCATACCAATCTACAAACATACATACTTACATATTTAAATACGACAAATTTAATAAATATATTACATTAATATTGTATGTACATACATACATATGTTCATCTGGAAAAGTATTGTACATATTATTCACAAGCATTGAATTCGCAATACAGCTATTGTGTATGTCTGTATAAGTTTCTATGGCCAGATGTGGGCGCATGTCAGTTTTGAACTTTGTTGCTCTTCCTTTAAAATCATAAATAAAATACTAAATAAATAGAAAATAAAAAAAAATATCAAACTATTCATTAATACGTAGTTTGTGTTTAATTATTTACTTTTTCGATGGTGCAGTGACTATAATAATTGCTCGGGAATGTTATTCGGAGCGGCCAGGTGAATATCCTGAAAGCAAAAGTACAGTAAATGTATACCACTTCATAGCAGAAAACTAGTACCAAATCCGTGGTTGCATATGTGGAACATTTATATTTATTCTTAATAAGATATAAAAGATACTTTTTTCTTCGCATCACGCCATTTTCGAATGGAACCAATATTTTGGTGTGGTATTAGTGTAAAACATTCCAAATATACCAAAGAAAGATAGTTTCGAAAAATCAAATTTCAACAAGTTAACATTTAATATTCTCACTCGCAAATCCAATTAGCACGGCAGTGCAACAATTTCCGTTGGTTTAACCTTCTTTCTAAGAGAAACATGTATTTACAGAACCACTTCATAAATTGTTTAAACTATTTCGTGACTAGTTTCAAACTTCATAAACTAGTTCTACAAAAGTGGTGTACTTTCCTAAAACGTTTTTGTATAAATATGTCTTGATTGGTTTTCGAAATAGTCCTTCGTTAGCGCAAAATGTCAACAAACAAGCGTTTGAGCCGAAATTGTCCCTAAATAATCCTGAAATGGTCACGAAGTGTTTAACACCTAGTCCAAAAGTGGTTCTAAAAATATTGTAAAGTAATCCCGAAATAGTTTGTGAACCAGTCTCGAAATTAAGCCGACCTATATTTAAAAGATCGGGAACTAGTTTTGAAATGTTTCTGACATAGGCGTGAAATTGTTTTGAAATGGTTTTTAAAAGATTTCGAAATAGTCCTAAACTAATCTTGAATTCGTCCTAAAAAGGTCCTATTTCAGGAGCATAAATGTGTTCGCAATAACGGTTTTCGCAAATCACATTTGCACTAGACGAACAAAGTCGTCAAAAGTCACTAACAAGTGATTGGCGACAAAAATATACAGGAAATATTTTGGCCTAGATTTATCAAGGAAAACAACTAAACTGAGCGTCAACTGGAACTGCAACTACATATATACGAACGAATACTGAAATTAAAATAAATAGTAAATGTTTTAAAGTAGAACGAAATAAACCATACATAGTCATGTTTTTTCAAAGGATTTCCATCTATCCAAAAGTGTCTAAGTAAAGTGCAAAGAAAAATATAGCAAAGTTACTATTAATTACATATACTCGTATGTATAAAATACGACCGTCATTAAGGGCCGTTTGAACTATCTCTGGTTAAAATTACTGGCGGTTCGCTACAATTCAGCTTACTATCCAGCGCTAACTTATCTGACGGATGGTCTTAACCGGTGCTGTAAGTTCTGATTAAGCGCTTAACTGGAGATGGTGCAAACGGCCACAAGTATCATATGCCAAAGATAATATGATACGAAACTCTTTGTTTCGAGAAAGCGCTGTCAAAAGGCTCATTTTTTATAACATTTCCCAAAAGAGCCACTCTGTAGAAATGGGGTATCTGGGTGTTTTTATTGCATTTTTTTGAGATTTTGCAGTTTCTTCGCCACCGTTGAGGTTTGCTAACAGAATAAAAAAAAATGCATTATAAATAACAGTAAATAACAGATGTTATTTACCTTAATGCCAGAAGATTATATCTATAAAATCAAAACAATGAAAACAATTAAAATATCGCAGAAATTCATATTTTGCAAAAACTGCTTTTAAATATGCATTAAACATAAATTTAAGATATAGCGTGTTTCCTTATACATATACATACATACATGTTTATTCATGTACATATATTAAAATGCAATATATACCCATCTTGCTTGGAAAAAAAAGTTTTGGGATATACTTTTAAAATAAAATACAATATATGTAGATATGTATGTACATCAAAACATTCGAAGTTTGCTAAAACTTATATATTAAATTTAACTCTTAATTTAGAGATTTCAAGACACATTCTATAAAAAACTAACATTTACTCGCTTTTTTTATCCAAATAAAAATTATAGCTTTTTTCACGCATTTGCCTCTGGTAGCCCACCTTTTTGCGTGACAGCTGTTCAGTAGCCCATGATTCGGCTTTGTTGCCAGCCCAAAATGTGAGATCATGGGCTCTCGCAGCAAGCGAAAGAGAGAAGTTTCGTATCATATTATCTTTGCTTTGTCATATGCAACTTAAACCAAAGAGGTGGCGTGATTGCCGCTGAAAATTTGAACAACTTTTACATTTTTTTTTTCGCCGATCACTGCTTCTACATATCCGTTTCAGCAACTGTAATAGCAAAAGCAATATAAGCAGCAGCTGCATATAATAAAAAACAACATTTGCTGGCAATTATGACGAAAATTTCCTCCGGCAGACATAAAACACAAGAGGCATACATAAATAAATGCGACACTCTGACAAGTGGAATGATCGAATTTGTTTTGCAAACGCTAATGAATGCAGAGATGCATGCTTGTTTTTTATACCCTTCATAGAAAAAGTATATTAAGTTTGGTCCGATGTTTGTAAGTACCAGCTGGATAAGAGTTAAACCCATCAAAAAGTATACCAAAATGATTAGGATGATAAGCTTAGTAGATTTAGCCATGTCCGTCTGTTTGAACGCATACAATTCCCTCAGTTTATGAGATATTTTTAATTAAAGTTGGCAGTTTGGTGTCCGCTATTATTAGCCCTATATAAGCAGTGAAAATCATGAAGCTCAAAGAAATATAACATATAGCTTTCATACAACCGATTGTTCAGATATTGCATTTAGCACCAAAACTCCTCCATTTAAGCGGCTAAAGAGTTATTTTTATTAATAGGACTATTATCGCAGTCAACATCAAAAATATCGAATAAACAATTTTTTCATTCATGAAAGGCTTTTTTTATTTATTAATTTTTGTTGATTCATTTATTACTCTGTCGGTTATAATACGAAATTTTGACATTTTTAATTATTTAATTTTTTTTCAATCTTATTTTTAAGAACGGCGAAATGTCAGTTAAGGTGTCCAAAAATTAACGGCGACTTATGAGATTTTTTTGTCGCATCTGCTGCCATAAACAAGGTATGTTCATATGTATGTATGTATGTATGTATATGGTATGCAGTTCGAACCAAAATTATTTTATTAGAACACAAAAATTAAATGAGCTACAAAACTGTATAATAATAGAAGACTTTTTAAGAAATTTCTTAAGATTACATATTAAAATTTTGTATACAATTTTAACCTTGTATTTATATTTATCAAGTTGAAAGATATAACAAATTAAATAAATAATTTGAAAATAAGGGCCTGTGCTAATTGGTAGCAAAGTACTCTGAATAGTAAATTTTTGACAATTATGAGGTGAATAAAAATTACCTAGCCAGCAAGGCTAGTGAAAAATTTGACAACTAGAAAAACTAAGATAATAGAAAAGCACATATTACAAATAACTAAATGATAAACGACTTTCAAAATTTGCCAGTAGTAAAAGGTTACGAATTCGCGCAGCAGAAAAGTAAAAATTGTTCACCATAGTAAAAATTTATTTCACCATAGTAGGTACTTTGCTACCAATTGGCGCAGGCCCTTAATAGTCAAAACATTTCAAAATGTCGCATTTCTATTAATTTGGACGCCAGGAAATATTTTTGTCTTCAGCAATTATAGCCTTGGCTTATCCATCGTCTCCACCAAAAGCCAATTGTTTGTTGCTACTATCGGAAGTGGCCACGAAACCACGGCAATTCGAACGTCAACGGCGACGCTGCTGCCGCCAACAGTCATGCACTGGAAACTCCTTCATCAGCGACTTTCTAATAGTGACGCCGACGATTATTGTTTCAATTGCAAGGCAGTGCTGTTTGTTGTTGGCGCTCTTTATATGCATTCACATTGTGATAGTTTGGCTTAGAGCATTGCATCTGATTGTATATACATATGTACATACATCTGGGTATATATGTATGTATGTATGTATGAGGCTTATGTTGTGCGCACTGATATTGATAGCACCGCTGCTAGACTGGATATCGTAGCAGTTGTAGTACTACTATTCATAAGTTAATTTCCCAACTTGTGGTGGATTCATTTATACCAATTGCGCACAGCGTTGCAGCAATAAAACATAACAATAACAACAACAATGCAACTTAGCTGAAGTTGCAGTTTCATTCTAGTGTTGCAAATATGTACATACATACATACAACGTACATTTTAGGCTGCTAATTCCACTAACGGTTCCAAATCAGCTGCAACAATGGTTAGCGCTCAACGAACGACGCATACAATACAATGCGCATGCGCAGCAAATTATCGCACCTCTCAAGACCAACATACATACATAAATGCATACATGAGTACATATTAACAGTGGGCCATTAGATGGCAATAAGGTACATAAATCTCATCGTTGCGCAGCGTTTCAATAAATTTGTGTGTATGTATGCATGCATGTAGTTGCATTTAACGGTTGCTGGCAAAAAGTACACTCGGCGTGTGGCAGTAAGCTGAAACACAGCATCAGATTTGGCAGCGGCGTGCGCCCCATTTTCAATAACTCGAGACAATTCATTTTTTCTTGTGTCTGTTTGCTACGTACTTATTGAGCGGTGGAAAATATTTAAGATAAAAGAAAATATGTGTGTGAAAGAATAGAAAAATGTGGTGAATGTAATAAGTGCAATTTACCACAATGATTATTTTTTTGTTTTCTTATATTGCGGAGGCCTTGAAAGACAAACATGTTTACAGTTGTCTAAACTTTGAAAGTTGTGATGATCGCTGCTCCCCAAATAAAGTTCCAAAGCATTTGAAAGCTTAAAATATGAAATTGTTGTCTAATCGGTTAAATATACATAAATGGGATTGTTTATGATTTGAGTACATTTTGCAGCGTATGACAAGAAATATTAAAGAAAAGTAAATCTGTGTTAATTTGAACTAATTTTTTTGTTGTTTCTAATAAATAATAAAAATGAAATATGGTTTACACCTTTTCCAACAGTATTTCACAAAAACACAAATGTATTTCAGAAAAGATCAAATGTATTTCAGAAAAACGCAAGTGTATTTCAGTAAAACACAAATGTATTAATTTCCTCTTTTTCTGAAATACATTTGCGTTTTTCTGAAATACAATTGATCTTTCCTAAAATACATTTGTGTTTTTCTAAAATACATTCGTGTTTTTCTGAAATACTGTTGGAAAATGTGTAGAAACTATTATAGTAGTGTGTACGAAAATTAAAAATGTTTATAAAATGCTAGATTTATAAACTTACATATTAAATATATTTCCGATTTTCAAGGTTTACTACAGTTAGACACAACCAAAATTGTTCAAGGTTTTTACAAATAACAATGCACGTGAATTTAAATATGTACATCTGTATGTGAAATATATAAGAATCTATCAACTGCGTAGGGGTTTCTATGTAAGTATTCAAATATAATTAGTGGGTGTTGAGAATATTGATATGCACAGTAATTAAATATTTATTTTTATTTGTGTGACATCTTTCAAACATAAATTTTAACAAAACAAATAAAGAAGTGGCTGAGTTTGATCGAACTTTATGTACCCGGCGCACGCTTTCAGCTAAATTTTTAAATTAATAAAGCAGAGACTAAGTTCGGGCAAAACCGAACTTGATGAAAGCCTCTTTTTTCAAAATGTTCATTTAATCGGATTTCTTGATTTAATACAAAACCACATACCAAATTTGAGCAAATTAGCTTCTCTAGTATCCGATTTTTACGGGTTTAAAAAACTTACTGGTGCAATTTGAGTGATATTAAAAATACTGCTTATTTAGACATAATAAAATATCTGTACTACATAAATGTTGGCAAAATCGATAAAGGATTTCCAGAGATATATTTACATATGAACTCTAAAGTGTGCGGTGCCATATACCTTTTTCAAAATGTTCGTTTAAATGGATTTGTTGACTTAATTCCAATAGTTACTGAAGTATCAAATTTTCATAGTTTTAGAAAATTACCGTTATATGGGAGACGAGCGAAATTTTCGTCCGATTTCAAGCATTTTCATAATCTCACCTAACTAGGTACAATCGAACATGTGTAGTGTAATTAAAACGTACATATACCAAATTGAATTAAATTGGGAGGGTGGTTCCAGAGATATACATACATATGTATGTATGTATGAACTTATAAGTGGGCGGTGCCACGCCCCCTGTACAGTCGGATTTCCTGCTCGCATACAACATTACATACCAAATTTGAGCAAATTAGCTGCCATAGCTACTGAAATATAGCAATTTTTGCGCTTTCGACAATTGCCGTTATATGGGAAGTGGGCGTGGTTATTGTCCGATTTTGACAGACAGACATCGTTTAATCGACTTCTCCTTTCATTCTGGTATATATATACATATGTATATGTCCATATCTATCTTGATTCCGTTATGCTGTTACAAGCAACCGTTACGCGAACAAAGTTATAATACCCTTGTGCACAAGTGCGCGGGTATAAATATTGAAATGTAATTTACATCACATTTTATAGATGTATGAGAACAAAATGTGCCAAAAAAAAAAATGGACAAACATGTATAACCACTGCATAATTGCTTACACACACACACACACATACATATGCGTTTATAAACATACTAAAATGAAGTAAAGTTAATTCTGGTTAGTTTTGAAATTTAAAAAATATTAGAATCTTTTTAAAAAAATTTTAAAATTACCATGTCATGAATTTCCTTTTGATTATTGTCAAACTAAAAAATCAACTTATCAACTTTGATTCGCGATAAATTCGGAGTAAGTAACAAAATGTCTATTGTCATGCAAGAATATAGTTTCTCGATACCAGACAAATAAACACGTTCGTGTTGATAAAACCCAATAAACATTTCTCTAAAATCTTAATTTTAGATGTATTTGAAAACAGTCTTCTTCTCAAAGATTAATTTTTAAATGCATCTCAAATAACCGATTTCGGGATCCCGGGATTGACATGCCTAGTATGTACATACTCAGAAATGTAACATTTTTTGTTATAAAAGACGGGGAAAGGTCAGATCTTGTTTTTAATAATCAATATCCGATTTCTGCAAACAGTTGAGTGCGTTCCGACCATTTTTTGCAATTTTTGAAAACATACCACGTGACAGAATTTTGTGACCATTAGCGAGCAATACTTCCTGAGGATCCGTTGTGCTTGTGTTGAAAACAAATGTGTTTGTCAAGCTAAATGTAGAAACGCGTACATTTTGTTTAAATTTAGAATTATTAAACTTGCCAAATTTGATACATAAATATATTTTGCCGGGTGATGGACCACAACAAAAGACAATATATAACCCGAGGTTGCATTTTCTTAAAATGCTGCTACCTGTTTTATGTGCCTAGGTATTAAAATGTTTTTTTTTTTCAGGTAATAACATATCATTCTTACTATCATCAAAACCAAATCATATGTCAAAAAAGTAAAAATGTATACTATGTATATATGTACATACATATGTACATATGTATATACAATAGTTATTGTTTAAAATCTCTTTAAAATTTTCTACGGAAGATATCAGTGATATCACTTGTAAGTAGATCTGCTCGTGCTCAGCCTACAATATTACCTCGATATTTCCCAATTGTGTGTCTGCTATGTAATTTACATAATAAATTTTAAAGCAAAATATATATTTTATGCTAAGTTTTATTTTTGATTGACGTTTATTGACACGGTCACACCAAAAGTGATCTTTATACAAACCATATTAGTAACAAAAATTAGCATACGCATTGCATGCATGTACTACATATCAACGTTTATATATGTATATATGTATATGTACATATGTATATATGTATGTGTTTAATCGTATACATTTGTATTTAAATAATCGCATACATCAAATGTCCACTGCTCCACATAGTAGACCATTGAGATGGTTGTGATCAGATAACTGCTCGTGGAATTTTAGAATCGAGTTCAAATTCTTCATTAAACCGAAGCAGTTCATAGTCTTTTCTTTTTCTTATGTATGACTTACATACGTTTATAATTGGTTAGTAGCAACAAAAAAAAAATAAAACTATAATTTCATGTCAAATAAGTTACATACTAATTTTCTTTTGCAACACTGGCACATTTATTAAAATATTTGCCAAGTGCCTTTTTGGTGAAATATAAGATGGTTTTTTTCTTTTTTATTAAACAATTCGTTGGGTTTATTGTACGTAATAAACGAGTTGTTGTTCAACTTTCGTTTTTCTCTAATGTTGTAAACAATGTAACTTTCATTTGATGTTACCCAGTTGGACTAAAAATAATGAAATAAATAGCAGAAAACGTTGGTTCTTATTATTGACAATAAGATTTCAACGGCACAATATGTGTAGGCTTCTTTAGATGTAGTTTTTAGAATTAGAAATTATAAATAATGTTAATATATACATACATCAATACATGCACACATATGTTTGTGCAATATTATAGTCGACCGCTGTATTCTTGTTCTTAAATCGTTGAAACTATGAAAATCATTTATGAAGTATAAAGCTTTTTTTTAGACAGCTTCTCCATTTTTGTATTATTTAATAAAAAAATTTTTTTGTATTTTGATGCGGCTCATTTCGATCTGAAAAACGTGAATACACACTTTTCCAATTAATTAGAGGTCGGTTGGATAAGTCAGTGACATTTTGAATAAAATATATTTTTTTTTTACATAAAAGCTTCTATTTCTCAACATAATTTCCTTATAACTTCATTACACTTAGTCCAGCGTTTTTCTAATTTTTTAATTCCTATTATTTATAGCTTTTTTCCAGACTCTCAAAATAGGCGCTTGTTTCTGCGATGACCTCTTCATTTAACCCAAACCTTTTACCATCCGGTCATCCAATATCATTCCATTAGATGTAAACAAATGGAAAGCAGAAAGTTATTCAGCCTTTTTAGACTTAATATCAAATCAAAAAGTGAGTAAAAGGTCTTAGTAATACAAGCGAAATAATTTTAATAGTTAATTTCACACATTCACTACAAAAGTAGACACAGTGCCCCATAAAATATGCCACATCCTCTTTTTTTTTCTTCTAAAGGCTTTTAAAAGCGATAGCAATTCGTTAACTACATAAAAAAACCTTGCCGTTTCCGATTTTTATAGATTCAACTAAGTATTCTATTATTGAATTTATAAGTTAGCTTAAATAACCAAAATTAATTATTTAAAATTTTTACAATAAGAAATAGGAATGTAAATCTACGGTTTTTATTTTATTTACCCATTTTCTATCTCTTTAAGTTAAAAAGTTACACTTATAAACTGTTAAAGAAACTTATGATGAATCATTGGATACCAAAAATTATTACATTTTTTCTTTGTTCTTATCAGGTAAAGCAGACATTTTCAGTTTGGGCTTTTTTTTCTTTTTCCCAAAATTTTTGTTGTAATTGAAATATGTAGTGACGAGTTGGGAATGTGACGCGAGCTGCTCAAGCAATCATATGGAAACCGACAAGTCCAAAACTTATCTAATTTTTTGTTACTTTTACATTTGCATTTCTTACCTTTTAAATGACGTAATTCATCTTTACATTTTATATAATATAGAAATGAAATGAATAGTTAATTAGAAATATTGAGAAATAAATTTTTACTTTCTCAATCCGTAATTAAAAAACCTGATTGGTCATACAAAATTGTGGTCTCAGTAATAAATTTAAATAGACTGCCCTAGACATCCTTAACTTCCGGTAAATCAAACTTTTATACATTAATGTACTTATACAAACATACATACATATGTATGTGTGTGTGTATGTATATTATAGATTTATTGAGCATAGCCATAGCCACTTCGATATTTCATGGGCTTGAGTCATAGAATTTAATAAAACATAATAACCCTTTTAAATAATTATTTCGAATTCTATGCCATTTAATTTATTTATAGCTGAATATCTTTGGCTTGTTGAGCGATCCGATGTGATATTTCCTATAAACTGAAGAAAGTAAATATCTATAAGTACCCTTTCGTGACACATTTATGAACGATGAGGGGATTATTACTTAATTTATGTTGTGCCTGAGTTTCGAAGAGTTTGTAAATACATATATGTATGTGCATACATTGCAAGTAGACAAGAAGATTTGTAACACTTTAATGAAAAGAACAACTAAAAATAAATATATGTATGTTCTAACGTATTTCAAAAATTCGTTGTACTTCTGGTGCATTACTTTGGCCATTTATTTTTCCTCCTTTTATGTTTTTAGTTGCCTTCTGTTGATTGCTGCCACTAAGCGGAATGTGTGAGTGCGTGAGTGAATGACTAATGGTCACAGAGCTTGATAGAAGACTAGTTGCAAAAGAAAGCAAAACGATCGTGCGAACTCATTTAAAAATAGCATCGCAGCTCATTATTTTTATTCGTCTATTTAAATGTCTTATGTCTGTCCTTCTGTTTGTTACAGTTTCCGTTGCAACGTTGGCGAATATGGAGGCATAGCCAACGCCACCGAATCGCATACACGTCCTTTTTTGTTGAACGAAATTTGGAGAAAACTGTTTGAAACAGTTGAGAATGCAGATGTCGGTGACATCTGCAATACATCGCGGCAATAGACGCGAACCGATATTGAATGCAACGCCAGATTTGGATGATGACGATGACGGCAGCAGCTTCATTGACGATGCCGATGTGGACATAGCTATCGACGTGAATGTCGATGAGGTACCCACACAAAAGCCTCATTTCCTAGACGATGCAATGCCATCACCCGAAATGTTAGCCGACTTTGAACGTGTGCTAACTTTTGGCGTAAAAATCGATCCAAAGGCCATTGAAACCAGTAGCGGCGAGCAATTGAAGATGGATAAGAAGTACGAGCGAGATGGCGAGATAAGCGACTACGAGCTGGCAGCCAGTGGCTATACAAAGAAGGAATTCACACAGGATGATAACACATTGAATCTGCCAAGTGGCATTGGCAAGAGTGCATTTACAAAGCCGAAACATTTTTTGGACGAGAATCCCATACCGCCAGACTACATGTTACTTGCAACCGCTGGCGAGCAGGATTTGCACCGCGAACATCGCAGTCTAGACCGCAATTTCGAGCGTCAAGAGGAGCAACAATCTTCGCTTAATGCGGGCCAATTGATGAAGAGCACCAGCAGTAGCAGCGGCGGTGGTGGTAGTGGCGTTAGTGGTGGTCGTAATAGTTCGTTGGACCGCGGTGGTTATGGTGGAAGCGGCAGTCACAGTGGCAGCATGTCGAGTTCGCGTACTTCACGTGAACGCAACAAGGATCCCACATCCTCGTACACCTTGTCACGGTTTTTGCACAGCGCCGAAACGCCGTCGCCACCACCGGCATTACAGCGCAGCATACCAAAGGGCGGCGCTTGGGCGAGCACTAGCGGCAGCGGCAGCGGTAGCTGCGGCATTGACAGACTTTATGGCAGCTTGCCAATGGCGGCGCACACATGCAGCAGCAGCGTCATTGGGGACAGCAACACAGCGATTGGGGTCGATGACATTGTTGATGTGGACCGACTGGGTCCAAAGGTGGAGTGTGTGTACTCGCTGCTATCGATGTTGGGCTCCAACGACCCGGCGGAAATGTCTAAGAAATTTCTTGAATTGTCGCGCTCACAAGAAACATGCAGCGCGCTACGCCGTGCCGGCTGCGTGCCGCTACTAGTTCAGATGATGCACTCCGATGGCGATGATAGTGTGCGCAAATGTGCCAGCTTGGCTTTACATAATGTTGTGCACAGTCATCCGGAGGAGAAGACTGCGCGACGTGAAACGAAAGTGCTGCGTTTGCTCGAACAGATATTAGATTATTGTAATTTTTTGAAAACGTTGCTGCAAAGCGGTGGCGAAGCGATTGCTGATGACTCGGAACGGCATCCGTTGGCGGCGATTTCGTCATTGATGAAAGTTAGCTTTGATGAAGAACACCGGCAGGCTATGTGCGAGTTAGGAGCGCTGCAGGCAATACCAAATTTGGTGCACTTGGATCACGCTGTACACGGACCCAAGCCGGAGGATCATAGCTGCAATTCGCTCAGGCGTTACGCGCTGATGGCGCTTACCAATCTAACTTTCGGTGATGAGCACAACAAGGCCCTCCTGTGCAGCCAGAAGCTGTTCATGGAAGCATTAGTTGCGCAGTTGGACTCGGCGCCAGACGATTTGCTGCAGGTGACTGCTAGCGTATTGCGAAATCTCTCATGGCGCGCCGATAGCAATATGAAGGAGGTGCTAAATGAAATCGGTACAGTGACTGCATTAGCACGCGCGGCTATGAAAAACAAAAACGAAAATACGCTAAAGGCAATTTTGTCTGCATTGTGGAATTTATCGGCGCATTGCAGCACCAACAAGGCCGAGTTTTGTGCAGCCGATGGTGCGCTTGCTTTTCTTGTCGATATGCTGAGCTATGAAGGACCAAGCAAAACGTTGAAGATCATCGAGAATGCGGGCGGTATACTACGTAACGTCTCTAGTCACATCGCTGTGAGCGAACACTACCGTCAGATATTGCGGGAACGGAACTGCATCTCCATACTGCTGCAGCAGCTGAAGTCGGAGAGCTTAACGGTGGTGAGCAATTCATGCGGCATTTTGTGGAATTTGTCGGCGCGTTGCCGAGAGGACCAGAAGTTCTTGTGGGACAACGGTGCAGTACCGATGCTGCGTTCGCTCATACACTCGAAGCACGCAATGATATCTGAGGGCAGCGCTTCGGCGCTTAAGAATCTACTAAACTTTCGGCCGGCGGTGCAAAGTCAAAATCGATTGGACCCGATCGCGCGGTCAATGCGCCTACGCAAGTTGCCGACATTGAATATGCGCAAACAGAAGGCACTGCAGCAGGAGCTGCGCGGCAAGCAGCACGCCGAGACGTGCGACAACCTGGATATAAGTAATAGTGGCATAACAAAAGAGGATGATCAACTCCAACAACATGGCGATTTGAATGTAGTCATGCACGCACATCGGCAGCGTTACACTGGTGCAGCTCCGAGTACTATAAAGCCAAACGTTTCAATGCGACTCTCACGATCTGCCATGCTAACGAAAAGCGAGAGCCGTGATTCTGTATTCTCTGCGAAATCAGATACGGTCTACAAAAACTTGATGCGCTCCCAGTCAGCTTCGGACGCCAATCGAAAAAAGTTGCCATACACCGCGGCAGCTGCCGTAGCCGTTTACTCACTAGACAACGATGTGGAGGCCACAGACGTTGAGCAGCCAATAGATTATTCAGCCAAATATTGTGAAAAAGATGCCAAAATCGCTAAGGAGCGCACAACTGAGCCCCAACCGGCGGACAGCAGCACCACCAATGTCACATATCAGGAGACGGATTTAGATCAGCCGACTGACTTCAGCTTACGCTATGCCGAACGTCAAATCGAACCTGAACTACTGGATGTCTTACCAACAGAGCGGACGAAACGTGGTAACAACAGTGTCAACGCTAAAGACACTCCAGTCGATAAAAGACAAACTGCTGGTGCGGCATCAAATCACGCTCAGCCATCTGTGAATGAAGGCAATGAGATACTACTGATACTCGAGGACACCGTGAAATGTTACCAAACCGAAGATACACCTTATGTCATATCCAATGCCGCTTCAATTACCGACTTGCGTCAGGCAGTCATAAAGTCGGAAGCGAGCGCTCAAACAGATACTACGAAACCAACGGAGAAACCCAAGAAATACCAAAGAGTACAACAAATGGCCGGCAATGCAGGCGCAAATGTCAGTACCGCTTACGGTTCGGGTTCCTATACACCCGAGAAGCCGATTAACTACTGTGAAGAGGGTACACCCGGCTACTTTAGCCGTTACGAATCGCTTAGCAGTTTGGATGAGTCGCCACCAAATCAACAATCGCATAGTAAAGATGCAAAAGCGATTCAAATTAAAGCGCGCGCCGATAGCTCAACAAAGGAGAGCGCTGAGCGTGTCGTACGGCCGGCTGTCACAACTCTGCCACAAATAAGTCCCGCTGTTGGGCAAACCAACGACAATGCAACTGCGACCAGTTCAGCACAAGAAACACCACTGATGTTTTCGCGACATAGCTCGATGGATTCGCTGGTTGAGGAGGGTGAGGAGGAAATTGTAGTTTGTGATGATAAGAGTTCTGTTGTGAGTGACTTCAGCCGCTTAGCCAGTGGTGTTATTTCACCTTCGGAAATACCCGACTCGCCAACACAGAGCATGCCTCAATCGCCGCATCGCAACAGCAACGCCGGCCAAGTTAACAGTAACGGCGGTAGTGGTATTGGCGCATTTTTGCCAAGTGTCTCTCCGTTGGCGCCCAGCCGAGGTAGCGCAGTCGGCAATGCTACTAGTGGTGGTGGTATTGGTGTTCGCGATAGTGTTGCTGTGGCCGAGGAAAGTAAACGACCACTGCGCAGCGTTTTTGAAGATGGCCTTAACAGGTTCCACGTGGAGAATACACCTGCACAATTTTCGTGTCGCACAAGTCTAAGCAATCTGAGCATAATAGATGATGATAGTAGTTTACCACCGTCGAGACAACCCGTGGAGGGTGATAACTGCAACCAGCCAGTAATTGGATCTGAAGGTTTGTTAATTAAATTTAGGCTTTTTTTTAATTATTTATTTTTAAATATTTTCACTCCAGGCGAGGAAGAAGAGGCTGTAAACAACATCGACGATATACTACTCGCCAACTGCATTAACATGGGCATGAATCGCACAACCATTACAGCTGCGGCCTCAAAGAAATCAATGGCATGCGCCAGCAACCGTCAAACGGGCGCAGACGCTCAATTGCCCGTCGATGAGCCAAACCATTACTACACCGAAGATACGCCGGCGTTGCTTTCAAAAGTCGGCAGTAATACTAATTTGTCAGCGATTTCGATATGCTCTAGTAATAATATGGAGGAGAGCACGACAAAAGGTTGCGCTTCTGTTAACCGACACTCGCTTACTTTATCGGATGATGTGTCGTCTAATGCCTCTGAAAGTGGTGCAACGGGACAATCGTTTGATTTGTTGCAACAGTGTATTGAAGTAGGTATGAAGAAGCCCAATATACAGGCGAAGTCACACAACAGTAGCGCGAGCATGGCACATAAAGTGTTGGTGGTGAGACCATCTCCAGCGGCAGATCCCATAGCTATGCTGCGTCGTGGGGGTAATGTGCTTCCGCCATATTTACCCGTCTCGGATGAAATGAACAAATTTTTAGTTGAAGATTCTCCTTGCAATTTTTCTGTGGCTTCGGGATTGTCAAATCTTACTGTGGGCTCAAGCTTGGTGGGGCCCGCCGTTCAACTGAAGAGCAGTAAAGCGAGGTGAGTTATTCATATTTCAATTGCTATACAAATCGGACGTTTTTGGCTACGACTAAAATTTTAAAATGTTGAATATGCGAGAATAACCATTATTTATTGGAAGTTCGAAATTCGTTTTATCAAAACAAAAATATATTTCTCAAATATGATTACTTCCATGTCTATGATGCCATTTCTCATTGTGAATATAAATTTTAGTTTAAAAATATCTCTAGCGATATTATAATACATTAATGACAATAATTTATTCTAACTTTTGTTATTTATTTGTTTTTATATTATTTATGTTATTCATTTTGCGCTTACACTATTATAGTGTTTTATCGAGCTTCTTCTATCATTTGAGAAGTTTTTCCTTATGTTATACTCCAAATGACGGGACCTACTGTTTTGTGCCGAACTCCGAGAAGATTTTTCGTGGCATAAATACCCTCGGTGGTTTGCCAATGTCAGCCGAGATGTGACGGCTATAAGAAAAAATGCTTTCTATGATTAAAATTTCAATTGCCCTGACTGAAATACGTAAATCGAACTCAGCCGCATATCGGCCTATAACACGCACCGCTACCCACTCCACCACAGCGGCTTAAACTTATCCGTTTATTTTAAACTTTACTCGAAAACAAATGCTCAAGGCGGCGACCTATTCAGAAAATCCTTATTTATGATCTGATTTTGAACAAATTGAAATCTTGAGTTAGATTAAGAATCCGATTTAATTTATGGTCCGCATTTAGTAAATTTAGGTAAAGGTATGGTCGAGTTGTTAGCGGTGCGTGCTGTTACTCGATATACCGCTGGGTTTGTTGTTCGAATCTCAGTCAGGGCAAGTAAAATCTTAATCATAGAAAAAGTTTTTTATAATGCCAGCCACCCCTCGGCAGCCAATGGCAAACGTACGAGGGTATTTCAGCCATGAGAAAGCTTCTCAATACAAATACATCTGCCGTTAGGAGTCGTCACAAAACTGTAGGGCCATTCCTTTTGTGGTAGAATATAATGACTCGCACCACAAATGGTTGGTGAAGTTCGGCCAAACATTGAGCTTTATAGTGTAAGCGCCAAATTAATAAAAAACAAAAATAATAATAATAATGGATAAATGTATACGCAGAGTAGCGTTGCGAGTATTTATCATTTAGTAGGAATAAAACGTTTACTACTTACTGCGTTGAACGCACCCATTAACAGAAAAAATTAACAAATCCATTAATTTTTGCTTTGGATTAAATCAGTATTTTTCTATGCAATACGTTTTGTTTGATCAACATTGCAATATGACTGTTCTCTTTATATGTAGGTAATTTAAGAATAACATTTACTTTCGATTAATCGCATTTCTTCGATTTTTTTATTTGATTTATCACTATTAATGGCTCTTAATTTTAGCGTTGAAAGCTCCAAAACAAAGCCAGCGACTGCAGAGAGCAAGGCAGCTGGTGGGATGACGCCCGAAAAGGATGCCAGCATGGATCAAAAATGGCAGGACGATTCACTGAGCTCTTTGTCTATAGACTCTGAAGATGATACAAACTTGTTAAGTCAGGCAAGTCATGATTTTACACCACACATTTGAAAGAAACATAAAAAGAGAGAATTTTACTTTAGTTGCTTGATAATAAAATCTGAACCCATATTCCAAACTCACAATAGCTCTTTTATCACTTTCCATTCTATAGGCTATTGCCGCCGGCTGCAATAGGTCCAAATCGAATCTTGGTTTTAGTAGCACATCGAAAGCCAACAACAATATCAAGCGCATATCGCTGTCCGCCTCACAACCCATTCCCATCGACGCGACAATCTCATCGAACTCTCTCAACTTTAGCGTTACAGCGCGACACTACCAAAAACAGGACCAGCATAAGGGCGATGTTGGTATTGGGAATGCTGCCATTACAGCTTGCCGATATCAAAATGGAAATGACTCTTACAGTTCAGTGGATTCGAGTGATTCGAATGATAATCAAGCTAAATCACTGTTCGAGCTGTGTATACGCACCGGAATGCATAAGCCCATACGAGAAGCTACTCATCACCGTCGCCAACATTTTACAAATAATCGCCGGAGTGGTGGTAGCGGCACGACGCAATCGAATCCCAATTTGAAACAATTCGATTCGCTACCATTGCAGCTACACACTCAATCAAAGCCAACAGTTTTGCCGACTAATATAGCAACGGCGCTTCCAACCACAACAACAACTGTCAATCGTCATTTGCGCGAACGTGAACGGAAAGATGAGAAATTATTGTTGGAATGCATCAACACAGGTATTTCGAAAAAGGTTGGCAACAACAGCAGTCATATTAGTGGTGGAGGCAGCACAACCGCTGCTGCAAAATACCTAACTGACAATAACACTACGCACTCGAGATCTATGCCACCGATATTTGCCGGCGGCGATGGCAGTCGCAGCAGCGAGACTGGGTCAAAAAACGTGCGGGCTACGTCTGCGGCTGCATCGGCGCTGTGTCACCCACACGCGGCTACTTTATCCTCAAATGTGCACAGCACAGCAGCTCCAGACGTAGCAAAGACGAACAATACCGACTACAACAGCACGCTCACCAACACCACAACCACCACCACCATCAACATCAACAGCATCTCCAACAGCAGCATATGCAACGACATCAACACCAACAACTCTTACAGCAGCGTGAACTGTTGGGCAGCGAAGGACACCAACAACGACGACATCACAGACGTAGCAAGAAATCCGGCGATGGGCATTACCATCACACCACACAGCGACGTAAATCATCTAAATCACGCGAGCGAAGCAGTCGAGCAGAAAATGATCGATACTGGGTATAAGGAAGAGCATTCAAACGAGGAGTTGTATAGTCCATCTGCATCGCTGGATAACACTGTTACCAGTGACGATTCAAATGAATCCTTTATTATTGAAACAACGGTCTCGTTAGAGATGCGTCAATCGTGCACGTCGCCGCCACTAACAACCTCTCAAAAGCACAAAGACCCCGATTTGATGTTGAAATCTGTAGAACGGCTAACATTGGAGTTCGTCTCATCCGCTGAACAACTGCGCACTAACGCTGCAAACGTGGCTGCAGAAGGCAGTGTTATTGAGCAAAAACTTATGGCTTCAGGTGGTGGTAGCATCTCCATTGGCGGAACGTCGAACTCCAACAACACCTGGAATGAGGATACCTGTCCTAATGATGATATATCTTTTCCCAGCGTCAGCGTTACAGCTCCTGTCGTCGCGTCACTGAACTACGATGACGTAGACGGCGATGATGATGATGACGACGAAGACGCTGATCAGGCCACAGAAGCTGACCACAAAGAATTGCATGATTTTGCTGAAATCACACCGATAAATGAAGAGCAGACACAACCATCGGTTTTGATGCTGGAGCGTGCTGACACGGGTACACAACCCAGTTCATTAGAAACAGAAACTGAAACGGACACATTGGTGAATGGTAGTCGCAGCAGTATAGACGTGCCCTTTTACAGTGCTGCTCAAGAATCGACCACAACCAGCGGTTTGAACTTTCATTTGGGCGGTGTTGTCCAATCTGCAGCGCTTTCTTTATGTGGGAGTCATCACATGCTCTATGGCAGTAGCAGCAACACAGTTGCCGCAACATCCATGACCAATTCGACCATAATTGCCATTGAAGCACGCGCCTTGGCAGAGAATCTACAGCATGGCGGCAGCGTGAGCACCGATGATGACGACAGCATCGACCTAACATACAGCATCAACAGCTTAGACTTGGACAATATTCGTCCGCCATCAGGCATGGAATCGTTCAATATTTCCGGCTACTATCAACAAGAGTCACAGTCCAACGCCTTCCATTCGCTCGGAGTTTTACAACGACACGGCAACAGCACACCACAGAGTCCTCAAATGATGACGCGCTCACCTAAGTTCCCGCGGAAGTCACTGCCACATGGTTTAGTGGCAAAACGAGCGCTGGGCCAACTACCCGCACACTTGAGCGGTAGTGCCGAAAGTCTTAATTCGAGTTGCAACATGTTGGAAAATATAAAGCCGCCTTCGTTGATGGACGAATTGCTGGATTCTATGATAAGCGTGGCAAGCATACAATCGGAGGTGGCAGATGGTGAGTGCAGCATGGAAACCACTCTCTCGGCAGCCTCTCACTATGAGACGGCTGCCGGTGGGCACATGGAAATTGGCGATTATGATGACAACACTGTCACATTACAAAGTTGCTGGGAGACAATGCCTCACGATGCGGAAGCTGAGGAAAACTCATTTCATAGTGGCGCTGGCAGTACCCCATTGCCAACGGATGATTGTGAGTTTAGTTCAGCAGAGTCAACGCCACAGAAATCCGCAGCATCGCCAACGCCTGAATATGGTGAAAAACGTACACTGACTCCAAAACAGAGACGTAAAGTAGCCAAAGATCGTTACCGAACCTACACGATATCCTCGAATGCAACTGTAAGTGAGAAGGAACGCGAGCGATTGGAAATGGCGGAGGCGCAAATGCCAGATGAGACGTTGCAGATCGAAATCATCGAAACGGAGGCTGTCGCCAACACTAGGTGAGTTCAAATACTTAGATACTCAAAACTTTACGGGAACTCTTTAGATATTTTTTTTTGTATTTCGGTAGGTAATAATGAAAATAATAGCGATAAGTGAAAGTAAAATATGGAATATTAGTATAAAATTAATTCGGTACACTTCTCGTTTTTAAAACATTTCTTTCGAGTTCTTTATATTTAAGCGTTTTTTAAAGAGTATGTTTAATTTTCTTTGGTTTCCAGCTCTAGCATTCGCCGACGTACAGATGCCGAACGTTATCGCACCCAAACGATTGTATATTCTACTGCAACTACAACAGCTACAACTTCGATCACCAACAATAGAATGGTCGGACAAGAAACCAACATCAGTGCAGATGAATCGGCCGGTCCGTATTCACTAACTTCCACTGACGACTGTCCGTCGGAAACTATGTCCTCGCTTCGCGCCATGACACAAAAGTTCAAGTTCATAAATATGCCGAATAAGGAATCGAAAGCTGCACTCGAAGCAGAAGCGTCAGAAGTAAGAGGCGCTCCGGATGGTGGCGATTGTACCAGCATTGAATGCGATCAGAACTCAGAAACAGAATCCTGCCATGGCCAGAACGAAAATTATGGTATTCCAGAATCTTATGGTGACCAAAGCGAGGAGGACGTTGATGATTATGAAAGTGATTCGGAGGAACAGTCTGTAGCGAAACCAGCAGATCGTGCACGCATTGCAAAGCCTCTTGAGACAACTGCTGTCGAAGATGACCCAGTTGGAAAGCCGATAAAAGGTGTTCGCGGTCGTAAAAAACCGGTTTATATTTCACCTTACAGCATACAATATCAACGTACGATGTCACCACAGACTCGAATAGCCTCTAATAGAACTTTGACTCCAGTAAAAGAAGCGCACTCAAATATTTTGCGCAAGCGTGACACAAATGCAGTAGCGCCCGAAAGGACCAGTATACGGCAGAATGCAACGAAACAAGTGCAGGGACAAGTTGGTGCTGCCAAGAGAACAACTAGAACGGCACAACCGACCTTAGAGCGGCAGGGCACATTTGTTCAGGAAGAACCGACGATTGCGACATGTCAGGTGCCAGTTGTCGTGTCAGATGTAACATTTACATTGCCGCCGAGCGCAAGCGGTAGCCCACAACGTACCTCGAAGTTACCAACAAAGCTCGCCACCAACGCGGTCAATTCGAAAACAACCAAGACAGTTGCACACCCAGCTATCACGCGCAAAATACCTATAGCATCGAAATCCGGCTCGCCAAAGCACCGCAAAGTGGTCGTCGCCACAGCCGGCTTGACGCAGCGCTCCAACAGTAATGCGGCCATACGTGTCACCAGCAGCGCAGCGCGCATCACACGCGTTTCAGCTACAACGCCGCCCACACGCAGCAATTCAAACCTTAATAGTCGCGACACTGCTGCAACTGCGGCAGCGCATGCAACGAAAAATGCAGCAGCAAAAATCAATCAGGCGCAAAGCCGCATTGCCAACATTTGGAAGCGTGTAAATGATGCAAAAAGTAAGCACCAAGAGCCGCACTGTAGTCAGCCACGTGGCGCCACAGCAGTAGTTAGTAAATTGAAATCCCAGCAAGCGAAGTCATCGCCTGTATTGAACGCATCCAAAACTGCAGCGCCAACACAACGCAGGCCACAGCAGCATCAGCAACGACAACAACCAAATAAACAAACGCTGACACGTAGCTCGACATTCGACAACACACCTAATGGTATCGAGGTAGCACAGAAAAGCACAACGCCAAAGATCGCAGTAAACGCCTGTGGTAGGTTGGCGGTTGTGCAGCGTGGTGCTCGGATGTAAGGGAGTGTACGAAGTAAACTATTAATAGCCGTACAACTTTAAACGGGAGCTTAGGAGCTACCTATTTGTTGCTGATCTCTACTATGAATGCACTCAAAGTATGCGTGTGTTACGCTTATATATGGAAATTGTTCGATGGAACGATCGATCACGCGATGGAACTTCTTATATCATATACGAGGCAACGACACACACTTTTTATTGAATCCGATTAGTAAATCAAACAAATCAGTTAGTCAAAACTTAAGCACTTCAGCGCATTTAAGTATTTTTAAGTTAGTGTCTTAAAAAAAAAAGTAGTAAACTATCCTTAGAAAAATCAATTTAAAAGAAAACACTCAGAAAAATCAACAAAATGCTTGAAGGCACCACACGCCGCTGAGGAGTATAACTGAATTGTAGGCCAAATTACTAAATAGCTTAGTAAAAAAAACAGAGAAATTAGCGGTTTTAAAGTCTGCAAATTTTATAAAAGCAAAGCATTTGATAGTAAATGGAAAAGTGTGCACACTTTCGTCAAGGCCCAACTGCTGTATTGAGCTTAATAGGATTTTTTGCAGCGAAAGAGAAATCATCTTTCATTTCGAACAATTTTGTACTACGTTAAGTAAAATGCCAACGGAGCTCTCAATAAGTTTGCTTTTCATATACTTCCAAGTAATCCGAGTTGACTACTGGTCAACTGTCGTTTGTTATTTTTAAACAAGAATCAACAATGCGTTGCTTTTTAGTAATATTCAATCCAAATTAGTGGACACTTATACCCCTATTATCAATGGAGACTAGTAGCTGCTAGGCAACTATACTAGAATTTCTACAGGCATCTGAAAGTATGTAAATGTTTCGCTTTTAGTAGTCGTGGCTAGTAGACCGGCAACCATACAATAGTCTCCATACAAAATAGGGGCATTAGTTAGTCAAGGGCACATTATCAGCTTTACATATTCGATAAAAAAATATTTATTAAGCGGTTATCAATACATATTACGCCAATAATTTATATACGTACATACATACATACGTTTACTTAAGTTTGTTTATTGACTTGTTTAGGTGCGCGCGTATGTGATTTTCATCGTTCAAGGTAAAAATAAATTTTTTAGATATAAAATGTTTGATAGTTTGCTCCAGGTAGCATTTATGGCTTTGCTGAGTATGCGTATTGATTTCAGCGCACGTATTTGTATTATTTATCAAAAAGTAAATATTATATTATTTAACGAATTATGCGAAAAAACGCAAAAGTTACAAATTTTTCAGCGTTCACAGCTAAGTTTTAAAAACAAAATTTCATAAAATTTTTCACGAACGAATTATGCGAAAAAACTCAAAAGTTGCAAATTTTTCAGCGTTCACAGCTAAGTTTTAAAAACAAAATTTCATAAAATTTTTCACGAACGAATTATGCGAAAAAACTCAAAAGTTACTCATTTTTCAGCGTTCAAAGTTAAGTTTTAAAAACATAATTTGTTAAGAATGCTTTTACGCAGAACTTTAAATTTATTGTATCATCAACTTTGACTTGCTGTTGAAGTAACGTATTCTTAAAACATTTCAGTTATCTGTTAGTAAATGTATAGTTGGAAAGCTTTAAAGTGCATAAATATTCAGCAGAAGTCACGCACTTATATATTTTTCAAAAATCATTTCAAATTCATACAAATTAAAATTAACTTTAAATAGTTTATTTGATGAAATTTTTGTATACATTTTTCATCTGGAAACTATTTAAATGATCTCTTAAGTACGTAAATTATAAATTATAAATTTTGGGTCGTTCATTTTTACTAGTATATTTTACCTACACTACTACTTGTGCAACACGCGCTTAATGGTCAATTTTTTATAATTCCATTTATATACCTTAGTGCCTCTTCACACACGCTCCCATATTCGATTTACGACAATGACTTCACCGTTTTTGTGCTTAATGCCGATCGCGGCCTTTTCTCCAAGTGGTTTCGCAAAACCCTTGATTTGAAACAGTGTACGAGCATATAAATATGTACATACATATTCAAATCAGCTTTCGGTTGCCCGTCAATAAGAACACTACTAGACACTTGGCTTTGCGATCGACTGCTAATTACATAAACGTCAAGTGAAACGTGTGAAACGGCACTTACGGATTTATGTGTTTCAAATATAGAGCTACGAGTATTTCGAAGTTCTGTAAATACATTTAAACTGAATTGTGCTAAATTAGTATTAATGCAAAATTTTTTCCAAAATATTTTGCACAGGATACTAATTTTTCACAAAAATTATTGGTTACGATTTTAATACTTTTCTATATTTTACTGCTTAGCGTGTTAAATTGTGAAAAACAAATTAAATTTAAAAACAATGAAAACAAATCGAGTCTGTCATTCAAACCAAATATTAATATTTAGTTTTCTCAAAAATAAAAATTTTCAACGTTGCAACGTTTAGCATTAAGTCAATTTAGTATTCAGCTTTTTCCTTTTGTTAATTTTAAAAACTTGAATTTTTAAACTTAATTATATGCGTATCTTTGAATTTTATTTAAATATAATATTTTCACAATTGTAAGTAAAAAAAAATTGTGCGCTCATATTTTCCATATAAGCGTTTTTTTTTTTGGAAGGTATTTATATGCGTATTTAAAGGATTTCGCTCCACCAATTTTTTTTTTGTTTTTTCTTTAATCCAATATAAACTTTATTCGCAATTGTAATGTATGTAAGAAGCAAATCATTTGATTTACTACTTGTACGCAACTTTCTAAAATATTTCTATGAAATTCAAATTAGAGCGTTGCGTTTAAGTACATTTAAAAATTCAACAAAAAAAAATTTTAAATTATAAAAATTGTTGCATAATATACAAATATATGCAAGCAAACGGAAAGCTTTAAGTACTTCAATTCTTAAGAAGAGAAAAGAATACGAATTTACTTAAAGCTTTGCGTCAATATAAAATCGAAATGTAAATCAAAAAGTTACTTCATCGTTAATGTAATAAATGCTTTAAAGCAATGTTTAACCCATTTTATTTCGTATTTTTATTTAAGAACATCACTCGCGACTGAAATATCAAGAATCAAAATTTAAAAAAAAATATAATTTCAAAGTATTTATAAGTATGTATGTAGCTTCGAAAAAAAAATGTGTGTAATCATCAGTTTTCCATTTACCAAATATGTACGAGTATTTAGCTATTAGCGATTTAGTATTTTTCAACCTAAGTCAAGAGGTCGGCTTTGTTATTGATTAAATCTGATTGCAATATTATGCACATATGTATGTACATACGTATGTTTGTATGTTTGTATACATATGTATGTATGTAGCACTTTGTTTAAAAACTATACGTGCACACAAACATACATACATATGTACATATGTACAAATTGCAAAAAAATAATGCATAAAATAGTATGAAGTTTTTTTTAGAAATATATGAAAATTTAAAGAAAAAAGAATGTTCCTCGATTCCAATTAATATTCTTACATGCATGCCTACTTACAAATGAACCTACTTACAATAAATAAAAACAAATGCATATATTACTTAAATAAAAATATCCTTAAAATAATATTTATATATTAAATCGTTTGAAAAACAAGCGTACAAGCATACATGGTAGTTCTAATATATATAAACCTAATTCCATACATACCCCTACATATGCATACATACATGTACACCTGTAATAAAACACTGCTTAATGAAATACGTTGAAGTCACCTTGTTTTATTTATTTCCATTGAATTTATTAGGGAAAGTAGGAATACGTCGGGATAGAATCACCAATTGTTGATTTGCTTCATTGTCACCTGAAATGCCGAAATGCGTAACTAACAAACTTTTTTTTGCAGAAGAAACTGAAAATATTTTGAAATTCTACGTACTCTATAGGAGGAACCTGTTTGAATTTTTCCAATAAAATACCTGAAAACGATGTGGGGATATGTATGTAATTCGATGCAAAATGCATGAATGTGAAGAAATATTGTGACGATATGGATTCTATTGTTCATTAAAATAAAACCGTATATCTGTGATATAAAATGTTGGCTAATATTTGCATAAGCAAAAAACCAATATCCAAACAAATTTGCGAATTATTTAGATCTTATTGTTGTAAAATAAACATGATTGGTGGAATGGAGCAGAAGCGGCCGTTCTTCTACAGCAATATTCTTAATTTCGACTTGGCCTGTGTTTTGAATTCAGTTTTCTTACACACAACACCCAACAATGACGTCCATTGTTCCTTATAAAAACAGCTGTGCGCGTTTGCTGTTTTGCCGCATACATTTCACTGAACAATTAAAAACTTCTGTGTGCATACATACATACATATGTATGTACATGCATATGGATGCATGTTATCACTTTAATATTTTCGTATTTACAATTACATTATATATTTCTTGCTAATGTTAAGGTGTCTGTTCAAGAACTAAAGACAAAATGAATTCATGGAATATCTCCATACTGTTCAGTGTCAACCAATTTTAGTTACATATTGATTTGCTAAAAAAATTGACTTAGAAATTTATTTTTCTATTTTAAAACCAATTTCAAGCTGCACTTGCTTAGAAGTAATAAATTATACACAAATTTTCTTTAAATATATACTAAATTACATATATTTAAGACGTTGCAACCACATTGATGGTAGCTTATGCAGTTTATCGTTGTTATATTAAACTTTTTTTCTTTACTATTTTGCTAGGAAAAAGTGGATGATGCATGCTCTGTGGATTGGAGGAAAAGTGTGATGTGTTTGATTTAGTAGAAACGTTTCCTTGAATTTTTCTCCTTAAAGTATGAGATCGCAAAGATTGCACCAGCTATTGCAACCAACATGCCAAATAAGAGAATGAAGAAAATTTTCACGTTCGACATGCCCGGCTTGGGATCGTCCTTGTGTTCACGTGGCGGTTCGTAGGTTTTCGCACGCGGCACAATACTAGAGCGTGCTGATATTTCTTCCGGCTGCAAATAAGTAAATTTTAATATGTATATATGTAGATAAATGAATTATAAGACGTACATATTTGTATAGTATGTGGCGCAAAAGTAATTACATATACATAATTCTACCTACCGTGACATTTATATCGAGGTCGTAAAATTTGACACCTAGTATGTCATGGTTATCAGAAAGATCGCCGGTTGTCGCGGAGAGACCAAGGAAGTAACCAGTTGGCAAATCCACGTCATTCACCACAAAACAATTTTTCCACTCGCCTCTATTTTCCATATCAGTTGAAATGGAGAGTACGTCATTTTCGTAACGTATGCTAACATGCGTATCGTAGTCCAAATTACGAAAACGTACTTCACAACCTGCTAGTTGTGTATGAGTGCCATCGCGATCGTGATCATACGTCCAGGTGCCATTATTTATCATCGCACTGAGGTAGGGATGTTGGTGCTTTGAAAAAAACAAATTTTTTTATATTTTATTCCAAAAACTATTATTAGACATACATTGTGTGGCCCATTGTGATTGCTGTAAGTATCTAATATGACCGCCAAGCCAGAAAAATAATCTTTACTGCCGAACACGGGACCTGTTAGCATGCGTTCTTTTGTATACCAAATTGCAAATCCATCTCCGTATAGTTCATTGCCCTTGCCATGTACTTTGAATGTCACATGCAGTTCCCAATTACGTGTTAAAACGGGCTGTGTTGCAAAATGATATTTTAAAAATGTTTCTTGTATTCTATAATTATTTATATTTATGTATGTATATTTTAAAATATTACCGAGTAGTTCCAAAGTGCGCCACTCTTCGATTGTAAATCCGGCGTCAGTCTTATATAGTTGCTCGTTACCATTGTGTGACCCAAAAAGTCCCAATATGGCAAAATTATGCCAGCGCCTGCAAAATGCCCAAGGGTAAGCTATATGTGACCCATGCTATCTTCACTTTCTTTGTTCCTAATAATTCAGCGTAGTTGATATTGGTAGCAAACAACTTACCTTGGAACGGCCTTATCAATGAATGTTCACGCTTCATATACTCATTACTACTTACAGAACATTCACTGTTTTCAAGCAAAGTTATTATTACTAACACCAGTACCCAAGCTAACTTTTCCCGGCACAAATCCATCGTTTTCCGCAATGCACTAATGAAGTCTTCCAGATATTCGCTTTTTTTCTAGAGCTGTCAAACGAAAATTTGCGTTTATCTTGAACATTTCACTAACAGCGTTGCCGTTTACAAAAATTTCCACCAAACCTGTGAATTGCGTTCCTAAAAATAAAATGTTGGCAACTCTGCAAGACGTGAATGATTGAAGCTTGATCCCATATAAGCAAGAACGATAAAATTATTAAAACAGATATACGAAAAAAAGAAAAACACAAAGTGATCGTTAATATGAGGATCCACTATTAGTTTGAAAGAATTATTTCATTATTTTTATTTTTATAAGGGCTGTAGGAGATTTGTTTTATCAAAGTTTTAAAATACTTCTAGTAAAACATATATTCGATTTAAGCTGGGGTCGTAGAAAACATTTCGGCAGGGAAAGATTAAGGCTAAGAGAATGGGTGCTCACATATATAATAAATATTATCATTAAGTTTTTTATTAACAGAACTTACCCAAAATAAGAAATTGAATATGTATTTATGTGTGTAAGTAATATACTCAAGCGTAAAAAAGTCCAGAACAAAACCAACAATTAGCCTACGGTAGCGAATTGGTGAACTTTAAAACGCCTTTTTGTATAATGGGGATGATTTTTAAAATAAAGCGAGTACTTTTAGATTCAGTGTGGTTATGAATATAGGTACATACATATATAAATGTTTTTTAACTATATGTGATATATCCAAGTTACTTAAGAATCTGATAATATGTAGGTATTATTCGTTTTGCAAAACTTAATACTGAAAACGTAAAGGCTTCATGGGAAATTGCGTTTTACGAAAGACACAAGATAAGTGAATAAGAAGAATAACAATCCTGCAGGTCGAATCAGCACAAAATTGCAGATACATATGTACATATGTATGTATGTATGTTATGAAAAATATTTAAATCATTTTCGCTGATGAAATTAACGCGAACAATTTACAGCGATAATAATACATCAGAGCGTCAAATTTCATGTGAATCAATGCAAATTTTAATGAGGTAATCAACTAGGCACTGTCGAGTGTGTAGCGGAGCGTGCGTGTGTTCGGGCTTCGAATATCAGTGAAGGCATGCAAAATCTAAATCATCGAAATTTATTTCTTATAGCGGTCACCCATCGGCAGTTGGCACAAACTGTAGGTCCCTCCATTTGTGGTAGAATATAACGGGCAGTCTTCAGCTGCTTCTAATTTTTGCTTCCTTTCTGCTTAAAGTCGCTTGCGAAAGAGAGATATTTGTTCCCTGGGCATTTTGAAAGTACATATACTTTTTCATTTGCAACATGTCGTATAAATTAATTAATTTAAAAAGATCGACCTGTAACGCGACACTCGATTTTAGCAATATATCTTATCAAAAAGCTTTTTTGTGCTAGAAGAGCCTATAAACGATGTTGCCACAATTAAGGATACTACGAAATGCGAAAATGGCTGTCATTTTTAAAATTCTCTAGAACGTGGTGATGCGCCACGCTTGGGACCTCCACGAGAAAGATAATGAAATGAAAAGCAAGGAAAGTCAACCTATTGGACCCTCTTTTTTAGATCACGACCACGGATTAAGAGCATGAAGCTGAAATGTCCGATTCTCCTCCGAAAGAAAAAATGATAAAGCGGTCTACTATAACGACGTTAACTTGGCTAGCAGCGCAAAATGACATTTCATTTTGAGGGGAAGTTGCAAATTCTTGCTGGACAAATTTTACCCAGCACAGATTTGCAAGCAGGAAAACAGCTGGTCAAAAGCAGCTGATTGCAATTTGGAAAAATACGAAAATTTTGTTTAAGAGTTTTAAAGGCGAAAATTATAAAATATGGGTATTAAACATGCAAAAAACAAGTAAAAGTTATTTTGGTTAAGTTTCGTTAGTGGAATGTTTCAAGAAAACAATAATGCAACGTTTTCATTTTTGCAAATTTGGATATTTTAAATTTAGATATTTATGTTGCAGATAAAATTTGTTTTATTTAATATTTATTACTGATAACGCGTTAAGCAATATTCAATTATCAAGCAAAATTTTACTAAGTATTAGTACTCCTTCTCATAAGAAGAAGCATTAATAACTTTTTCTTATGTAATATAAAACCATAGATTTATTTCGCAGGAAAATCAATAATATTAAGGTTCAATAATTAAAAATAATGCGTTGTATTTAACAAAGCAAAAAATCAAGCAAATTAACTTTATTAAAATAGGTAAAATTCGTTTAAGTGCACATACATTTAATTGTTTTTTTTTTTTTAATAAATAATAAACTGTTCACGGTGTGACTTTTATAGAAAAAAAAATGGGTTGTAAATAAAATGGGTTGTTAGAAGAAATTTTTATTTCAGCAGAATAACGATCCAAAATAGACAGCGTTGGATAATAACACCCCTATGCTGGAATCCGTCGTACGTTCGATTACGCTACGAATCGTAAAATCGGTATGCTCAAATCCGCTTTTCGTAATCGTAAATTCGAAATTCGTAGACTGTTTTCGCAATTCGTAATATCGGTATGCCAGAATCCGTCGGAGCTGTCAATTGCGGAATTTTTGTACGAACAGCCACTGGTGTCGGAGCGAAATAAATTTTAGAAAAATAAACGTTTATAAACCCAAAAATAAGCAAATATGCATGTATGTATGTATATACATGTGTACATTTGTATTTATGTACATATGTAATATAAGCTATGCAAGAAAAACTAGAATTATTACGTGTGTATATATTTGCGAAGATCACAAACAAATCGTACGCAGTATGTTTCTTGTATGGATGCTTCTTTGTTGAGGCGAAAACTTGTCACAAATCTTTAAACCATTTAACATTAATATATCTGAGCATTGAATTCGACAATATTACACACTTCATAATTTAAGAAATTTGTATTTAGATCTCTTAACAATGTACATACATACGTTCGATGCATATTTATGCAATTCTGCCTTTAATTAACGTAAACTTCTTATCAAATGGCTTATAAATGTTGATATTAAACTTCATTCTTTACTAGCAATAATATCGGTACATGTATATTTCTGCCAATATGTCTAATTACGAACTTCGAAATTCCTGTTTTTGGTTGGCAACGCGGTTGATAGTTACGATCGGATTTCAGCATACCAAATTTCGAACTTTCGGAACGGAGCTACGAATTCGTAACCATTGTGTATAATAACAAGTGAGATATCTTTTCGATAAACGTCAAAATTTGGAACAGCTGAGATCACCTGTTTTTGCGAAGTAAATTCGCAACCCTGGCGTTCCTCGTATATTTTACCCGAATGCAGGGACGGATACAGGGGAGGGGATCTGGGTGTCTGGATTCCCCCCAAAAAATCGGTAGTCTCAGAAAATTTCAACCGTGTTTTCAAATTCGTAGCACACACAAAAACTCACCCTAGACAAAAAAATTAAAAACTATTACCCAATAACTGGAATACAAAAAATGCTTTTTTGCCGAAAAGTATATTTTGTTCTAAAAGTTTATGACTTATCAAATCGCCTTCGTAATATGCAATTTTACAGACACATTTACCGAATTTTTCAAATCAGTGTTACGTTGCCAGTCACGGTGGCTCCGAGTGAACGGTCCATTTCTATTTTACGGAGATTGAAGACGTATCTCGAGATATTGAGGTTACTAGTGACCTAGATATTTTGGCAAAGAAAAAGAGGATAATCGATGAAGCCCAATACTACTACCCAATATACTACCCAATATTATTATATCTACATATGTTTATAATGGATATTAATCGAATATCTCAAAATATGTAAAATATCCTAAACATTGAAGCCGCCCCCAAAATATTTTCAGATCAGCTTTTTCCAACTTCGGGCCATTCGTAATTGTCGACATATTGGCGGCCAGCTTAGGTAACCTGTCAAACGCCATCTTAGGTATACTGTCAAATCCAATTGTCAAATAAGATATCTCACTTGGTGTTATACACAATGTTCGTAACTACGAACATTCGGATTACAGCATAGGGGTGTAAATCTAGAATGGAGTAAAATCTCTCCGCAACAATTATCTGCAAGGATATCTTACAAAATAATAACAATTAAAAAATTTGCTTATGCTTCACAAATAATCTATAAATGTATGTGTACTAATACGAATTTTGACCTAGTAAATTGAGTTAATTTGCTTACATAGTTTGTTATTTGTTAAGTACAATTCATAATTTTCTACGAAATAAATTGATTTAAACGGATTGTTTTAAGATATATTTCAAAAAAATTATTGATGCTTGTTTTTATGAGAAGGTGTACTAATACCACGTCCACATATGAACAATTTTCTATATCTCAATAACATTGTAAGTTATCGTCACAAAATTTACTGGACATATTTTCCTTAATATCGCTATTATTATCGTAGAAAATTTTTGAAATCGGATCATAACCACTAGCCCACCTCCCATATAACGGAAGTTTTGGAAAAGGTAAAAATTTAATTTTTTCGGTATTTGGAGCGATTTCAAACTAAGAAATAAAGTATTTATGAAATTTTGAAAAATCGGCTTTGCCACGCCCACTTAGGAAAAAATTTATGTATCTCAATTACGGTGTAAGGTATCGTCACAAAATTTGGTGAACATATTGTCCTTGATATCACTATCGTCACCGTCAATAATTTTTGAAATCGGACCATAAGCACGCCCAACTTTCATATAACGGAAATTTTGCAAAAAACTTCGTTTTTCATTATTTATTGGAAGAAATTGAGTAAAGTTTAATACTAGCACCGATTTGAAACAAAGAAACGGGGTTTTATGAAATTATGGGCACCGCCCATACAAAAATACATCGCGAGGGTATATAAAAATCGGTTTCGCCCGAATTTAGCTTTTCTTACTTGTTATTTGTATATTTGCACAAACCTACCCCTAACCAGTTATGAATGTTCATGCATTCTTGGGAAACTTCCTGAAAGGATTATATACATATATCAGAATAATTCGCTTTTAGAAAATCCCGAAGCCGCAATAAAGGTCAAAATTTGGCTGAAACCAATGCACTTAACGCTGGCCGATCGCAGGACTGAATCGGTTTTGATAAGCAGCAGAAAGGCCGTGAAGACTCTAAATATTCACGTGGGGCCAGACATCATCACGACCAAGCCCGCTATCAAATATTTTGGGGTGATGATTACCTCGCAACTAATTTCAAGCCCCATTTAGAGAACGTTGCTAAAGAAGCATCAAAAGTGCAGTCTAGCCTAAATCGCCTAATGCTAAATATAGGGGGCACCAAGGCACAGCAAACGACTTCTTTACCTTAGGGTTATCATACCGCATTTCGCACCAATCAAGGCCTTCGAACTGCTTGTAAAAATTACGTGAAAATGATAGCGTCGTCTGCGTTTTCCACACAATTTCAGAAATAAATATTAAGAGGATTCTTTCACTTTGGGGGGCTTATACCCTTCTTGTTACTTATACATTATTTCATAGCTAATTGGAAATCAAACAAAGACGATTTAATTAGTATTGATAGCCAATTTTTTATAGGTGAATATCATGATTCAATTATAAAAGTTTCTGTACTTATAATAATAATAATATTGGCGCCTACACTATATAGCTTAGTGTTTGGCCGAGCTTCTCCTACCATTTGTGGTGTGCGTTTTATATATTATTTATCACAAATGGAGGGACCTACAGTTTTGTGCCGACTCTGAACGGCAGATATATTTAATGAGAAGCTTTTTCATGGCAGAAATGCCCTCGGAGGTTTGCCATTGCCTGTCAAGGGGTGACCGCTATTAGAAAAAACTTTTTCTATGATTAAGATTTTGCTTGCCCTTACTGAGATTCGAACCTCGAACCCGCCGGCATTACGAGTTATAGCACGGACCGCTACCAACTCGACCACAGCGGTTCTGTACTTACTGACAGCTGAATTCTGACACTTCTTAATCTATAGTTTTATTTTGGAAGTACGCAAAAAGGGGAATAATGTGATCCCTTTTTGCGAAATGGTAGTTAAAAAGTGCGAAGTAAAAGAGAAAGCAAAGTAATTTGCTATTTTACACAAATAAAATGTATAAATAATGAATTCCTTTTTCTATTGGCAAAAATAATAAAAAATATTTTAAAAAAGTTAACCATTGTGTTGTGCTTGCTGGTGTATAACATTCCAGTACTCCATTGCACATACGTATATTCTGCGAAATGCGATATCAAATATTAGCAGGTGTTTCGCCCCCTCCTCCAATAACCTATAGATTTCATTATAAACATGAAAATTGTTTTATTTATGAACATGCATCCGCACCAAATTCCATCAGTGTCATTATCAATTATATTTTATAAAAAGTATCCTGTGCTTCAGAATAGTTTATAACCTGCTTTCCTGCTAAATTTTGTTTGAATTTGTTGGGCCGTAACAAACATCCACACCAAGGCACATCAAATAGGTAGGCGCAACAAACATTTTTTTTGAACTTTTTTCATATTTTTTTTAGTTTGAATTGTCAAATTTTGAATTTCGTTGTGATAAGAATGCTTTCAGTACAATTCAAGGTACATATGTATGTAGTTGATAAAATATTTTTGAAATTTTAGCTTTTAAAAGCAAAAACAAAATATACAGAGCTCAAACTTTTTAATGTACCTATTAAATGTGCCTTGATCCACACAAAGAAGTTTTCACATTTACTGCCTGATTCAAATATTAAAAATTTATTTATAATTTATATTTTTAATTAAGCCAAGAAAATAGCTTTTAATTTTTTAGGATTATTATTTTTGCATTGTCTATATACATATATGGTACAATAAACAGGTAGTATAATGTTAGCAGCTGATTGAAGTTTTTTCATATAAGTGGTCCATAACAAGCCAAACTTTGTTTACAAAACAAACATTTATTTTAAAACCAACCAAAAAAAAATTTGTTTATATTTTGTTTATTTCCAATTTCAAATTTAAACAAATTTTGCGTTAACGTTATTAGGGAAACCTACATACATAGTTATGTACATACATACATATGTATAAACGTACCCAGAAAAGAGACATTGTTTTATAAAAGACGGGAAATGGTCGGAACTTGTTTTAATATCCAATTGGAACAGAGCTTGGGCATGCCACTTTCTGCAAACAGTTAAGTGAGTTCCGACCATTTTTTGCTTTCTTAATGGCATACCTTGCGAGTCTTTCAAGAATTCCTAAGGACCTGTTCAAGAAGCTGCATCTTGTACTGAAATAAATGTATTTTATTTTGTTCACATTTAGAATTATCAAACTCGTCATGTTTGATATATCTATTTTGACGGGTGATTTTACAATCAAGGATTAGAAAGCTTACTAAAAAATAACGGTCGCTTTGCAAACGTTCTAAAGAACCTGTAAACAAAAAGGTTTAATTATTAAAATACTTATAGATACAGTTGCTATTTTTTAAATTTTCTTACGTGTAAGTGGGCCTTTATAATTGTTGTTTATATTTAAAAGCACCAGGGATCGACGATGAATATGAATGAATATACAAATGTATGTATGTAGTAATCTTCCCCTGCGCTGACTGGGAACATATGTATGTATATTCTGCAAACAAATAGATTTATCATTAATGTGAACAAATCAAGATAAAATTGATATTTACTCACCAGATCCTCGGCAAAAATATGCAAATAATGTTGCACAGAAGAGTTCGCTTTTTATAATTGATGGTTAACTATAAGATATATTTGAAAAATTTGCTATATTATTACGAAATAACATACATAAATATTTTTTTAAACTTACCCGAATTCAAGCAATCACAAAATCAAATGTCTATAATGAAAAAAATTAGTGAGCTGCTTTATTACAGAACCAAGGATTATATGATACGAAAGTCTCTCAACCGCTGGTAAAATAAGGGGACTGATCTCGGTGTTCATGCTGGCAACAAAACCGAATGAGTCCCCCTATTATCAGTTGACAAGTAAAATAGCGAGATGCCAGAGGCAAAATGTGTAAATTATTAATAAAATCAGTGCGCTTTCTAACTGTGCAGTATAAGATATTGAGTGTTAGTTGTTTGCAAAAAAAAGTGTTACAATCTCGAAATAAAGAGTTACATCAACTAATTTAGCGATAGCAACGTATATTTGAACTTTTCACAAAAATGCTGCGTTTTATTTAGAAAAAGCTTCTTTATTTTTTATTTTATTTTGATTTTCTTCTGATTTTCCGACAGGGTGGAAATTTGATTTTTGTTGGAACGTCATCCCTTGTCAAATTTGGTTTTGTGACATACCAGTTTCGGCGTTGTACCATCATTAAAGTATTTAATACTCGTATTTTACATAAATGTTACTTCATTGCATTTGTATTATTTACGTATGCATAACGCGATGGTCGTATTAAATTTATAAAATCAACAAAAAATGCATTGATAATTACCACATCTGGTTTCTTTCATAATGGCATCAGTGGAAAATGCTATAAAAATTGCGCTTTTGGTGGGAGATCTCACGAGACAGAATCTTTTATTATTGAATCATGGGTGAATATTTAATTCATATTCATAAATTTCCATTTTTCACTGAGTAAAAATTTCATAATTGACTATTCAACTGAAGAGAAAAAAAGTATGGTGATTCAAGTCAAAATGGTAGTGTTATTTTTACAATATTCGCAATGTTGTTCATTTGGAGTTTTTTTGGTAACTTTTTTGATTAATATTTCTGATAATTAAAAAGTAATTTGAAATCATATGGTTTCGGTCAAATTTGTTTTTTTTTGTTGTTGTTTTTTTTTAAGATTTTAAGGCCGATTGAAAATAGGAAATTTAGTCAGGCTATACCTGAGCGTACTTGTACACAAGGGTATATTAATTAACTTTGTTCGCATAACGGTTGTTTGTAACAGCCAACAGGAATCAAGATAGATATAGACATATATACATATATACCAAAACGATCAGAATGAACAGAGGAATCTATTTCGCCCTGACTGTCCGTCCGTGCACACGACAACTTGAGTAAAAATTGAGATTTCTTTATTAAACTTGGTATGTAGATTGCTCTTGGGCTATTTAAAATGGGTGAAATCGAACGATAACCACGCCTACCTCCCATATACAGGTTTTTTTTAATGCACAAACTTCGTTATTTCAGTATCTTTTGGAGCAAAATATGTGAAAATTGAATTTGTAGCACTTTTAAATAAAATAACTGGATTTTTATGAAATTTTGTAAATGGGCTGTGCCACGCCCACTTATGATGAAATGCCTGTATCTCAATAAGAGTAATATGTATCGTCACTAAATTTGGTACACATATTGTCCTTGACATCACTAAACTAATCTTTGAACATTTTTGAAATCGGATCAAAACCACGTCCACCTCCCATATAACGGAATTTTTATACTCGTTGCAAAAAAACTGATTATAATGAAAAAAAAAAATCGATTGAGCCTCTAACAATATTTACGATCACGTGTTTTATATCGGCAATTTTTAAAAATACAAAAAATGTTGCACATCTAAGGAATTAGCTATAAAATATGTATATCGCGAGGGTATACAAAATTCGGTTCCGCCCGAATTTAGCCTTTTCTTACTTTTTTTGTTATTGTATTTGCCATATAACTACTACCGTTTTAAGTATTGTTGTTATTCCCAATCGGCCTTAAAGGCTCAAATAACAATTAAATAAATTTTTTTTCGTTTAATTACGTTATTTCTTAATTTAAATTTCTAGGGTATAAAAATTTGAATTAACGTCATTGGGAGTATCAAAATTTAGGACAGCACCATGTCGTGACTTTTTATTCTATGAACCTTGAGTAAAACCCATGATACAAAAAATAAGGTAGTTTCACTTAAAATTATTGACGCTTAGTAAAATTGCTTGAAATTGTGAGAATTTTCATCGGCTTTGGCACGGTAGTAATAATAAAATAGTCATTTTTTTTACCATATCTATTTCAAAGTAATAATATTTCAAATTTAATTTCATTTTCTCTTTATAGTTATATATTTTTTTTTGTTTTGCAATATATGTATGGAAACAGATTCTAAATTTCCAAGACACGTAAAAAATTAAAATTCGTCCTTTAAATACTACCTCTGAAATGAAATTAACATACTGGTTGCCTATAACATTAATCACTTCTTCCTGCGCCTGATATCTAGTAGTTCTGTCAACCGCATTTTCGAAATTGTACAACCGCAAGAAATTACTAAGGCTTCTGCATACACCTTTAGGTTATAAACAAATTAAAATAAGTAAGTATAAATAATCCTGTGAATGCTTAAATCGCCCTTAAAGGTTTCAAAATATTTTAACTAAGCATCCGTTCATCATATTTAAAGACAAATTAACTTGAAGACCCGGAATTTAAAACGTAATTAATTTTTCTCTAGATATTTTACAATAAAAAATAAAACAAAATAAGAGAATCAGGTAGCATGAATTTGATAAAATGTCACAATTTTATTAAAAGTCAGTTGACTGACAACAACAATGAATGCCATTAAATGCAACTACCTTCTTTTTTGTAACCGTAATCTTACATTTAATAAAAGTGCAGGCGCATTTATGCAAGCGAAAACACGAAAATAAATTAGAAAAATATTGCGATTTATAATTTTAAGTAATTGAACCGGGTGAAACGCTTTCTTTAACTAGTTTCCAGCAGAATAAAAATATTAGTTTTTCCAAAATTAGCGGGAAAATATACTTATACATACATATGTATGTATGTATGTTAGTGTAAATAAAAACTATAAAGTAATTTAAAGCACTAGTCTCAACTAAAATTTGTGTATGTACGCCTTAGATTTGCTTGACCTTGAACAATTCCGAGCATGAGTGTACTCGTAAATAAGCAAGATAACAAGAAAAACTCACAGCAGCGGTTACCACAATCTTGAAAAAACCGACCAAAATTGCCACTATTTGTCACAATCTTTTCAATTGAAAAATTGATAATAAGAGGGCAAAAAAGAGGCAATAAACTACCTTCCTTTTGTGCCAATAAATAAACATGAATTATTCATTAAAAACAAGCAAAAATGTTTTTATACCCGAACGTACTTGTACACAATTTTGTTTGCATAACGGTTGTTTGTAACAGCCAAAAGTAATCGAAATAGATATAGCCATATATGTATATACCAAAATGATCGGCATGGAAAGTGTAAAAATTGAGATTTCTTACATATGTATGTATGTATCTTTGGCCAGAGTAGGTTGGTATTGAAAATGGTCCAGAACGGGCAATAACCACGCCCACCTTCCATATAACGGAAGTCTAGAAAAACACAAACACTTCGTTTTTTCGGTATCTATTAGAGCAAATTGAGTGATATTTGATATTTGGAGCAATTTTACACAAAGAAAATGGATATTTATCTCAATAACTGCGTTGGGCATCGTCACTAAATTTGATATCGCTGTTATCATCGTCAAAAACTTTTAATATCGGACCATAACCACGCCTACTTTTCATGTAACGGAAGTTTCGAAAAATGCAAAAACTTCCATTTTTCGTTATCCATAGGAACAAATTAAATAAAATTTATAGAGCCATTATAAATAAAGAAAAGTTTTTTTTCTAATAGCGGTCACCCCTCGGCAGGCAATGGCAAACCTCCTAGGGTATTTCTGCCAAACACAGCAATTATTAATATTATTATAAATAAAGAAAATGGACTATTGTGAAATTTTGAAAAATGAGCCTTGCCACGCCCACCTATGATAAAATCTCCGTATCTCAATAACAGTGTTATGTATCGTCATTAAATTTGGTTAACATATTTTGATATCGCTGTTATTATCGTCAAAAATTTTTGATATCGCACCACAACCACACCCACCTTCCATGTAACTGTATTTTGAAAAATGCAAAAAACTTCGTTTTTTCGGTATCTATTGAAGTAAATTGGATAAAATTTAACATTTCCTGGGGTTTGAAACAATGTATCTGGGCTTTTATGAAATTTTGAAAAATGACCGTGGCACCGCCCATACAAAAATCTCCCGAATTTTACCTACGCACATACATATATCAAAAATACTTTTCCAATATCTCGTGCGAATTTTTCAAAGTAAAAATTTAATCAAAACTCCTTTAATTAATGAAAAAATCCTTTTTTTAATTTAATACGCAAATTCTTTTGGAGTTCTTCTCAATCTAAGATTTTCTGGAGAAGTTGGCTGAGTCTCCTAGTATTTCTGGTGTAGGTCTTTATATTGTACCACAATGTAAGATCATACAGACTTGTAAATGAGGTTTTGCCTTAAACATTGAAGTTAAAGAACTCGGTTACATATTGAAGAAATAATTTTGTTACAGATACCTATGTATTTACGAACTTCTTAAGAACTCTTAATTTTTTTAATTTTACTGCTAGATGTATAAACTTTGACGTATGTTAGACTTTCTCCCGAAAGTCGTTGGGAGTAGTTGTCCCGAACTCGAAAAGAATTTTCTAAATTAAAATTAAAAAAAAAACTTAACGATTTTTTCATTAATAAATGGACATATTGTGGAATTCGCTGAGAAATTGGAAAAACAATTTTGATATAGGAGTACTTACATATGTACCTATTTACGAACTACTTAAGAATTTTTGATTTCTTTTTAGATTTTTTTGAAATAATGTTTGCATGGTCAATAAAATTATTTGGGTTATTTTTCATAAACAATTTAATTTTACTTAATGTCACTTTTTTGCCACCATATTAACAAACATAAAATTAAACAGATTGTGACAAATTGAATATTTTTGGTAGTTTTTTTTAAGCTTGTGATAACCGCTGCTGTGAGCTATTCCTGAAATTCGGCAAACTTTTATCGTTTTCGTATGTATGTACTTAAATATGTACATAAATATATAAATATAAGTGCTTAAAAAAGTTTTAGCTGAGATAAGCAATTTTTGAGCAATTTATTGTGTACATATTTTCAGAAAATTCTGAAAAAACTAGTTTGTACTAGGCTGCACTAAGCTAATTTCTTCTCGAAATTAATATGCACTTAAAAACTCAAATTTGCAAACAAAAGCTTCAACGATCTTCATTTACACAGAGCAAAGTCATTTGTATTTTAGGTATCAATAATGAATCAACCAAAAGAGTACGCTAAGTCCAACATAATTCAGATCCGTGACTTGGAACATCTGGTCGAAGAATTTCGAGAGGAGTTCAAAATAATGAAGGGGCGAATTATTGATATTGGTTGTGGTCCTGGAAATACTACGAAACAAATTATTCTTCCAAATGTGGACAAAGATGCTGTCATTGTTGGTAAGAATTTTAGTTCACTACATTTTATTTTTCAATTAAATCTTTCATCCTTAAGAAACTATCATAAAATAACATATGGAAAAAAACTTTTGATATTGAATCTGTGGTAACAAAAATCGAAAACGGTGATTTGATTACTAATAAGAATTAAGTGCCAGTGTCACATTTGTGTTTAATAGTAAACGACGAACAACTTATAACAGACTAATGCCCGAATTTAGTTAGAAATCTCATACCCGAATTCAGTAATTCAGTCTCATCTTAAGACTTAAAATGAGCTATAGATTATTGATATTCCCTGCTTTCCCGTTGTTTTTTTCTTTTGTTTTTATTTAAATTTTTGTGACCTGCTTATCACCAGACACTTTATTTTAAGACTATAGGCTTTGTTTTGAAACTAATGACTGCCAACTGGTCTAAAATTGTGACTTTTGTCTCTATTATAGACTGAGACTGCTTACTGCATTAATTTTCGATCCGTATTAGTTTTTAAAAACACTTTTTAACTTTGCAACTATAGCTGAGTGCGCGGAAATTTGCATACATACATACATTGTTTTATACTCCTAAGCCTTCTTGTTCTTAAAAGTCTTTTACAAAGTTCATAACAAAAACCAATAAATAGAAATTTGAATCACAAATTTATTCAGAAAAAAATCAAAATGTCATCTAAAAGCGTAAACGTATGAAAATGCAGCCGCATGTTACATTCGTATTTTAGCAAAATGAATTTACCTTTTTGGATAGGTTTACGGATTTTTTTTCAGCCTAGGATGCATAACTCAATATCAAAGTGTTTGAAGGAATGAAGTGACGTTTATAGTATTATAAACTTTCTTTACATATATTTATTTAAAGGTGCCGATATTTCTCCAGAAATGGTTAGATTTGCACAACAGCAATTCGCTGTAAAAGACAAACTATCCTTCATACAATTAGACATTCAAACCCCTAAACTACCTAAGAGTTTGATCGGACAATTTGATAATATAGTGTCGATCCATTGCTTCAACTGGTGTAGAAACATGAAGCTTACCCTAGAAAACTGCTACCAACTTCTCCGACCAGGGGGCAAAGCTTTCATTCTGACGATCTCGCATCATAAGCTCTATGACATCTATCCCGAGCAGCGGAAGAATCCCAGATTTTCTCACTATATGCAGGTAAAGTTCATTTCATACATTATTAAATTTATTGCTGAGTTTGCAGTACAACAAATTCAAACTTTTATTTTATTATTTAAGGACAGTAATTCGAAAATTTATTGAGCTCAAGGCCAGTTTATGAAAGATGTTTTTTATGGAAAAGACAACTAAAGCTTTTAGTGGCTATATCCGAGATTACCACACCTCCTCATCAGACTTCTTTCTATTAAATTTTTTTTGTTCTTCATCGCCGCTTCCCAGGTTTTAACCAAGGAACCTTGGGTTGCAGAGTGCTACGCTTGCCGAGTGGACTGTTGTGATTTTTCATCTTACTTAAACAAACCAACTACAAACAAGAGCAGCTTATTTGCCGCTATTCAAACTTGCTTATGTGATTGTTGTTTGTGTTTTTAGCAATTCTAGTAATTTAATTAGTTTAATAATTTAGAATGCATTCATAAACTGGCCTCAAGCTTAATAAAATTGTCAATTGTTATTATTAAAAAAAATTAACAATTTTATTAAGGACTGTATTGATTTCACTTCTGTTCATCATGGCCATCCGCATCCGGAAAATATGTTGAGGGAAGATTTGCAAGAGGTCGGCTTCAAAGTCCAACATTGCACCAACAGAAGTAAAACATACACGTATCCCAGCTGGGATGCTTTAGTAGGTAAGTTACAATAAGAATTAATGAGTGCGGAATAAAGTCATCCTTCATCTCATAAAAAATCGTTTCAATAATTGATCAGTATTTATTTATGACATTTGTCTCCCTGTTTAAGCATGGCTACTCCATAGTCAGGCCTTGGACACGATGTAACGAACAGAGGTGACATTGATGTGAAGGCCTAGCTTACAAGTTCTGAACTTCATCAACAAGAAACAAAATATTGAAAGCAAATTGTCATTCGCATAATTACTTTTCCAATCATATGTACGTGATATACTACATACAATTCAGTGCGACATGCAGTCTCTAATAGAGAAAATTTTAGACCATTAAAGTCTATAAATTGTGACACTAGAAGTTTTGCATTGATACTTCTCTATAATTCGTCTAAAATTTTATTTTAAGAGTTATTATTTTGAGATTAAAGACTTTGTTTTGAGTCGAATGAATTCCAACTGGTTTAAAATTGTTACTTTTGTCTGTATTAGAGACTGAGGCCGCTACTAAATTCGGGCATGATCTGATTACTGAGTTCCTAATTACGGAATTATGACATAAATATGCTATTGCCATTTTCACTTTTTCAACTCTTGTATAAGGCCCTTTCCATTTAAAAACATGTGGGTGATTCACAAGGTGTCATAAAGAGTCATATTGTCATAATATCATGAATTTTATGATGGTTTAAAAAAATTTGTTGTTGCTTGCTTCATGAATTGAGTAGTAATGAAATACAACTTTGCACGGTATGTTTTTATTTTGTCGTATTTTATAAGCTGTTATTTGTTTTGGTTTTCATTTCTAATTTTACTTTTGGGATTTTTATTCTGCGGCTTTGGAATTCCCAAGTTTAATACTTCTGCGGTTGCACAAAAGGCTTAACATGTTCATCATAAAAAGTTCGTCGGATTCATCTTGCTCCTCATCATCGCCTTAAAGAGAATAATGTACGAATGCCAAAAAGATATACAAGGATGTATGTTTATATCTTACTTGATTCTGCAAAACCCATGTCCACAACCTGATTTATGCAGAGTTCAGTAATTATTTTATTTTTCACACTTTCCCGCGGCATTTTTTTTTATATTCGAAATAAGACAAAAAATAAGAAGTTTGCTCATACGAGTTATATATCCACACAAATTTATTATATGCCATATTACTTTATGACACCTTGTGAATCACCTAATGGTTTTTGTATAAAAAATTATAACTTAAAAAAAAAAGTTCAGCTACTTGGCTGTTGCCCAGATTAAAGTTAAAACTGTCTATTTTCATTGGAAAATTTTTGACAAAAAAAAGACATTTTGAGAAATAAAATTTTGAAATTTTTGAAGACAAATTTTTTTTTTATTTATCATGAAATTTTTGATTTGAATTTTAAAGATAATTACAAACATTTGAAAAAAAAAATTACTTAAATCGGTTGATATTTGTCGAAGTTATGCGTGTTTAAAAAATACAGTTCGTGAAACAAACGAGAAAAATCGATTATTACAAAAAAAAAAATTGCGAAAAAATCAAAAAAAAAAATAAGTTTCTCTTTAAATTGACCCAAAAACAACATATGTACATAAGTATTTAAATGTCGTTATAATCTAAAATCATGACCCGAAACGACTGGGCGTTTTGAAATGAAAAGGGCCAGAAGTAAACTTACTGCAAGTTTATTTTAAAAACTTCTTGTAATTAGATGCGTAATACGGGTATGTACATATGTACATACATATGTATGTATTAATGTAGTAATTTTTATCTTTTGTGGTACTTCAACCGTTTATCAGTTTAGGTCGAGTCCAAAGAAAGTTGCGCCTCTCTTGCGAAGTACCCCCTTCGCTCACGACCAGGCCTATGAACATAATCTAAAGACATCTTAGGATATTGTTACAGCAGAGATATAAATATATTATGAGTTGTTTTTTCTCCTTCTGTTCTAGATTTGATGATATCTGTTAATCCGTTTGTAAAACGAATGCCAGGAGATCTCCAAGAAGAATATAAAAAAGACTTGGAAAATTATTTCAAAGAAGACCATCAGGCCATAAAAGCAAATGACAATGCTGATGGTAGTTGGGATTTCACCGCATCGCTATTAATAGCTTTATTCGAAAAGCCTTAAATGCACTTAATCGCTTCCTATTTGATAAAATTAAAAGTTTAGAATATACAAACGTACATATTACGTATGTGCAATAAATTTAAGTATATTTTGTATCTTCATGCGATTAACAAGAATAAAACGAAAACAAAAATATATTCACAGATACATTTTTTTTTTCGAAATGGTACATTACGTAAGTATTTCAGTTATTTACATACAAAAGTATATATTTATATACGAGAGTATCGTGTAAAAAAGGGAAATGCCACATGCAAGGAGGGGGGTTGTTGTAAATCTTCAAATTTCGTCTTACAATATTTTTAGTGATGACCGCCAGATTATCTCACTGTATTTCTGGGCAAAATAGAAGAAAAATTGAGCAGACGCATAGGAGTTTGACCAATAAAGTACATACATATGTGTACTCATCTAACTATTTACATTTCAGCATAAAACACAGAGCTCCTTTCCAAAAAAAGAAATATTGAATAAGATAACGCCGATTGGCCTCCACTGAGAGATATCTTTATAAACATCTCTCCGAATATGCCGTGAAATCTGACGCCTCCATTGCCGCCATTGATAGTGTACCATTATATGCAGACGATGCCGAGCATATAGCAGTCTATAAAATCCGAGAGGTAAGTTTGCATACATACAAAATATACGCGTAAAAAAGGTTTTTCTAAAAAATTTTTAATGTTTAGTTCGATAGACCGTCCTTACGGTCATTTCTAAAAATTTGATATACGGGTTAGTTACAGTCTAAGCCTTTTAAGTATAAATCGTTCAATTTAGTATTTAAACCTCTAACGTTTTGGTACAAAATACTTAAAGTAGAATTTAAAATTATTTTTTTGGCTCAGTGTCACGACTTTCCTAGCTTTCCTTTGAAGCTAAGTTATTTGTTTTATTTTTATTTTTATATAGCTTATATATGTATGTATGTACATACATTTAAAATAAGCGAAATGTCATCTTTTGATGACGGTCATTTATTCTTATTGGAAAAGTGAAATAATACCGAGATTCATATTGCCAATAATGATCCTGTTTAGACGAGTGCGGTATTTTTTTTTTCGCCAAATAAGCATTCTTTTTGACCCAACCCTCTTTCCACCCACCCATTTTTTCAGGCTTGGAAATAATTAAGTGGCGTTAAATCTGGAGAAAATGCTGGTTGGGGTAGCAGTTCGTAGCCCAATTCATAGATTTTTGCCGATTAGTATTTTTCCTCATCGCACTTCAAAGTACGATCAGCCCAGGCGGCTGCAATAGTGCCGATGATTCTACTACGCAATGTGCACTTTTAATGAATCGTTGCATTCACAATTTTGCGTCGCCTGCGATTCAACAATAAATTTGCCAACAAAAGATGTGGCGATGTAGCATTTGCAAATCAATTTCAAGAAATTCGGGTGTCACTGCAAGTGAAGCGTATAATTTGTATGACGCTGCATTGTCTTGGTCCACCGTCGCATACGCCCTGTTGGTCTGCGATTGTCTACGCCAAATCTATGTATGCAGATATGTAGCACATTGTAGATAATGTTGTTGCCTACAGGACAACAACACGCTTCACAAAATTACAGTTTTACAATTTCAGCAACTTTTCGGCGGTTCAGCACTTTTGCGTGTCTTTTTATTTATATGTTTATAGTCGTCTAGCACCACCTCAAATCTTCCAAACTATATAAATAATCGCTCATATAGTATGTAAGTACATATGTATTTGCTTGCGGTGGTAGTAAGGGTCAAATTTCCTCAGACGATGTCCGACATCATGCAGGAAAAACTTAAAATGGTAGAGAACTGGACCAGAGATAAAGGTTTGGGCGTGAAACCGGACAAAACCGAAATTGTTCTTTTCACAAGGAAATATACCGCTAAGGCTTCCTGTAGTGGGGAAAAGAATGCTGAGACAGTGGCTCTCTACAGCTGTAAGGGAGTTATCGGAAGAAAATGGGGCATAATAAGAAAACCACACAATTAGCACTCCAAAGGAGTTCAAAGCTCGGCGCTGATATGCATAGGTGGGGCTTACTCATACTAAGTATCTTTCCGATTTTTATCACAGCAGGAAAACAATTCGCGGCGTGTGCTCTAAGTCTACGAGAATTGCCCGGATGGAAACCTAGTCAACTTGGGTCGCACAACGACACGGACTATTGCGCCCCTATTCTTATTCCATAAGGAAGCAGGAAATCTCTGGAAAAACGGTCGTAAAGATTCGCAAGATTTTAATTTTGATGAAATTTTTTAAAAGAAAGTTTATGATATCGTATATTTTGCAGATCTTATAAAGTATGATTGAAATTTTTGAAAAATTTGCTTTTGCTATTTTTTTCAACATCATAGCTTTTAATTATCCAATTCACTGCTTCATTTATAATTATATATTCATTTAAGTATATTTACAGTTACTATGTAATCAATTTGAAAAACAACTTCGTTCGTTGTCTTATACACAAGCTGAAATCTAAATTAAGGTATGACAAATATGCCATCCATCCAAATTAATTACTTCAATATTTGTTAAACATTCTAAGATTCACTGTGTAATATTTGATTGAAGTCATCAATTAATGAATTACTTTCATTATTGTTAAAACATTGCATATTGGGGTTGAACTATACTCTGTTACAGAATTATGAATTTCTAATACATAAGTATGTAAGTATGTCCGTCTTTACGAGTTGTTTTTGCATTAGAGGGCAGTTAAAGTAGAAGAGCGTTCATTGATTTTTTTAAAGAAGTAAAATTTTTCACTGGTGTCATTTGATTTGCTGATAGTTTAGTTGTTTTACAATTTTGAAAGTTATGAACAGTGAACTTTTTTTACAAGGTTGGCGATGAACAATCTTTATTTTTAAATGTTTTTTTGAGGTGAATCTGAAACATGTTTGCAATTGTATTCTTTAATTTGCAGTTTATAAACTGGTGAAGTACCCTATGCAGATTTTAAATATTTAATTAGCTCGACTGGATTTAATTGACATTTTGTGACATATTGTTGACATATATATAATATTAGTATTATCAAGGCGAATTAATTCAAGGTGGTAAACTCTATATATAAGTAAAAAATTGTGTGAAGTTTGCGATTAAAATGTCTAGAGAAAATTTGGTGCAAAAAATTAACTAATGGGTGAAATCCCAAAATTTACACAAAAAGCAAGCGTACTAAGGATTTATAGAAAAAATAAACAAATATATTTCTTTATAATTTCATGTTCTGCTCGTCTTACACATGCAATTTTCCATTACGAACGTAAATTCGTGTGAATTTGCCTTAACTTATATATTGGCAGTAACCCATCTGCGTAAAAATTTAGCAATCAAAAAGAGATAGTTTACGTACAAATGTACGTTGTGCGCATGCGCAGGTTTTACTTGTATTACACATACAATCAAATTTGACATACATATGTATGTTCATATATGCAGGAGCACCTATAAATAATCATGAAGAAGGAAGATTCTTTAATAAACTAAAGTGTGTTAGTGAAGTATTAAAATTTTATTTCATAGCTCTTTGGAAATCAAACAAAAGCGATTTTTTGTTACGATTTTTAGGCTTTATTGATCTAATGTTGAAAAAAGTGCTAGTCTTACTTTACTCTTACGGCCCGACGTTTCGCTAAACACCTTAGCTTCTTCAGGGGCGCATCTGCATTTTTGATAAGCAATTTTTTATATGTAAGTATGTATGTGAATGTTTAATTCATATACATATGTACATACATACATACATATTCATAAATTTCCATTTTCAGTGAGTGAAAATTCAATCATTGACTATTCAACTAAAGGGAAAAATTTTATATTGGCTCAACTCAAGGTGGATTCAATAAGGTGACGGTAACCGCATATATGTAAGTAAAAAACCAACATGTATTTGTGAATAATTTAGTTGCGATCAATTCGAATTTGTATTGATGATTTTTTTAGGCTTGTCTGATCTACTAATTGTTGATGCAAATAAAATACTTTATATTTATTTTTTAACATGTATTTTGCTTTTGCTTTTTGGTGAGCATCATGTCAAATACCATTAGACCTTTATATTGGCAGGCAATCAGCACGCAGCAATTTGACATAATGATCACCAAAGCGAAAAAACTCAATGAAACCTAATTAAATTCAGCTTGGTGCGATTGTTTATATATTTTATTATTGAAATTAAAATAATTTTATCATGGTGTAGATCGTAATGTATTGATGATTTGAAAGGTTTTATCTGGTTCAAGTAATTTAAAGGAGCTCGAGATAGAGAGATACTTGAAAACAGCACGAATGAAGAAGAACCACTGAACAAACAAGGCTTGTTGTATAAGTTGACCTGTGGGTGCCAACATAACTGTATACAACAGATACGACGTAAAATAAGAACAAAGTTTCGCGAACACATAAGGGACTAGAACAAAGAGACACGACACCCCACGGCTATCCCAGAGTCTAATTTTGCAAACCACTTGATCAACGAAAAATTTGTTCACCTGTAAACATAAAGCAAACCATTAAGGGCCGCACGCATGAAACTTTGCTTGCATATTTTTTTTTATCAAAAGAATAAAATATGAGTTCTACTGATATAGTTGATAGTTATGCTACTAATGTTTAAAATTTGCGAATGTCTGAGACAAATGAAAACGAAGCGTCAAATGTGGGTTAAGAAACTTTATCAAAACCGCATTGTAAAAGGTCTTTTTGTAGCATCTTTCGACGAACTGTATGGAAACGATCCAGAAAAATTTAAGAAAACGTTCAAGGTTAACAAAGATGTGTCAAAAAGTAGATGTTGCAATCATAATTTTAAACTTATACATACGAGTATATGCTTTCTCCTGCAGATATTTGGGGCATGTTGGTAGTCAGCACATGCTCGTAGCCGCTTTAAAATGGAGGACCTGTGGCTGTAATGCGGCGTGTAGACAAAGCTTAATTGAGTCAATTGGTAAATTTTATTGACTCAAAATACACAAAAACAATTTGCTAATAGCCTCAATAAAGGCTCTGTCTAATTCATATTTACATTTTTTGTATTTCAAACGAAAATATACACGCAATAATAATGAAAGAATGGATGTAAACAGCTAATGGCCAAAGCGTCCAAAAGATGAAATTATCCATGATCTTGCTTTGCTTTGCTTTGCTTTACTTTCTAGCCATGTAGCAGGACTCAAGGGCCGTACACATAAAACTTTCCTCGCTTTACTTGACAATTCGAAATTTAACAAAAAAGCATGAGGTGTAGAAGGTTTGCTACATAAAACGCTTTGACAGTTTCTGCGTTAGTTGTTTGTTTTGAATTGTTATTTGTGCCTGTTACGAGTATTTTGTTTAATAAAAGAATAAGAAGTGAGTTTTACTGATATAATTAAGTGGTAGTTATGCTACTTATGTAAGTATGTTTGAAAGTCGCGAGTGTAATATACCATATTAAGGCCGAGCATATTTCGACAAAATAAATAAAAACCGATCCTGGGGAGTTTAAAAAACAGGTGAGGGTGGTTACCAAAGAGGCGTTAAATTTGCTATTTATTCATATTTCTCTTCTTTTATCTTTTTAAAAGTAATTATACACGCAAAAACTATGAAATGCTAGTAAATTTTCTAAATCGTGTGTATGTATATGCACGCAGAAATAAAATGGAAATGTAAACAGTTGGTTGTCAAAGTGTACTAAAGTTGAAAGTTCGCCATGATTTTGCTTCGTTTTGCTTTGCTTTACTTTTCTCGCCTTGTATTTAGCAGTGCTCATATAACATCTGTACTTTAACTTATCTGTCAAAGCGAAAGTCTTATGTGTACGGGCCTTTTAAGTTACTGCACGTGCAACATAAGGGACGGTGCCTGAATGCGCTTGAAAACATGTACATAAATACATATATAAAAAGAAAATAAAGGATGGAAGGATAATGCGATATTTTCACCATTAAGGCTTGTTTACAAAAAGCAAAAAAAAAACACACTTAAATAGGTAAAACGACAAATACCAATATACAAAACGAACCTAAAATACCCTTTGGATTTTTTTAAGCGCGTTACTTCAGGTACTGGTTTACCTTTATACACTGGTTTACCTTTATCGCTTGAATCGTATTCTATTCAAATTTATTGCATATACGAAACAAGTAAGAAATTTTTAAAACTTTTCGATTCGTCAACCTTATTGATAACTCTTTTTGTACGCAATTTCTTTATTAAAGTGATTGAGTACATTAATTTAATAATTCTGGCGTTACTTGTGAGGCTTTTCAAATGCAGCTATTAATAGTGCTATGGTGTAATCGAAACTATCATCAGTATTGTTATTTGCTTTTTTGGTCTCACTGTCTTCTTTGTAACGTTTTTTCAAGTCCTCCTTATATTATTTTTGAAGATCCTCTGGCATTCGTTTCACAAACGGATTAACAGTTATCATCAAATCTAGAACAAAAATAAAAAGCTTAAATATTTAAATATTTATTTCTCTGTTGTCATAATCATTGGACCTCGCTAAACACAAAAGTCCAGTGCTCGTAAGTGACGCGAAAGGATAGAGACAACTGCCTACGTTCTTTGCCCTCGATCCAAATCGATGACTGTTGCGGATCACAAAAGATAAAAAATGCTCAGGGTAAAAATATAGTTAGCATGATTATGTGTTTCACAGTAATTTTAACATCTCCCCCAATTCGTCGATTTTCTTCTTCTGACATCTTTAAACACTTAAACAATGTCTTATAAAACTTTTTTAAAATTTTTAATTTTTTATGAGCTTTTAGTCCGATTGGTTTTTAGGAAACAAATAAATATTAAATAGGTTTATGCAGTGATGGTTTTAAGAATATTACGTTCCTTGTGCTGCCCATTCTTTTAAATTAGTATGGTCATGTGCAGTTGAATCCGCCACAGAAGCAGTTAACGTTTTTACTACTTTGCAAGAACTATGCATATAATTTCTTCACTATATCTACCCAGTGTGGCCGCTGTGGTCGAGTTGTTAGCGGTGCGTGCTATAACTTGATATGTCGGTGAGTTCGAGGTTCGAATCTCAGTCAGGGCGAGCAAAATCTTAATAATAGAAAAAGTTTTTTCTAATAGCGGTCACCCCTCGGCAGGCAATAGCAAACCTCCGAGGGTATTTCTGCCATGAAAAAGCTTCTCATTAAATACATCTGCCGTTCGGAGTCGGCACAAAACTGTAGGTCCCTCCATTTGTGGTATAATATAAAGACGCACACCACAAATGGTAGGAGAAGCTCGGCCAAACACTGAGCTATATAGTGTACGCGCCAAAATTATATTATTATATATAATGTATTACATTACATTACGTTCAGGATCAGGATAGATCTTTTTCTACTATGAAAAGGGTAAAAACAAATTTAAGTGCAAGTATATGCACTTTTACGAGTATTACTGTGTATTGAAGTTTATGTAACTAGTCCAAGAAATTGATTATGATAATTAACCAAGGAACCTCGGGTTGCAATGCCAACACGCTAAGAATATATACTGTGCTACGCTCGGCGAGTTAGCTGTTGTGTTTTTTCAATCATCTTAGAAAAAACCTACTACAAACAAGAGCAGCAGATCTGCCGCTTTTTAAATTTGCTTACGTGGTTGTTGTTTGTGATTTTAAGCAATTCTATTTATTATTTTAATCATTCTAATAATTTTGAATACATTTAGATGTACTCTTGCTTCAATCTTAATTTTGTAAAGTTTTCAGGAGTTGTTTTTGATTAGGAAAACCTTTGGATCAAAATAAATGAAATTTATTTTATCAAAAATGGCGGCACATTAGATTTGGGGTCTAGGGAAGCGTCAAGCCTAAATCGGTGACTGGTTATATGGCCTAAAAGCAACAAAAAAAATATTATTACTGTTTAGTGCTAATCTCCGATTAAGCCCTTAACCAGACCTTGCATCACTATCCCGTAAATATTTACTTTGGATAGCGAAATCTAAAGACATGTTAAAATTCAAATACATATGTACATACATATGTATTGGTAAACAAACCTATTTGAAATATGGTAGATTTTTTTATGAGATTAAATATATATTTTTTTCCTGCACATTAAATCTTATTGTAACTCACCAACTAGAGCATTCAAGCTGGGATACGTGAATGTTTTCCATCTGTTGGTGCAATGTTGGATTTTGAAGCCGACATCATGCAAATCTTTCCTCGACACTATATTATCAAATTGTCCGATCAAACTCTCAGGTAGTTTAGGGGTTTGAATGTCTAATTCGAGGAAGGACAGTTTGTCTTTTACAGCGAAATGCTCTTCTGCGTATCGAACCATATCTGGAGAAATATCGGCACCTTAAAATATATATGTAAATATATAGATAGTCGGAAATCCTTTACACGTAATCTCATTCCTTCGAACACTCTGATATTGAATTATACTTCCCAAACTTTCGCAAACGTATCCGAAAAGGTAAACAAATTTTCACGAGTTTTCGAATGCTCCAAGGCGAATTTATCAAGGTGGTGGTAAGCGTATATAAGTAAAAGGCGTCCATATATTTTGTTTTTGCTTTGCTGGATTGAATGTCAAATTTCTCTAGGTGATTTACATCGCCAGCCAATCAGAACGATGGTTTTTGACGTTCAATCCAGCAAAGCGGAAAAAAGCGAAAAAACCGGCTGGCTCATTAACACCACTTTGTTAAATTCGCCTTGGAATGCTTTTTCTATGTTTTTATCACATGCGTTTTCTGTAAAGTTTGCGATTCTTATTACTCTCAATCAGCTTTTACTATGAACGCCGCAAATAATAGCAACGGATACAACGCAATATAAACTATAAAAAAAAACTGAGAGAATTGGTGAAAAGTTGTAAAATAAACAGTATTGAGTGTTCATCCATGATTCAATTATTAAAGGTTTGGTAACTAAGCAGCTAGCTCCCTCACTTTTTGTCAAACGGCTCCCTTAGCATCCAAACCGTGTCGCTTCTTAAAAATAATAATAGTAGTTACCTCTAAACTTTTTAATACCAAAAACTAACAGGTAACACTTTTTGTTTATTTTGACCGCGTAAACGGTAAGTTCAAATCCGGCTTTTAGATACAGTTTTTTTTCTGATTACAAGACTGACCCCGTATCGTAAATATTTCATGTAAATGTGTATAAATGAGGCGGTTTTCCCTTGAATGCTTTTTGCACGCATATACGTTCCATGTGACGGATTGGAAAGTTTTGTAATTTCTAGATGGAATAGATTTAATTAAATTTAAAATAATGTGACATAATGTGAGAATCACCCAAAAACATGAACAAAATTTTTGAGTTATGAAGTTTGATTCATTTTTCTTGTAATATATAAAGATTCTCTTTCTTAAATTTCGAACTATTATGGTTTTCGCCGTGAAAAGGTTCGTCATAAGAATAATCCCAATAATGGTATATACATATGTATGTAAATAAAAGGAATAAAGCGAATAAATAATTATTATATTTCAAGATAATGTTTTATGATCAATCGAAATTATTAGTCGTTTAAATTGAAAATGTATTCGCTAGTTAATTATTAAAAAACAAAATTTACCAAGAAGTACATATGTATGTATGTACATAATTAAGTTTTGTATTTCTTAATTTCTAGTTAAAAAAATCAATAACATATATGTAACTATTAATTATTTACTTTTTAAGAAAGGGAAAGAAATTCTAACCCGTTTTGCATACTACGTAAAATAACATAAGAGAGTGTCAAAATTTGAATGTCTTTATTTACCTAACCTTTTATAACTGAATCATGGTGTTCATCAAGGCACATCAAATATGTAGGTAGCCGCAACAAACATTTTTTTTGAACTTTTTTCATATTTTATTTTAATTTGAATTGTCAAATTTTCAATATCGTTGTGATAAGAATGCTTTCAGTACAATTCAAGGTAGTTGATAAAATATTTTTGAAATTTTAGCTTTTAAAAGCAAAAACAAAATATACAGAGCTAAAGTTTGCTACCTATTGAATGTGCCTTGGTGTTCATTTTACAAAAAATATTCGAAGAAATACATACATATATATCGTCACCTAAAATGCAAAAGGCCGTAACTAACATTTTTAGTATTTTACAGGAGAAGCAAAAAACGTTATAAATTAAAGACTACTTAAAGCTAAATATCCAAATTGTAGATTTAAGCTTAGAAAACAAAGACGGATTTGTTTCTGAAAACCAAATTAATGGGAAAAAAGCAGTTTTTAAGAAATGTTAGTTACGGCCTTTTGCACTCTATTTTTCTGAAACCAAAAAGCCGTAACTACTTGAAAAAAATTGTGCATAAAATAAAACCAATGGTTAAAATAAGAAAATGTGCTTTTAGGCTGTAACTAAAAAAGTTTTTAACAAGTTATGTCTTTTTGTATCTATTTATTGTAAGTATTTTAACACAAAAGAAATTATTTAATTAATACATTTAATTTGAGAAAATAAAATTAAATTAAACTGGTTAAGAAAAACAAAATAATTCATTTGAAAACAACAAAACCTGCATTACAAATAGCAAATTAGAATAGGTTTAAGATGTAAAGGGTATATTATCATAAAAGCTGTGTCAGCCGGAAGTAAAAATTTAAGTTCCTGCAGGTGTTCCCCATTTCTTTTTGGATATTGGTATTCTTTCGGTATGTAACTGTGAAGGTTCGATGTCCCTAAATTGTTGTTGTGTACGTTGTGGCAAAACGTTCTAATCTTCGTTGATATTTGTTTTATAATAAATTAATCCAGATGGATTATATGCCAAGGCACGGATCATATTAATAGTTGGCTCTCCGGATTTTTTGCCTGTAATGAAGATACTGAGTTTTTTATACATAATTTATACATGTGTGTTAAATTTTACCTGGTCGAATAGATACGTAGCGCTTAGGAATACTTTCGTAGTCAAGGAAATACTTGTAATCAACGTGATGCACTTTTAGAGGAAATGTGTTCTTTCGAGACTCTCTAATCAGGCCAGACAGCTCAGATGGTAAATTTATTTGTCTCTTGTTGATTTTTCTTTGAATGAGGGAGTAGGTCGAATCTTACTCCATTTGTGTATGTCCCACTATTAAATATTTGTGTGCTACCGTTATGTTTTCTTGAACACATAAAGATAATATTGCGTTAGAGATAATTACATTTCGGTTCTGGTAGAAACAACCATCGGAATATATAATTATGTGATGAATATTTGGTGACTTTTTAATGACATTTTTTATGTATTTTATTATACATGTAGCAAAGGTAGAAACAACAAGGGTACCATCTGTTTCGTCCCAGACAAAATTGTCAGATTCATATGAAATAACGTTATAAATTGTGAAATTGTGCACTTGTAATTTCATTTTATAGTACGTGGCATTTGCATTTGTCTGTGGAATCAATTTCACTGCCTGCATGTCAATGCATAACAACAAGTGTAATCCTGATTTGGCGTTTTCTATGTCAATTAACTTTTCATTTCTCATGTCTTGTATATCCTTTCTATGAATGTCGTACTGATCTTGGGTTAAGTTCTTCGATTCGTATGATGTGCAGGTGTCGCACATATCATTTTTTGGCTTAAATATACAACAGTTTTGTTTTTTTAATACTGCCATAAATGTTGGAAAAGATACATGAACTACATCATTAGTCTTGCAGTCTTTAGAATAAACTTCATAGACATGTTTGTATGTAGCTTTTAAAATCGGACTGCAAGTACAGTTTCTTCGTATACTATCTTCGGTAGTGTGATTCAAGCTTAGGAATGTCATGCAATCATTTTTCCAGAAAATATTTTTGAAATAAGACTCCTTCATTAGTAAATGGTTTACGCTCTGGTGTTATTTTGTTTTGTTCTTCTGGCGAAATATTGGTGCCATGGGAGTCATTGAAATTTACCCAATTCCTCACCATTTTCTCATTTATTCCAAGCGTAGATAAAAACATATGAAAGCACACTTGAACACGTGACATTTTCCAGAACCCATTAAATATTTCCTTACGATTTTCTTCGGAAAATGTAGAAGAATTCCGTACAGCACTTTTCTCACAGAATTTTGAAGTACATCCAGCTTTAAGTTCTCTTGGAGGTTTTGCACTAATAATGCCTTTCGATAGTCCCATGTATTTTTTTCCTTTCAATCGGTTTATTATATTTCCAGATCTTTTATTATTTTTTTTAAGTTTTTCATTACAACCATTTTCACAATTAGTACTCATTTTATTAATTTTGTTTTATTCCGGGAATAAAGGCAGTAATGAATGAAAGATAATGAAAACAACTGTAATTACGGATAACACAATGTGTCACATTGAAAATGAATCAAAGAGAATGAAAAAAAGGGTAGTTACGGCTTTTTGGTTTATGAAGTTGTAGTTGCGGCCTTTTGATTGTCGCCTATAAATTCGTTGTTTTTGGACGTATGCATGTAAAATTTGCTGTGTACATGTGTTTCGGTTAAGTACTTCATAATCAATCAAAAAGTCAATTTTGAATTTTTTGTTAGTTACGGCCTTTTGCATTTTAGGTGACGATATGTACGAGTATGTATGTACATATATCTTCCAGAAATTACCACAAGTGGAAAAGTAGTGGGTTAAAATGAAGTGATTTTGTATTTTCAATTTCAAATTTGCTTGCGCACATATACACTTACAAACGTAGGCACAAATAAATTGCTGAAATATTAAAAAAAAAAAATTTAAGCTAAGCTTCGACGCAAAGCTTGGAAAAGCAAGCAAATATATTCATACATAAATATATTTTAACCAATTTATATTGTGTAAGGTTCATATGCAACTACATAGTTCCACTGTTCTGCAGTAAAAACTATTTGCATATCACTTAACACAACCGTGCACTGTTTAAATTTGTTCATTTTCCTTTTTTGTTCGTTTTCGACGAAAGATCCCGGCAGCTGACTATAAAACTCACTATAACATTTAGCGGAACTTTTAAGGAGTAATCTCTTTCATCTCTCTCTTTTCTTTTTACATTTACCAGAATGTAAATAATATATTAGATGAGTGTAAAGATTCGTTATGAATTATCTAAATTTATAAGAATAAGTTGTAATTTAGCTTAAATCTTTACCAACAATGACAGCATCTTTATCAACATTTGGAAGTAAGACTTGCTTTGTAATATTTCCAGGCCCGCAGCCAATATCAATAATTCGCCCCTTCATATTTTGAAATTGCTCCCGGAATTCTTTGACCAAGTCTTCCACATCACGAATCTGTATATTGTTGGACTCCGCGTACTCTTTTGGTTGATTCATTATTGAAACCTGCAAAGCAAATGACTGATCTGTGAATAAAAAGGGAGTTCAAGCTTACATTTGTAATTTTGAAATTTTAACAAGTTTGCAATTTTAGTTAAACTGAATACTATATGCAACCTGGCACAAGCAATTTTTTACTTCGTTGCTGAAAACCAGTTTAAATAATAGCTAATAAATATTAAATTATTTATAAGTACGACATTGAGTTGATTGAATTCGCAAAGTTCTTTATCGCGGTTATTAGACGGTTTGTATGCACAGTGGTCGGAAATCGGAAAGTTCTGGGCAAAACGAAGCAACACCATTATTTTCTGTATTTTGATTTTCTTCTGATTTTCCGACAGGGTGGAATTTTGATTTATGTTGGAACGATTTTCCGTCATCCCTTGTCAAATTTGGGTTTGTGACATACCGAGAACGAAAACGACAGTGAAGATGGCACAACGCCGAAACCGGTATGTCACAAAACCAAATTTGACAAGGAATGACGGAAAATCGTTCCAACATACATCAAACCATTATTTTCCGTAAAGTGCAGATATCTTTAAGGGTTTAGGTTCGCTGATTTCAAAAATGACGTCAGAAAGTAATAATTCAAATTGCGGACGCATTTTCGGAAAAATTGTTTTAAGAGCTGAAACTAAATGTGAGGGCTTTTGAGGTTGCTGATTATAAAATTGACGTCACAGTGTAAAAATTTAAAATGGCTGACACAGAAAAAGTTTTTCGGAAAAAGGTAGATTTAAAAGCTAAAATTAAGAGCTAAGGGGGTTTTGAGGTTGCTCAATCGAAAAATAACGTCAAAAAACTGCGACGAAAAAAACAATCTCCAGCACGAATCTGAAGTATTCCGAAACTTTTTCTTGAATAATATAAAACAATACACTTCTAACAATCCCTTTATTTTATTAATTTGGCAGGATCTACTGGTATCACAACTTTTTCACACTTTCTGTTATAATTTTATGTAAAAGTAATGAAACACGCAAGTAAATGTGTATCGCAACATTTAACACAAGTAAATGACAAACAAAAACATGTTTAATTGAAATCTTGTTTTTCATAATCACACTCCATTTTGCAAAACACAAAAAAACATTCAATAAATGTATAATTTAGCATGAAAAACGGGGTTTGTAGCAAAACGCGTGGCAACTTCAAACAGCTGACTGCTTTATAAATTCCAGAAATTGACTCACCAACGCCCCCTCTGATACATATCTAAGAACTATTTTTAACCGGTATTTTTAAATTTTGTACTTTTAGCCAGTTTTTTTAAATTTTCAACCAGTATGATATAGAACGTTAGTTTTCAAATCACAGGCAATATTAAATTTTACCCAACTTGTTCCAACAGACACAGAAAAACGATTTTTTTTTAATATTTCAAAATTTCATAAAAGTTCAGTTTCTTTATTTACAGTCGCTCTTAACATTAAATTTTAATTAATTTGTTTCAGTGGATAACGAAAAAACGAATTCGTATGCATTTTTCACAATTTCCGTTATATGGGACGTGGGTGTGGATATGGTCTGATTTCAAACATTTTTGACGATGATAACAGCGATATCAAGGACAATATCTCGACAAAATTTTGTGACGATAGCTGTTATTGAGATATGAATATTTTGTCATAAGGAGCGTGAGCAACGCCTATTTTTCAAAATTTCATAAATACCAAATTTCTCAGTTTAAAATCGCTCTAAATACCACATTTCACTCAATTTGTTCTAATACTTAGATACCGAAAAAACGGAGTTTTTGCATTATTTGGTTATTTTTAATACTAACCTACCTTGGCCAAAGAGTAATCTATGTATTATGTTTCCTTAAGAAATCTCACTTTTTACTGAAGTAATCGTAACCACGGTCAGTCGGACAGACGGAAGGACGGACAGACAGTCAGGGCTAAATCGATTCCTATTTTCATTCTGATCATTTTGATATAAATGTGTATGTCTATATCTATTTCAATTATTTTTGGCTGTTACAAACAACCGTTATGCGAACAAAGTTAATATATATGTACGTACCCTTGTGTACAAGAACGCTCGGGTATAAAAATAAGAAGCATAGAAGTCAGGTGAGAACAATCATAAAAGTATTCTTTATGAACGGGCTGGATTTTAAATAAACATTGGATAACGAACGTTCTACATTCGTTTTCGTTATTTAAGTTAAGACAATTATTTTCAAATTATTTACTAAATCTAATGTTTATGGGAAAGCAAAAAAATGTCGTATGAAAGAATGTGCACAAACAAAAGGAACAGAAACAGGTTGGTCTCTGTATTTTTTGCATTATCGGTTTTACATCACGCAGAAGCCAAGAAGAAAGAAGTCTGATGAGGAAATGTGGTGATTTCCGAAATAGTACAAAAACTTCTAACGCTTTGAGTATTGTTGTTTTTTCCTAATAATTTTCCCAATAAACCGATAGGCCTTAAGCTAAAAATTATTTTAAAAAAATAGTTATATAGCCAAACAATAAAAGATGCACATGTATTAGGGATTTCAACTATTGGAATTTTATTGAACCCGGGATTTTCGAGATCTGAGCGGGACAATCCCAAGATCCCGAATTTCAGAAAGTTTTGATTCGTAATTTTTTATTTGTTAAAAAAAATTAACACGTCTGTAATCGTTCTATGATAGTAGTATTCAAAATGACATTAACACGAGTATAACAATGAAGAACACTTTGTTGAAATTCCTGTACATACATATGTACATATATATTTATTGGTCTTTTCAAGCCCGAAAAAGGAATCGTTAAATTTGACCAACATACAAAGTAATTTATTCTTCAATTTCATATATACGAATACATATTTGGTACAGCAGCAAATGCATATTCAGTAAAATTTGTTTTATTCACTGTTTAAGATCAATATTAATAGCTCGATTCTGATTCTTGATAAATTAGCATTTATTTGCACATATTCAAAATTTAAAATTTACCAAGTTTTATATATTCTAATCAAAAATAAGACAGGCTTTTTCTTTGCTTAATTATTTGTAAAAAAAAATTTATTGATAAATTATAAAATTTTGAATATGTACTATTTATAAACGTTTGATAATCTAAGAAGAACACAGAATCGGACAGTAAATATAATATAAAAATCAATCTAAAATTTCCATTTTAAGCGAGGCAGAATTATTACTTCTTTTGATCAAAATGCGATATTAAAGAAATTAAAGCATTAAGTGTGTTATCCTCCAACCTGAACCTAAATTTGTTGCATATTAAAGCTGTATCGCCCCCATTATAATCATTTATTTTACCAAACGTTCTAATAAATTGTATGACATTCTTTTGTTGGACGCTCGCTTGTTGAAATTTGATGAAATTTATGTTTGAGATTTACGGCCTTATCCACCTCAACCACCTCCTCGTTAGTGTTATTACCATCGCCTTCATAGTAAGGCTCATTTTCTACTCTTGGAGGGTATTCTCTAGGTCCTTTATGATGGCAGTAAAGTGATAAAGTCATATTTATGATTATATTGTACATTATTTGGATTTATTAAAAATTGTATACATCTGACAGCATTGTCTTTCGTTATTTGATTCTTTAAACGAGTTTATTTAAAAAAATTTTACTCAAAGTAGATTTCTTAATTTTTATTTTCTCAGTATAAAATTTAAAGCGATGCTATATTTAAATAAGTCTATTTTGCGAGCTTCAAGAGCAACTTGGACTTGGCGGAGGTGTTTTATCAAATAGTGTTACAAATAATGCTTTGTTTCGCCCTATAAAGGAAGATACTTATCCTAAAAATTTCATAAATTTAAATTTCTATTAAATTAATTGTTTTTAACAATCTCGGGATCTGAAAAGACTAATCCTGGGATATTCGGCATCCCGGGATTAACATGTTTTACCACAAATGAAGAAACCTACAGTTGAATTCTGACTCCGAATGTCGGAAATATACAATGCACCGAAATAGAGATGGAGCTTTCTGGGGTACCGCTATTTTGTCTAACACAATACACTTCTTTCTAGTTCTTTAATATATTTTTTTAAACCGCTATCTACAACTTACTTTTTAACAAGGTACCCCCTTGTACGCCGCTTCCCCTGCGGCAAATGATTTTTAAATTAATGCAATAAATAATTTTGCATATTTTCAATTGAAATGTGCGTTTAATTGTGCTGAGTATGTCGGAAAAGAACGGCATTGAAGTGATTCATGTGTGAAATGCGTATGTTAGATCCTTCCGCTTTTTCAGGCTTTAATTGTCTATTATTTTAAAAATGTTTTTTTGATGGAAAAAAATACTGCAGTGTAATAGTCTAATGGTTCTTTCAATACAAGTTCTGTACTTCACAAAACATGTTTATTCATCCAAAAATATTGAAAATTGACGGCTTGGTAAGTGTCTAAAGTACGCCTTGCACAAATGATGGCACCTCATACTTGGCAGGATTGCGTCCGTTTACTTCATCTGAAAACATAATTCCCAATTTTATTGAGCTCAAGACCAGTTTATGAAAGATTTTTTTTTGGAAAAACCACAACTGCAACGCCGAGGTCCCTAGTTCAAAACCTGGGAAAGTGGTGATGAAGTATAAAATATAATTAATTAAATAAAAAAGAAGTCTGATGAGGAAATGTGGTGATTTCCGAAATAGTACTACTTATAACTTCTACCATTAAAAAGCTGTGGTTATTTTTCCAATTAAAAATCTTCCACAAACTGCTCTCGAGCTCAATAAAATTGATAATTATTTTTCATTTTTAAGGCCAATAAAAATATAAACCAAATACATCTGAAATCAACAAATGAGATATTGTTTTACTCCGGAGGACTGATGTTATAAGACAAAGTAAAATAAAGATGGTACAGTCATTTATAAAGAAAATTATATCAGCTTGAAAAAAACAATCGATATTTTTGATTTTTTATTTAGTTTTATATTGTAACAAGTACGCTCGGGTATAAAAAAAAACAGTTAATTTCAATACAATGCAATCATTTTGCTTCATAATTTTCTTTAAATTCTGATGATTAATTTGACTACTCAATTATTGAAATATCTGGAACCGTTCTAGAGAAAACTTGTCATGAAGCCGCGTTTAAAATTTTTCCGAGCGGTGGCTCGCAAGGTGCGCGCTCCGATGAACACGCGCATACTTTCAAAACTACTATATGTAGATACAGCAATAACATTTTAGACTAACATTCTGTGATGTTGTAGAATAAGAAAATTTAATTTAAAAAATGTCGATTTTTTTAACCAAAAAACCGGAATAACCCCTTAAATGTCAGGCTTTCTAAATATGGCTACTAATAGCGATATGGTAGTATCGACACTACCATCAGCATGTTCGTTTGTTTTCATTGCCTGATAGTCTTCCTTCAAACGTTGTTCCAAGTCCTTCCTATATTCGTTTTGCATATCCTCTGGCATTCGTTTCACAAACGGATTAACAGACATCATCAAATCTAGAAAGGAAAACTTTTAATTAATATGCTCTTTTAATCTCATATCTTATTAGATAATGTTAATAAGAAAACAATTTAACCGTATTTATTAGGTAAAAAAATTTTAAAATATAAAGTAGAGGTACCCTGCAATGCGTCACCTATGCATGTTCAATGCATCATCAATGCCTTACTGTGGAAGTGTCCGGTTTAAACAATTAAGGGCCGTTTACACCATCTTCGGATAAAATTACCGGCGGTTAGCTACAATTCAGCGCTGAGTGATTTTCTAAACTGGCGCTTTAAGTTCCAGTTACCGCTTAACCGGAGATGGTGTAAACGACCCTAAAATATTTAATCAATATTTTATGGTATGAAAGATTATTTTGTTTTTATTATTATTCCCTCATTATTCTTTTTTATCTTAATGCAACTCACCAACTTCGGCACTCAAGCTGGGATACTTGAAAGTTTTCCATCTGTTGGTGCAATATTGGATTTTGAAACCGACCTCATGCAAATCTTTCCTCAGCATATTTTCCGGGTCCAGATAACCATGATGAGGAGGAGTGAAATCAATGTAATCCTTAATAAAAATGAAATTACTATGCAATTTAATTGACTAACTAAATTAAACATTTAAAATTAACTTTACCTGCATATAGGCAGAAAATCTAGGGTCCTTTATCTGCTCGGAATAGATGTCAAATATCTTATGATGAGAAATCGTCAGAATTACGGCTTTGCCTCCTGGTCGGAGTAGTTGGAAGCAGTTTTCTATGGTTAGCTCCATATTCCTACACCAGTTGAAGCAATAGGTCGACACTATATTATTAAATTTTCCGATCAAACTCTCAGGTAGTTTAGGGGTTTGAATGTCGAATTGGAGGAAGGACAGTTTGTCTTTTACAGCGAATTGTTCTTCTGCATATCGAACCATATCTGGAGAAATATCGGCACCTGCAAACAAGGAAATATTATTAAATAATTATATAACAGTAGCGAATGTAATGGTATAGTCCCAGAAGTGTTTTGTATGGCCACGTTACGTCTTGTAAGAATTTGTCCTTTGACCTTTTCATAGAAATATTAATGTTGTCATTGCATGACACTAACAAACAGCAGGCAAACAAGGGTTCCGCGAATTTTTATAAGTCTTTTACAGGTTTTATAATGGAGTACGCCGGCATGACATTGTCACCACTAAGATATACATACATATGTATGTAGGTATCAACAAAATAATCAATGCCAAATATCTTATCGATAAGTGTGATGGTTAGATATGCATTCTATTGTTTTATGATACTTGATACAAGGACTTAATTGAAAACATCCTTACCAACAATGACAGCATCTTTGTCCACATTTGGAAGGATAATTTGCTTCGTAATATTTCCAGGTCCACAGCCAATATCAATAATTCGCCCCTTCATTCTTTTGAATTCCTCACGAAATTCTTCGACAAGATCTTCCACATCACGGAATTGCATGTGGTTTGATTCAGCATACTCTTTTGGTTGATTCATTATTGAAACCTAAAAGGTAAATATATAACTGTTCTGTGAATGAAAAGTCAGTTCAAACTTATACTTGCTAATTTTAAATTCAAACTAATTTTGAGCGGAACAAATATTTTAATTGCACCACATATGTAAGTGCTTTTCGCGGCCTAGCATAAACTTGTTTTTCCAGCCTTGTAAAAAGTAGTAAGTATTTACTTCCTTAAAACCGCACACGGTATGTACGTTTCATAGTTATGTACGTATAAACGTTACATAGTTATGTATGTACAAACTTTGTAATAACGGAAAATTAGCGGTCAGTACACTATAATAATTTAACCATACATACATACAAACATATGATACAACATTTATTTATGAGGGCAAAGCGAAAAATTCACGCAAATTTTTCAAAAAATTTTGCTGTTTTTAATTTTAATGTCGACTTTATCTTGACTTTAACTAAGCGCTAAAATATATAGATCATCTACAGGAAACAAAAATATCAATTAACTTCATTATTTGATATTGTACAATTATATTTTATGTTGTGTTGAGAAGAGCTTCAAATCTTTCGATTTGGTCGCAAAACTGATTGCACCGACATTGTTTGTTATATCGTTATAATAATTACATACATACATACATATGTACATAAGTATATAATATTTTGCTTTTACTATTTTACATACATTCATAAAGATACAAATTTGAATGAATTGCAAAGTCGATTAGACGTTAATGTTATTTCGTTTGCTAAAGGCGCACACTTTTATTACTTGTGTTTTATCAAACACTGATCGATGAAAATCGAATTTAGAAAATTCAGTTCGAAGCAGGAACTCCCGAAATAATGTGATAGGCACTTAATTCTTGCTAATATCAAGTTGTTTATTTTACATTATTATTGAAAAAAGTATTATTTTTTTAAGAATTAAAATTCACGATAAAAAAATTAATATTTAATTATGAAGACTTGGTTGAATATTTTTATGAACATTAAGCAGTAACAAGTAAACTATGAATATACATATGCACATACTAAATTCTATATACATATAACTCCTAAGTAGCTGTGCCTCTGTTTCAATAAAATGATCTTTAAAGAATAATTTCAGCTTCAGAAATTTGATGAATGCAAATTGCAACATAACGTTTTCGTTGATTATTACCAACCTATTAACAATTGATAACCTTGAACTGCAAGCTGCGCCCTTGTACGCCAATTCACCTGCACAAGTGTGTTCAAATATTTATAATCTTAAGCAAAATTTAGCAAACAAAGGCATTCAATAAATTACTGAGTTTCTTTGTTTGGGTATTTTTAAAGAGTGTTAAAGATCATTTCTATATGTATGTACATATTAGGGATGTCAATTTTGAGCATTTTGCTGATCCCGGGATTATCGAGATCTGAAAACGAAATCCCGGGACAATCCCGTGATCCCGAATTTTACGAAACTTTGATTCGTAATTTTTAATTTGCCAAAAAATGTAACACATCTGTAATCGTTGTATTATAGAAGTAAACAAAATAACATTAATATAACAAAGAAGAACGATTTGTTGTAATGTATGTATGTATTTATTGGTATATTCAAGAAAAAAAGGAAATAAACGCAAAATTTGACTCACATACAAAATAATTTATACGAGTACTTCAAGCACAAGTATACATATTTGGTACAGAAGCAAATGCACCTACATAAAGTAAAATTATTTTTAATCTCTGTTTGAGACCAATATTATAAATTAATATATTACCATTCAGTAAAAAAAGAAATACATCAAGTAAAAATTGAATACATCACCCATTTCATTTTGAGCGAGGCAGAATTATTCCTTATTTTGATCAAATACAAACTTGACGAAATAAAAGCCTTAAGTGTGTTATCCTCCAACCTAGACTTAAATTTGTTGCATATAAAATCTGCAATGATGAAGCACTGCAGCGTCTCAACACTTGTTGGTTGGATTGTCGACAAACAAATTAAATGCTCTCTGAATGACATAGCCTTTTTATCGCCTCAATACAAAAACCATCCAGAAGGATATTCTAATTTATAGTGACAAGGACAAAACAAAGCTTTTTTATTGAGTTAACAAGCTGTGTTATTTTTCGATTGTGAACTCTCTAAAGGATTTGTTTTGGCTTGAATGGGGAATTTTTAAGAATGATACAAAATTTAAAAACGAAATGGCTATTGCATTCATTGCGTTCTTGAGTTCTGGGATTTGAATAGACTTATCCCGGGATATTCGGAAGTTAAAAAAAGGCCGGGATTCCATGATTTCGGGATCCCGGGATTGACATGCCTAGTACATAGTATGTATAGGAAAAAAATCATCATCAAATTTTTAAAGACATTTACATCGACAGCCAATCGGAATAAAACAAATTAAACTTTAGTTCTGATCTTTACATCTCGCACTTATCGTTGGTCGAGAAGTGGTAATAAGTTTTTTAGCATCAATAATTAGCAATTAACAATCAGTTATTTGGTTTCCTCTTTACATTCCATAGGGTGAAATAGAAAAAGCTGCTTGTTTACCCCTGAAGTTTTTCACTTAATAAACTTGAAAAGAAAACTTACTTTTAACAAACTTTATAGTACCATATATGTACATACTCGTATGTACTTCGTTTTTGCTTTTAGAAACATTTGATGTTGAATAGAAAATTTCTTTGATGCAAACTACGGGGTAACCCCTGAAAGGTTTTTATAATCTAGTACGCAAAAATCCAGCAAAATAGGTAAAATTTAAATCGCAAGTTGGCAGTTGACTTGGTAGGGAAGTTTCTTGTTTTTGTCAGTAGCAAGAAATCAGCAGAACAGAAGGTAAAATAAGCAAATTAGGTTTGCATTCAATATTTTGTTTCTTGTTATATTTACAGTTCGGAGGCAGTTACTTACCTATGATCGAGATTATAATTATATATTGGATTTTGAAGCTGACCTCTTGCAAACATTTCCTCCTTAATTAAAAGAAAAGAACTTTGTGAAATTGCAGACTTTTTACAAACGTTTACGAAATGCTTCTGGGTGATTTTTTGATTTAATTCTGAATACATTGTTATGCTATTCTTCAAATTAATTTTCAAATATTTAATTAAACCGTTTTTTTTTTTTTAATACATGAAATAAAGCTGTAAAGTACTTAAATTTACTTGTCTAAACTAAAATCTTTGCAAGTACGCATGACAATGATAACAGTAGGGTAAATTACATGAAAAGATTACAGCAGCGGTTATCACTTTATTTATCGTAAAGAAAAAACCGACTAAAAAGACTACCATTTCTCACAACTCGTTTAGTTGTCATGTTGTTAATATGGCGACAAAAAAGTGGCATTAAACAAAGTTAATTATTTATGAAAAAAAAAAATTTTTAATTACTATGCAAACCATTATTACATTAAACAACAAGAATTTATAATATTGAAACCAGTGATTCTAAATAATTATTGTGAACTTACATACAATATCGGTTGATCCACATTTCTCGATTCAGGCTGTACAGAACCAACTGCAATACTCGGGAAAATATGCGAAGATAAACATTTGATAGATAACCTTCAGGACCACCAATGAAAGACACTCTTATGTCAAAATATTAATGCGAAATAGTGCATATAATAATAATATAATAATTGGCGCTTGCACTATATAGCTTAGTACTTAGTCGAACTTCTCTTAACATTTCTAGTGAACGTCTTTCTTTATACCACAAATGGAGGGTCCTACAGTTTTGTGCCGACTCCGAACGGTAGATGTATTTAATGAGAAGATTTTTCATGACAGAAGTGCCCTCGGAGGTTTTCCATTGCCTGCCGAGAGGTGACCGCTATAAGAAAGAAACTTTTTCGATGAATAAAATTTTACTTGCCTTGGCTAAAATTCGAACCTCGAACTCAGCGGCATATCAAAGTTATATCATTCACCGCGAACAACGGCCAAAAACGATTTATTTCTGATTAATTTCTTGAACACCATGGTTTATGTGCACATACAATATTAAACGAAAAGAGCATAGTATGTTCACATGTTCCACTGTTATTTCAATAGCGGACTAAAAAAATACGACATACATAGCACATGGCTTGTGAACTCCCTCATTGTTTAATAAAAAAATCAAAACTAATCCATAATATAGTATGTGAATGTGTATAGCCGCTTTTTATTATCTTCTATTTAATAAGTTACAAAATTAGCTGGTTACAAAGTGCGCAGAATACAAAGTGGTAACAAAATTTACTGGGTGGTGAATATAAGTACCTCAGTAATTTTTATCGCCTCACTAAAATAGACATGTTTTTGTTTCTTATTAAAGTATCTTCATAAATTTGTATACATATGTAAAATTGTACATAAATTTACTTACAGTTTCCATTTTTCACAATTTTGTTGTTTTTGAACTATTTTATTATTTCATTATTTGTTTAAGTAAGTTAAGGCCAATTTTTATTGGAAAAAATTGGGTAAAATTGAGAAAAAAAACAAATAATGATGATATACATACATATGTATGTATGTGCAATAGAAAATAAAAAAGGAGAGAAATGAAACCAGCTGCCACCTATAATAGATACATCTTGGGTTCGATGTAAGCGTTGCTTATATGGGAAGCAAGCTTTTTATCTGTCATGGCCTTTAGTTTATTTTTAATTGAAGGTTAGACTGGGTTCAGACACGCCAACTTTTGTTGCTCATTACAGAGAAAATCTTTGCAGTCAATATTCAAACATTTCATTTTATATAATTTTCATAAATTTAATAAATTTGTGCTTTTAAGTATTCTTGTATTGTAATTTTTTATATTAGTATTCATTTTAAAATATGCATGTGTATGTTTTTATATAAGTCCAATAAATCAAAATTCACGTTTCAATTTCCCTACTTGCCGCATTTGTTCATTCATAACATGTCAGCAATATATGTTATGTCAGAGTATATTTCTTCACATCTGTTGTCTAAAATAAGGAGTCATTTTGTTTCTTTGACAGCTAATTTTTCATTTGCCCGTAAACTTCCGGGGTCAACACAATTGGTATACTTCTTTAGAAGCAAAAATTTAATTGTTTCATTATTCTTATTAATGATTGTGTATTTGGAAGTGAAATTACTCTTTTTTATTATTTTCTTTATTTTAATATCCAATTTTTATATGTGGGCAGTTTAATGTCTTGACATAAGAATTTGTAAGATGGCGCCAAACAAGTAAGTTCGTTTGAATACTTCGCAAATATGCTAAAAATATTATAAGAAATATGTTATTTCCCTCCCAAATACGTAAACATTAATAATTGCAATAGAAAGCAACTCAGTTTTTGTTTCTGAATAAAAATATATTCGAAGTTTACAGCCAAATGAAAAATTTGTTGTCATAGTAACAAAGTGACAGCTTTTTTCAGGCATGCTAACAAGGCGAATTTATCAGGGTGGTGGTAGCGTATATAAGTAAAATGCCTCCATTTATTTTGTTGTTGCTTTGCTGGACTGAATGCCAAATTTCTGTAGGTGATTTACATCGCCAGCCATTCGCAAGCCAATCGCCAGCCAATCAGAACGAAGCCCTTTGACGTTCAGTCCAGCAAAGCGAAAAAATCAGCTGGCTCATTAACACCACCTTGTTAAATTCGCCTTGCATGCTAATGCCGGGTTAAGGACACCAGTAATGTTTTAGAAATATCGGTGTTAGTTTGTTTCACCAGGCTAAATGTAATATCGATATACCATGTGCCAACATATGTAAATATTTTGGTAAAAATTTGTGAAAAAATATTGTGATAGGGGATACTTTAAAAGAGAATGTAAGTTTTTACAATAATTGCAAAATCCGCCAAGTGAGGAAAACGATTGGTTCCACTTAAATACTATCATTTGTCATGATATCGTGAACCGGAAAAATATATTCTGCTTTTGAATTGAATCTAATTTAACCTTTTACCCAACGATTCAGTAAACTACTTCACCATTCTTGCTTCTACACTTTACACACCAGCAACAACAGGGGGGCAGCATAATGGATGAACGAAATTTTCGTTCAAGTTACTACGAAAAAGTCGGATGCTATTCTGTTGAAGAGAAAAAGTCGTTAAATAAACTACTCCAAGACAATATTCGCAACCTTTCGAAATTAAAACAATTTTGTTTAAGTTATACTGTTCCAACTGCGCAGCGTAGTTTATTGTGGAGTATTATACTCGGAATTTTGCCCCTACATAAAAACTCTATGGATTATATCTTGGAACAACGCACCGCTGTATATGAAGACTTGCTCCGCGCAGTAACCATGATGCAGTATATTGACCAAACTACACCAAAAAGTAAAGTACTACAAACAATGTGGCTTTTGGAAAATGGTCGATTGCTACATCCACTAATTGGTCCACCTGAGGATGACAACAATTTTATGGAAATTGTCAAAGTTCTTCTGCAGATATTTGATAACGATGTTGAAACTTATTGGATAGCAAAAGAGTTTTTCGCATGTTCTAAAGATATAGAGCAGGAATGCACAAAGCTGAAGGATCTTACACATACATTGTTAAAGCGCGAAGACATTGAGCTTCACAAGTAAGTTTTTTGTTAAGAAAAATAATTTTTATTACTTTGCTGTTGATCATTTGATTAATTTTTAATATTTCTCCCTCATATTCAGTCACTTAGATAGGTTAGGCGTTTTCAACAGAATGGAAATTTTAGAAAAATGGTATGTAACGTGTTTTGCTGGAGTTATCACAGACACCGCTTTAGTAAAAGTATGGGACAAAATTTGTGGTGGGTCCAGAAAAATTGTTGTTTTCGTATTTTTGGAATTGGTTAAAACACTGAGAAAACATGTGCTGAATTGCAACTCAACGCTCGCTATCAAATCATTAATTGAACAGGTTTGTTTCTGAAAGTTGATATTTTTTTTATTAAATATAATAAAATAAATTACCGTAGGTAAAAGACCAAGACGCTACGATTGTTAACAAGGCCATTAAGACTTGGCAGAGTAATAAAAATCATAACGAAATTACTGTACACTGATAATTTTTGTCTATTGTTTTGATGCCTTAGTAGCTGCTATATGTATGTACGTATAACTTAAATATACTTGAATATAACATCCTTTTTATCCGCGACCGTTTGCAGTTCTAGAGTAACCGGACATTGCAGCCAATATGATAAGATCTCTTCTGTGTAACCAAGAAGGAAGTACATCTTTCTTGGACTTATAGCTTGGCGCATAATTGCTGCGATCCGTATCATATTGTGTTGTCTTTTGATAATCACTTCGGAAACAATAAGTGCATGCCAAGTGCCGGTCATAAATTTACGTATAAATAAATCCTCAATGGCAGTCTGCGACGGGCGTACTCCATCCAACATTGTCGCTGTGCAAAAAGAAAGTTACAATGTATTTTAAAATTTATGAAATTAATTCAAATAAATGATTTTTATACGTACATGTATTCCATGAATTCCAAGACTTCCTATGCGCAATATAATGGGGTGGATTGGCCATTTCATAGGTGAGTGCGCGGTTGCGTTTTGTTGTCACTCGATAGCGGCCGGCCTGCACGCGATTGCAGACGGAGCTTGTATGGAATGCAACAGGGGTTGCAGCCAACGCCTGGATACACACATCAGTATTCACCAGTAGCTGCTTTGCGCACTGCCATTAGCAGAAGTTGTAATAATTGATAATTCCTTTCAATAAATTACATACCTTTTTCAACAAATTCATTTTCCCGAAATAATACGGATAAAGTAAAATCAGCTGTTTTTTGTGTCGTAACAAGAAATGTCAACATGACAGGCGCCGAAACGCGAAACTGGGTGTGAATTGTCAAAGTCAAGCGCAATTTTTTCCCACAGTGAAAGCAGACAACTTATTAGTTCTCTGGTTTAACTCTGTTTGTCGTTTAAACTCAGTATGCATTTTTCTGAATGGAATTTAAACTAAGTTTAAACAGCCGTTCGCGCACTTTTAAACTTAGTTTAACTTATCTGCTCTTTGCAACAAATTTAATTGAGCGCAAGGAAATTAAGTTTAAATTTAATCTGAATTTAACTAAACTTAGTTTAAACTAAGTTTAAACCAGCTCTAAAAAACTGGCCCTTAGAATAGAAACACAAAGAATTTTCAAATAAGTTTAATTTATATTTCCCTGCATCTTTTTATTAACAGTTTCGAACCCACTGAAGTGATAACTGAACTGTCAAAAGTAACAAAACAAAGCCTAAATTATTTTGGATTGTTTTGACCTGCCATTTCAGTTTGTTGAGGAGATTCGTCATATTTGTTAATTTTTAATGTAAATTTTCGGGCTTTCATAAAGTATTCGTGCACTTTTATTGTTTGACTGTTTGTGCTTAAAAAGTGTTGTGAAGTGTTGAAATATAAGTATTATACGAGAATGAGCGATTCCCGTAATCCCCTGTTACGAAGTCCGGATGGCGAAGATGTGGTTAGCAATACATCCAGCAATCTGTTGTCTAGTTCCCCTTCAATTTCGTCTCTAAACAGATTGCGGGATACTTTTCGACGCTCCGAAAGTATTACTTCGCATATCAGTGCAATGATGTCGAGTGCAGCAGGGGTGGTAACTGGTACTAATAATGTTCAAACAGGAATAGCGTCGGAGGTTTCATCAGCTTCATCACAAACATGCACACCCCGAAAACGAAAGCCCGGTGAGTGGGATAGGTTTCTTTTAGTTATCTTAATTAGAAATTGTATAATTGTTTAATTCGATATTGTTCCTTTGTATTTGGAAGTTTATCCAAATGTTAATGAATTATATGGTACATACATATGTACATACTTATCAGATCCAACAGGTGATATATGTATGTATGTACATGGAATATCTGAAAGGTTTTTCACAAATTATAAATAAATGCACATGTACTGTTTTATTTAAATGAACTTAGGTACCAAATTCTTTTAAAAATTTTTACATTTCCTAACTGCAAACAAATATGCCAACGATTTTTTATTTTTACTGATATTTATTTATGAAATGTGTTTATACAAATATTTAAACAGAGGATAGCTTTTTTAGCTGAAAAAATTTCACTGTTGCTTTCGGTGGGTAGCGAAAAAACAACAGAAGGCAGTGAAATATCTAAAATAATAGTTCTCTATTTTTACCTTACGCATTCTTTGGACACTGAATGCTGCGGACAATTTTATCCTCAACGCTTTATTTCAGATTTTATCTATCGAACGATATGTTTTTCACACTATAGATTAAGATATTTTGTTATTTTTCAAGTTAATAAGTTATGTTATAAAGTTTCAAAAATTAGTGTTTTTAAAATGCGGTATTATATTTAATAGCTAGAAAAGTTTTTTTAGAAAGCTCTTTACTGGACTTCATAAAAGGACAGGGGATACATATGTATCTATGTAGCTATGTACATACTATAATAATAATTGCATCATGCAAACATACATATGTACTATGCACAATATTTTTTTGTGTTTAACTCTTAACGCCAAACGGCTTTATACTTAAATAAAAACAAATAAAAATTAAACAACTCGAATATTGGTTAACATTAAGTACATAGTATATTATATTCATATGTACATGTTTTGATATGTATGTATATTAAACCATTCCAGTTAATTTAATTAAACAAAAGTGTTACTTGCTAGGGCAAGCCATCTAAATATTATTTTATATAGGTTTTTGATCTAGCAGGCTTGACTTTAATTCCTTGATCAAATATTCAATTCGAAAATGTATTCTATAACTAACAAAAACAACATTTAATAATCTTATATATAACCGACATGTATACTTGTTTAAAATAACATTTCTTAAAAAACCTTTCACTGTGGATTGTGTTCTTATTAACACAAATAAACACGTCTTCCAAATTTTCAAATGTTGCCAAAAGTTTTTATTTAGTTTTTAAGACCTATTGCTCCTTTCTGGTTAATCCACGTACATGTATCTTCCGATGAAATTTTGTTTTGTAAATTTAATTTGTGTATTAAAAATCCAAACTGGTGTTCTAGCCCGTACTCATGAAATGAATTTGTATTTGAATATACATATGTATGTATGTAAATTCTTACAGAGAATTTTGGCAATTTCTTTGCATGGCAAATTTTCTTTCTAAATTTATTCTTCATTCTCCAAAAACATTCTGTTCTGGCACCAACTGTATACATTCAACATATTTGCTTATGTATATATGTATGTATTCTTTTGGGATTTGAATCAAAGTTCTGGGCGCAGATCTTGGATGATGCCGTCAGTTTGATACATCAAACATTAATCAATTCCCTTCACATTAACACATCTAACGGTACACAAAATATACCTACCTCGTTATTGTAAATAGTTCTGCATAGCCGCAAGGGTTCGACATAAAAATTATATAATTAATTTTAAACAAATAGAAACACTTTTTCTAAAGGAGTTCAATATGTCCAAATTACACCCATTTCACAGGAAGTAGCAACAGAGCTGTTTAATTTGCTTTGGTCCCACAATCCCAAAAAATTGATTGTACAGCTGCGTTCATTCGGTTATCTTGCAATTTTGCTTCTGGGTGCGATCCACAGGTAGTTCTAAGTAGTCGATTTTGTTAGAAAATTAGAAAAAATGTTAGGAGAAATAATGGAACCGCTGACTACATAGATGAAGAAAAGTAAATCGACAGCTTGCTATTATTTAATTACCCCTTTCGTGCTTATCGTTTCATTCGTTGAATTTAAAAACCAGGATAAGTATTCACAGAACTTGTGCTGAGTAGCTTTCTATCAATCTGGTCTGTAAAGGAGTCCATACTATGTTGCATTTTTCAAGAATAGGTTTAACCAGGCTATCAAACCGACGAATTAGTGTGAATGAGTTGCAAAAATCACTGCTCGATCTGATAATGAGGCCAAGAACGTGGTGTGCGCGCATTGATACGTGTATGTCAGTTATGTGACAAGCTAAGTCGACAGCGAACTGTCGATCACAACTCCAAGGTGCTCAATTCTTAACTTTCTCCCGTTTCTTTTTAATAATATCTCCAGTAGTTAGTTGCATCCGTGCTAATACTGCTTTCCGTTCAAGCGATATATTTCTTGTGACATGCTGCACTAAAGCCAGAACCCCATGTCAGGCGTTCCCTCTGTACATTTGTCATAAGATGAATAAGCTCTTAAAGCCTAAATACCCCTAAGAACCCATATCAGTAAAAATTATACATGAAGAAATTTTAAAGAATGTTACAGCATTCTCTCGGCGAAAAAAAATATTCAGAACAAGTAATTAAAGCTAAATTCGGGCGGAACCGAAATTTATAAACCTTCGCGATTTATTTTTGTATGGGCGCTGCCACGGTCAATCTTCAAAATTTCAAAAAAAAAAAACCCCGTTTATTTGTTTAAAATCGTTGCTAGTATTAAACTTTACTCAATTTGTTTTGATAGATACTGCAAAAACGAATTGCTTTGCATTTTTCAAAATTTCCATTCCGGTGATGCTAGTGATATCAAGGCCAATATGTTCATCATATGTTTGTGACGATACCTTGTACCGTTATTGAGATACAGACATTTTTTCATAATTGGGTGTTTCATAAATATTCAGGTTTTTTCTTTAAAATCGTTCAAAATATCAAATTTTACTCAATTTGCACTAAAAAAAAACAAAGTTTTTGCATTTTTTCAAAATGTCCGTTATATGGAAGTTGGACGGGGTTATGGTCCGATTTCAAAAATTCTTGACGGTGATGCTAGTGATATCAAAAACAATATGTTGAGATACAGACATTTTTTCATAAGTGGGCGTGGTAACGCCCATTTTTCAAAATTTCATAAAAATCAAGTTTCAGAATCAACTATTTCTCTAAATATTAAATTTCAATTACTATGTTAGAATAGATAACGAAAAAACGTTATTTTTGCATTTTTTAAAACTTTCGTTATATGTGGTTATGGTCCGTTTTCAAACATTTTTCACGAAGATAACAACGGTATCGAGTAAAAATATGTTCACACAATTTTGTGGCGAACACCGTTATTGAGATCGAAAATATTATAATATCTAAGTGGGCGTTTTTTTTAAATTTCGTAATTATCGTCCCAAATATTAAATTTCACATTATTTCTATTAATCTCGACTATTTTCAATACCAAACTACCCACGCCAAAGGGCAGTCTATGTAACAAGTTTCATTAAGAAATCTCAATTTTTACTCAAGTTATCGTAACCACGGACTGGCGGACGGACAGACAGTCAGGGCTAAATCGATTCCTCTTTTCATTCTGATCATTTTGATGTTCATATGTCTATATCTATCTTGATTATTTTTGGCTGTTACAAACAACCGTTATTCGAACAAAGTTAATAATAAAATCGCTTTTTTTTTAAATTGTAAGCAAAAAATAAGCGAATCGATAATACGAAGCTATGAAAAAAAATTCGTATGCTATTTAAAATTTAGACACGACAAAAAACAGATAAATAATGTGCATTAATTTGAACGAATTTCTTTAGAAACTATTGCCGCCTTTTGTTTCCGATCGATTTGTTCGTGTTTAACTTAGTTGATACAAGCTGGTTTTAAAATAAGCTTCATGTCGACTTATGTATGTCCTCATGCGACCACAACTTGGACAGTGTTGCATGGGTGACGATAGTATCGTTCACGGGGTCGTGTTAATACCATGTTTTATGGTACAATTAGCAACTTGCTTTTGGCATTTTTGATTTACTAAATTGGTAAAAAACTAAATTAGTTTTTCTACCTACCAAGTATGGAGACATGTTGAAACATTGCACTAAAAGCACATACCAATTTAATACAAAACTCTATCACATCTAATTTATGTGCGCGTGAAAAGCGGTTGAAGAAAAAGCGCATCATTTATACACATTTGTAATCAGGAAAAATGCTGTCATTAAAATCCGGATTTAAAATTACTGTTCACGCGCACATAGTTTTTGGTATTAAAAAGTTTTCAGATTACTACTATTTTTATTTTTAAGAAGCTACACGGTTGCTAAGGGAGCCGTTTGACAAAAAGTTAGGGAGCTAGCTGCTTACTTACCAAATCTTTAATAATTGAATCATTATACATATGTATACTATGAAGTTTTCATGCTGAACTCATAAATTTAAATTTTTTTTTCATTAATACCCGTATTTTACTTGTTACTTCATTGTATTTGTATTATTTACGTCTGCATAACGCAATGGTCGTATTAAAGTTATATAATCTCCAAAAAATGCAATGGTAATTACCACATCTGGTTTCTTTCATAGTGGCATCATTGGAAAATGCTATAAAAAATGCGCTTTTGGTAGGCGTTCTCACGAGAACGAGAGTTTCGTATCATATAATCTTTTACGGTGTCACTGCTCTTGGACAGGAACGACGTTGATATTAATTACTCTTTAAATGAGATGTATTAAGGGCCAGTTTTTCAGTGCAAGTTAAACTCTGTTTGCCGTTTAAACTAAGTTTAAACTCAGCATGCTTGTTTTTCAGTCAACTTTAAACGTAGTTTAAACTAAGTTTAAACGGCCGATCTGGCACGGTTAAACTCCGTTTAACGAATCAGCTGTTCGCCAACTACTTTATTTTGGTTGCAACAAATATTTGAGCGCAAGGTCCTCTAATTGAATTTTTATTTAAAAAAAAATGGATATTTCCTCTGGTGAAAGTGACTACAGTGACACAGAATTAAGCGAAATACTTACAATTACTATATTAAGAAGAAAAAGAGTAATATCTACTCATCCGAATCATTTTGATATTTTTGACGAAAAGGATTATTTAGCAATGGCATCAAATTGTCAACAAACATCAGCTGTTGTCTTATCTAGATAAAGAAAAAAACAATGTTGCCATACAAAATGGCCAATGTTAACTGCGGCCTTAAACTTGCACTGAAAAACAACTGTCCAGTTTAAACTTAGTTTAAATTTAATCTGAGTTTAACTAAACTCCGTTTAAACTGAGTTTAAACCAGCACTGAAAAACTGGCCCTAAGTATCATTAGAAATTATTCATATTTTGGAATAAAAGTAATTTGTTGAAAAACTTACACAAATTGACGCAGTCAGAAAACTAAATTTCAGCCAATACGTAAAAAGTAAATAACAACAAAAACATGAAAGGTGGCATCGAAATTTTTGTTCTACAAATTTTGTTTTTCCGCCAATTTCCTTGCAACTGGAAAACTGCAATTCTTTCCTACTTAATATTCAGTAGGGATGTGAAATCTGAATAATCTCATTCGGTTTTTCTATAGAGCTGGCGTTAAAAAAAAATTATCCAAAAACTGACGAACGAGAAGGCAAATTTGCACTTCCATAGTAAAAAGCTGTAGAACGGTATGCGAGCATATCCGCTATAAAAATAATAAATATAAATTTCATTTACCTTTCCAATTGTTTTTGCGAATAAAAGAAATAATTATTTAATTTTAACCATTTCTTTGATATCAAGAAACTTAAAAAATGTTTATTAAAAAAATGTCGTTTATTTTAACTTTTTATGCCGATTAACACATTTAATTTCTGAAAACAACTGAAAACTTCACATCGCGTTCAAGTAAAAGTATGTTTGCCCTGAAATGTTCACTACACGTGAAGCTAAAATTTCAGTAGCCATGAAAGCTTCATTGCTTGTTCAGTAAAATTTTCAGACATTGATTGTTAAACTTTGTTACATGACATTTTTTGTACTATTAACTTCTTTCTAACTTGTGATTTTTACAAGTAAAAATTGATGCAGCAAAAATTGTAAATTGGCCTCAAAATAAAATGTTAAGTATTTTGCGCTCTCGACTTTTCCTTCTTTGCAAGTGGGTGGGGTACAAGAATTTCCTACTATTGATATTAATAAGCTATGTTTGTTTCTTTTGATTAATACCGATTATCTAAAAGAGTAAAACCAGCAAATTTTTAAGCTAACACAACCTTGCAGAAACAGTTCAGAAACGGTAATTTTCTTGATTGTAAATTAAAATATATTACAATATTTATGTATTTGTTGTTATTTAACGTTTAGTTTCGCGTACGATTTTTTTTTTTATTAACGTTCTGTTGCTTATTAGCTGTTTACACTTTATTCATAGAAAATTTCGTTTTTACTTTCATTTTCACGAAAACCAAAAGAAAATACTTTTATCGGCTTTTGGGTAAGTGTACGCATATATTCAGCAATGAAGGAAAAAATTTAAAGCGTAAATTGAAAATTGCTAGTTTTTGATAGCAAGAAAACAGCTAAAGGGAATTTAAACAAGATAGAAATTTGTGTTTTAGAATTCTTATTATCAAAATAATCAAAAAAGATTGATAAAACAAGCACGAGAACATAAGAGAACAAGCATTAAACTAGTGAATGCTCGTTTGTTTCAGAAAAACCCTTATGCAATATTCTCCATTTTACAAATTTGAATGCGAACAAAAATTCATTAAGCTGTTGCTGAAACTTGCAGGTTTCTACACATTCTGGATATCTGTTTGAACTTACCAAATTTTCTCATTCTCTCACTTTTACTCTATATTTTGCTGTCGCTGTAAATACTTGCTTGAATTGAATTTATTTTTCATCGCTTATATATCCTTGGCAGGAAGTTTTGTGCCGATTCAGGCAAACTCTTCGCCTTTTCGTTTCCACTCTTTGTCGCGAAAATCTTAAACCATTATTATCTTCATGCGAAATTTCTATGGAGGCAGTCCGCTTTGACTGTCACAATTGTTAGTGTTGTAATCCTGCTAATTGATTCCTATTCCTATTCTATCGATCATATTTTCGACTTTTGAGCGATTTATATACATATATATGTATATGTATGTACTCATACTACATGAGTGAACGGTCCATTCTTACAGTACCCGTTTTTACGATTTCCTTCAGGGTAGAATGGTTAGGAACGTTCAAGTTTAAAATGGGTTCGCAGTGCTTAGGCCAACGGTTTGGAAAGCTTTCATAATTGATTTATATCCTTTTGGCCTAAGAGTGCTTAGTAGAGATGCAATTCTACGTAAGGCATCATGATCATGTGATATTGAATACGTTCCATCCCCAAAAGCAAAACGATCACTTGCTTGTGTCCAAGCACACCTACAAATAGTTCTTCGTCAGCAGCAATTTTCAATACAGGATTAAAGACTTATATATGATATACATATGTATGTATGTATGTATGTACGATTGAATACTTTTCGAAAAATTAAAAAAAGATGCACAGTTTTACAAAACTCTCTGTTTAAAATCTTTCCATTTTGACATGGCACGATTTGCATTAAAAAGGCGATGTTAAGGGTGTCATAAAAACGTTTTTATACTAAGTTTGTTCGCGTAGCAAATAACTTGTGCAAGCTTAAAATACCTTTTTGAAAGCAAAAACATAAACAATTTCAATTAACGGATATTGTCATACTAAACATTAAGAGTTCGTCAGCAGGTAAATCAAATAGTAAGAGAAAATTCAGCCAGTGATTCTTCAAAAAACCCAATGAACATTCTCAGCTACAATGTTCTCTTTAAATAAAGGGTGTTTTAGCAACTGAAACCAATTTTATTGGAGAAAACTTTATAAACTGATTATGCCTACGTCAAAATGACAGCGTTTAGCGGAAAATCAATAACAAGAACTTGAAAGCGCAAAAGTTATGTGTGAGCAAACTCACCACCGGATGTGAGCGACTTCAAGCAGAGAGACATTAAGGACTCAACTTACACATTTACTACGTTTTTGAATTGTGAGAAGTAAATGCTCATAGCAGACAGTCATCAGAGAAGTAGCCAGTCAGTCGCATTATACATATACATACATACATACTTATGTACATATTTCACGTTGCACTATTTGACTGGGCACAAAACAAATTTTGCATTAAAAAAGCAGATTTGCGAAATCATAAAATTTTTTTTTGTGTTTAAAAGAAACAATTTATAAAAATGTGGTAAATAAGTTGCTGAACTTGAGTTTCAAAAATTGCGAAAAGTGCCTGCTAGAATCGATTTGAAAAACCAGCTTGAATGAACCAGTTGGTAGTGCGTTGAAGGTAAATGTGTGTAACGAGCTGCGCTTCGATTTTTCACCAAAGCATATAATTTTCGATTACTGTGTTATTTTTACTATTCTTTTATGTACTTTTAAAGCGAATGGAGTACATTGAAAATCTTCAAGTTGTTGGCTAACATAACCGTCGAAGGCAGCTATCGGTCTTCGTATCATTGGACCAAAGTGTGTAATTCCAAGGGAACTGATAAGTGTGTGACATTTCGAACAGTAATTCGCTTATGCGCACCCAATATCCGTAACATGCGCTCCCTGGTTGACGAGAATAAGAAATTAACGTTGAACAACAACAACAACGCCGTTGACCAACAAACCATTAGGCCGTCGACTTCTGCAACGCTAATTCCACGTTCGAAACATTCAAATAAGGTCTACAAGATGCAACAGCAAGTGAACGTTACGCCTAGCGCCACATCGGTTGTACCCCAAAAACAGCATCAACTACAACAACAAAACCAACAATTGCAACAAAATAATAATAGCTCTACGACAATTACCTTGCCAAAGGCATCGCATGCAAATACAAACGAAGAGATAGCCGGCGGCGTCCAGGATACCATCTATCTTTGTAACTTTCGCGTATCGGTCGATGGGGATTGGTTATGTCTGAAGGAGCTACAAGATCTCGACATCGGTCAGCAGCATAGTGGCGGCAGTAGCAGCACCACTGGCTACGGAGCCCAGCGTGGCTCACAGCTGGGCCAAAAGAACAAACGCTATTCCGGAATGTCGAATGGGCTGGATGATAATGGTATATTGACAGTCCGTAACTTGTTGGGTCGTCGTCGTTTTAACGACGCGCCCGAACAGTGTGTGCACAAGACGAACAGTTTTTCGTCGTCACACTTAATTACCGCACGACATGCACATGCAGATAATGGCTTGATTGGTGTGTTTGGTGTTGGTGGTACTGGTGAATGGTCCAATCACCGTAGGTTGCTTTTTTGGCTAATTTCCATTGCTATATTTTACACACACACACATACACACGCACTTCCATACTAGATAAATAGGCCTTTTTGCAGCCACATTTTGAAAATTAATTTTTTTTTATGAGATCTTCAAAATCTTTTTTTTTGTAGATATCTCTATATGTCTACTATTGTGCTTTTAAGTTTTATGCAATTCTGCTGTAAAGAAGTATTCGCTGACTCATATACCCTATGTGCTTTTATTTGCGTATGAAACTGACGTACCCTGCACTGACTTCTACCAAAACTCGCAGTTAGCATGCACCATACTACTTATACAAATAGGTTTCAATCTGAATTCAGTGGGAAAAACATGGGAAATGGGGGGTTTTTGGCGGAGAAGGAGGGGGCGTTTCACTGTCAGAAAGGGCAAAGAATAGTAAAGCCCACTAAGAGAGCCCTTTAAAACTGGACAAAAAAATCAACTTTTTCAATACGAAATTGAGACGATGTAACCCAGAAAAAAAATAACCCAGGCCGGACAAACTCAACAGTATTTTCGCACAAAAAGAGAATTAACATTTAACGCTTACTGGGTCTGGATTCAATAAATTTTTCTTTGATTTCTCTTTCGATACTTTTTTTTGGCATTTTGAAAGGTACTTTTGGTTGAAATTTTAGGTTTTAGTGCGGTGCTTTAAAATGTTACTTTTTATTAAAGAATTGTAAAATACATATTTAAAGAGTAATTAAAAAAATTTCAAAAAGAGCATTTTTAAAGTTAAACTTTACTTTGATGCAATTTGCGAACCCGAGCCAAAAACATGTTCCCATCTCTCTATAATCACAAAAGAAAGATGATATTTCAGTAACAAAACATTAATGTACACACACATGTATGTATTTATATATACATATGTACTCTGTAAGAGACGTGCACTTTTTTCGTTTAAAGTATTTTAATTGTCAAAAAAAAAACTTTTGAAAAAAAAAAAACTAATTATGTGTACTATCTAGAGATGTTTTTATAGCGTATACTCTGAGTTAATCACTAGATATAAAGAAAACCTTCATTGGAACACCATAAAAAAAACCGATTTATTAGTCTACCTTCAATAATATTACTTATTTTCCAATAATTTCAAGAAAAGTTACAGGAAATACTCCATATTATGGGAAAAGCACCGGCTATTATCTTTTATTCTCTTAAGTTTCTAAACTGACGTCATGCGTCTACCATTCTTGGACAAATATTTAAAAGCCAATTCGAAAATACTAAAAGAAATGGGATTATAAAAATGATATTTACTGGTAATGGATGGATCTTTCCAGCCGTTCTTGAGTTATAAATGGTGTAATTAACACGACTTTATTTACATAGGTACTCGTATATATATAAATATTATTTACTTTCTGTGACTCACCACATTGCAATACATTATAAAAACTAAGCGCACACTCATGATTAGGTACATATTTTTAATCACGTTAACGCAAAATTTGTATAAATTGGAAATTATAATTTTACAAAATGTAAACAAAGATTGTTTTGTAAACAATTTTTATTTGTTTTTGAAAATTGTTTTTGAAAACAAAGTTTGACTTGTTATGGACCATGATTCAATTAAAGAAAATGCGTATGCGTATGTATGTTTCCAAATCACGTTAACGCAAAATTTGTAAACATTTCAAATTATAATTTTACAAAATGTAAACAAAGATCGTTTTGTAAACAAAGTTTGACTTGTTATGGACCATGATTCAATTATAAAAGGTTAGGTAAATAATGACATTCGAATTTTGACACTCCCTTATAAAGGGTTGTTTTACGTAGTATGGAAAACGGGTTAGAATTTTTTTTCCCTTTCTGAAAAAGTAAATAATTAGTAATAAAATGTTAATAATTTTTTTAACCAAAAATTTCGAAGGCATTTCATTTGAATTAAGTAATACAATAGCTACGCTTACAAAACATAATTATGTACTTATTGGTAAATTTTTTTTCTTAATTTTTGACCAGCAAATAAATTTTCAATTTCAATTTTCAATTTATTTGCCCCATGAACTAAACGGCAAATAATTTCCATTGATCATCTAGGTATAGCCCATCTCTTTTTGGCGAAATAAAACTAAACGTTCCCTAACGACGAACTCCTGGACGGCTAAAATCATAATAATTCGAAATTTAAGAAAGAGAATCTTTATTTATTATAAGAAAAATTAATCAAACTTAATAACTTAAAAATTTAGTTCTTAAAAACTCATGTTTTTGGATGAATTTCACATTATGTCATATTATTTTAAATTTAATTAAACCTATTCCTTCTTGAAATTACAAAACTTTCCACTCCGTCACAAAGGTTACCAAACCTTTAATAATTGAATCATGGCTATGGACCACATATGTATAAGAAAAAACTCTAATCAGCTACTAACAATATACTACCTGTTTATTGTACCATAATACATATATTACATACATACATACATTCATACATACTTATGTATATACAAATTTTTTTTAGTTGCTTTAACATATACGTTTTTTTGACTCGCTTGCATATTCTCAATTAAACCCTACGTTGAACCAAGCTAATGTGTTAGATTTACCTTCTAGGTTTTTCTGCAGGGTTTGCGCCTACGAATTTAGTGTCTGTATGTACGGCACCTAAACAATTATATCATGATTGTGTGTTAGAGATGACAAGTTTTGAGGAAATATTGCACAACCAAGCCAATTTATGTTTGTTTGCCTTGATGGGACTAAAAGCTTTCTGACCTTCACAGTATATATACATACATACATATGTACATACAAACGTATTTAAATTTTTCCTTATAGCTCGATGCAAGTCTACAATGTATCTCAAATTATTTTGATGCACCAAATAATGTAATATTTAGATATTTTCGTTTTGGCTTTGATGACTTATTATTAGCACGTTCCGAAATCGTTTAAAACTTTGGATCAAATCGGTGGAGATATGTGCCACTCTACAAATGAAGTACTCGCCCTTTATTTATTTTTTAATACAATTCATTGTTAAAAATACACAGATATGTATCTATACGATAGTCCATCTTTACACTCCCCAATTATCTTCTATTGGTTGCTCGCAATTTATAAGAACCACTTTTTATTCCGAAAAAACAATCGCATAAAAAATGCAAAAATATGCAGACTTAAAAAAGGAACTCTAGTAATAAATATGTTAAAAAATAAACACTGGAGTAATAGGTATACATATGTACTTATATGTATAGTGATGCCATCAGAATTATGTGTCGTACATGGTTTCCCAACTCCGCGAACCCTTTGAGCGCTCCCTGGAGATCGAACGTTCGTGTCGTGCATTCATGTTCATTTCACTCTGCAATAAAATCATTTAGTATTGATTTATTTAAAGGAGATACCTTCCTATACACTACTCTTCTTATTTTCCATTGGAATAATTCTTTGAATACCCAAACGTTTGTTGCTATCCGAACTGGACTGACTGGATGACTTCTGCTCTGCACCACCACCAAGTCTGCCCTTTGGCGGAGATGCTCTGGATTTACCAGCACTTGGCTTTGACTTCGTTGGAGACGGCGATGCAGCTTTTTTCTTCTTCTTTTCATCTATTTTTACTACTTTCTGTTTGCCTTTTTTCGGTTTTTGGCGTACTTTACTTTCGGGCTCGGACGACGAGTAGTAATCGAGTGATGTTGTTTCGATAATGGGTGCACTTTCCGATTCCTTAGTGGCACGCTTAGAGCAAGGGATGCATTTAGCAGCGGGTTGGCAGGCCAGTGACGACGTAGAAGTGGACGTCCGACGGTCTGGAAAGTTGAAATGATTAGTTAGAGCGGTTTTATTTTACTTTTTACGTTTGTAGGAACTACGTGGTTGTGTTGCTATAACTGATTTGGTATCGGGTTTAATAATAATTTCCTCATCGCCGGGTCTCTTTCTGCACAATAAAAATTTGCACCATGCAGGAAATTTGCGCTTTTTCTTCGGTGGTTGTGGCTTTGGCTGTGTCCTTTGCCTACGCTTACGATATCTCATTAGCATAGCGACAAGCAGAATGATCAGCAATATGAGCAGTATCAGTCCAATTATACAACATAGGTATTTCAGATAGTGTTTCTGTTGCTCCGATGAAAGTTTCATTAAGGAACCTCCACCATGCTTTCCGCCCTTTGTTTTACACTTCGCTTTTGTGGGCTTGGTATGTTGGCCATGCGAGTTTTGTTGAGTTTTAGGTTTCTCGCATATTTTTCTGCTCTGCAGCTGTCTATTGAGGTTGTTATCATTATCGTTGACATTTTTTTCAAACCACCGTTTGCTATTAATCATCGTTTGCCTGGCTTTCTCTTGCATCTTGTACTCTAAAGCCTTCTGTGCGAGTTCCATGTCAGAAAATCCATCATCGCTTCTGCTCTCGCCAACTTCGATATCGTTACCGCCACGCACAAGGTCTTCCATATGGCGATCGATGACCTTGTCTTCTTCTATATCCATTGCTTTTCTGCCCTTCCTCAACTTTTCAACAATCCTCAATACGCCGCCAAGACCAGGGTAGAACTCCTCGTCGGAGAGATGTCGTTTTATGTTAACATTGATCCAATCTATGAACTTGCAATTGAAAGCTTCTTGTGGCATTGACTGTGATTGATAGCAACGTGTGACCGTTTCGTAGAATCGTATAATGACGTAAGCGGATTTCGGTGATCGGAGGTCATAGTTACGTCTTTTCCTAAATGGCAGCCATATATTACTTAAACCGTTCTCAATACAATCTGCTTCTAATTTTGGCATCGCCACCAACATTACGTTGTCGTCACCGTCATTTGTTGGTAACATTTCGAGACGTGCGCAACCAGTCGGACCGCTACCACCACCACCACCACAGTTGCCATCGCCAACGCAGTCCGAGCCCCTTAGCGGGTCCACATGCACGTTCTCTAGTTCCTCCAGTAAAATGGGCATTTTCCAGCCATTGCCGTTCGTGTTCAAAAAGGACTTGCACTGCTGATATAGCTCTACAACATTGCTAACCACTTTGAGACTCGCTTTGCCGCCATAATATGAATATTTCGCTACTGGTAGCATATATGAACGTAAATAACCGCCGAGCATATCGTAATAGGCCCTCTCTACCACCTTTTTCGAAGATTCCGATGTTCTTTGTATCAGCTCATTACCATTGTAAAAGTAGTTCAATAACATGTTTAACATATCGTCGTTGAGCAGGCATTTCGGAAGATCTTTTGGCACAAGATACTGAAAAGATAAAAACATTACAAACACAGAATATTACTTTTATATACCGTACTTACCTCAAAGTCTCTGCGTGCCGATAGCAAATTTAAATCTTCCGGCGAAAAACATTTCTTTCTCGTGCTATCAAATAGATTTGAGCCGACAAAGTCATTCAACTCCAAACTAGCTTGTTCTTCATCCTCCGCCCTCCGCGAAAGTTTGAACTTTCTTGTTGGATTATCGATAATATCGGATGTTAGCGAAGTTAGCCTACATGTGTTATCGTCATTTATGTGGTATTTTTCTTTAAGTACATGAAAATTCATGATGTCCTGGTTGAACTCGGAATTGAGATCGGCAGCCAGCTTAAGTCCATTAGCAAACTGACTAGGTTGTTCGATGGTCTTCAAATCGAAATCGTAAACTGGACAACCTCCTGGGCAAAGCAACGTCAACAAAACCAAAGACACACATATTTTCATCTTTGCATGTGAAATAATTTTTTTAACTGATTTTTTCTTGCTGGCAAACGATTGCTAGAAAATCAGAGCTCACACGATCAATCAAATCCTTTACAACTTTTACTTATGTTAGCTGCTTTTAAGTTTCTATATCATTATGCTTTTTGAATTTAAATGTTTTGAGTTGCAAGCAAATAGTAAAGATATGAACGAGCGTGGGAATGCGATGAGTATACATAGATAGTAGCTGGTGGTAACGTACATATAAGTTCTAAATTTTGACGACGCTGAGTACATAAATAAAGTACATAGAGCATTTAAATCTCCAAAATTAGCCAATTCGTTTTGGCTATTCGAAGTGGCTGCAATAAATAAAGTTTACTGTTTGTCGGCATTTACTTTTAGCTCGCGATCCAGCCGAAATTGAACGTAGTAATTTGGTAAATATCTGCAAGCTCGTGGTAAAAGAAATATTGGAGCAATCGTTGCGTTTTGGACGTATGTTGGATTCTGATCATCTACCGCTGCAGCACTTCTTCATTGTAATAGAGCACGTACTAGGTCATGGTTTGCGTCCAAAAAAGGTTTGTAAAACTAGATACTGGTACAAATCTCTCCAGTGTTAGAACGAGTTCTATTACTTTTTATAACAAATTGTTCTAGGGTCTTTTGGGACCACGCAAAGAATTATGGGATCTATTACAAAGCGTTGAAAGCTATTGTCCTGAATCGCTTGATATTACAGCGAGTGTACGTGATCTTCCCACTGTACGGACGCACATAGGACGCGCCCGAGCTTGGTTACGCATAGCTTTGATGCAAAAGAAATTATCAGATTATCTGCAAGCACTGATCGAGCACAGAGATGATTCGCTCTATGAGTACTACGAGCCGCATGCGCTGATGATGAGCGATGAGGTGGGATAACAGCAGTTTTTAAAAATTGTTTAATTGATCAACTTTATCTGATTTTGCGTATCTTATCGTAGATTGTTGTCATAATGGGCATTTTAGTGGGATTGAATGTCATCGATTGCAACTTGTGCGTGAAAGAGGAAGATTTGGATTCACAGCAGGGTGTTATCGATTTTTCGCTCTACTTGCGTTCGAGTTCGCGGAGTACCGATAACGATGAAGAGATTAATCAATCACTAGAGACGAACGGTCAAGGCAATATGATTGCTGTATTGGACCAAAAGAACTATATTGAAGAGCTCAATCGTCATTTGAAGTACATTCATACCTACATATATCTATTATGATCATGTAAACAATAGCGCAACACACTAGTCAAAGCTTTTAATAGATAATTCATAATTTAATTGGGAGCACATTGTATGTATGTATGTATATGCCTCCAAAGTGTTAAATTGTATATTGATTATTATGTGTTGCAAAATTGTGTCATATGATCGATTCTAAAACTAGTTTTTACAAGAAAACTTCTCTTTAGCGCTACGGTAGGAAACCTGCAAGCCAAAGTCGAATCGCTTACCACAACGAATGCGTTAATGAAAGAGGATCTTGCGATTGCGCGGAATAGCCTATTGGCCCTACAAGCCGAAAATCTGGCGCTACGTCAGAGCGCCACTAGTTCCAGTATGTATTTAGTTAGAGCTCTAGCGCTTCTCTATTTGTTTTCTTTGCTATCCTACATAGCTTATCATACATACATATGTACATATTTATTTTACGCAGAAGATGCTTCCACGTCAAATGCTGAAGCCAGTCCAAACAAATCGACAGATCGAGCGAACAAAGCTACGATTGAATCGCTTACAGTAGAATTGAGTGAAGAGAAGAAGAAAAGTGTTGAACTAGATAAGGAGCTGAAGCTGCAAATATCACTTAAGGCCGAATCTGATATGGCAATGAAATTACTAGAGAAGGATATACACGAAAAGCAGGATACGATTGTGTCACTGCGACGACAGTTGGACGATATCAAAAAAATTAATTTGGAAATGTATATAAAGTTACAGGTTGGTATAAACGAAGTTTTGCCGAAAAACGCAAATTCGCAAGCGTTTGAGGTGAACAGATAAAAGTTGTTCTCTTCTTATAAGTTGTAGATACTAATATTAACTGCCCTAACAAGTGTTACGAAGTGGAGACGCATTTTCGTTTACAATTTTACTGTTTGAGAACTCTCGCAAATTTCTCTATTCCTCAACTAACAGTAGCTTTTTCACTAAATTTTTGAAACAATATCGTTTTTGTTAATTTTAAGGCTCAATATATTCATATTGCTCAAATTTTGGGTATAGTAAAAAAAATGTAAGTTCTACTTACGAAAGACTCATTTATAAAGGTCATCATCTCATTTTCTATCGCAGAAATTACGCAAAATGTTGGCTTATAAGGGGGCAAATTTTCTGTTTCTAAAGTTCTTTAGCTACTTAGGTTCTTCGAAATAAAAAAATCAAATTATTTCCTTTCGTTTGGTGTGTGGAAAGTAATAACTGGTATCTTTTAAGCATTTTATTTGTTTAAAATATATAGGCTTAAATGGTTTTTCATATAAAATAATAGTGATCGATAGAGCTTACTCAAGAAGTGTGAATATAACCTTTATTTCATTATTTCTTTTTTTAATAAGCTAAAGGCCAATTTTTATTGGAAATTTTATAGAGAAAAAAACATTTATTTTTTTTTATTTACCACTTTTTTTAACACTGATATAAATCAAATTTTAACTATCCTTTAGGAATACTAACTAAACCGAAACAGTAATGAAATAAAATAATATTCACAGCTCGTTAACTCTGCTATTTGCTTTTCATTACTTAACGTATTCTTCGTTTCCGCACCTTCGTCTTGTGGACTGATCCTTTTTTTTTTTGGTTTAAAGTCTGGTATAATAGTAGCGAACCGTTGAGGGTCAACCTTTATCTGTTCACCCCCTTGCTGCTACTATATTATTTTGTACGTGCCTAGCAATGTTTTTTTTTTTTTATTTATTGTACATAACTTATATTAAGTTAAAATTTAAGTTTTCCCAAAAATCGTGCGCTTTTTGCACATTGGTATAAGTACAACCATACATACATACATCCATACTTGTACATACAATATACCCTTCAAACGATATCTTAATTTGTTCAATAATCAGGAATGTGAAGATGAACTCACCCAAAAGGGTGAGATGGTATCACGTCTACAAACCAAAGCATCGCAAATTGGCAATATTTTGCAATCACTAGAGAAGAAGTATGAATCTAAGCTGGAGCAGCAACAACAGCACTTGGCAAGCCAGTCAAGTGTTGAAAAATCGCCCAGTACACGACGCCAGCAAAATCTACAAAAATTTGAAGCACTCACTAAAAAACACCGCCAGGACATCGGACCACCATTGAAGCGTTTACATCTTAAGGTCGATGCTATACCACCTTTTAATCCCAATAATTACCGTAAATCACCATCGGCCTCCGTAGCGCCTGAAAAACTAGAGACTGACGGTGAACTTAAAACGCCAACCTCGGCGAAATCATTCACCGAAGTTGGCAAACTGTACCCAGACAGACCAATGGATACCTGTAAAAGTGACTATACGTTGTCACGAGAGAAAATTTAAAATTAAGAAGAAAATAAAGCATAAATACATTTAATTAATATTAATTTTTAAGCATTTATAAATTTTATTCTACAATTACAATTTACAATTAGTAAATATGTATTAATTTTTGATCAAATTGATTTAAAAGTTTAACGAAAAGTTTTATTTTTATGATTTACAACAAATGTTCATAATATTGACTCACAAGTATTGAGCTCGCCAGCCCGCCCGAAAACGGATTTACATAATTGTCAAACGAAAAGTTAGTAGCGCTCCTTTGGAAGTCGCGCTAGACAAACATTCAAGTGAGAGAAAAAAAAATTAGGTGATCTCAGCTGTGACTGAACGTCACAAAGCAACGTGGAAACCTGTACCATAATAAATTCTTATAATTTTTATTATATTAAAAAGAAATGGCGAAGCTTAAATTTAATATACTGAACTGGAATTTAAAAATAAAAACGTTAACAATAATTTATGTATAGTGCAGAAAGTATACCATAGTAATGTGCGCAAGTAAATTTTACCAGAAGTTTCACCATATTTTGTTTTATTTATTAAATTTTCATTAATAATTTGTTAAAAAAAAGTGGTGTTCCGTTATCAAACTTTGTATAATACTAAAAAAAAAAAAAAAAAATTAAGTTGAAGAAATTTTCATTAAAATTTCTATTTATGCAATCATAACTTTTAGAAACTTTTTGTATAGGTAATTTATGAGCACATTAAATTTAAGTTTCATGTATGTACACAAAGAAACCCGTATAAGAAAAGTTTGAAAGTTTTTGCATTTTTTTTTACTGATTTTGTACAATTTTTGAAACTTGAGTTTATATGATTTTGAAATTTTCTTTAAAAGACTTAAGAGTGAAGAAAATTTGTTGAATTCTTTTTTTTTTACTTTTTTTGAAAATGGGCTTTATATAGCAAAATGGTTAACACTTGCAAACACTTTGGTAAAACTTATCTGCACACTACTGTGTCTAAATAGTAGCGCTTTTTTCTCAAATCTAGCTGTGAACAGATATTACTAATGCATATATATATTCATATACTACAGGCCTTTTTACTAACTAGGAGGTAATTAAGAAGTTAAAATAAATACATATGTCGATACATACAATAATAAAATATACATATGTACATATGTGTGCTCAAGATGCATACATACATATGTACATGCATGCATAAGTTCATATATAAATACTACATATATTGCTGTTAAAAATATGGATGTTGGAATATAGTATTTTAATTTTAAGCCGATATTTAAACAAATACGTTGTATTTACAACTACAATAAAAGCAACATACATATATGTATGTACATATATGCATCCTTAAATAGGTATAAACATACATACCAGGGACGGTAATCATTATAAGTTAAATAATATAAATCAGCATTTAATCATTATTCTTGGGTTTTTATTTTTTCGCTCAAGAATAATGATTATGTTTTGATTTTTATTTGTTCGCTCAAGAATAATGATTATGTTTCGATTTTTATTTTTATGTTTTGATTTTTATTTTTTTCCCCTTAAGAATAATGATTATTTTCGGATTTTTATTTTTACGCTCAAGAATAATACTCAGTAACCCATTTTGACTTTTTCCATAATATTTAATGACTCTCAGCTATTTCTTTTTTCAATAAAGATTTTTCATTTGTGCTAAATTCACGTTTTTGTATGTACCTGGTACAGGAAATGTTTTGGTACAAACGAATCGAACACATTTATTCCAAGATTCTTTGTATATAGTTTTACGAGCCCCAGCCGGACCTTAATCCGATGGACCATAAAATTTATAGTATATATATATAGTATAAATTGTGATTCTGGAGACTATGGCTTGCACTACTCGACATCCAGTGGAAAATTTGACAATGCATGAGCTGCGCACTGCAAATGGAAGCCATTTCAAACCAGTTGTTCTACAGTTTGCAGCCTCTGAACTACCCAATAAATAAATAAAAAAAAAAGTTTTAAAAAATATTCACTGGTCTTCATTTTATTAGTCAAAACCCATGTAACGAAACATTTGCTAGTAGCAAGTATATACATAAATACATACAAAATAAAGTTGCTATGCAATGATGATACTCCATTTTTATAATGTATATGTAACAGGAGAAGTTAAAGTTCTGATGAAGCTCTAAAATTTAAGTCCAAATTATACATACGTACTGCATTTAGTACAAAATGTGAAATAAAAAAGCTTAAGTGAAAATATTATGGAAAAAGTCAAAATGGGTTACTGAGAATTATTCATGAGCGTAAAAATAAAAATCGGAAAATAATCATTATTCTTACGCGAAAAAAATAAAAATCAAAACATAATCATTATTCTTGAGCGAAAAAATAAAAATAAAAAAATAATCATTATACTTGAGCGAAAAAATAAAACTTAAATTTTAATCATTATTTTTATTTTTAATTGGAAAAACTCGTAAAATAAAAATCGGTGTAGATTATGGTTAAATACCTAAAAACAACTAATTGCGTATACTTAAAAGTCTTATGCGACGCTTAAAACATAATGATTTTTTTGACTGAAATTTGAAAAATAATTATTATTTTCCGTCCCTGATGCATACATACATACAATGTATGTACGTGTATAAATAATATACCTGCGTCTACATAGTCATGCCGGAAAGTTGCTTGCAGACAAAATCAATCACAGAAAATATATAACCATTTTCGTATATATAACACCCATATATAGGGTGATCCATTTATACTTTTTTTCATTTGTTTTATTTTTTTTCTTTGTGATTCTTGGAAGCCAACATTACTAGCCTAATTCGCGAAATACCGCGACGTCGAGATGGATCACCCTAAATAAATGTACCTATGTATGTACATACAAACAAGCATTCATATGTACATATATACAAACATGCATAAATGCATAATTATTTAAAACTTACTGCATAGAGCATATACTATAAATTAAATATACATATGTACATACATATATCCAAACTTTTTTCTGCCTTTTTAGAATAAAATCGTTTTTAATTAAATTTTATTTAGACGTTTAGAATTCCAACTAAGATTACTTTAAATTTATTTCAGCCAGAGAAAAAACATTTTGAATATATGCAAGTTTCCAGTAATATACTATATCGATAAATACATATGTACATACATAGTAAGTAGATATAACAGAAAACCCTTTGTCAAAATCTCTGAAATTTTAAATGTGTTGCCATTTAATTTGCAAAAGCTACGCCTTTATGTTAAGTATAGTTTATTAAATACCCGTTCAATTGTATTATACAACAAGCTACGCTTTAAGTAAGTAATTGAAATAGTTGAAAACAAATATATTTATGTATAATCTAAAAAATAAACAAATAAATATATATTTCTTTCACCCGAGAATTCAGTATCTGCATACTATATATTATTTTCTTTCTGACTTTTGATGTACATATTAGGAATGTGAAGCTTCCCTCAAGCATAAAACCGAAATGCTAGCAAAGTTGGAGAGTCAAAAGGAAGATATGGCTAGCACTATAACGCAGCTGGAAAAAAAGTAAGCATTTTTTGAACCGGCGGTATTTGAGAGAGTGTGAAATTGTAAGCGAAGAAAAGATTGCGAGTCTACGAGGTATAAAAATTCCAAAATTTGTGCACAGCTTTCTCTTAAAAAATTAGTATACAAAGCTAAATAACATCAAGTTCGGAGGGAATCATTCATTCTCGGAAAATTGTTACTATCGAAATATATTTTGTTCAGAGCATGAACGTTGTTTTTGTATTTGGAAATTATATCTAGGTGAATCCAAATCTAATATACATATATTTTACATTTGGCTTTAGCTCCATTTAAAAATGGAGAAGCCCTCTTTTCTCTACGTTTTTAGTAATATTAAGGCAAATTGATGTTGGTAGAACAGCTGAATTGGCAGCTGAAAAAATGCCAAAAGCAAAACCGAAATACATGTCATATTATAATTTTTGATGTTATTCCTATGAATCGGTAATAATTTCTTTATAAAGTACAAACAATAATTCAAAACTTTAATAAAACTTATATGCATCTTACTTTAATAATAATACATATACATAGCTTAGTCTTTGGGCCGCGCTTCTCCTACCAATTGTAGTGTGCGTCTTTATAGTCTACCACAAATGGAGGGACTTTCAATTTTGTGCCGACTCCGAATGGAAGATGTATTTTATGAGAAGCTTTTTCAAGGCAAAAATACCCGCTCGCAGGTTTGTTATTGCCTGCTGTTTTTTATGTTTTAGATTTTATTTGACCTGGCAGAGATTCGAACTTCGAACCCAGGGGCATATCGGATAATAAAATAAGTAGGTGGAAGCATTCAAAACCATGTACCTAATAAGGAAACATATCACACCTCTTTGGTTTTGCATATACCTACCAAACACCCTGTATATAGTACATACATATAACTTCATTTAATTGTATAGATATTATTAGTAAAAGGAAATAAATTGAAAATCTCACGTGAACAGATCCGGTTGTCTGAAATAAACTCGCACAGCACTTATTCCTGCAAGTTGAATATGAATGGAAATTTAGAATAATCTCTTATTAAAAACGCAGTACATACCATTCATGTTGTTGAGTAATACTATGTACATATATGTAATTTAATAATTTGGCGCAGTGTTTGGCCGAACTTCTTCATTTGTGGTCGTTCCAAATTACATCCTAAAAAGTTTTTACTTTTTTCTTTTCTTTCACACCAAGGATAAAATGTTTAGATAGTCGTTTCTCTTCATAACTGCCGTTAGATGAATTCGGCTCTTAGAAGCATCGCGCTCTTGTTGCGACAGGTACTAAAACCGTGTTATTGTTAGTTAGATGTTATTTGTTTGTGTCCTATAAAAATATACTGCTAAACACCTTAGCGTAGGCCTGCCGTTGTGAGTAAAATGGGCATTAAGATGCAGATCAAAAATAAAGAAGTTAAAGCCATAAAGAAGTTAAAGACAACGGAACTCGGTTACAATTCATACTTAAAATCATCATTGTTTTCTTTGATATGTTTTTTGTAATTATGTATGTATGTATGTATGCACATACATCCAAAATTTGCTAGTTCAACTAAAGGACCGTTTTTTTGTTAAAGAAACTTATTATTTTCTTTACGTCACGGCCACATAATTTCACACTTTCGAAAAATAATTCGCATTAATATTTATAAAGCCAGCTTCTTTTTTATGTACGTCCTATAATGAATTCGATGTGCAAAAATATATCTATAAATTGTAAGAAAACATGAACCAATTGGTTCATGGCAAGGAAATATAAAAACTATTTCTCAATTTATGGAAATAACTTGCTCACATGGAATTGGTTATAGACCATGATTCAATTATAAATAATAACAATATAATTATAATAATTGAATCATGGTGATAGACCTGAAAATATATTTTTATTTCGTTTATTAATTCATAACACTTCTCTCTACTTCACAAACAGATGGGATACTGATAAATCGAATTTAAGTGAAGTATTACGGAACACTTCACAAACCCTCTCGACTCAGGTGACAGCGTCCGAGGAGCGTGCCGCACGTGCCGAAGCTGAATCGCGTATAGAACGAGAATGGCGGATTTCATTGCAGGAGAAAGAAGTAAAATTAAAGGAGAAAATTAGTAACCTGCAAACTTGTGTTAAAGAGCTTAACGATGACGTCCAGCACAATTCAAAATTGCGCGCAGAACTTGACAAAATGCGCACACAATGGACAGAGGCACAAACGACACTGGAAGAATTGGGCATACAGTTAAGCGTCAGCATATTGAAGGTGTCTGAGTTGGAACAACGCGAAAGGAGACAGCAGCAGCTCCGCTCGTCTGACCTATCGTTGCAGTCGCCTTCTGAAGTGGCCAGTGCTGGTATTTGGGCGCCAGATTCTATAGCTACACATTGCACTGCGTGTAAAAAAGATTTCAGTTTGACGCGACGTAAGCATCACTGTCGTAGTTGCGGTGAGATTTTTTGCAATTCATGTTCGGAGCATACATTGGCGCTACTTACGGATCAAGGGCATTTAGGGAAGCCGGTGCGTGTATGCGATCACTGCTATGAGACAAATAAATGACGTCGCCTATTAAATGGCAATTTCACAAACTTGCATTAATGTAACTGGAACCGAACGAGTATGGTTATATAGTAGCAACATTATAGTAGCTATGTATGTATGTAAGCGTTTATTGTATGAACGCATGTATGTACGTGTATATACATATACTTTCATACGTATGTACATACATACATACATATATATGTATACAGGACTCAATATGTATTTGTGTAAAATGCCCCTATGCCTACATACATATGTACATCCTTACATATGTATCCTAAAATAAATAAGGCATTAAGTATTGCCACTCTATACATGGTGGTATTTAAATAGAACGAATTATTTTCAAATGTGTACAAATAAAATGGTTTGCCGCAAAAATACAAATGTACTCATACCGTACTATCCTATGCATATATTAACTTTTTAAAGTATAAAGCGGTCATGCTCATATTTTAAAGCTATACTCTCAGATCTGCATGCACATACATACATACATATTATGTGTATTGAAATATTTATTACTTTTCATAAAAATATATAAAAAGAAAAAAAAAATATTTCTTCGTTTTATGCGTTTTCTTATTAATTAATTTATGAAGTACATATGTATGTATGTAGGTTCATGAACGAATTACTACTATTCAAGCTTTCAGCCAATCGATTATCGCATTTGTAAAAAAAATATTTCACTATAAGTTTTTCGGTAAATTGTCAACGATTTTAACGTATGTATGCGTTCGCGATTTGTCCAAAAAATTTGCAAGGAAGGGGAAATTGAGAGCGCAAAATGACATTTCATTTTGAGGGGAAGTTGCAAATTCTTGCTGGACAAATTTTACCCAGCACAAATTTGCAAGCTAGAAAACAGCTGATCAAAAGCTATATGAGTGTTAAACATGCAAGATACAGGTAAATGTTCGTTCGGTTAAGTTTCGTTAGTGAAATGTTTCAGGAAAACGCTAATGCAGTGTTTTTCATTTTGCATATTTCGATGCGGACAAGAATTCAAGTTTCTGCAAATTTTGCGTTCGCGTAAAAATTTTTAAAAATCTCTCTTTGCGAGAGAATATTCCAAAATTCTGAAAAATTTCGTTGCTGGATAATTCTTGCTGAACTTTTACACGAACAGATCTAATAATTAGTTATTTACCCAGGAATATGTATATAAATTTTCTGACACAGTACACGGGAGTGGGAAAGAGAATAACTTAAAACACAAAAAAAAAAATTTTTTCTGACAGCATTTTGACCGACCTAGGCTATGCACTTAGCGTCCTAATATCCATATGTGTGGAAATGTCATTTCTGATTTCAACCTTTTTAATCAACGTTTTAAGAAATTAAAATTTCAGGGGCAAATATATAGACAAAGTTTTGATTTTAGACACGTATTTTTCACAGACAGTGTTCGGCATTTTCTTTCATATAAAAAAAGGTTTCTTTCATGTTTTAAAAAAACTTTTAAATTATTTTTCAAATTAAACTTTATTTTACTTACTCTTTTTCTTCTTTTCATTAAATTTACTCTTTATGGCATAAGCGATTAAATACAATTGTTTAGAACTGTTATTTTCAAAAGCTTTCTTGACCTGAAAATTACTTTTTATGTTCTCTCGACGTGTTTTTTATGAAGTCATCGTTAATTAATAAGTCATCTCCATTAAGAGAAATATTATTTTTCTGTGCCCAATGTTGAAGGGTTCGAATAGCAGGTAGCGGAAATTGTTTTTCTTTAAGGAGTCTATAAGCTTTTGCACTGACTGAATATAGAGTTATAGAGTTTGCAATGTCTGTTTCCGACCAGACTTGGCGTTTGTTGCCGCTTTTTATTTTTTTTATTTGTCCTTCGGTAAAAATTTCCATAAGCCTTTCCTCCATATTCGTTTTTGCAAACTCTGCCTTTGTCAATTTTTTTTGCAGTACTTTTTTTTCATCGTTGTATTTTTGTTCCAAGTAACTCAATTTTTCTTGAAGTACAAAATTTTCTTGTTTTAATTCGTTTCTTGAAATAAATACAAATTCATTAACATTATACATTAACTCATAAGTGATTACTAAATTAAACTTACATCTCCTTTTGGAATAAATTCAGTTGAGCAGAAGGCGCAGTATTGTCTGTTGTGGGCAATATTTTTATATCTATTGGCGTGGACAACGCATTCGATATTTGGATACGTTCTTCGCATGCATTTGTTGCGGAATCTTCGTCTACCTCTATATTTGGCCTTAATCTCGAGCTCGTTGGTAAATCGCTTAGAATATTTCTAATTATCTCTTTTCTTTTTTCCTCTTTCAGCCTTTTTAACTCCTCTTCATCTTCGGGTGATACAGACGTGTATATACATGGAACGGCGTCAGGCCGTAAATACCTTTTCTTTTGTAGTCCTTTAAAAGAAAAAATACAAATCATACAACTAAATAAAAATGTTGAAACGAGGCAATTCTTACCCATTTCGAAAGCGTAATGCCCTTCAATATCTACCTCTTTGAAATGATCGTTACAAATTCTCCACGTTTTAGGGTTATATTTTATAGATCGCCGGCAAAACTGCAACCATTTTTCGCGCAGTTTCGGATCCTTAGGGAAATTGAAAAAAGATTTTTTTTCCGACGGATCCCTGCGTTGGTTTACACAATTCCACACCGCGCACTGCATTGGGATTTTTTTCTTATATCTATGTATATTCCTTCACTTGCGGATGGTTAATAATTCATGTATATTATTTTAATGGTGGAACGTTTTTTATATGCTTAACTTTTCTTGGCGTTTATTAATGTAGTTTGTTTACAAATCGTCATTATACTCGACCGTGGGTATGTCTCAAAAGTATGTTTCGTCCCAAACACCAGTTGTTGCTAACATACGTTCTTCACTAGCGACGAATTCTCGCATACTTTTTGCGAGCGAGATAGAGTTTGGTTCAGTGAGCATTTTGAAAGCATACTTTTTCACTTGCAACTTGCAAGTAAGAAGGCTCGTGTTCTGCGCCCTATTCTAATTCCAAAGGCACTCAGAGGCGATACGCTCATCACCTTGTTAAATTGACCTTGGACATCACGCTACCTTTTTGTTCCTATTTTTTACAACTCTGTGCCAAAGAAATTGTAAAAGCAGAAACCAAATTACAAACTATTTGCTGCAGATCGCAAAAGCAGTAAGCAAAATTGGTTGCAAAGAAAGGTTAGTGTTTTTTTTTTTACAAAACTGTTTACGTGTGTTGCAGAAATATGGCGGATTTTAAATAAATTATTTTTTACAAAGGTTTCTTTACAGCCAATTTATTCGGCATAGAAATATTGGAAATTGTCGATGCAGGCTTCCTAAACCCTGCAAATATGCTTATGGTTTATGTTCTAATAGATTAAACCCGACAAATCGATTTTGTCTGCAAAAGCGAGCGGTTGACTTTCTGGGACAAAAGCAGGAATAGTGCAGCGGAAGTTTGTAAGAGCGTATTTGTGGAGAAATGGAGAAAAGCGATCATATTTCGGTAACCTTGTCCGGCGCAGGTGTCGGTGGTAGTGAAGAAGATGGTCTCACTACAAAACAGCCCCTACGACGAAGCTTCCGAAGGGTGGGTATATATTTGTAAACTTCATACTGGCTCTTTTGAACGGCAATGACTTAACTTTTCTCTTTCTGATACTTTTCTTAGTCCTGGAATCAGCTGCCTCGCTGCCAGCGAAACCTTATCATAGGAGGTGTGATGGCAGCATGTTTTACATTAATTCTTATTATGCCGTATGATGCTCATAACGACAAAACCGTACGTCTAAATGGTGGTATTTCGTTCCGTGGAAGTCGGGAAGCAGGCTTGCTACACAATGAACCTCTTCCACTCAAAACAATGAACGGTGACGAGCATCTTAATAACATAAATAACGCATTGTCAGATATTGTTCAGGCACCTTTGCCTTTGCCCAATGATAAGGCAATAGAATTCAAAGACGTAAGTAGTTAACATAAGTACAAAAATGTATACATACATGTGGGCGTAAGTGAGTATAAAATATAAAATGTATAAATCTAAATTAACGCTACGCAACAACCTTTATAAAAATGTCAAAAATAAGACTCCTAGATTCTTATTTTGGTGGGCTATCTGCTTGCCAAACCGGGTTCAGGGTTTCGAAAATATCTTTAAATTGGTTATCTAACAACCATCTCACTTCTTATTTGAAAGGAAACCAAATTAGTTAAATTTTGTGTTAATTCTAACCTAAATCTTATTTCATTATTTGTTTAAATCAGCAAATGAGGTAATATTTCGATAAAAAACTTCGGCGATCGACTCAGGGCACGTCGATTATTCAGAAATTATATTACTAAATGTTAAACATTGTTTTGGTTTGAATGCCCAATTAAAACTTGCAATAGTGTTCGAATCGAACAAACACTGTATCCACTAACTTGTACCAAATCGTCTGATAGTCTACAATAACAATAACATTGCCCAAAAGTGCCTCTGTTCGAAACTTTAAACGTACACTTTAAGTGCAACACGAACGCTGAATTGGAGATGAAATGTGCTCAGGATCGACATTTTATCTTATCAAATATTACTACTCAGTAATAAGTGATGCAATCGGGCAATCAAATAAGTTAAAAATACTGAAATCAAATACGAATAAGAAAATGGGCATGCCGAACTGATAAGTAGGTCTCTAATGTTTATTAAACTTTTTAAATACATATTTATTTAACAAAAAAAAGTAACTTTTTTAAGATATGTAGAGAATTCACAAGCCGTGTTATTTGTCGTATTTCTATAGACCGCTATTGAAATAATAGTTGAACGCGAGAACGCACTGTGCTATTTCAATTACTATTGTATGTGGCATTGAAGCAAATAATCAGCAATAAATCGCTTATCGGCTCCTATGAAAAATTTATTCGCGTATTTCTATTTGACCTTCATTTTTTCTTGTTCACACAAAAATAAACCTCAAATGATGATAAACATAAAAAGATGATCGAATATCACACTAACCATACCTTTCAGAGTTTTATTGGAATACGAAAATTTAACATGTGAAACAAAAACAACAAGTTTACAACTGTTCTATTCCGACAACACAATACGACAAGTCATACGGCTTGTGAACTCCCTAATGTCTATTTTTTCTGAAGACACATTTTGGTCTCGTAAATAATTGTGATACAACAATTATTTTTAATAACTCCTTCACACCTGAGACTCATACTCTTCATGAGTTTTTGACATTTGGTTTAAGGTATGACCGTCTTCTGGGTGAACCTTGGGTTATATTCATAGCATTTAAGACGATGTATAAAGATTCTACAATTTTGTCTTATCCGAGTTACATTTGTTTCGTCACTCCATAACACGTTTACCCAGAAATTTGCAATATTTTTTTAAAATTAGATACCAACATTTTTTACGAATAATTATGCCAATATAAATTTTAAATAATAATTTTAATTATCTTTAAAATATGGATTATATTAAAAAAATCCCCACATTAAAAAAACTAAATTTAAGGATTACAGTAGCAGATACAAAACAAAAAAAAAAACAACTTTTTAGATCTTCGAAATGAAAATTTCACAAAATTGGTGTTCTGCTAAGAACACGGGGTTGGCTTCACTTTACATACACTTTTTATTTTCTTATAGTGTATAAACTCGTACACCGAATTGCACTAAAAATGGCTCTATAAAAAAAATTTGCTGAAATCCTTGAATTTATAGGTGAATCTTGAAAAGTTATACGCAACATTCCTCTGGCTGGCATTGTCGGAGTTTGATCTACCAGACTTATTTTTTGAAGTTGTATTTTTGGTAATTTTTTAGAGGTTGTCTATAGATACATATGTATACGTATGGCTGGCCTAGAGGGTTGGCAAGGGTATTGTCAGAAACTTTTCTCTTTCCCTTTAGTAGGATGGCAGGGGCCACGCCCACTTCCTCTCCGTCCACCACTTAATTGAAACGCAAAGTAAAGTTTCTCGCAAGCTCTTTAAACATGTGTTCAATTTTTTTAAGAAACGACTTTTTTATAGCATTTACATATGTGTCCATGTATTTTAGGCCAAGAACGTTGATGATGATATTGAAACTGTAGCAAAATTAGTGGAAAGACAGAAGTCAAACTTCTTACAGGGGCCTTTAGTTGAAGTGCGCAATAAAATCAGTATACCAGAAATCAGTTTAACTGACAATCGCATCGAAAGCCCCACCGCTGATGTTCAAACGGGCACCGCAGATGATGAGCGTGCTGCTTTGGAAGCAGCTGTGCAGAACCCTCTGTTGGTGCCAGGCACCGATAGCATTTCAATTACAGATTATGTCAATGGTATGGATAGTAATACTTTACCACAAAAACAACATTTCCACGGCGCCACAAATGAGCGACAAACTGCTGTTGTAGCGGCCTTCAAGCATTCATGGAACGGTTATAAAAAGTATGCCTGGGGTCATGACAACTTGAAACCTTTATCGCAAGGTTCGCATGATTGGTTCGGCTTGGGTTTGACTATCGTTGACTCGTTGGACACGATGTATATAATGGGTTTGGAGGATGGTATGTTATATTCATATCTGCATATTTTATCACAAATATTAAGTATTTTTGTATTTCTCTTTCGCAGAGTTTAATGAGGGTCGCGAGTGGGTAAATAATTTCCTAACATTTGACATCAATCGTGATGTCAATTTGTTTGAGGTGACAATACGTGTACTAGGTGGCCTGATGTCTGCTTTCCATTTGAGTGGTGACAAAATGTTCTTGAGCAAATCGGTGAGTGTTAATTGTAATATGCATTACTTATATGTATGGTTCCACTTTTAATTTCTTGTCTTATTAACAGATTGAATTGGGTAATCGATTACTGCCGTGTTACCTTTCCACTTCTGGCATACCATTTTCGGATGTAAATCTTGCTTCAATGTCGGCACATTCACCCAAGTGGTCACCTGACAGCTCAACTAGCGAGGTTACTACCATACAATTAGAGTTTCGTGATCTTAGCCGCTCTGCTAAGATTCCTATTTATGAGAAAGTATGCACACAAGTTTATAAAAACATAAAACTTGTATAATTTTTTTGTACTTGTACATCTTACTAGGTATCCCATGAAGTTAATAAGAAGGTGCATGCGTTGGAGAAACCCAGTGGGCTTGTACCAATATTTATAAATGCCAACACAGGCACATTTAGGAACTATGCTACAATATCGTTGGGCGCTCGTGGCGACTCCTATTATGAATATCTTTTAAAACAGTGGCTACAGACTGGACGCAAAAAAGATGACTTGTAAGTATTGAAAAAATGTATAAACGTCTGTACATTTTGTTGTAAATTTTTACAAGTAATTTCATTTTATCGAGAAGAAAGCTGATGGGATAGCTTAAACAAATAGGCGCTGTACTCATAACTGCTTGTAAATTTCCACATTTCTTATTGCAGTCTTATTGTCGACTATATACATGCCATTGACGGCGTGTTAACGAAGTTGTTGCGTCGTACACCGAAAGAACAGCATGTCTACATTGGCGAATTAATCAATGGGAAAGACTTCAAACCAAAAATGGATCATCTTACTTGCTATCTACCCGGCACTCTACTTTTGGGTCATAAATTTGGTATGCCTACCTCGCACTTTTCGTTGGCCCGAGATCTTCTTGAGACTTGCTACCAAACATATATGCGTCAACCCACACAGCTGGCGCCAGAAATATCCTACTTTGCGCTAACGCCGAATGAAGAGCAAGAAATTTACGTGAAACCCAATGATGCGCATAATCTTTTGCGTCCCGAATTCGTAGAGAGCCTCTACTATTTCTATGCATTGACAGGTAATCGTACCTATCAGGATATGGGTTGGAATATTTTCCAAGCTTTCGAGAAACACACCAAAGTGGCATACGGCTACACTTCGATCGGTAATGTTAAGCACATCTTTAACACAAGGCTGCGTGATATGATGGAGAGTTTTTGGTTGAGTGAAACACTCAAATATTTCTACCTCTTGTTCAGTGACAACCGAAAGGAAATCGATTTGGATAAGTGGGTATTCAATTCGGAAGCACATCTGTTGCCTTTAAGGAATCATTAAGTTCATAAATACTAGCATGTGGGTAGTGCTATACGTGATTTTCAAATGAATTTATGTACGTACACATAATCAGTACATAGCGAATCGAATTGAGTGCCTCACTCAATATAATGTAAATATTTACACTTATTTATAAATTTTTACCATTCAAATTGAATTTTTCGCATGACAGCAAACTTTGGTTTTGTACCACAAGCGTAACGCCTTGAAACGTTACGAAATAGAAATGTATTATTGCACTCGTTAGTGTACATAAGCGTTTTGCGCTTAGAAAACAACTATTTTGAAAAACATTTATGTATATTTATAGACAATTTTATTTATTACTATTTATAATTATTTTTTTAGCAATAATTTACTGAAACAATATTAATGACAAGTAAAACAAACAGCTCTCTAGAACTTCAGGAAGTAATTGTGAAATATATCAAAACTACGTATAATAGAATGCCAAAAATTACTTGAATACAAAAAAAATATTTAAATAAGTAAAAAGTGTCAAGACTCAAGAGACGACTAATTTATGTATATATCTAGTGCGTATATAGTGCCTATGTTCATACATAGTTGCTCTCAATAACAATCTCTTTCGCAAAAAAAAATTATAATATAGTTACAACCTTCGTACATACATACATATGTATGTATTTGTGTATGACGGCCTTTTCCTGCTCTTGTTTTCAAAAATTTATCACAGTAAAGAAATTTGCGATTTTATTTGCGGAGTAAATTAAATTGATTTATAATTTTTCAACTAAAAACCCTTTTTATGTAACGCAAGCACGATTTTCGAGATTTTCCAACGGTCATATTTAGGAAAAATGGTGCTTACCAAGCTTCAATTTAAAAAAATATACATATGTATATACAATATATATTAAACTTTGCGTTGTTTAAAATCCATCTTTAATTTTAATTCCGCTAGTAATTAAGAAAACTTTATATTTTTGTTTAAATGTATATATCCGATTTAGTGATTTGATTCGTCGACCAAATTAAAAAAAAAATGGATTTGTAACATGCATTTGATTTTCCGATTTAACGATAAATCACAACTGACAATGATGCCATTGCGCTTATTTATCCATAATTAGAAAAATACGTACATATGTATACGAGAATTATATGCTTTTAGTTTTCGTTTATTTGATAAACGTACATTTTTCGTTCTAAACTCCAAAAGAATTTATCCAAAAACTGCTTGCTTAAACCCTTTTATATGATTATGTATTTTACACATGCAAATCAGAGGCGTTCAGGAATGCAGTCTTTTAATTATTTTTGTTAGTCTAAGGCCAAAAAATTAACCTTTATTCTCATTTTTGATTTATGCTCCATAAATCATTTTTTATAAGTCACCTGATTTCAGCAATTGTATTGTATTTTTTTACTCGTATTTTGTTAGTAATTTTATTGCAGCTTTTCGAATTGTAATTCCAAAAAATTCGTAATTTTTTATACTTTCAGAGTGTTTTGTACGTTTTTTTCTTGTTAAAAATAGAAATTGTCTGTAAAAATCACAATATTTCGTATCTTGTTTTTAAATTTAGGTTAAAATTTTGAAATTTTTGAAGAAAATAATAATTTCTTCTAAATTTTGTGTAATGTTAGAAACTTGGTTAGATCATTTTTATTCAAAATTTTTCTTCACAATTTTTAATATAAAATATTTATTCAAAATTTTAATTTTGGGGCGGAGTTGAATTTTATTATTCACCTAAGACAAAAAAAGGCTAAGTAATCATAAACAACAGCAAAGGCAAATAACTTCAATTTTGCAGTCTTTGAGCAAATACATATGTGATTCTTTAGCTACAGTTAAAAAGTGTCCGTCAATGAATGTGCCTTCAGCGATTTAAAGTAACAAAGGCTGCATTCTTTAACATCTATTATGAATAGCTACTTCATAATTTTGTTTTATGTACATGTTAGGTAACGAGCGTAAAAGCATACATACATACATATCGTGTAATGTGATAGCGAACACGTCGTTAAAGTCAAATAAATCATACAAATCGGTTAATTTTGGATATTAAATCACACTCACATTTTGGCAGGCTAATCTATTTAATTTTCTGTATTTTGGTTTTTTCCCGAATTTCCGACAGGGTGGCAATTTCATGTACATATACATATTTTCCGTCATACCTTGTCAAATTTGGTTTTCTGACATACGGGTTACGGCCATCTTCAGTGTCGTTTACGGCACAACGCCGAAACTGGTATGTCACAAAACCAAATTTGACAAGGGATGACGGAAAATCGTTCCAATATACTACATACATATGTACATCATATTTAATTTTCCTTTATTTAATTTCTAATATTCTTCAATTACCACAGAACTGTATATTAAAAGAAAAACCAAAAAAAGAGTTTTTAACTTTGAAGAGTTTAGAACATTTTTTTAAATCGTTATAAATTTTGTGTATATTGAAACTTGTCTTCTTTTGTTTGAGAATTTTTTTTAATTGAAAAATATAATAAATTAAATAACAATTTAAAAAAATTAAAAGTAATTTTTAGTCATTTAAAACTTCGGCTTAATTACATTTAAATTGGTTTAGATTTTTTTTAGATTATCTACGCAGTTTTAAACTTTAGTAAACATTAAATTTTTATTAGAAACATAACTGTTTTTGAATTAAAAAATTAAAAGGACTAAAATAAAGCAAAAAAAAAATTGTCGATTTCGAAAGATAAAAGATTTAAAAAACTTGACGCTCTTACTAAGTATACAGTTAAGTATTTGGCCGAAATTGTGCTACCTCTTGTGGTGAGCAAGTTTATTTAATAAAATAATTTTTTATAAATTATCAAAATGTGGGTGTCAAAAATATGATAAGCCGTATATACAAGTACATATGTACATGCTATGCATGAGACCGCTGGTAGCTATTACTCGTATTATGTATGCGCAATCGAAAAATTTATATTATAAATATAACGTTTGTGAAACTTAACGTTTTCGAAATCATACAGTCATTACCATGACAGCTAGAGATATATTTAAAAAGAGGAATGCATTGATCGCAGTTCACAACACTTCAGCCAGTCCCAGGACCTCCAGAAAGCTAGCCATGTCCGTCCTAAGGTCCTCCCACGTGTACATGTCACAGCTTCCCACTCCATGAGCAAATGCTGTGGAGTCTCCCTGACCGATTTACACAAGCGACAAAGCTCGCTCGACCAGATTCGCGAAGTTATGCAGTGACCCGTCAGTATGCCTGCAATGGTTCTCAATCCCTTCTTGCGAAGATCCGTGAGCAGCTTAGATTATACTCTCAAGAAAAAAGCTTGGATCACCATGATAAAAACATTACAGTGCGTCGGCCATGATTTATTTATTCAATTTTCTCAACTTTATAAAATTGAAATTTCGAGAGCTTTGCAAATGGCAAGCGAAGGAAAATATTCAAATTTTTTTTCTTTAAAAGTGTTAGTGAGCCAAGGCACATTTAATTGGTAGCAGCCAAGGTACATTCAATAGGTAGCAGCAGTAGAAAAATTGAAAAAAAAAATTTGAGCTCTGTATATTTTGTTTTTGCTTTTAAAAGCTAAACTTTCAAAAATATTTTATCAACTACCTTGAATTGTACTGAAAGCATTCTTATCACAACGAAATTCAAAATTTGACAATTCAAATTAAAATAAAATATGAAAAAAGTTCAAAAAAAAAAAGTTTGCTGCGGCTACCTATTTGATGTGCCTTGGATACGAGTACATTGCATTTTTTTTATTACAAAAAAGGTTGATTATCAAGTAGCCTCAACTTCAGTTACGTGGACTTCAAAACGTCATTTTTTATCACTTTGCTTTTTCGGGCAAGAACTAACGAAAATGTTGTATTAGATTCTTAAAAGCAGCATGTAATTTGGGTCAATGTTATTTTGTTGGCAAACAGGTTTCTATCTATTCGATTTGGAACTGCTTCCTACAGTTTGGTTGGTTGGTTGGTTTTCCAAACGACTACAACCGTTTCATCGAAGCTGAGTATATTCAATTTTTCTTGACTTTTACTCTTTCGATTACCCTTTTGGCTTTGGTATATTTCGGTGAAATATCTCCGGAATCCGGTCGAGCACACAATTAATTTGGGATTGATATCGAATCCGAGAAAAAAGAAAACGTTGAAGAACCAAATTTTTTTTTTTTTTTTCTCTGGAATTCGTGGAGCTCTTTGGAACTTTTAATAACACTTTCACTTGTAAATTATAGTTTCAAGATTTTTAGATAAATAGTAAGTCCGCCCAAATACTATGAAATATTTATAGAGTCTCTGATGAGTACGCTATGTATGTATGTATGTATTGAAAAAACCCCTATTCTTACGACCATGACAAGACATCAGATTATTTAAAAAAAGATGTCCAAAAATTTGCACCTTACAAATGTTATATAAACAAAGTGTGCCCCAATGCCTAACTATCAAAAACAATATTTCTTTCTATTTTAAGCGCCTAACAAATACGCAAACGGTTGTAAACTTATTCATTATAAAAAAAATTGTTTCGAAAAAGCTAAATTAATGTTCTTTGATATTGAATGTTCTATATATTATAGGGATATCAGCCTTTTATAATCCGATTAATATTTATTAAAATGGAGATATTACTTATAATAAGAATAGTTTAAAAAATAATTATTATGTAAATTCTTATTATTTTTTAATTTGTTTTTTTTTTTGTTTTGACAAATAATCGCATGAATTTAAAAATTGTGTTGTGTTTCTGATTGTTTTCCTATTTTAAAAACGAAAATTACTTAACATTTATAAATATATTTAAAATATAAAGTTGTCTAATACAATTTAAAATTATTGTGTTTTATTGAGAAAGTTATTTACTATGGCTTACTGTCAAACCATTCGATTTCGAAGTTAATAACTATTAGGAACTAATTACTTGTGTCGTAAAATGTCTTAAAGATTTAAACGCATACAAATTTTCGGCTGCCTAAAATTCAAGATTGATAAATAAGAGATTGCGTCAAATGACGTCACATAGGCAAAGTTTCTTTAAAATTCCAACACGAGTGAAGTGAATATTTGGTGTTCTATAATTTTAAAGGTTTAATTAAAGTTTTTAATTAAATTTTTATTTTATTCGAACTTATAAAGCAATTCTCCAATCAAAATGAGAATACGTTATTGCAGGTGAGACGTACATGCGCAGATCGTAAATTATTTAAATCTCTTCTATATCAATCTTGCCTAAAATTTATTTTTGTTGTTTTTATTGCGGCTGCGTTCGAGATGTCAATCACAACTGCAGAGTTGCCAATGGGCCAAAGTATTACGTTCTGCGCGATTTTCTAGCAAAACATGCAACACGCCGAGCGATCGAGCAGGTATTTTGTGCATAAATATTGCGCGTAATAAAAATCAGAGCAATTTGTACAGCAAGTTGTGCAAAATGAGAGGCCCGTAGCGTCAATGAGACTAGCGGAGGCAGAGCCTCCCCGGGGAAAATTTCTCAGAAACGACAAGTTTTCATTATAATATAATACAAAACATAATTCATTGTAAAATTATTGAATATAATTCTTGGGTATTACATAATGAAGATATTCGTCCTTAATTATAATTTCCGTACATTTTTTTTCAGTAATCATCATTTAATTTGTTAATTATCCATTAAAAAATTCATGTTTATCTTAAAATTTCACATTCATGTCGAGAATCAGAATAATTGAACTTTACTATAATTGGCGTAAATAACTATATTGGTTCTACAAAATCGGTAACGTAACGTGCATGAGGCTGGGCCTCCCCTGCAAAGTGAATTACGCTCCGGGCCAGCGCAATGATATCGGTAGCAGAAATGCGAGCAAAATTCCATATTCCATAGTTATGTAGGTATATTTATGATTTTAAGTGGTTTGTATTTTTCCATTTTTGTTGTTGAAGTTTCCGACAGGGTAGGAATCAACTAAATTTTGAAACGATTTTCCGTCATCCCTTGTCAAGCTTGGTTTTCTCGTTCTCAAGAACCAAACTGACAAGGGATGACGGAAAATCTTTCCAAGGTCCAAAGTTGCGAAAAACTGTGTATTTCGATGACTAAGCTACTCTTACGATGCGGCTTTTTCGTTAGATGCGTTAGTATAAAATTGTTACCACCTTCATCCACATCATGAATTATTAAATTTAATAACATTTTCTTCTTAGTGTACGTTCTGTGCATTAATAGTTTAGAACGTTACAGCAAAGTAATATCTGAGTATCAGTAGCACAGTTGCAAACAGGTAACAAAGCTGCAATTTTGTGGCAATTATAACGTAGCATGAACGCACCACCCGACATTCACAAAAAACGCTTTCGCGTATTATATAAGTACATACATATGTATACAGATAAACTAAAAATTAAATATTTTTGCGCGGCGAAAAAAGACGGAGTATATTTTACATTCCCATGACAATACCATAAACCGTAAAAACCAAACGTCGAAGTGAAATGGAATGTACGCGTTACTTGTGATTTGAGGTGATGTGTAAAGCTTAAGCTCCATTTTAACACAAGGTAAGTTATAAACTATTCTTAATTGGAGTTTTAGCCAGAGATCGAAAATAATCCTCTCCACTTATTTTCATACCATTTTTCACAGACACAAACACAAAAGTATCAAGTAAAACGAATTTCTCGGCGTACAAAATATATCTGTTGGATCATTTTGTGTTTTCTACTGCGAGTTATTTTCCAACTACTGAAACTTCTATTAGAAAAAGACACTTTCGCATAAACTTTTATTTTTAAGTGTCTTCGTTTGCGGATTATTAAAAAACAGAAAAAAATAAGAATTAAGTTTAACTACCAATAATCAATTTATTGTTTCCGTATTTAATTTGTACCGTCTTTTACTTAAAATAAAGTTAAGTGCTGAAAATGATCTATCTACAGACCCCTCAGTCGCTGGTTTGGCAAATACAACGAGCGCTATTTAAAATAAATTTGGAGTTTTATATTTCAAGTTTTCAAAAAAATCGTATATGTTGTTATTTACAGATAAACGATCATAGACCACATTGAAATTTTCAATATCTGTGTATATTTTTCCAAGTTTTTCGGAGATCATCTCCTCTTAGGCCTAACAATAAGAACAAGCACTAAAGGAAAAATATTATACCAAAACATAATAGCAAATGTAAACATTTTATTCTGTTACTAAATAACACTTACCTTTTCTTCTCACTGCGATAAGTGTCATAAACCTACAGTAACATAAATTATGGGTGATTCTACAAAAATTTTGTAGCTTTTCGTGATATTTTGAACATGGTAATTTTTAAATCCAAACACAACAAATTTGGGTTATACGATGGCTAACCCAATAAATGTATTGCTTCTGATAGGGCCAGGCACTTTTTCAAATAGAAGCGGAGATATATTCGATTTTTTCGAATTTGAACGCCAGGGGATTGACGAGGGTGACAAAGGACTGAGAAAAAACACTACATAAAATTTGCAAGATATTTATTAATATTTAGTAGAAATCTCTTAGAAACTAATAATAATAAACAAAAACACGGCTCTCTGCGCCTTCAAGGTACCGCGTAAAATAATAGTAGTTACCAAGTAACTATCTCAGTCTTCAAAACAGCCTTCTAAAATGTCTCATATCGGTTTGTTGTTTATAATTAACAATGAACAAAAATAAAAATTACAAATTTTTCTCAGTAAAAATAATGCTTCTATATATGTAGTTGTAAAATAAAATAATAATTTTTCAAAATCATCAATCTGTTCTTTTAATTTGGTAAAACTCTATTTTTTTGCTATTCAATTTGGAAAGATAATCGATGTCTATCACGTAAGTTGGATAGCGGTAAATCATCATCTACAGAGTCTGTAAATACAGTAGACACATTTAAACGTGTACTTTGTTCAGTCACTATCTCTTTATTTTAATGAATAGATCTTAACGTGAAATGATCGCATGCGTTAGCATCGCAGTAACAACTTAGCGACTTCATTGTAAGATGATTGCATGATGCACCAAAAGCGTCCTTTTAAAACGTAACTGGTGTGCTATGTTAAAAGAAGGGCGGAAAAATTTAGGCATTACATTTTCAAGTTTTTTTATGAGATTCTATTGTGATAATATTATTGCATGAAAGTTTTGATTTTATGTTATGAAATACATTTAAGATTATAATGGAACAGTTGGTTTTATTACATTAAAGGTAATATTTAATGCACGACCTTTTGATTGCGCGCTTTTGGGGTTGTGACTGACGTTTTGAGAATATATTGTGAATTTTTACACATTTGTACTTAAAATAAAAAGCTGAAATTAAGAGACCAATAACGTTTAATTGTTTTAAAATGAATTATAAATAATAAACAAACTGTAGAAATACAATGTTTTTTTGACCGGTGACATCGAGTAACCCAATTTTTGTAGAATCACCCTTATATGAAAAATAACGTTTCTCACTGAGCAAAAGCACTTAACTAACAAAAAATAAAACATTTTCTATTTTGTGCGTCTGTGGTCGAGTTGGTAGCGGTGCGTGCTATAACTTGATATGCCGGTGAGTTCGAGGTTCGAATCTCAGTCGCGGCAAACAAAATCTTGATCATAGAAAAAGTTTTTTCTAATAGCGGTCACCCCTCGGCAGGCAATGGCAAACCTCCGAGGGTATTTCTGCCATGAAAAAAGCTTCTCATTAAATACATCTGTCGTTCGGAGTCGGCACAAAACTGTAGGTCCCTCCATTTGTGGTAGAATATAAAGACGCACACCACAAATGGTAGGAGAAGCTCGGCCAAACACTGAGCTATATAGTGTACTCGCCAAAATTATATATAATACGAGTTATTTTGGAATATTTTCTAAGTGGAGAGAGTTATTTTCGAACTCTGGTTTTTGCTTTCAAAAGATTCCAAAAATTTTAAGTTTCATGACTTACGATTGCTGCATTTTTGTCCACGTTCGGTACACTGTGCATTTTGTAGCCCACTTTTTATACGTTTATACGAGTACGACAATGATTATTCGATTGCATCACTATTCTACACAAATGTATCTATGCGTATTATGATCTTTTGTAGTTGTTGAAGATGGCACAACGCCGAAACCGGTTTGTCTTAAAACCAAACTTGACAAGGGATGACGTAAATTCGTTCCAAAACCAATCGCATCTACGCGTCTTATTCGAACAGTGTCAAAGCCAACCATTGGGCTCATTATCCTCATATGAAACCAAATGCTAATAAACTTATTGAGGAGTAAATAATGAGTACATTAAAAAGCTGTATTAAACTTAAGCGTCGACTTTATCTTGACCATAACTGCACACCATGGTATTTTTTCTCGAAAAAATGTCGTCTTCATTGGCCCCTTTTTTCTTTTTGCCGTTTAAACTGATGTTAAACTTAGTTTGCAGTTTTTCAGTCAACTTTAAACGTGTTGAAAACTAAGTTTAAAAAGCCGATCTGGCAGGGTTTAACTTAGTTTAACCTATCATTTTTGTTCTGAATACTTTGTTTTGGTTGCAACAAGGAAAGTTGAGCGCAAGGAAACAAAGTTTAGATTTAAACTCAGTTTAACTCAACTTAATTTAAACTAAGTTTAAACCAGCACTAAAAAACTGGCCCTAAGACTTGTTTGATGATGAATCAAAGCCATTTTTGACACTTGCCCCTGCATTTCTTGTGCATCAAAGAGAAAATTTTCCAGCATAGTTTTAGGCGCAGCAAATATCACAATAGTGATTCGGTGACCTTTGTGATAGTCCTTAGAATAGGGGGTTAAACTCAGATCAAGTAGACATTTGATTGGCTTATCTTCTACGCCAAAGACAAAATTCATCACAATTACTGCGCCTAAATTTTTTAAGCACGTTATTCATTTCAAAAGTCATCCGAAGAGATTTGCAAATTTCATAGAAATAGCGTTTAAAAATAAGGCGGCCCTGAAAAAAAAATTAACAGGCAAACATTCAATAATTTTCATATCATTTCAGGCACACACACTGTACAACGCGCACTGAAGACGAAGTGCTTTACAACAACAATCTGAATCGAAACAAAATTGACGAGAATAAAAACAAATCAGTTAATAATTGATTAATTTCTTTATTAAATATTTATGTAACACCTGATAAGAGTGTGTTTTTTTCTTCATGTTTTATACGCAAGGTGGGTGTGTGTAGTAAGTGTTGTGTAAGTGTATGCACTTTTCGCATATTGAACGCCGCAGACTTGTACACACACTTGCACACAAACGAACGAACATACGACTACTGCGATTACTATGGTTTACCGTAATTTTATACACACATATGTACATACATCTATGCCAATATACAGATGTATGCATTTTAAGTCCAATTTGCATTTTACCCCGCATCTAGTTTTACTTATAATTTACGACGATACTTTGACTAACTTAATTTTACCAATAGATATTAAACTTGCTTATTTCTTTCATTGTTGGTATTTTTTTTCTTCTGAATTTTTGTTTTTTTTTCGAGATTTTTTTTTTTTATAAAATATTTGTGAGATTTTTTAAAATTTTACAATCATACATACATACATACAATATAGTATAGTTACTTGTTATTACAGTAGTAATGTGTTGCGTATATCTTTGCTTGGCTGAAAGTTTTTTTCATCATATTTAGTTATTTAAAAAAAAAAAAAATGTTACATTCCTCATATCGCTCGATTTGTTTTTTACACATTCATCAGTAATTATTGACTTAAAATCTACAAATACAATTACATTTACATTTTATGCGTATTTAAATTGAATTAAGTTGCTTAATTATCGTTTACGTTCGATATTTATTTGTTTGCTCATTTATGTACCTCAGTTTAAGTTCAGTTTTCCTACATAACTAGATTTGTTGCTGTTGCCACTTGGTTTGCATACGCAATCCTTACAGACTTACATACATACAAACATACATATAAATATACGTTTTAGATAAATAACTTGGTAGGTTCACATTGATGATTGGTCTTATTCGTAACATGTACTCATGTGCATACATACATACATATGTTCAATTCACATTCGATTTTGTATTTATTTCGGTGCAAGCATTCTGCTCAACGAGATAGTGCACTAATCTATCTGCCTGTCTCGAAGAGCGTTTTGGGGCCAATGCAAGGATATAATAGAAATTGCAACAAAAAAATAAAATTGAAATAGTCATGCGAAGTTATGTTAGGTAGTGTCGTATGTTATTACAACAACAACCTAATGAACTTTGTACTATTGCAATTAATACTATTCTTGCATATTGTGAGAGGAACTCTTTTGCATGCATCGTCAAACCATAAAAGCGGGCGTTCTGTTTTTTAAGAGGAACCGTTTGGAACGCAGTTTTCGACCAAACAATAAGATATTCTGTAGTCTGATTATAATTTTTCTTAATTTTGGTAGGACTTAACTACGAGTATATACTTCCCCACTGATTCCGAAAAGGTTGAAACTTTGAGTAAATAAATGCTTACAAATTGGTGAAAAAAACTGTTACATACTTTTTAAAAGGGCACGAGCCGCTCCATATTTTATAACAAATTTAAAATATTGCCAAACAACGCACACAAAACACACTTATCACCCTATTATACATGGAGATTAGCAGCAGACTAGTAGCCGCGAGGCAACTATACTAAAAATGTCCATTACGCAAGGCAACCCGCTACTGGCAATAGGCTACTGATAGTATGTATCTACATTCATACATAAGATATTAACAATGAGGAAAGTACCATGAAAAAGGTTATCATAATATACATTTGCCGTTCGGAGTCGGCCCAAAATTGTAGGTCCCTCCATTTGTGGTAGAATATCAAGACGCACACTACAAATGATAGGAGAAGCTCGACCAAACACTGAGCTGTAAAGTGTAAGGGCCAAATTATTATTATTATGTACCAAATTTAGCTTAGTGATAAGTAGGCGCCACAAGACCTGTTTAACAAACTCGCTCCAAATATGTTTACCTATTATGTATGTATGTTCCAGTATATATCAAAATACCCAGGGTTTTGCGTTTTTCAACTTATGTACTTATTTTCATTAAGATATCTAAATTTTTATTTAAGTTAACGTGTCCATGGACTGACTGACGGACGGACATTCTGATCATTTTGGTTTCTGTATGTATGTCTATATTTATCCCGAATTATAGAGGTGTTATGTCACATGAACTAGGAGGAGGCCGACAATTCACTAGTACTAAACTTTAAATTAATTGTTCACCAAATTGTTCTCACCGTAAATTATAATTTCACTGCTGTGTGGCTTGCTGACCCACTCGTAATTGAGACCACGAACTCTGTTTTATGACGCGATAACGGTCGCCTTTCACTGTAACATACTGGCTGGCCTCTGCTTTGAGGAAATATGGACCACACTAAGCAGTCAAATTGTCCGAAAATGATGGCAGCTCTAAACCGTCTCTGGGTTGTCCGTCACCGTAAATGCTGCGCGCATATGGTTTTCTTTTCACAAAAAAAAAAAAAAACATGAATGCTAAGAACTTCTTTTAGTATGGAGACGAACTTATGTAAGTCTAGTTTCATACTTTATATTAAGTATACATTATGGATCTAACTCGGTATACAGAAAAACGCGGACAACCCTCAGTTTACTTTTATGACAAGTACCTTTTGAAGTTGTTGTCCACTCATGTAAAAAAAAAATGTGAATAGTCTTTAAGCAAAAAATATTTACGTGTATTTGAAAGTAATTTGGCGCTCAGACTATATAATTAGTACATACATAGGTCAGTGCTTGGCCGAGCTTCTCCTATCATTTGTGGTGTAAACCTTCGGTGTTATGCCGCAAATGGAGGGACTTGCCGCGAGGCGTCCGCTTTTAGAAAAAAAACCTTCTCTATGATTTTAGATTTAGACTTGCATTTGCTGAGGTTCGAACTCAGCGGCACCGCAACATAAACTAAATTGTTTATACACAATACGTACATATGTACAATGGTTATGCACGAGTAGAAAAAGGCAAATCTAAAACTAAACATTCATATGTAAGCATATAAGTACATGCAACGCTCGCCAATACTGGCGCTGTCTTGTATCTCTTTTATATATAAATAGTAGTTTATTGTTATTGATATTATTTTTTTTTTTTGAAGTTTGGATTTGGTAAAGTTTTAAATACACATACAAACACTAATTCTTATTACAAATTTGAGGAAAGGAAAAAAATTCACATCTAGATTTTGCATGTTGCTATCTTACAATTTTCACTAACAATTTTAGTTATTTTTTATATACAAAAAAAAATGACGATACTTTATGGTTTGCTTTCGTCGTCGGTTTGATTTCTCATCATTTCGGTTAGTTTAGCCTACGATTTTTGCTTTGCTTAAACACATTAATGCGTTGCAAAATTTTTGAACATATTTTTAACGAAGTTGGCAACGTGTTTTTTTAGCATTTTTTATGCCATTTGCACAATATTTTATGCAATTGCATATTGTTTAATGAGCGAAATTCATGTTTTTCACCTTAAATTTTATAAATTTGTTTTCACTTGCGCTACTAAGGTATTTTTGTTTTTGTTGTTTTATTTTAATTATTAATATTATTATTTGTTTTACGAAAGCCACATACAATCTAAACATAATTGCGTAGTTTACAACCAATTCGTTGCCATGACCGTCGTCGTCCACTTGCTGTGATCGATCGGTCGTTGCGTGGCAATTGTGTTTTTTAAAGTATATAATTACATACATACATAGTTTTTAAATTTTTAACATATTTTTATTTTAAATAAAATTTCGCTAATTTTTGCTTTAAAGCGCTTTGTATTTTAAGACATTCATTGATTTAGAGAATTCAGTTGCACGAGTTCGTTTCTTGTTTTTTTTTTTTTTTTTAATTGTTTGTAGTAGGCCTAAACACAGTTAAAATCGAATTGCTAAAAGTCATGCGCTTTGAGTTTTCATAAAAGCTCTTACAATGCTTTAGTCAAACATAAAAAAGGGTCAGAGTTTATATGCAGTGCTGAAGCACGCCGTTTGTGTGATGTGGCAAAGCTTTTGATATTGCTTTCCTATGCTAATACGATTTCAGTTCTATTTGCTAAATGCTGGATTTTAGCATATTTAATAAGCTTGAATTTTAACTATTTCAAATTTAGCTCTTTTATTGCTTTATGTTTTCTTTTTTGTTTTCATAAACTTTGTGCAATTTTACAATATTACAATTCACATTTTGCTTTTAATTCAGTTTTATGTATTGCTTTTTTGTATAATTTCATTAGTGCAAACGTCTTGATCTAACTATAAAATATGTATGATTAGAGAACAAAACCAAATAAATCTAAATATACAAATGTATACACATCTTAAAAAATACAATTTAACAAATTAAATATTATAAATTATCTAAAATATAAAACAAAACAAATTGTTGCTATCTTGAACTTATAAAATCGTTATATGCAAATTTAAGTTAAAAATAAGCAAATTAAGTTTTTAGGTACCTCAACAATTGCGAAAGTACAAATTTTATTGTGATCGCGATTTTAAATGAAAATTCTCACGGCAATGTATTTTTATAACAATTCCGGCACACTCAAGCACGATTTGTTAGCAAGGAAATACAATGAGCATACTAAGTTTTCTGCACACCGCTTTTTATGCTACTTTTGCAATATATAATAATGAAATATATATGTACAAATTAAAAAAAAGGTTTTTAAAATAAATTTAAAATTTACATACAAACATACTCGTGTATGTGCATACAATAAATAAATAGTATTCAACAATTTGAAACATCCAAGTATGTATATCCGGAAAAATTACTAGAGTGACTAACAGTAAAAAAAAAAAAATGAAAGTACAATATTTTCTCGGGCCATAACAACTAAAGAAATTTATAAATATACGTACATGCATACATAATATGTTCTCTCCGGTATTTTCATGATAACATTTGTGTTAATAGAAATGGGGTCGATCAATTTTTCTGCAGATATTTGATGAATTACTTTCAAATAAAAAAAAAAAGTTTAGCTTTTACTCATTTCTAATTAAATAAATTATAACACAGTAGAGGTTAAAACATTTTTGCACCATTTTCTATTTATGTGTTGGGGCTTATGTAGTTGATGGCTGTTTAGCCGTTTCAAAAAACTTGACTTTCGCCCACCACTCTATGTAAATATAAAAAAAAAAAATACATAAAACCAAGAAAGATAGATATCAGAGATTGCGCCAATCGTTGCCCTTACTACTCTCCTCGTTGATTTGGACATTCGCTGACGTCACATATCCACAATTGAAGAAAACGAAGGAATGTGAAAATTAATTACTGTTTCTCGATTCTAAAATGATTAGAGAAACACTCGTATGAAACACTAATCATCGTGTTTTATTATATATTTTGACAGATGAAAATGTAAACAAATAAAAATGCAAACAAATGCTTCTAAATGTGCGAAATGACAAATTAAAAAAAGAAGCAATAATTATGGATATTATGTTAAAATTAAAACAAAATTGAAATTTTTTGTGAATACAGCTTCTAGTTACTGCATTCACAACCTTACACAATGAAGAGCATGACGAAATTATGAAAATATTAACAATTTTTTTTAATTTACAACATTTCGATGGGATAAATTGAATTTAAATTGACAGTTCATGCCAGCATTGCCAACAACAATTTATATTTTAGCGAAAATATCAATTAAACTAAGTACGTTTTATTTTTCAAAGATTTAGCTATTAACTTGTGATGTTCAAATAAAACACGCCTTGTATGAAAATTTTTATTTTAAAATATTTGTAGACCTTTAATACAAAAAGCAAATGAGGCAATATGAAATAAAACTTTTTAAACTTTCATTAATGAATGCCAAACTTATGATGGAAGAACTGTGAAATACTTTCGTTCTCCTTTTGCATTAAAGATGGGAAAACACTTAATGGTAATATCTACAGTATCGATAGTTTTCACTTAAAAACCTAATAACTTTTGATGGGTTGATAACCACCAACAGTCTTGGAAGTATTTATCTTTGAAGAATATTACAACATGCTTGGTTTAGAAGTCAAAATAAATTGTGAGCATTCATTGTATGGAAGAAAATGCGTAACACTGTCAGCAAACTAACAAAATTGCCAAACATCAGTGAAATTTTGTCGGCATTTGAAATCTGAACTTTTGTGTACTTAAATTTCATAGGCTATAATATTGTCTAAACATAAAAAAAAAGTAATATTTAAAATTAATTAATTAAAATATTTTTTGATCACTGGGAGCATATCGTTCAGTAACCAAAGCGGTGGTTTAAAATTAAGTTAACATTCACTTGCTACAAAAAATTGATATTATAAAGTGGTAGATAAGGGAAAAAATCTGTTATATACATATGTATGTTTTGCTTCCAACCTCTGTAATTAATAAAGTCATTAAAATTTAAGATTTACTGTCCGATTTTGTGTTCTTGATAAATTTTCAAACATTCGAATTTTTACAATTTGTAAAACACATTTTTAATTTTTACAATTAAGCAAAGAAAAATGCCAATTTATTTTTGATTAGAAATAAATAAATTTTCAATATTAAACATACATATGTAAATGTTTGATCATTTATAACGAACACAGAATCGGGCAGTTAACTTTTTAATAAAATTCAATGGCACTACCGATTGTTATTTAGGTGTTTTCGACAGCGTGGAAAACTATCGATATTGCGAGTATCACAAGTTTTCTACCTCTATCTATCATTCTTAACTTTACATCACTTCAATTATCGTTGTTCGCTACACATCATATGAATGTGTGACGTCACGCAAGCATTTTGCCTCTCTCGTTGTCGTAATCTCAAAAACCTATAATTCTTGACATAAAACTGTAAAAAATCAATTACTATTTTATCCTTTTTCATGTTCTAAGAGCATGCCGTTTCTAAATGTTCTCTCCACACTCTGCCTGGCGCACACGCGTCTACTTCACACGCTGCAAACACTCGGCTAAGCGCTTCTTTTATGACGTACTGCTCATAAGGCGCTGGCGTTAAATTCCAATATCACTCCAGTATTTACAATGTTGCTACTACGGTTGTTGCCAATACTACTACCACCAGCCGTGATCGCTGTTATTGCTGCTGCTGCGGTTGTTGTAGCCCTTGCTACTGCGCGTTGTCTTTGTGCTCGTGCTTGTTGTTGCTGTTGTTGGTGTTGTGCCTGTTGCTGCTGCTGATCTGTTGCAGTAGGTTGTCAAGATGTCATTATCGACTTGACCGCCTCATCGACGAGACCAGCGGCAACGCAACTGAAATCGTTGCCTAAGATAGACTGCTGTTGCTCATGCTGATGGTGGTTTTGTTGTGGCGGTTGTTGTTGTTGCTGATGAGTGTTTTGTTGCATATCCTGGTGGTGATTGTGATTTAGTAGCGCTTGCTGTTGCTGCTGCGCATGGTGATGTTGACTGCTATCCAAAAGTATGTTGCTTGCGTTGTCGCCTGCTGCCGGACCACTCCCACCTCCGCTTATCAGACAATCGCCCAACTCGTCGCCGAGATGATGATGCCGCCGTTTCACGCCATCCTGGCAATTCATTGCCGCCTGTTGTTGCTGGCGTTCGTCAAGTATACTGTCGCCAAGCAGTGAGCCCATCGAATGATCTAGCGAGAAGTTTAGCGAGTCCGCCGATTCACTATTTTGCAAATTCAAAATACTGTCGATGGCATTTTGCACATGCCGGCTAATATCGTCGTCAAAGTCGCCACCGCCAATATGATTATTGTGCACATGCGCCTGCAGATGTGAATGGAGAGGGTGATGATGGTTGAGCTGTTGTTGCTGCATGCTATGCTGAAGTTGGCTGTGCTGCTGCTGCTGCTGTTGGTGTTGTGCGCTGGCAAAATGTTGTTGATGATGCTCTACACCATCTAACAAATTGCTGAACTGATGTTGTGTTTGGCAGAATACGGACTGTTGTTGCGCAGACATTTGCAGCAATTGTGTGGCGGCTGGTTCTACACGTATGCCATCATGCAGCGACAGTAGATCGGCCTCCATGATACTTTCGTGATGTTGCTGGTGCGGATGTTGCTGTGTTGATATTGGCGACGATGAACTCGACGAACCGGACATGGGGCACATCTTTTTCGCACCATCGAGCGTGTCGTCTGCGTCTGGCGACATCAATTCAGCATTCCAGCGTCGTTTGCGCGACTCACCACAATCGCCCGTGGCATTGGAAATGAACTCACCAAATGGTGCATCGACATTTTGCATCCAACGTGCTGAATTGTTAGTGATATTCATTTGCAAGCTTTGCTGCAAATGTTGTTGATTGAGCTGCAGTTGCTGTTGCTCATTTTCGAACAGGCCACTCGGCTGTGTGTTAGTGACTCGCATAAAACTACTCGCGGCCGAAAGCTCACTATCCCACAGACGTTGGTTCTGCTGCTGCTGTTGTTGTTGTTGTTGCTTTGACTTTGAGTCGACATTGTCATCACTCGATTTGCCACCACCGAAAATATCGTCAAGCCCAGCTTCAATGTCGTGTGTATCGCTGGCACCACTTTTACTGAGGTGCACGGGCGACTCACCGAACATTGCCTCCAGGCGCGTCTCCACCGATTTATGCACGTCAGCCATATCATCGCCAGAGTCGAAAAACTCATTCAGTGTTGATTGCATATGATTATGTGAATTTTGTTCCTGTTGTTGTTGATGACATTGGTGATGATTGTGCTGCTGCTCGTCGCTGGACTGCTGACCCTGATCACAGTTTTGTTGCTGCTGGTGCTCAGTTGAGTCGTTGCTGCCGGGGCTTAGCTGGATGTTTTTATTAATGCAACCATTCGGGAAGAGATCTATTAATTGACCAGACTGTCCGCTACTAACAGTGCCCAGGCTGCTGCCGCTATCATTATTAGGCGAGTTCTCGAAAATATCCACCGATTTCATTGGTTGCTGCTGTTGCGGTAGATTATTAACCTGCTGTTCATGTTGTTGCTGTTGCAATGCCATTTTGTTTTCAGTATTAATAAGATTCAACTCTTTCTGCAAGCATAGCCAATCGTCTTCTTGTTGTTGCTGTTGCTTCAATTGTTGCTGTTGTTGCAACTGCTGCTGCTTCGTGTTATGTTGCAGATATTGTGCGGCAAAACTATTGCTAGGTGGCGCACTTACCGCAGCTGTCTTTTGCTGCTGCTGTTGCTGTTGTTCATGTGTACTGCCACGTTCGCTCCTTTCCCTGCCTTGCTTATTAGGCGTTTTGGCATTGTTCATTTGTGCGGGTGGCGGTGATGACATCACTTCTTTATGATCCACCTTCTTCATTATGAAACTCGGTGTTATTTCAGATTCAATATCGAAATTCTCATACTCCTTTTTCACGTAGGCACACGCAGTTAGTGATGGCGCATTATCTTGCTTAATTATACCGTTCAGTTGCTTATTATTTGATGATAAATAGAAATTCGAAGCGGCTAATTTACATTTGCCGGCTTCGGATTCGAACGTATCGAAATTCGAATTCGTATACGATGATGCTCCCGATGCGGTTGTATTATTATGCCAACTTGGCTTTTCTTCCTTTTTCGGCAGCAACTCATTTTGTTGCTTCTGTTGCGGTTGTTGCTGTTGATGGTCCTGTGGTAAACGCAGTTGCTTATTGCAGGCAGCATTGTTTGCAACACTTTTGTTAGTAGCCTGTTTCAGCAAATCAAATTTGTCCACAACTGATGAAGGCGGAGTAACTGCTTTGCCTGAATTGCATGTTGTTTTTTCATTGACATGACCGCTGTCGAATGGTTCGGTTTTAATTTCAATTGAATTTAGCGCAGTGTCAATATTCAAGTTAATTTTGGCGTTGCTTATTTCGGGCTCGTCTTTTACAGTCTTCGGTTCCTGCTTTACTTCTGGAATTACAATCGGCGGATGCAGGTCTTTTTGTTGTTGCTGCTGTAGTGATTGGTCCCGACCAGCATTTCGCAGATGCTCCATTTCTGCTCTCAGATCATCAATCATCAGTTGTTGTATTTGACAAGTTTCGGATGTGCGATGCGCCAGCTGCAAATTAGATATAGGTAATATCAAAATAATTAGTTTTGGTTAATATTTACATGCCTAGCGACCTTTAGCCAAATATATTATTAGAGGGGAAAAAAGAAATAGAAATCACAGCAATTTCGAGATAACTCCAAAAAAATTAGTTTATTTAATTCGATGTATATTGTACATACATATACATACATACATATGCAGATTCAATTCCTTTTATATAACTAAACGATCGTAGATTTTAAAAAGGTGAAAACTATAGCCATTATATGTTCAGACTCTGAACTTTAGAGCATAAACGACGAAAACCTTCAGGAACACGTTGTATTTGTTTTAATCTCGTCAAATCTTGAGTCCTTTAATTTTTAAACTTCTTCAGAATAAATTTGAACATTTTACTTTAGCAAGCAAAAGGTGAAAAAGATGTGAAAATTTTAAATATTATAAAAAAAATTTAGGGCTAATTCGGTATCGGTTTCGAGAAACTTCGAGATTGATTTAGAAAGCGAAACTTATCTTGTTTCTCTCTTAATCGATAACACAACTCACGGTTGAGGAATTAATTTTGTTTTTTATTTGCTTGGCACCGCTGTAATGAGGTAAGGTTAGGTGCGGTGGGTTAAGGGGTAAGTTAAGTTGAACGTGCAGAGTTCAGGTACGGTGAGTTTAGGTGCGATCAGTTCAGGAATGGTGAATTTTATTCAGATAAATTCAAGTGTGGTGAGCAGAATATTACTTTTACCGATCGCAACCATTTCCATCGGCCGGCACAAATTCCTTCGAATCATTATCGTAAATTCGCCATGTTGATTTTTCAATAAAATACCGTTTCACTTAAAAAAAATTAGATCGTTTCGAGACTAGTCAGGCTAATAGGGACTGTTTCGGAATCAATTCGACGCTCGGAAAAAATTCGTCGTTCGAAATCAGTTCCAAAAACAGTTTGGTTGTAGGTCGACACTTACATACCTCAAAATATTTGAGTACGATAAGCCGGGATACTCATTTAAAATTAAAACAATGAAGTTTCGTATTCTAGTATATAAAGCTAGCAAATGCAACATTTAATTTACGTGATTACCTAAAATACTTAATACGTAAGCAATGAGGAACAACAATCTGATTAAAAGGAGCTTTCGCTTAAGACGTGTTGGGACGTAGTTTTTTATTTTTTATTTTTTTTAAATTAAATATTAAAAGATCAACTCACCGTTGATTCCTGCAGCAATATATTTTTGAACTTAGATGAAATTTTGTGATATTTTTCCTGATATTGCACTGCAGTCTGTTCGAAACGGTCTTCATCCTCGAATGATAAATCGTCCACACTTTCGTACATGCCATGATATCTATGAAATTTTTTTTTTTATAATTACATTCCAATATACAAAGAGTTGGTTAGCAGCTAGTTCACCTTATTAGTCGTTTAACAGCTTCCTCTTTACCATGAAAGGGATTGAGGTAGTCGGGTTTCAAGGACGCCTGCTGATCCAACTCCAATTGGCGCAAAAACCTGTAAATATCAAACAGTCAAAATTTAAAGTTAAGTATAAACCAACGAAGCGCAATGGTTATTTATTTATTTTGAAAGTCGAAAAGCCAAAGTTGTGTTGCGTATCGCGTATTTTCAACCAACTACTCACAAAGAAAGGCGTGCAAGTTTCGGCTGGGGCGAGAAATTCTCTTCGGTTTTGATCATTTGTGTGCCCATCGTTGTGACTAACATTGCAGCGGTGGTCGTGGCGGTGGTGGTGGTCGCGGTAATGCTGCTGTTGTTGTCGGCTGCAGTGCTAGTGCAAGTAGTGTACGACACATTACTTTCCTGCAGCTGCGGCTGCGCTTGCGTTTCTACTAATGACGTTGTGTTAGTTGTCACCGCTGCTGCTACCGTTGCTGTTACTGTTGTTCCTACCGTAGTTGTTGAGTTGGCGCTTGTTGTTATTGTTGCCGCAGCATTTGAAGACACACTAGTAGTGGCAACGCAGCAAGCATTTGATGTTGATGTTGCTGCTACTACAATTGACGTCGCATTATTGGTGTTGCTTGCTGCAAGTGTTGTGACGGTTGTATTTGATGGTGCAGAGGTGGTCGCTGCAATAGATAAAGTGCTAGCAGGCGCTTGCGTGAAGGTATGCAGCTGTTGGGGCGGTTGTTGATGATTATGATTTTGCTGGTGTGGGTGTTGTTGCGGCTGCTGTAGTTGCTGTTGCGAGAAAAAACTATTTGGACCGGGCGTGAAAAGCGTCGCAGAAGACGCGCTCGCCGCACTTGTTGCTGCCGCGGCAGCTATCAACGGGCTAGAGAACACTAATGGTGGTGGGCCGTTCATGAGATTTGTACTGACATTATGCCCGCTGCTCACTAGTACTTGCTTTTGCAGCATGAATTGCGGCTGCTGCTGTTGTTGTGTGGGCTGCAATTGCTGATAATGTAAGGCTGGCGTTTTTGTTGTTGGCACTAATGTTGGTTGTTGCTTTTGTATGCTCAAGGGCAAGAGCGTGCTAGTGCTACTGCTGTTGCTACTGGAGTTCTGGGTCGCTTGTTGCTGCGCGAGTGTTGGAGTCTTGCTTTTGACGCTTGTATTTGTGTTGTCTTTGCCACGCGTAGATGATGTCGCTGATTGCTGTAACTTGGTTTGCTGTTGTTGTTGTTGTTTATTTTGTTGCACTGCTTGATGATGTTGCATCGGATATATATGAATACGGTGTGTTACACTAGACTGTGGTTGCGTTTGCGACTGCGACTGCGCCTGCGGCTGCTGACCAGCTGTCGCTGAGTCAATTGTTGCTGTTATGGTCGATGAGTGGTTATTGGGCTGCACGACATTCGCTGGTATACCTGAGGGGTTCACTTTGCCAACGCTTAAAATTTGTGTCTGTTGCTGCTGCTGCTGCTGCAGTTGCGGCGGTGCTGTCATCAGCGTAATGCCACCGCCGTGGCTCATTGGTGGCATTTGTAGATATGCTTCTGGCGTAGGCATCTCCTTGCCAGCAGCCAATATGAGTTTTTGCTCCGTGTACAAACGATGCAGTGCCACGTTTATTTCAGCGTCGCTCATCGCTTTAGTATAGGCGGCTATGGTAGCGGGATCAAAGTCGGGCGGGAGTGGTAACGATGACAGCAGCGATTTGTGCTGCAGTTTAATTGTTAAGAAATGAATTTGCATTTGTACTTGCTTAAACATTTGCTGCTGCTGCGCCGACAGTTGGATTGTTTGCACGCGCGATACTGTGTGTTGTTGCTGGTTTTGCGTTTGCACTGCCGACTGCTGTTGCTGCGTTTGTGGTTGCATTGTACTTGAACTGCCTGCCGAATTTAACGTCGCAAGCGAGGGCGGTTCATTGTTGCTGCCAGAAAAAGTGGGCGTCATAAAACTAGCTGAAGGTGTCACTGTCACGCTGCTGTTAGTGGTGGCAGTGCTGATAATGCCGCTACTGCTTGTGGTTGTTGTCGAACCAACGCTGCCTGCCACATTCGCACTGCTTGCAAAGCTGCGTATATTTGATGACTGCAGTAGTAATGGCGCACTGCTTGCTGGCAGCAATTGCTGTTGATGTTGTTGTTGTTGCTGCTGTAAGTTCGTTCCTGAAGTGACCAGCTGTTGCATGGGTGCCGTTACACCAACCAACTTGGTTGTCTGTTGCAGCGATTGAAATGGTTGTATGGTATTATTGCCGGTTTGTGTTGTCACATTTCCGGCAGCGCCCGCTGTGCCAACTTGCTTGCCACTAGCCACATTCGGCTGCACGATTTGCACAGGGTTATTGTTCGGCTTCTGCGACAGCGGATCCAATTTAGGCATCGGCTTTACGACGCTCGCATTCTTTATGCCTGCCGTGCCGCTAGCCACATCGGCAGCGGTCGTGGTAGCCTTTGGCTTGCGCACCGGCTTCTTTTTGGCGACTGCACCTGTTGGCGCTGTCACTTTTGCCGGCTCCAGCTTGGCCTTACTTTGGTCTATAATAGGCGCCACATTTGCTACCTGCTTGGTGACGGTGTTCGCCGTTGCATTGATATTATTCGTGTTAACGCTACTGGCTGCACTGTTTAGTGGCTGGATTGGTTGCGGGTGTACTATTTGTTGCTGAGGTGGCTGTAAGCGTTGTTGTTGTTGTTGTTGCTGCTGTTGCTGTTGTGTCTGCTGTTGCGTTGTTTGCTGAGTGGCGCTTAGCCCCGGTATCATGCCCATCATTGTGGGTTGCGGCTGCGTGCTTGGTGGCAGTGGATTCACATCGTTGAAGTGTATTTGACCCAGTTGAAGACACTGCGCCAATTGTTGAGCATTGATGCCGGCTGGCGCGATTAGCAGACGTTCGGTGGGACCGATGGATGCGGCTGTCTGTGTCGGACTAATGGGCGTGATTTGATTCGTCTCGCTGTTAAGCGAGAATATCTGCTGTGTTGCTGCATTTATTTTCGGCAAAGAGACATAACGTTGTTGGCTTTGGCCGGCCAATGTTGCTGCCCCAAGTAACGTACTGCCCGGCGGTGGTGCTTGGGACAACTGTGGCATCATTGACTGCTGCTGTTGTTGTTGTTGTTGTTGCTGTTGTTGCTGCTGTTGGTGCTGGTGCTGCTGCTGGTGCTGCATAAACTGCTGGGCAACTTCAGGCGTTCTGATAGAATTGACCATAGATTGCTGTTGCTGCATCGTCTTTTGCTGCTGCTGCTGTTGTTGTTGTTGTTGTTGTATCTGCAGTTGTGGTGATTGTTGCGGCAATTGTAACTGAAGCGTTGAGCTCGGCATCACGCCTGCAGTGGGACCGCTTGAAACGGCAGATTGCGAAGGATTGAATTGCAATTGTATTGTGGGCGGCCTTGTTGCTATGTTCGCAGCTACATGCGATGGCAACGTGAGTTTACTTATGGCGCCCGTGTTAGACGCAATCACAGCTTTAGTTTGTGGCGGTGGTAAAGCACTGTTTACCGATGACGGTGGCAGCAGTTGTGGCGCTGCTGTTGCATTCAACCCAACCAAATTGGTCCGGCTCTTTTGCTGATTGCTGGCACTGTTGCTGCTACTATTATTACTATTATCCAATTTGGTTGGCTCATTGATTATTGTCACATTTGGCAAAGCGCCTTTAAGTAGTGCCTGCAGTATTATTTGCGATTGCTGATCCTGCGGTTGGTTGGCGTCATGCCGCAGTATCAAACCACCGCAGTGATCGGACCCGGCCATTGTTAGGCTACCAGTGAGCTGTTGAATTAGTGCAGCTGCTGATGCAGGTGAACCCACCGATATTGATACATTGCTCGGCATGCCGGTTAGATGTGGTGGTAGGATGGTGGCGGCATTTGACTGTGTCGAAATACTGTTATTGCCACTGTTGCTGCTGCTGCTACTCGAAACCATGGAGTTGGTGGGCTGTTGTTGTACTGTAGGTGTTTGATTAGTTGAAGCCGCCGCCGAGCTGGAGCCTGATATTTGCGGTATGGCCACTAGTTGCACTTGTCGGCCATCTGAAGTTAGTTTTATGGTGGCGGCTGGGGCATCCTGCGTTTGTACGTTTGCTTGGGAGTGTGGTGGTTGATATATAATTGGTTGCTGTGGTTGTTGGTGTTGTTGAAAATTCTGCTGCTGATGTTGTTGTTGTTGAATATTATTTTGCTGTTGTTGCTGGTGATGCGACTGCGATTGAAAATGCGAAGTAGATGGCTGCGTTGTCATCTTAACATGTGAGCCTAAACGAAGTGAATAAAAATTAAACCAAGTGAAAAATATTAATTCAAGTAGGCTAACCTTAAACATAAATGTTTATCATATACATAACACCGTTTTATTTTATTCAAAGCAGTTCACTATATTAATGGCTCTGCACTAACCTTTGTTGGCAGCTTCGTCAAGTATCATACAATTTAGTATATGCGAAATTGAAGTTATTTCTTCAATACACATTTTGCTAAGATAATAGAAAATTTTTTTATAATAAAAATATTAGGTTTTTGGCGGTTTTAACTTCTTCTTTGGTAAATTTCAATTCCACAATACGCCTGGTAACATCGACAAACTAAAAGATAAGCTATTCCTAAAATTTAATTCTGCATTTGCTTATTTATAATTAAGAATAAACTTCTAATTAAAGCCTGCTGAATGTGCGTCTGGTAAATATATTCTCATAAGCTTATCCAATATTTCTTAGTTGTCTACTTCCTTTGCTTTTGGTGTATAAATCAACTTTTGTTTTAACTTTGTTTGTTTATCGTAGCAAAATAACAGTAATCTTATTATTCTCTTTTCATTGTTTTGGTGTTCGCCGCCCAATGATTTCACAATTGTTGTTTTTAACTTGACTTAGTTGTCAGTCTGCTCCCTGTCTTTTACTAGTAGTGTATTTGTAACTAAAAATTACTTCATAAACAACAAATTAAAACGATGTATTGATAATTCAAAAGATTACAATGTGTGCGGGCGCGGCTTTCAAGCCGATTTAAAGTTGATACAAAAAACGTTGTCTTTCATGCAATGCGCTGCTTCTATGTAGTGTAATTTTCGTGTTTCTTTTTGTTTATTTGATTTTTGTCATTTCTGTTTTGAGCGATTAAATTACAAAAATAATTGAAGTTCCATTTTTACTCGCAAAGAAATTTCGTCGACAGTCGATAAAACAAGTGTGTTGTGAAACGAGATGAGACTGATCGCTTTAACTAGTTGCCTGTGTGTTCCCGCTTTGGTAGCCTTTAATATTTTTACTGAGAATAAGTTAGTTCTCCACTTGATCTCAAATATGAATAATAAGTAAACAAGTTAATGAATAGGAAGAGTTTCGTTGTAAGTTTGCTTATGAATTAATAACTGCGGATAAACGCTTTTAGTTAACCAATACCAATAGCTTAACCATTTAATTCACAATATTTGGTTAACTATAAGTTAAGCCCCCAATCTCTGTTGCTAAGCTATAAGTTAAACAACAACTACGTTATAACTAATCACTGGGAATTCGACCCTACGTGTTTTTTTTGTGCTTTCGATCCTCCCTAATTTTTTTTTGGGGTTTTTTGTGTAAGCTAAAAGCAGAACCAGATAAGTGATTTTTTAGTTATATGCCGGCTATATTTGTGTTAGAATATAAAGACGTACAAATGGTAGGAGAAGCTCGGCAAAACACTCAGCTAAATAGTGTAAGCGCCAAATTATTATTATTATCATATTATTTAACTGCCATCTGTTAAAAATAACTGTCAAATTTCAGGCATATTTCGTCATTGAGTTTGTTTTTGACAACCATTAAAGGAACATCACCGCGTGAAGTGTGATGGAAATTATTATGCCGTTTCGTTACTATAGACGAAACATGAATCCGTCACAACACATATCAGAGATCAAGTAACAGTCAAGACCTATCCGGCTGAAATTGCTTCAAAGAAGACAAAATAGGGTATCTCGGCCAATAACATCATGACCACGTTTTTTGCGATCGATTACCTTGAAAAATTACAATAAAATGACTTCTTTTGGCAAAAAAAAGTGTTGCATATGAAGACAATGCAAACCTAAAAAAAAGGCTGGTAATTAGAGGTTTGGTTCAAGTTAAAAAGTAATCACTAATATAAAGACTTTTTTTGAGGGCTTTAAAAAATTGTTTTACTTAATTGAAAAGTATTAAAAAAGAAAAAAAAAAAAAAGAATACTATATTGGGAAAAAAAACTTTGTTGCCGAAACATTTACTTGTATGTACACTAACTAATTAATTAAACTGTCTGCGATGCAAAATTGAGGACTTGAAAGACTATAAAATAAATAAATAAAATGTGTATCAATTTGAAATCTATAAATTTATTCAAAGACTGAGAACATAAGTACATTTTTGAAAGAATATAAGTTTAAATCAATAAGGAATATAAGTAGATACATCTTGTGTTGAACATTTGTTTTCGACCTTTTTCCTTGCTTTTGATATTCTTTCTAAAAAAAAAATGAATTTTACTGAGTGCCAACCAAGAGTTTATAGAAACTTATGCGAACGCCGCTCTCAAAAATGGATAATGATTAACAATTGAAAGCTAATTCACCAAACTTTCAATGGTTCTAACAACTACACAATTGTTCTTTATGCAGTAGAATTCAGAATTTTAATTTTGGATGAGTGATTTTATAAGGTAAGCAGTCTTCTTGATATTCTATTTAAACCTATGCATGGAGTCTCGTTATAAACATTTCAGGACATGCATATATTGGTGGTGCTGTCATTCATAAACATATACGTTAACAATATACTCACCTCCTCCCACTCCAATTGCACCATCCAATATTGGCATAATCTGTATTTTATTCTCAACGGCGCCACCTCCGTTATGTATCGGTAGCATTTTCGTTCCATCAACCTGTGATATTTGTATATTGCCGATCTGGCTAGGAACTTGCGGCGCACCAGCCACCGTTGTGGTCAATGTAGCCGCAGTTGGCGCTGCCGTCGTGTTTGTTCCAGCCGCTGTTTGGGATGTACTAGCTGAAGCGCTTTGATGCTGAAGTTGAGCAGCTATTGCCGACGTTGGTGCAGACGTAGGCATGGCAGGTGTTATTGTGGCAGTCAAGGAAGGCATCACCAACACACTGTTAGTAGTCGTAGTGGTAGTGGTAATTGAGGCTGGCGCTGCTCCGCTGCTTGTAGTGATTGCAGGTGACACAGTAGTTGCGCTGGTATTGTCCTGCTTTTTGCCATTACGACGCACGGCTGGTTTGCGGCGTGGTTTGACCGTTGCCGTAGTAGTTGTCGTGGTTATAGTTGCGGGTGTGGTAATGGCTATTGTCGGATTGCTGTTGGACGTAGGCAGTTGTATAGAAGCAGTATTTGTGGCTATATTGAAGAGGGGAGGCTGTGATTGCGACTGCTGCAGTGGCTGTAATTGTGCACTAGTGTTTCCGGCTGACAAGCTGAAACTCATTGTTGGTGGCGCAGGTTTACTATTGGGGTGTTGTTGGGCTGCTGCGGCGGCTGCCGCTGCTGCTTGCTGCGCTAAATGTTGTTGCGCTTGCTGTTGTATTTCTTCGGCAGTTGGCAGGCGTGGTATAGAGATCGTGTACGGCGTAGAAGCTGTATCATTTTGATCGATCTTAATGAAAATATTGTGCGGCTCAGTTGTATCGTTGACACTACTGTTGGACGTTGCCGCCGCAGCACTCAATGCCGCCGCCGCTGGTATTGTTACAGTAAAAGGCAAGGAATCGGCGCCGTTTTGACTTGGTATTGAGATCATTATATCATTTGGGTTTGGTAGTGCCGGTGGAGCTGTTGTCGTAGTGAGTGACGATATTGGTGCTAGCTGCTGTGATGATTGGGACGGCAGCTGTGGGGCGTGAGACGCTGGAGTGCTTGCGCTTTCTTCATGTGTTGAAACTGAGTCCATGAAATCGTCATCGTCATCATCATCCTCCATGATACCACACAGCTTCATAACGTTGCCGAGGTCAAGTTTCGGGCGCGCTTGCTCTTGTTGATGCTGCGGTTGATTTGCTTGGCTTTGACTCTGTCCGATGTTGGTGTGGCTATTGGTGAACGTAAATTTAACGTTCTGCGGCGAGGATTGTGAGAATTGAAGTTGCGGCATAACGCTCGTGTGGTTGCTCATGCTGACAGGTGTGTTGAATTTGTTGGTTATCGTATTAGCAGCCGAAGAGGCTGCATAATTTATGATGTTTTTCGCCTGCGATGTAGGAGAAGGTGACGGTGCTGTTGTTGTTATTGCAGATGACTGCACTGCAGGTGCGGTTGACGAGGCTGCCGCTGTTGCCGTAGCTCCGCTGGTGTTAGGTTGTTTCTTTTTTCGTGGTTTCTGTTTCTTTTTTGGTTCAGTCGGTGGCTGCGAGGGCAGCTGCTGTTGCTGCTGTTGGATTTGTATTGCAGCGCTTGGTGTATTGTTGTTAGCAGCAGCAGCACTTATCAAGGAACTAGCTTGGTGGCCGTTGCCAAGTTGTTGTTGGTTTATTGTTACGGTGGAACCGCCGGGATTTTGTAACAACGTTGGCGTGGGCTGACGCATTGGCTCGGTTGGCTGTGACGTGTGCGTTAAACTGGGCAGTGTGCTCTGCTGAGCATTATAAAGGTCCACACCTGTACTGGCGCTGGTTGATGGTGCTGGTGGCGTTTGGAAAGTTGCACCCGCCGCTGCTGCTGCTGCTGCCAATTGTTGAATATTAGCACTGCTTAGTTGGTTCAAGTTGATGAGTGAGCCACCGTTTGCTGCGGCTTGACTTAAGCTCTGCTGAAACTGCGCCGGCAACTGCGACAATATCGTTGTGGTTGCAGGTGATTGACCGTTAGGCATTTGGATTTGTGTAATGCTGCCGCCGTTTGCTGCCGCTGCTGCCAATTGCAAATTTTGAAGTTGCGCAGCCATACTTGGCCCCAGCAAATGACTGGTGTTAATGGTCGCCGTTGTGGTGAACGGCTGATGAGATCGTTGCGGATTTGTCGCCGAGAGCGCAGCATGTAAGCCGCTCAGCTGCGTTAAGGCCTGATTTTGGGGATTCGTTTTAATTGTTTGTATGTGATTTGCTGTCTGATGTATGAGGTTGGCCTGCGAGGACACTATGAAGGTGGGAGTGGCGGCGGCCAGTTGCATGGTCGCACCATTTGTACCCAATATACGCAACAATTGCTGCGGATGCTGCTGCTGCATCTGCGCTTGCGGTCGCGCATTTTGTATTACCAACGAGGGTGTGCCCGTAAGCTGGGGCGTTGGTGGCCGCAGGATCAGCTGCACGCCTTGCGGAGTATTTTGCTGCACTAAAACTGGCATTTGATTGAGCAACAACGGTTGTTGCGTTGTCAGACTGGCTGTGGCGCCTGAAGGCAACAGAATTTGCTGTTGCTGCGCGGCACCACCAGAGTTGGGGGCTGCCGAGACACTGATTTGTGCCTGTTGGGGCTGCGGTGATTGCGAGATCTGTGGCATTTGGGCCATATTGTTGTGTATAGTAGCGGTTACCGCATTACCACCACCAACTTTACCCTTCTGCTGCTGCTGCGATTGTTGATGTTGATTAACATCGTTGCACGTCTGTTGCTGTGGCTTCGGCAGTATTTGCTGCGGCGGTTTAGTTGACTTTGTGTTGTTTGCTGTATTCGTTGTTGTACTGTTAAGACTACTGTACGACGCTGGCGCCAAATGTGTTTGAACTGTTGCGGTGCTAGCTATCAGTCGTTGCTGTAGCGAATGTTGCTGCCCAGCCGGCGCCGCAACAATTTGTCCCTGCGGTCCCTGTATAATTTGAAAGACCTGCTGTGTGTGCTGATGCTGCTGATTGGCTTGGTGCTGTGCACCGCCTGTGATCGTGAATTGTTGCTGCAGCATTTGCATTGGTTGCGGTGTTGATGGCTTTATTGAGGCGGCGGTAATCATATTACTAGGACTCGGTATTGGACTGTCAGCTATCAGCGGACTATTGCTGTGATAATGTTGGAACTGTTGTTGCTGCTGCTGGCTTAACGACGTCGACGTCGGTAATATTGTTGCAGCGGCTTTTTTCGCTTGACCTTTTGGGCCACCAGCCACATTTGCTGTCGCAAACGAACTCGACGTGTTAATCGCTGCTGCATGTGATGGCCCATAGCCGCCGGCTACAGTATTCGAGATCGAGGGCGCAGCGTGATAAGTTGTTGGTGCAACAGCACTGCTGAATATTTGGTGATGCTGCTGCTGTGTGAATTGATTTTGCTGTTGTTGATGCTGCTGCTGCTGCTGCTGAGTGTTGCGCTTATTGCCCTTCTATAAAAAAAAATTTTAAAACAACAAATGTTTAATATTTATCATATTATACTCGTACATATATTATTTAATTCAATACCTAATTATGATTTTGTTCAATTTCAATTTCCAATTACTTTTACTTACCTTATTTAATTGTATATTATTTGATCCAACGAGTGTTGTATTGAATTCATTACCGGCAGAAGGCGCTGTTGCTGCTATCGCCACACCGCCCACACCGGCTGTCACACCGATAACACTGGTCGCTGCCGCTGGTGACTGCGATGGACTTGGCTGGAATACAACGGTGCCAGCGTTCGGACTGCCATTAGTAAATTGATGTAAGGATTGTCTACGTCCCGGTGTGGCAGCTTTGCGTTCCTTTGGATAAAGTAACGAAAAAAAAAAAAAATTAATAAACTTCTATTGCAGCATACTAAATTAAAGCTAAAAGACAGTGATGGGGGAAATATTCACCTGATCATGTGTGGCGTTTGAGATTGTATTACCAGCTACGAGTAGCACATCCTGTGGAAATGGTGACAATGAGGGTGACGGTTGCAAGCGTGGACTAGCTGATATTGATGGCGACGGACTGGGCGTTAAAAACGGACCCGGAGGAGACAATATTCCTGGAAAAAGAGCAGCAAAAATAGTGGTTGATTAGAAAATTGATACAGAATTATGTATAATTAAAATACAATATTAATGCATGTCATTTGTGTATCATATACTAAATTAAACACGCTCGGTGGCGCTGGAGTCGTGATACTTGCAAAAATCGATTTAGCTCATATTCGAAGTATCCATGTGTTTAATAAATATGTACATATATTTGTGTGCTGCTGAAGTAGTGAACTTTTTTTTTTACATGGGCTTCAATTCGCAGAGTTAAACTTTGCATACTTGAGGACAATAGCTGGGAGAGCAAATTTAAATTTTAGAAATTATTTCATAACCCGTATGTAGAATTAAAAAAGTCGTGTTTTTCTCGCTCCCACCGACGCAGAAGAATAAATCAGCTCAACTTTCCAAGCTTTGTTTGATTTGCGTGAAATATCTGTTTGCGAGAAAAAGTTTAATAAATCAAAGAATTTGAAAGATAATAAATGTGTAAACCCTTGTCGTGGTGTACAATTTTCCATATGAAATTATTATAAATTTCATTCGACGACTGGATATTGAAAATCGACCAAATTGCTATTAGGAGCAGTGCATTTACTTTCGATACTTTAGCGTACCGCATCATGAGCGTCATAATACCAAATGAAACTTGGCCCGATCAACACTTTTCACTACAGACGTGGATCGAATGTAACTCATAATGAGGGCCACAATTTTATTATTTTATTTGAATTGAAACTTTTACACCTCTAAATTAAAATCTCGCTTATGTATTTATGTAAGTATATGAAAATAACACTCTTGAACTATTGGTTATCTAGCATAGAGGAAGAAGCTAAAGGACCGTACACATACAACTTTCCTCGCTTTACTTGACAATTCGAAATTTAACAACAAAGCATGAGGAGCATGACAGATTCTGCGCTAGTTGTTTGTTTTGAATTGCGATTTGTGTTTATTCCGAGTATTTTATTTAATAAGACGATAAGAAATGAGCTTCACTGATATAATTGAGAATGTAGTAGTTATGCTACTAATGTTTCGAATTCGCGAGTATAATAAACTTTATTAAGACCGCGATGTCAAAGGTCTTCTTCCAGCATCTTTCCAAAAAAAAAAAATTAAAAAACGATCCAGAAGAGTTAAAGAAAACGGTGAGGGTGGTTTACAAAGATGTGTTTCATTTGCTATTTGGACTTGTTTAGGAAGGATTGACAAAATATTCCAAAGGACCACCGATATACATACGTAGTAGCAAAATGCTGATTGTTCATCACGCTTGCATAAGGCAAAAAGTAGATATTGCAATCGTAATTTTAAACTTTTATACATATGCTTTTAACAGCAGATGTTAGCTTAGCGTATTGATTTGTAGTCAACACATCTCCTTTCAAATAGGCGTGTTTTATTAAACAGGACACTGTGACGGTTAATCGCTTCAATTAATCTTTCCTCAATATTATTCTGTCTATGTACTTTACATAACAATAGAATATGCAATATTAATAACAATTATAATTCATATTTATCTTTTTTCGTTTTTAAAAGTAAATGGGAAATGTAAACATTTGGTTGTCAGTGTGCAAAAGTTGAGAGTTCGCCACGATTTCGCTTCGTTTTGCTTTTCTTTACTTTTCTCGCCTTGTATTTAGCAGCACTCATATAACATCAGGTCTTCAACTTATCTGTCAAAGCGAAACTCTGAAGCAAAGCAAAGCGAAAGTCTTATGTGTACGGCCCTTAAATTTTCATTAACTAAGATATTTTCAATTGTATGTGAATATAAAGTACAAACATCGTAAGAATAAGTGCGTATGTATTTTAGTAAATCACCAGGGTAATATGTCAACTATAAAGTTCAAAAAAGGGCGCTTGCAATGAATAATTAGTTATAATGAACTTCCACGAAAATGACTCAGCTTAAATTGACAACCATAAATAAAAGAGAGGAAACATTTATACAAACATACACACAAATGTGAATTCTCTTTGCGCTTGCCATCATTCTCTGCAACGGATTTACGCATTGTTGTAAATTTTCAATCGAAACCCCTAAAAAGGACTTACCAACTTGAGAAGATATTTATTTATAGGTAACAACGCACAATAGCAACGACAGTTTATGTAAATAATCCAATTATGTAAGACGGGAGTAGTAGTGAAGAATAGAAACAACAAACAAAAAAAGTTAAAAGGTAAGTCTAGTTACAAAACAAAAATATGAAGTAATAACAGAGGATTAATAAAAAAAAAGATTTTAATAGCAAATCATACCATACCCAACAAACACACAAAAAAAGAATGTCTACATCCTTGGAGAAATTCGTAGTTTAAGTTGATTTCCAAAATCGTTCTTCAACTCATCTCCAGCCTTGGAAAACTTTGTAGTTTGCAAGTTGATATCCAACAATATTAAGTTGATACGCAATAACAGTCCCTAATTATGGCTAACCATGGACTTTCAGTTGCGAAGTATTTGACATTTTTTTTAAATGACACCACTGATTTTAATGTACAAAAATATGAAAGTTGTAACGTTTGAACAATTTATCAAAAATACAACATTATTTTGTAAGTATCAAGCAAAATACTATAATATCAAGTAAAGATTAAGTAAAACTTTAATAAGAAAATAATTTCCTCCTGCAATAAATAAATAATAATAATATTTATAATATTAAATAAAAAGTTATATGAATGTACAAAGTGGAGAACTAATTGTTTTCTCAACCTAAGCAACAGCACTGTTTTCATACAAAGAAAAATGCTCTTTTTGTTGGGAGCGCTATGACTCCCCGACACAGTTAAAAATCAATTTGGGAAATACCCATAAACCAGATCTCACCTTCCCGCGACCGATGATATTTCTCAAGGAAAGTGAACAAAAAATATGCAACATGCACCATTAAGCTCAAGTGGAGCCAAAAGTTTAATGTTTGTTGGGTGAGATCAGTACAAATATTTGTTCCGAAGGAAAAACGAAAAGTAATTTACAAAAATACATTTGAGCTTGTCTAAGTGGTATTAGACAGAGGGCGATTGATATGTCCTTATACTCAAAATACATAACTTTCCAGTGCAAATGTGTATTAAAGCGTGTTAGTTTGTATATTTGAGTACTTGAATTTACACACTTTACTGCTTGTAAAATCAACGCATTGTTTTGCATCAATGCATTGCCACAAATTTGAAAATAACTGCAGGTTGAATGGCAGCGCTGGAAGAGCTGGTTATTTGCGCTTCGAAAGTAGTGCGGAGGCAAACGAAAACACCAAAAATCTTGGTGCAGTTGGTGGTGTCGACTTTCAATTGTGGCATATGCAAGGCGAATGTTACTTTACCACCCCAATTCTTATGAGTCTCATCTTTATTGCACTTCGCCCTTCATCTCTAGCTCAACGTTGGAATGCTCGTCCAACCATCCATCCATTTACCGGCCGTTCATCTTTTGCGTGAACTTACAAAATTCCAAGTATCAAAAGACGTATGCATTCGAATGCAAAACATCATTTTAGCTGCTGTCGTTGATTTAGTTGATATACTCCGACGACGATGAAGGAGCAAACCTAAACATCACGTATCGAAAGTAGTAGAAGCCACCAAGACGTGTGTGTATAGTAACTTGTAAAGGAGTGTATCTACATACATACATATGTACGAGTACATATACAAACTGACACAACGCTTGAGCTTTGCTTCCAGCAGCAACTTTGCTTCTATTAACTATTCTACTACTTCTTAGACTTCTTTTGCTCACACGCTAATATGTAGCTTGCATCACCATTGTCTTTGGCTAGCTCTGCGTAGCCAACATTGAGGCTCTTCATTTACGAGTGTGTATGGCAGCAGCTTTATAAGAGCAATCGCAGTGGCAAACACGCCACCACCGCCACGGCCAAGCATCCATCGTCGTCCTCGCCAGCAGTCGCTAAGGGCTATCAACTATGGATGATGGTTGTTATAGCATCGGCAATAGCATCTGCGTCAATAGCAACATTTTGGTTGCGGCGCTTGGATTGCCAAACAAACAGTTCGCCCAACAGCCCAACATCCAGACAACCAGGCAGTCAGTCGGACGACTCAGCATTGTTGGTAAACTTCACATTTTCTGACGTCTTCTATTTGTGCCGCTTTGAAAGGATGGCAGGACGGTTAGTAGCTCAGCCTGTGGATTGCGCCGGGTTCAACATCGCAGTAACATGGGGATGTGCACAAATTGTATTGGAGTTTTGACGTTGTGCGTTATATATCTGCTGATGGTGCTGCTACTTGGCGGCTGTGTGGCTGCCGTGCAAAGGCTTTGCAAAGGATACATCTACACAAATGTGCCTTTTGTATTCTAGCACATACACCCAAACATCTGTGTTTTATTATTCTGGCATGTATCGAGTACAAGCTCGAGGATGTATGCATTGTAGCGAAAATAATCATCCAGAAAAAATTAAATCAGCAAAAAGAAAAGAGATGTGAAATAAACGTCGAGGATACACACAAGAACCATACACGAATATAAAGTAGCAAATGAAGGTAACAAAACCAACAATTTGCAGCAAAACAAAAATACGAAAAAAAAAAATACAGAAAAACAATTCTAAAACGAAATTCGAGCAACACAGCGGCACACTATATCTTTCGCGTTGATGCTTAAGTGTGGATATAAACAATATTAACAAGAACAGCAATTGTAGCAAAACAACAACTTACAGTTCACCAACCAACCAAACAACCAAACAACCAAACAACGAACCAACAAACCAGACAAACCCCCGAATATGTAAAAGTGAAGCGAAAATCAATAAAAGTGTAGGCATGAGCAATGAGGGTTAATGGAGAAGAGTGTTTCAGAAATCGCATATATGTACATATGTATGTATGTATGTACTCGTGCACACGAGCATAGACACTTACACGTAAACATATTCATAAGCTAAGGCAAAAGATATTCGGTATTAAGTGGTGGGACTCGCTTTTGTGATTTAAGCATTTCTCAGAATTACACAATTTGATAGATGCTGTAGCATTTCTTTGACTAACAAAACACAATTGAGGATTTACACATACAACTATTTATTTAGAGTACTACATACATAAGGCGGCCAATCATCTGACTATTTTTACACCCTTATCAGCACTGATTCGAAGGCGTTTTGAATAAAATCGTTAAACAAAATCGTTCCATATGTCAACACAATCTCCTTTGAAATTAATCTTATTAAATATTAGTCCAGCGTTTCTCAAATGTTGTCTACAGCCTCAGCCCCCTCACGAACTTTTATTCTTCGGTCATCCAATATCATTTCATGGATTTAATCGACGATTTCTGGTGTAACGACCTCTTCTCTTTTGGGCGACCTGAACGTTCGGCGTCACTTGTGTTGATACAACTACAACGGAACTCAGTAAACCACTTCTTAACCATTGAAATTGATGGTGGAGAGTCCTGATAGAAACTTTTCAAGCCTTTCCTTGTTTTCGGTGATGGTTTTTTTTGTTAAAAAAAATAATGCTTAATCAGCACGTGAAGTTCACCGTTTCCCTTTTTGTTACAAGTCAAGAGGTTAACTGCTTTCAAGGGCTGTCAAGCATAAACTAAATGACTCAACTTGAAATTCGACAGTATACTATTAATAGATGTCAGTTAAGTGCAGCAGTGGCGAATTTAAAGTTTCTGCGTGGTAAATTTAAAAAGTCTTATCTAAGACTTATCAAACCGACCTTGAATATCTACGAGTATTTGAAAAATTTCACTGACACCCAATGTAAGTTTTACGCTGTCGACAGCGTTGTCGGTGCACCTAAATAACGAAAATAATACGGAAGTACCAATCAATCTAATATTTGCTCTTAAGTTTAATTGTATGTCAATAATATAAATCATAAATAGTCAGTCAGTTCTAATAATAAATAATATATTACATGCACATTTAAAACATTTTATAAGAATTTGTGGGACACATCCTTAGAAAATTACAAAAAACACGATTTTGGCATCTTCAGTGGGCATGTGCCACGCCTTAATCTAAAGTAATCTGTCTAAGACTTTGGAAATTTCTTATTTACATAGAAATTAATAATTTGAGGGGGCGGTGCAGTTTTTACATAAACTTTTTTTCATACAAAAAAGTCCATATATACATCCGTAGAACATTATAATGGCGCCTAATCTTTTGTATTTTCATTATGTAAAAGCGCTTAAACACTGCTTTGCATTTTAGTATTCGCTAAGTAATTTCGTATTTGTTACATACAATACAAACGATCTGGAAAGCGGTTCAGTTTTCGATATCACGTCACATAATCAAATAATATTATAATATACGAGTAATCAAATTCATAAAAAATATAATTTTTCCTTGGAAATCGACCAGAATGAGAATGGATTTAAGGTGTTTCCACAACGGAAAATGCGGCAGTAGGAAGTTCTCCTGATCTTATGCCTAAATTGAATCCGCTATAAAACTCAACTCAACCTTTTTTAAAAAGTATGGAATAAGAAAAAGTTTTAAATTTCGAATAAGTTCGACAATTTTATATGTATACATTTTCTACTAAGATTAAAACCTCATTGTTTGATTAGTAACTATTTTCAAAAGAAAATTAAAAAATAATAATTTAACATTTTATAATTTTATTGAGCTCAAGGCCAGTTTATGGAAGATTTGTTAGTGAAAAAACAACAACAGTTTTTAATGGTTGAAGTTATAGTACTATTTCGGAAATCACCACATTTCCTCATCAGACTTCTTTTTGATTATTAAATTAAATTATTTTTAATTTAATTTTCATAACCACTTCTCTCAGGCTTTGAACCCGGGAGCTCGGAGTTGCAGAGCCAATACGCTACCTATTGTGCTACGCTAGCCGAGTTGGATGAACAAACATTTATAATAATTTAACATGATTATATTCATCATGATTATATTCATCACGATTATGTATATTCTTTAACTGAAAAGCTATCGACATGCCAGTTTTTGTAACAACTTTGTTAGTTTTCAATTCTCCAAAAGCAATGCAATTTCTGTATCTGATTTCTGAGTTGTGACTCATCTGTATTTGTACTCATATGTACGATATGGCGAAAACAATGAACAAATATGTATTTACAAATGACCTATTCAAATCCAACTTTTTGCAGCAATTGTTTGTATGTACACACTCGTACATACATATATGCAACTCAATGTGTGATATTATTTCAATTTAAATTATAACATTACACAGTATATTAGATATTACTAATTATTAATTAATGTACTCATAAAATATAAAAAAAAGAACATTTAAAAGACGAGAGTGAATAGCCCTTGATAGGTTATTCACTTATTGAATTTTAACACGCTATTAACAGATGTTTGTAAGCAAATACTGAAAATTTTATAAGAACACTGAAAATGTATGCAAACATATTTAGAAAAGAATCAACAACAAAACAAGTAAAAATATTTAAATTTATTTTCAGGTGTTTTTGACAAAACCAAGTGAAAGATAAGTGCAATCAAATGCTTATACCAAAATACAATATGTACATATGTATGTATATTTAAAAATGAATAACGAAAAAGAAACAAGCAACAGCTAAAAATAAATTGAAAAACAAAACAAAATGGTATTTTCAATGTAGAAAAAATGATTTGGATAAAGCACGCACGCAAGTTTATCGTCGGTCTGCTTTGTGAAAAGAAAAATTATAAGAAAACAATTAAACGAGTGAATGAAAATGTAAAACGTTCGCAGCCACAAAGCTTTGAAAACTTGGTCAAAAAGGGGGTTACGTGCTTTGGTACAATTAAATGAAAACAAAAAAGCGTAATAGTACAGCAAGTGATGAAGGGAATAATGGTAATATGTATAAGTAAAGATAAAAATAAAACGAAAAGTAGAAACACAAAACGAAAAAAGCAGGAAATCACTTAAGAAAGCAAATCACTTTTATACTTAGATGTAAATAAGCAATAATTTTAATGACATTAAATCGCTGCTAAAACAACAATAATCGACGTCATTAGCGGCTATTAACGCAAAGCGATTAAAGAAATCAAAAGTCAATGCAAACGAATAATTTGTACAAGTGTATCATATGCTGGCACATAAAACAAAAAGATTTTGAAGAATAAGTGCTTAACGGTTTACTTGTGTGCTAAATACTGTTATTTCTATGCCAATAAACAGTTTGCGCTTACATAGACTTAATAACATTTTCGTTTGATTATTGAAACAAGCTTCGTTGAGCGCAGGATTGCTTTGAAGAGGCCCACAAGTGGAAGTGGTAGTGGGAACGTGCTATTCTTTGTAAAACGCTTTGAAATTATCTAAACTCGAAATAAATGCAAAATTGCAAAAATACCGTCAAGTACGCGCGTTTTTCAAAACCCATTCAGCCTTTCATTCACTCACCCGTTTTGGTTTATTTTTTTTTTCTTACTATACAATTGTTGAGTTAGTCAGCTTTTTGTTCTTTCACCGCTGAACACAAAAATTGGTTGTAATCCAAGCGTTTCTCTGATAAGTGTAAACAAAAGTGCGAATAGCGTACAATAGACGATGGGACGCGCCCATTTTTCTACATTCTACATAAAAGAAATACCCGTACGAGGCGGTGGAGCGTGGATCGCACAGTGTCATGTTAACCGCCATTTTTGCCTCAAGTGTACTGCCAAGTTCAGTGTAACGACTCGGCCGGCATTTTGTTTGTTTGTTTTGTTAATGAGGCGGCGGCGAAAAGGTGAGGCGTAAACTATTTAAGTAGTACCAGAAGCGCTAACAAAGCTATGCCGATTCGTTCGTACGACTTGTGAGAAGTGAAAATATACAAATATATAAAAAGTGCAATAAAACAAGGGAAAACGCGCAAGCATAATAAAATGTAAACACGAATGAATGGAAGTGATAAAACAGTTGGAAATTGTTAAAATCGCGTACTTTGCTGGCGGCTCTAATAAACGCCTTACTAGAAAGTGAGTTGTACTCTGAACTGCGGTGTGCTGCTTCCTGCACGTTTTCCGATTTTATTTTAATTTTTCCATCTTCTCTCACCTGCTCTTACCAGTTGCCTTGCACAATTAATTATTGAGTCAAGTGTGGTGTTAAATTATAGTAATCGATTTAAGCGCATTGTATTACTAACTTTCAGAAAAGAACCGGGGTTGCCGTTTTGATACAATTCCTTTAAAATTGAGCGATTTTATCTTTTATGTACAGAGACATACATATATAATTTTTGAAGATGTTTTTGTGTTAAGATCTCTTGTTTTTGACATAAACATTTGTGAACTCATTAAAAAAAAAATTGTTTGAATTATTTTAAATTGCAGATGCCTGAGTAAAATTCGTGAAACCGTAAATGTGTCTACTTTTAGCACTGTGTAGTTGACACCACCTTATGCGAATTTTACACAAAAATATATATCGTTCGTTTGTCCATCAAAAATTTTCGTTTACCCACCCTTTGTTTTAAAAGTTATTTAAAAACAAATTTTTATAAAAAAAAAAAACCAAAAGTGGAAAAATTCAACATTCTTCAAGCTAAATCGTTTGTCCAGCAAATATTTTCGTTTGTCCACCCTTTATTTAAAAATTATTAAAAAAAAAACAAATTTTTATGAAAAAAGCATAAACTAAAAAATTACGCCGTTTTTAAGGTGAAGGTGGTGTCAACTTCACACAAAAAAATTTTGTTGAACAAACATGGACAAACGAACGATATATTTTTTTTTTCTAAAATTTGCACAAGGTGGTGTCAACTTCAGAAAAAAATTTTTTTTTTAATACATTTTAAACAAAGGGTGGACAAACGAAAATTGTTGATGGACAAACAGAGACAAACAAACGATTTATATATTTTTCTAAAATTCGCATAAGGTGGTGTCGACTTCGCAGGGTTTCTGATTTTAGCTCCGAAACAATATTTTTTTAAGCAATTAATGAAAGAGGTTCGTACTTTATATTTTAAAGTAACACTTCTTAAGTGGCGGTAGTAAATTGAAAAAAAAACCGTGTGGCGGAAATGCTTGGATACGAAAAGTGGGAAAGGCAAGAATTAGCTTTAAACAGTTTATGGATATTATTTAAAGTGAACGAATTATGGAATAATGGCGATACATTAAGATAAATACACAGATGGAGACCCATAGATATAAAGATTAAAAGAATTTACCATTCACGACTTATTTTTACAAGTACTCGTACAAGGAAATACATATTTTCTTTTCATGACTTTTATTCTGAAGTTCAAACAAAAGCAAATTTTTCAATCGATTAATTTAACTACAAAAAATTGGCTTTCAAAAAGAAGTTCTTTAGGTCTCATCATAAATGTAAATTTTTATTTACTCATTTGTTTGAAAATTTTGTTTCGGGCTATTTTCATTTATTAATAAAGGAAAAGATCTTGAGCATCAGAGCGTAATTTCATTAAATGGCTAAATAAACTTATATAAAAATTAATGCTGATTATAATTCATGTATGTATTATATGTTTTGTAGAAGTGGAACGATTTTAGGTAAAATTCATTAGATTAGTTTGAAAGAAAAATTTGTTCGCCGTGGCAACACTGAAAATACTCACACACACACATAAAAATAACAATTGTGACAAAAACTCATGTCAAAGCAACTGCCGGCCCTTATACAGAGCTGTCAAATGTGCCTCAGAGGCATGTGAACAAACAACCAGCGAGCAAAGTCCGAATGTGGCACGATGTTATCGTCATGTTATCGAAACGCTTTAACGCTTCATTCGTATTCACAGCACAAAAAGTGTTGAAATCGCCCCGGATATTTGATTAGATTTATTGCTTTTGCGATTCAAGTGCAATTCAGTTATTTAAGTTGTTTTGGCTAATAACAAGTATTGAAATTTTATGACCACTTTAGCAACGCCGTACACGGCAATAAAAACGATGTGGTACACATACACCATGATATGAATTGCATTCCCTTTTTTTTGGGGGTGAGGGGCAGATAAAGGGGTTCACCCCAGATACAGTCATAATAAGTTGTGGCTATTGAATTCATATACATTTACATACATATGTACATATGGATGTAGACATTGGGCACTTGTTTTGTGGAAATTAAATAATGTATTTCGATTAAATGTGTATGTATGTTAACATTTAATCGAAATACATATGTACTTTGTCTGAAAATCATAAGTAGCTATTGCTTTAGCCAACTGGTGCTACATGGGCTCGGCAGACAATTGCAAAGAGAAACGTGAAAAATGCCAACAAAGGTGCGATGACAAATCAAAATATATTTACATAAACGTGTGATGTGTCCTGTATGAATGACAAGACTCCGATGAAGACATATTTCAATTAGGAATCTACTGTAGCCAAAGCTATTACATAATTAATTAATTTATGTTTTAATAACTTGCCCTACTTGGAAAATCTGTTAAATAATTGGCGAAGGCTTTCTTGTCTTGTCCATATTATAAATGAGCGATGAGAGTTTTCAAACAGCCTTCTATAAAATTTTCGGGTCTCATTATTTATATATGATAGGTGATATCAGTCAATATCACCTATCATCGCACACCTAAAGTACATTAAAACTACAAACATTTCATTAAGTTGCTTCTATATAAAATACTAAGGATAAGGTTAGACGGGAGTTCCTAATAGGTCACGTTTAAGCTTAATAAGTTTATACTGTTATCTAAAAACTATTTAGAACTTCGTGCATCGACAAGCAAACTCAAGAGTTTCACATAACATATTATGTCGAGATTATAAGCAATGGAATTGTCTCAGCAATATCATTGATAGAACTTGGTATTATTAACGCACTACATTTATGAATTCAGAAAAATCAGTTTTCAGAAAATATTTAATTCGAATACTTTAATGAGCTACTGTATGTACATATTTTTTTTTTTTCGTACGAACAGTCCAACTAGCGTACACATATACTAATGCACTGCAGCATACAAGTGATGTATAAATAAATGCAGTACCAGTTAACCCTTTGCAAGTGGATTGGTGGGAAATTCGTGACTGCTTTCATTGCAAATCAATAATGATTGGTTTATCACGAAACTATGGTATATTCACTGCAATTTAGGCATTCTTTAATTTTTTATATGTTTCTTTTAAACCGAGCTTCTCAATGCGCTGATTCTACGAAAGTTTAGTGCAATAATGTAGATGTTTTTTGATATGTTTTGCAAATCAAAGAGAAAACAATGATAACATCGTGCGAAAAAACCAAACAATTTCTAAACACACGAAAAAATTAATTAATAGAACTCGGGCTCAAATATGTTAAGAGGGTGTTATTCGTTATTCTCGCTGACGTCAGTTTTTAAGGGACATTAAACTTTACTTCATTATCAAAGTATACACATATATTCAAAAATCTATAAAAGTATTTGCTATTAACATGCGGGATAAATGAATAATGTCTCTCCCGCCAATTTTTGTTTTTGCAAAAACAACGCGTCTGAAATTTGTTTTTTTTTTACAATAAACAACTCCAAGCATATTGAAAGACGAAAAGTTCAAAAAACTATAAATATTTATTTTTTTGTTCTGTTCTGTGCTTCTATCATTTACGACTTCAGATTTACTACTTCAGAAATCTATATATATATATATAGTATATACATATATATATTTTTTTTAAAAAGTAGCTATTGAAAATTTTAAAGAATAAAAAAGTATGAAATTTTAAAAAGGACTTTTTCAATACTAATGCTTCCCTTTACTCTTAACTATTTAGTTTCTTTCAATTCTGCAGAATGATTTATTTTTATTGGATACCCATATTGTTATACATTTCTTCCATAAAAAGTCAGCAAAGAATTTTCAAGAATCTCAAAAATTCTGTTGCCACTTGAAACCGGCAATTTATTACACAAAAAAATCGGACAAAATATTGCAACAAATTTTAAAAAGTTCGAAATCTGTATAAAGTTAAAATAAGGGATTCTAGGGGTTTTGTTACAGAATGAACTACATTTGAATTGTAAAATAATATAAATTAATTATAAGAAAAATAATTGTTGAACGCAGTGTACATATGTACATACATACATATGTATTTACTGCAGATATGGATGGCGGCGAAAGATATGGAACTTGAAGCTGATACACTCCGTTCACAAATTATATCACAAATATTGACATACATTTTTGAAAAATTTATTTATCCTCCAATAACGTAAAATTATTTTTCAATTAAAACTTCGTAAATTCTCTCACAAACACCATTCAACAAATTTTATAAATTTTATAAAAAAAAAATTAAGAAAATATTTATCAAAATTTCAAACTTAAAATTTTTTTCGGGAATGCAGATACATACTATATGCATATGTAGAAGCTCATTAAATTGATGTTTGTTGCTCGATATCTCGGATCTCTTTGACCATTTATGCTTCAATAATCTCTCCAGTTCATTAAAAATTTCAATAAATTTTGTGTTTTTAAATAGAATTTATCTACTGGGAATGGGGTAAATTGTTTTCGGAAACATTGGAAAATATAACTTTATGGGAAGGATAACAGTTGACATGAATAAAATAGCATTTTTGTTTTTAAGTTTTGTTATCAAACTAAAACAAACATATGGTAATACAAAACCGCCAAAGAACTGTTGAAAATTCAGCAGCACGTGATCAAAATACAAACATTCATACATATATGAAGTGGACAAATTGGGTCAGAAAATAGCAAGCAGATAATTGTTTTTATTTCTTTTTAGTAAGCATCACGCAAATGAATTCATTCCACATCAATAAAGCACTCATATGAATAATACTCGTATTCGCACATTTGCCTTGCCATCTAAACAACACAAACAGCTGGGTAGATATTGAGGCGCCATCAGCTCCGAAATGCCCACACGAAATAGTTTTACAAACTTTTGCACTAAACATTATATAAAAACATACATAGATACATATGTACATAAGTATACAATGCAATACAGATGTACGAAAACGATTGGGACAAACAAGAACGGTAATGGTGTAGTATCACGCTTTGCACACGTTCGAGTAGGCATGAGCTTACGAAAAAGTGATTGAAAAATTAATAACAAAAAGTATAACAGCAAAAAATTCAACGTAAGAAATATTTTTGGTACGAAACACATTATTAATGTGCGAATTCAAAGGCATGACCGCAAGCGATAACAAATAATGTCATGCATACAGAACGACCGATCGATCGACAGAGCATGTCATTAACACTGAAATTATATTTCACAAACGTTGCTTCAGAGTAAATAAATGACGAAAGTAATTACCATATTTAGCGCGCTCTTTTGATTATTCAAGTTATTAACAACAGGCGAATTAATGACGACAATGGGCAAGGAGGGGGAAGACTTCAATGTATTTGTAGCTGTGGAAATGATTAGCAAGAAGGAAAAATTTAAAAAGAATATATGCAAATATTTCTACATAAGTGCGTTAAAGATAATTACTCGTATTGTATCAGTAATTAAGTTCGGGACTCCAAGAAATATGTACATACATACATACCGAGTATAGTGCATGCAAAGGTATTAGGATAATCTGAGTTGATTATCACTAATTCCAATTTCTCTTTGAATTTCGACAGTAGACATTTTCACTATACATACATATATACACATAATATTGTATGTAAGAACTTATACCGAAACATACATATGTACATACATACATATGTATGTAAGTGCATATGCCCTGCCCTGTAAGTATCTCTAAATGATGCTGCGCTTGCGATTACGTTTGAGTTGTGATTGCAGCTGACGTGAGACGATGCGGCATTCGATTCGTTAAAAATAATGCATTCCTACGTCAAGTACAAAAACAAAACAACTAGCTATAGCAGACAGAGAGTTAACTAGGCGTCAAGGTAGCTAACTCTTTGCTCTATGCTACTCATGAGAGCGTAACGGCTGCCACACACTTTTGGCGGATATCTAGTTTTAATGGGAGGGTTGCCGTTTAAGCCAAAATTATTCAAAAATTAATGTGCAAAGTTTTGAATAAATTTAAAATGCTGATTGACAGCTAACTGCGAACAGTTTTACTACTATAATGATAACAAAGCTAACCAAAATCAGAAATAACCATATCTTCGGGGAAATTTTATTGTTATACAAAGCCACACATTTAATTTAAAATATTTCAGTATATAGAATAAAAAAACACCAACCAAGACTTGTAAAAACTTGATAAACAAATTTTAAAGTTTAAAGGCTGAACATCTTTATATAACTAAATTTTTCCATACCTCGTCCTAAGTTTTTTTTTTTTTTCTCCCTTTGCCAAAGATCGAACCTTGGTAAGAACAACCTCGATGTGAAAAACTAACACGCTAAATGCTGAGCTAAGTCTGCTCTGATTTTACTGTAATTTCCCATCTTCCTTTTACAACTCGGCTCATCCCATGCACACAACAATCACACAAGTCAACGTTATTTAAATTTTATAAGCACTTTTCTAATAATATCTGCAAATTCTTTATTTTCTGCAGTTTGAAACTATGGTTTATTTTGTTCTTGTTAGAGAACGCATTGCTTTTTTAATTGAAATATGTAAAAATGTAGTGGTGTTACATTTTTGACAAGCGCTATATTAAAATAATAATAATAATTAAATTAATGTTTTTATTGTGTGAAGGTAACAAAGAGTTCAGTACTTAGTTGACATTATTTTTTTATTTCTGCGATAAAAAGTAAACAATGTGGTATCGTATAAGAGGAACAAAACAAAAACATTCGATATTTGGTTTTAAATTTATTGTCAATAAAACATGTACATACAATTCTGAAATTTAAATATTTGGTCCAAAAAATATGGAAATTTTAAAACGTTAAGACATTTATTCATTAAACAAATTTGGGTCAAATAAAGAAGACTTTTTTTTACATATTTTTGGGCAAAATAGTTTTTGTAGCGGCAACACTGCTGTCAACTCTTCGCGAATGCGAGAAAAGAGAGTATGAGAAAAGTGGCTGCACCAGATTGCACAGAGAAAAGTTCTAACGAAACGAATATAAATAATCAAACGGATACTAGCTTTGAGAAATTAAACATATAGAGACTGTTGATTTGTTTGGAAAATCGAAACTAAGCCACAATGCAAACGAAAACAAGAAGAACAAAGAGGACGTAAATAAAGAAAAACACTTAGGTATAATAACAACTGTTGAGGAAAACCAATGCCAAAATTTTAAACAATAGTCAGCAACTACCTGGTGGCAAGTTTGCTAAATAGCCACACTTACAGATTAACTTTCGGGAGGCAGAAAAAAATTAAAGAAAGAAGCAACAATTGTGGCAGTAGAAGCAATTACAAGATGAGAACACCCAGGTAGTAAAGGAAGCAGTGAAGAACAGCGCCTTAATCTGCGTCTATAATTATGGATAGATATTGAAATGCGTGAATGAAGCCGGGTTAGTTTGTGTAGTTAACAATAAAAAGAAACATTTAAACGGAAGGTCGCAACAATTGAAATAGTTACAAAACAATGTTGATAGATACATATGTGCTATGTAAGTAGCCACTTAGAAAGCGCAAAAGTCGGCAATAAAACGCTCTATTAAAAAAAAAAAAGTCAAGAACAATAGCCACCAAACATTGGCTTAGTACATTAAAAACAACTTGATTTCAGCAACACCAAAATCGTTAACTTTAGCGCGGCCACATAGGCAACTCAAATAGTTAAAACAACAACAAACATGTAAAATCGGCCAAAAACTTGAGCAATAGGGCTAATGATGGGCTTAATAATGATGCTAGCTGTGGTAATTATGATGTTGCAAGTTAGATGAAGAAGAATCACAGAACGAAAATGCGATGGGAAACAAACATTACGGCGTTTTCTGATATACATACATACACACATACATACATACATAAGAACAAAGGAACACTTGTGCATATACACGTTCAAATCGAAAACCTAATGGGGAAAATGTATCTACATCTTTTTTTGTACATGTCACTACTTTTGCTGCGAGAGGTACATACAGATATATATTGCTATTGACATGACTGTAAAATGTCGCATGTTGTTTTTGTTGCTGTTACTGTTATTATACTTTTGTAGCTGTTAGTTTTTGGTCTTTGCATCGCACCATCAACATTTCATGGCACCATAGATACGTTAGAACACACAAATCGATGTTTACATATCTGTATGTACGTATGTATGTATTTAAATATATTTAGGTATACTATGTACATACATATGAATTGCATCACTATTAATTAATATTTGTGTATAATATACATATGTACACATCATTAACAGATATTTAAATACTCACTATAAAATTGCGGAAAAATTTTGAAACTCTTTTATTCCTCAACAAATTGGAAAAAAAACAATTAGCGCTCCTTTTGAAATCTTGTTTTTTCACAATTATTTTGTTGTATAAAAATTCACGCAATTTCACTTTTACTATTTTGTTTTTTTATAAATTAATTTATTTCACTTGTTTTTTTTTTTACTTATGTATGCAGCTATTTAAATCAATATGCGTACACAGTTTTTTTCTTCGTTATGTGGACATACAAACACACATCCGTACATATGCATGCACATACTAGTAGTATTTCATACAATAGCTTTCAATTAATTCGATTATTTTTTTAATACACTTTGTTGCTCTGCTTTTGCACCAAATCGAATTTGCATACCTTTATTTTTTTTATTTAAAAAAATTTAAAATTTTTTGTTTGACTACCTCTTAGCTGTAAACTTAATTTCTCTTCCATTAATTCACTACATATCATTACACTTTGCCGATATTTTTTTGGTTTCTATATACATATGTACGTATGTACTATGTATGTTGAATATATTTGTGTGCCGTCGCTGGTGCACTTTAACACATTTTTTTCATCTTATCCATAGCATTCTCCAAATTATTTTGTTATTGCTCTTTCAATAAATGTTGCTTGTATTTGCGCAGCTTTTGCTTTTAGCTTTGTGTATATTATTTTATATCACATTTATACAACGAATACACCATACCAACAACAACAAAAAACGCACACAAAAATTATATTACACGCGACGGCTATGACGACGAGACGAATAGAATTTTGCTGCCATTCATTGCTCCCCGGCACGTAATACTATTCAGGCTAACCACACAAAAAATTTCATATCCCGTCGTCGGCAACATTCGACGTTCTCAACGTTGCCATCAGAATACAAAAAAAGATCTCTGCAATAACAGCCAAATACTCGATTATTGTATACACAACAACAGGAGGGAGAACCAACCAAACAACAAAACAACAACAGCACAACATAACATCAACAGCAACAGCAGTAAAACAGTAACACCGTACACACGTTAAGAACAGTGCGACAAAAAGGAAGTGGCAAAAAAAAAGGTATGTATGTACGTACATACACACTTCAATTTCTAGTATACGAAAAGAAATGAAATAAAATAAGCATTCAGTCTGACATATTCGGTATCTGTTTGTACGTGTGGCGTGCGCCATCCACGTAAAATCACTTAGCCCAGAGAGCCAACAGCTAACACACATACGAGTACGAGTACAATTGATATGGAGCATTTTGTGTTGAAGTAGAAACGAAGTGGCAGCGCGGCAGTGGCAACACCAAATGCCAACTAACTGAAGCAAAAACAGTAACAACATTATTAAATTGTAACAACAATTACTTAAAGTAGTTTAGCATATCAACAGACAGTGCGCGCAGAAAAATGGCAGCCTTACCAGATCCGAGCTTATTTTTTTTTTTAATTTTTTATAATTTCCTATTTTTTCCATTTGCTTATGGCGATTTCCTCTTCCGTTGCAAGCATTTTGGAGCGTGCAAATCATTACAGAAGTAATTAAATTTGAGCTAAATAGGTAACATTCGATGAACAATATCGTTTTAACGGCTCACGGTTGCTAAACTACAGCTTTTACTGCTGACAGGTATGTGTGCCGTTGGGTTTGACATATTGTCCGATTCCATCTAGTTTAACTGCCTTAAAGAATATGATGTGGCATCATGTCAGCAATTTTTTCCGTTAACAATAATTTATTAAAACTTTTGGTGGCTTTTGTTTTCCATAAATAGGAAAAAAAAAACTTAACAGTAAATTTCCTAACCTCGGTTAATAATAATAATAATTATTATTTGGCGCTTACACGATATAGCTCAGTGTTTGGCCGAGCTTCTTCTACCATTTGTGGTGTGCGTCTTTATGTCGGGATCGCCAAATTAATAATAATAATAAAATAACTCATTTAAGTTTATAGTGAAAACAACTATTTGTTTTCTGAACTTAAAGCTTTGACCAGAAGTTGTGCTAGTATGAGAAATACTATCAAATACCTATCAAAAACTGGTTTTTGGTCGCTAACTCCATGTTTTCGGAGCATAATCAAAATTATGGATATGCAGTTTTTTCCATTCGACTACACGAGCAAATCGAGTTATACCCCGAGGAAAGTTCTTGCAATTAATTTTATTTGTAGAACAGTGTAATTATTCTCGAAAATAACTAACAAAAAAAATTTTTTTGACTATGGAAACAAGAGTAGCGATATCCTGATCGACATCATCTTTAGTTCACATGATATCGTCACATCACATCGACATATTATAACACGTCACATCATAACATAACATCACATTAACAGATCACGTCAAATCACATTATATAACATCACATAACATCACCATACCACAGCACTTAACATAACCATTAAATAACTGAAATAAATTAGCATAACAACATAAATATACATGAAAATTATAATATAAAAACAAACATATCATTTCATAACATAACTTAACAATATTTATAATATTTAAGTAACAATCATGAAGTTTACTTCGAAATAATATAATATAGCAAACATAGTATAAGAGACAAATCGGAGTGTAAATACGGATTTTATAATAAGAAACAATCATGTCGTTAATCTGGCAACGTTATTAGCTCTGCCATACCAAAAAATGTGTTGAATGTTGGCAAAGAATTCACAAAAATGTTATATTATGTATACCACATATGGTTCATATTTATACCCACAAAAAATATTTCTCACAAGCACAAAAACACAATCGCACCACTATATACAGTTGCTGGCTATTGTTCCTGTATGATTATAAAGTTAGTTGTATGTATTGCAATGAGATTAATGCCTTACGTTTGCCTCTCGTTGCGATGCGATACGATGATGCGCTCTCTCTTAACCCCTCCTCCCGCGCAACGTAAAAAGGCAGCTAACGTTTGTCAGAGATTCCGGTTTTTTGATATTTGCTGTTAGCACTCGTAATCAAACTCAGATACTGTATACAAAAAAAATATATAAAAAAAACACAGGTACAATTGCTTAAATGCATATATTTACATATGTACATATGTAAGTAAGTGTGTTCTTATAGCCAAATAAAGCAAAGTAATAAGAAGACAAATGGGTTATGTGAATAGAATGCAGGAAAAACATTTTGAAAAAGTTTGGATCAAACTTTGACGAGGTGTACGTGCAGAAATAAACTTATGCTAGTCAATATTAGTGTAACATTAATGAAATTCATGCTTTTGTGGACGAAGAGAGTGAAAGAGCGACAGAGTGAAGAGAGCATGTGGTGTGCATTTCTAAAGTGGAAAACTTATTTGCTAACTCTAGGTGTACTACATATATGTATGTATATATGTACATATGTAAGTATTATACAAAAACATTGAGAGAGAGTCAAATAAACAATGCTTAAGTGTATAGAAGAATTTGAGAGGCATTGATGAGGAAGACAGAGAGCACATCTCGTTAATTATAGAGAAATCAGAGAATGAGTTTGAGGACGACGATGATTATGGTAAACGATAAGGAACAACCCTTGACAATTTCACAGAGCATAAGCATGAATCACGATAGAAATGTGGAAGCAACACTCAAACAGCAAGCCAGCTAGCCAGCCAGCATTGCGGCACACCACTATGGGCTAGCAAGAAATTCCAGAAACAAAAGAAAAAATATGTAGAAAAATAGGGCACATGTATAACCAAATTTTTTGGTAAAAGAAAATAAGATACAAAATGAAAATGAAGAGTTGGCCTGCTTGCATGAACATTGAATGTGTTATTTGAAAAGTGGTTTTTTTTTATATTTTTATTGAGGAGCATAAACACAAGACTTTTGAAAGCTTTGATGCTGAAAAAAGATAAAAAACAAAAACACTTGCTCGTTGAATGTATCAATGAATTGAAGATAACACAAGAAATGTGAGAATCAGCTGGGAAAAAAGGTTGTTTGTTTTTTAGGCAAGGTTGTTTGAACGTAATCAATTGGAAAATCCAAACGACAAAAATAATTTGGTTGTCATGTGGGAAACGGAAGTGCGCCACCAAGAAGACACACATACAAAAAAAAAATCAAATTCAAGTACATATAAACAAATTAAAGCCTTTGTGATGTAAACCGAAAGAATGGGCAAATAAAAGTCAAACAACAGGCCAATAATAAACAAGAAAGAAGAAAAAAAAATTGATGTGTTGCCAACCAGCACTTCAATTAATTTAGTGGCTCAACGCCGTATTCATTTTATTTTATTGTATTGCGAACAGTTCAAACAAGCAAACATTTGTATGTAAATATGTATGTATGCGCATACACAAAAATGCAACACTGCCACAGATGACAATGTGTTGATATTCGATTTTATCGGAAATTAAATAAACAAGTTTATTGCTTGCTTTTATGTATCTAATCGAGCGTGAGAAATAAGAGCGGCAAAACAGAAAAAAATAGAGGGGGAATTAACGAAGAAAAGAGGCAGAACACGCGACAGTAGAAGATTGGGTGGTCGACGCGCAGGCAGTGCCATACTCACAATTATCACGTTTCTAAATAAGTTAAGATAAAGCAATAAAAACAATAACAACAACAAAAACATAGTCATAGCCACTGCGCGTATTTGATGGTTAAGTGCGCGTACACACCTTCTTTTCGTTAACTCCAACTTGACTCTATATCAACAAGCTACAATTAACAACAACAAAACCACCGGTGTAACCAAATAACACAGCAACAGCCAACAGCCACAGTATTAGATACATACAACATACAAAAATATCTGTGTATATCATTTGGTTTCGAGCATCAGACGATTTGCTTCCTCATCGCGCCGGATGAGTTGAATGTGTACGCTTGAAACCGCATCCATTTAACAGCACAATAAGTCTGTCGGAGGCATCTCGCCGAAAATGTTGACAAGAAAGGCGCAAGAGAGCGACACCGGTTCTGTTGAAGGTGATAAGCAAAATTTAAAAAAATTTAAAAAATAAAAAGGAAAATAACATCTGGATCACAACGAAAATAGTAAAAAAGTAGTGAAGTTATGGAAAGCCATGGCCTAACACCTGTCAAGGATATATTGGAGTAGCAATGCTTCGGAACTGCAACCACGCGTTCACAACATTACAGCAAAAGTTAAATAATTAACGCGAGAATGCATAAGTCTGAAGGATATGAGTAGCGGCTGTGTGAACGGTGGTCGAAAACAACAACTAAGAGCTTTATCGGTCGAAAAAAAATTAGTTGACCTCGCTGGTATATTCCGTATTGTCTCTTCGAGCGCAAAGCTCAAGTTTAGTTATGCGAAGCACCAACTATTTTCGCGAACGACGTAATTTTTTGGTACCGAATTGGCGGTGTAGAGATCAAGGATCGTTTTCGTTACAGACCTACTGTTTGTATGCCAATAACTTACATACATACATGCTCGGTTGTTACAGATATTTTTTTTATGGAAACTGTTACCACATTTCTTGCTAACGGGTCCATTCATAGCAAATCAATACCGTTACTTTAAAAACTTCATCTACCTATACCCACTGTATGGATAGTCTCTTCTATTATTATGCTACTCACCACGAAATCGTTTAATTTACGAACTCCAAAAAACACACCGATAAAACGAAATACGCGCAAACAACGATTTTAACAAAGGCAGCAACAATGGCAATATCAAGACCAGTAACAGCAGTAGCAGCATGCAACACAACTCATAGTAAATGGAAAAGAACACAGGTAGAATGTGGAAAGACACGACATTTGCAGAGTCAGCAATTGAGGCAGGCTAGTTGAAGGACTGAAGGAGCGGCCGCCCGCAACAACATACGTATACATACGGTTGCTGGATGAAACTGTTGAAAACGACTATTGAAGTTTTTGTTCCCCTCCACCCACCACTTACGCTATACGCGAACGAACGAGCCAGGCGAGCAAGTCAGCGCCACAGTAGGGCGTACAAAGCAGGACAGACAAAATCAAGATGGCGTGTGCAAACGCATTTTTTTTCGAATGCTGGAAAAAAATCACTTCTTTGAGGACGCATTGTGTCTGATCCAGAGTACGAGAATATTGCGTTGTTTTTATTTGCTTGCTAGACACGTAGGACAAATATGCCAGCCAAGATGTCACAGTGCGGCAATTGCTGTTGTCGCTGCCGCCCGCTGCCTTCACCATACACCTAACCTTCTACTCGAACTGCCTCTTGTTAAGAAACTTTTCCTTTGTCGTGTTTTGCGTCGTTCTGTTCTCTGCCGCTTGCAGGCGGCTGGCGGTTCGTCCTTCGTGTGGTTTTTGTGTATCTATTAAAAAATTGAACGTTTTTTTCGTGCATATATTTGAAATTGTGTGATGAATCTGAAGTGGGGGATGAGAAATTTTGGGGGCGAGGCAAAGTCGCGACAACAGGCTGCGATGGTACGTGCTCTGTGGACTGACGACAGACCGACCGACCGCCTAATGATGAGCGCGTTAATTTTGCTGGCTCCCCAAGTATTGAAAGTACACTAAAAAGAAAGCACTTAGAGCTGTGGGTGATGATGGAATCACTTCCTTTTTTTTCCTAAATTTTCTTTGTGTGTGGTTTTGTTTACGAAAATACATACATACATTGATTGAAAATATATTATTTGTAAGCAATGTATTTTAGAGTTCTCATATAATTGAACCAATTCAAGGAATTTGGTATTTCATTAAATTTGCTGAAGTAAATCGTTGTCGAATGTGTAGCGTGTGTGCTCTACTATATCGGCGTGGGACAGTTCTTGTCGAGGCAATAAGAAACCTCTGCACTTTAGTACGACGAAATATTGTAAATCGAGGACTTTTTTATTCAATTGACACCTGAGACCAAGTGCGGTTTGTTACTGGGAAGACAACAAAACTCGTTTGGTATCAAACGGCTCGGTGATGTCCTTTCGAGTTACGACGGAGTTGGTGGCTTTGCTTAACGTAATTTCACATATCCGTATCAGTTTTGTATGGTCACCAGATTTCGAAGATTTCGGTTCGATGTTATATTTACCAAGCATCAAATCACTGTGATAAGGTCATTCTCACAATACGCGCGCTAGAATCGTTACCGCATTTTAAAATCCGGATTTCACGACAGCTGGCTAAGTTAACAGGCTCAGCCAGCCTGTGGATTTGGATAGATTACCTTAAGTTCAAATCGGCAGTCAGGTATTCGTTTTACATGCAGCGCAGCTGACCTTTTGCATTTTTTTATAGTACGGCAGTCGTCCCTACTTAACGGTTTTGGATCTTCCCCATTCCCGATATTTTTTCTGCTGACATCATGCAGCAGTAAAGACACTTAATCCCTCCATGCTCAAGTCATTTTGAGAGTCAGTTACCATATCGTCGTTTTCATTCTGCCAGGCAGCTCGAAAGGCATTAGACTCCTTTAAGGCGGAGTCAAAGTTGGTAGACAGTTGCAAAACGATACTGAACTTGTTAGGATCCGACAACTGAGTTACTCTGTAGTGGGTTCCGGGTGACGAGGGCTTGGTTGGCAACGAAAGGGCAGATTACTTGCCAAATGAGGAGCCAACGGAGCCGTGAAGCCTCTAAAATACTACTCAAACTCAGCAGAGAGGGTCTAAACACTCTCACCGGTTACTTGACAGGTCACTATAAGAGGTCTGCTGTTTTGTGGCCGGGATGAGAAGACCTCTGAACATATATTTTGTGAATATTCGCGTATATGTGGACTTAGGCGTATACACCTTGGGGAGCGATTATCATTTCCATCCAAAATATAGACAACGACACGCCCAAAGTGCCTAATTTTATAAACGATGGAGTGACAACTTAAAAGGTTAGCACAATAGATATTGATAGTTTGCAGCGCTGTTATGCCCTAAGAATAATAATAATATTACTTTCTGTAAATCAGCGACTATATTTCGAGAATAAGAAATGTGGTTCAAATATTTCGAATTATCGTCCCACCGTATATTGCTCTCAAAGAGTAGGAGTGAGCGTCGAGTGGAGGCATCTGCGGCAGTTTGTTGTTTTCAGCTATTAGCCCTTGTGCCAATGATCTCACAATTGTTTTTTGGCGTAGAGGCTGCCATATGAAGATGATTCGAGGCAATATGAGCTTCGTGAAAAACTCGCATGCCGTTCTTCACTTTTTCACCATTTTCACAATAGCCTTTTAATTGCTACCCTGAGCTGTGTCATTTCGGAACCTTTTTCGCAAACAAATTCCAGCGAAGTTTTGTGTACGAATTTTATTTGGTATGTTCGCCAAATGACAATCAGGAATTATAGACGCTTTTGTCGTTTGGCAAGTAATTCTTGCCGAACAAAATTGGCAAAATAAGATCAGGAATGAGCGAAAAATTGTTGTTGATAATTTCTAGCCGTTTGATTATCTATGTCTGCTAATTTCTACCAGAAACCCATGGTGAACTTAGCTTTTATTGCCTTTTACTAATCGAGCAGCTAACTGCGTGTGAATACAAAAAAAAAATCGCTGGCTCAATAAAAGAAATAAATAATAAAAATAAATTGAGTCGAAATAATTTCTGTTTCAACTTTGTATTGAGTTATGCATAAAATTGCTAGACAATTTCTTGACAAACCAAGCTTTTCTTTATAATAACTGTAAACATAAACTAATTAAAAGTTTTCAAAATGAATACAAACATTTTTAGTGTACACATATTACAACATACATAATATCAGCACATGTGTTTGCGAATCATCACCGGAAGTGGTGGCTGACAAACGCTTAACAAATTGTCACTGCAGCAAAAGAAAAAGTATTCGAAACCAAATCCAACGATTACATACATACATACGTACATACAATCACTAATGTATGTTAGCACGAATGAATGACTATGGGAATGAGTGAATGAAAGTGCGAGTGCAGTTATAAATAACGCACACAAATGGCTATATTTTCAATAAATTCTTGGGGCGCTGCAGCAGCGACTGGCACAAAAGGGCGGCCAAACAAAAGAATACAAACTCGGAACTGAGCGCTAAAAGGCTTCAGAAGAGCTGAGGCTGCCAAGAATACGAGTGATTTTTCTGCACAAGTGCTACATATTTATACAAATGAATGTACATGAGTTTTGTATGTTGCATGAACTCATACGTGCACGTACGGATGTACGGCTCACTGAGAAACTGGTGCATCTGCTATTCGCTTGCAACAAGACGATGATGAATCAAATAGCGACAGTTGCTGACAAACCGAGCGACGAATGTAAAGTGCTGCAAAGTCAGAGGTAGAGGGAGAAGTGAACTACAAGACGCTCGTGCCCTTAAAAATTATAACTAAAAATAAATCTATATAAAATTTATGACTATACAGATGTGAACTGACTTTTGAATGGAGGATGCTTGCACACAACATCATGCAGTAAAAGTTAAAGCAAAGTAAAAAAGAAAAAAAGAAAAACAGTAACAAAACAACAATTCACTTCCTTCCACTATGCGAACACGAACTACTTGCCTCCTCCTCGCATCAAAATGCAACAACTCAAGCTCATAAATAAAATACTAAAACTCCTACGTTTATTGACATTAACTCATTGGGTTATTCTAGACTGGAGACGAGAGTGCGAGGCAAGGAATAAAAGAAAACAGAATCGTGCCAAGCAAAAAATTGAGGGGACAATAAAATAAAAATAATAAGATTTACAAGTAAAATAAGCAAAATTTCTATGTAAGAAAACGAGGGCGAAAGGAAAAACTTTTGGAGCGCACTTAATTGAGTTCAAGTTCGATACGAATGCCTTTGCGAACAAACACATTAATATTTAAACACACACACAATCACATATATAGTACGAGTAAGTTCATGTATAAATATCTACTTGCAAAAAAAAAAAGCAGCAAGAAAAAAGGCCGCGAGGCATTGACACACAACCATTAAATTTGGGCAGGGGATGTCAGCAATAAAAATGTGTACACTTACGAGTATCTACAGAAGTAAGTTGATATTCCAGCTTTTATTTCTCTTTTGTAAAAAAAAAAAACCAATATATAACAACCTTCATTTTTTCTGCTTTATTGTTTAAGTAGGTAAAAGCTAGACACCCACGAAATTGGGTTAGTCGCAAGTTGATATGGATAAATGAGTGGGTGGATGGCAATCTGCTTGTACGAACGTAGGTATGCTAGGTTATAATGTTCATCCATCGGTCATTAGGTGTCTGCATATCTACATATGTACATACATATGCATGTATTTACATATGTACGAGTATATAAAATTGTTTTGGTGACGCCGCCGGTTACCATGCAACAACGCAAACTGGACAATAATAACAGCACGTCACACATTTTAGTGATTAATTGGCCTTTTGTTAGCTTGGACTAACAAACATACCCTTCGTGGAAAATTTACGTTTGTTTAGTGACCAAGCGCCACCAATGACCAAAGAATGGCGTACTAATAGCATTTGCAGAAGATGTTATCGTAGCACTTTGTGATTAAAGATATAGGGATAATTATGTCATAATAATGATATGGTAGAAAATCCTTTGAAGGAAATGAAAAGTTGGAAATGTTGATCGATTTTAGTTTTGCTATAAATGTTGGTAAATTGATATAAACACTCCTGCTGAACATAATTGCTAAAACAATACATATTAATAATCAGTTTTGAAGCTTTAAATTGTTGTGTACTTAATCTTTGTGTATAATTTTTTTTTATATAAATTTAATTTTATACATAAAATAAATAAATAATAAATAAATCAAAATCGTATTTTTTCCAATATATGTTTACTCTGTTCACTAATTCTATTGCTGGTACAGAATTCTACAAACTTGTTGAAATTTCAAAAATTGCTAATGCTTCAAAATTATTTGTTATTCTGGCTTATTGTGGACATTTTCTTAGAAACATCGCATTCTGCGCTCTGTTTGTTTAAAGTTTGACAATAAAAAAAAAATCATCAACATTTTGCACATTTTTTTTATCAGATTTTTTATGTTCATTAGCCCATCATTCTCAATTAAGGTACTATTTGACTAGATTTACCGAAAAAAATTCAAACTTTTAATTGCTAAATTTACAAATTAATTGAATCTTAATCGAATCAAAATACCCATGCAACCCAGTGCTGTTGCCGTTTTGTTTTGGTAAATATTCCACAAACAAATGGGACTCTCTGGAGGGCAAGGGGTTTCAAATTATCGAAATCACATCACGGAATGCTATGAAAATCGTTTCAATCGCTACGAGCTTTGTCGCCATCGTAATCGCTAGCTATTGGATGTTTTAACACAGCGAAATCATAAGCGATTGAAAAATTTTACTTTTTTTTCGCACTTCTTCCATTTTGTTTAACGTGTTTCGTTAAGCTGAGTCCAAAATTGCAATTGCTGATTTTCGTCGCATCAGCTCATTCGAAAATGTAGCCTAAGAGGCAACTTAATGTATATATATCTACATACATATGCATGGCCCCCGTTATCGATAACAAATCACTCATCGTTAAAGAACTGAATTGTTACATTTTTTGTTCTTGGACTTTTGTTTATAAAGTAAACGAAAAATATTGTGAAAGTGGCGGTAACATTCACTCGTATTCCGATGACAACTAATATACTCGACTCGTTCAACCCAACAACTGTCAACACTCGATTGTTTTATATTTGATCTAGCAATAATGTATGTAAATTGATTTAATAGCATTTACGAACGTGTGGAAAATATAGGCTAATGGGTAAAGGAAAAAGAAAGGGGAAGAGTGCACACGAGAGGTAATGGCGGCTGTTAATAGCACGTGTGGATATGTAAATTGCCAATGAGCATCGTCGATGTTGCCCCAAAGCCTTTGCCAACACACTAAACACAAAGTCCCTTGGCGGCGTGTATGTACATACTACAAAAATAGTACAATGTACACAATGTGTAAAAATATGTTAGATAAACAACACTAGAATCGACTACACTCACACCTTTACCCATTGAAGTGGAATGGAGTGTAGTAAAATAAATGAATAAGCAAGTTAGGTTCGCTATTAAATTAACATTTGATGCATAAATAAACAAATCATAAATAAACTATGGTTTATATACATATGTACGAGTAAATACAATGGCCAATTGCTTTATGACGTCTGTGTGTGTGTGTGTAATTGTAATTGTATGTTGCATGCGAGGTGTGTTCAAAAAGTTAAGTGACTTTTAAAATTTGGCGGGCTGCCAATGTACATATGTTTATTACATTTTTAGAATTTTGTTTTAATTTTATTTTTACACTCGAAACGATCGCACGTTCACAGTTTCAACTCTACTGCATTTTTCGTTTGTTTATGAGAGACGATAAAGGTAAAAATTGTATCACAGAATTTGCATCTAATTTTGTGTAAAAAATGAAGTGTTTCAAAACATTTAAAATATTGACAAAAATATTTATAGGTCGAAAAGATGGCAATGGCGAACTTCGCTCTGACCACCTCACACTCTTGATAAAAATGGAGCCAACTTACATTTTAAACACACCTCGTACTAAACGTCAGTCGTCGGTTAAAATTATTGTGCGATTTTTTTCAAAGAAATATCTGCATACATAAATAAACAAATAGTCATAAAATAAATAAATTCCTGGCGTGCATTGTTCACCAAACTAATAAAAACAGTTTTTATATAAAAAACATTTTAAATAAAAAAAAAATGCCTTTTATAAGAGGTTAACGACAACCTGTTCATACAAAAAATCGACTGAGAGAAAAACAAAATCATACAAATCATTTTTTGGGTAAAAAAATAAGTCGTGCGTTATCAGCCTGCTTATCATTTAGATATTAAACAATATTTTTAAATAAAAAGTCGTCTCTAAAGTTTTATTAACTCTTTTTGGCAAGACTTGGTAACTCTTTGTAAACCGATGTACATTTCTATGACAAATAAAATCTCTTTCATAGACAAAAATGGAAAATGTTTGGAAGCTTTGACGTCATATTGTTTGGTATTATTACGATTTGATGCTTTTTCATTAGTTTTTTATAGAAATATGTAGTCTTTTCATCGGTTACAATTAAATATTCATAACGAATTCGTCTTTAAATCAAGTTTTTGTTGTTGTATTAATAAAAAACTGTATTGAATTAATAAAAAACACTACCGTTGTAAAGCTAAAAGTAATTACATAAAATTAGAATTATAAGAGATGAAGGATTTACAGCTGACTTTACACACCCACCAATTCAGTTAAGTAAATATGAAAGTTAAAACATAAAAATGCTAATTCGTTATATAAAAGAAAAAAAAAACAGCGGCTATTTGGAAAATGTTATCCTTACGCACCATTTCGTATTGCTCACTACATACAAAGCAAGTGTCGATAAATTATCTGATTCAGAGAGGTACTACTTGAATTTGTATAAATGAAGATAAAAATCGATTTGGCGAGACATTCCCCAGACTGTTTGGTAGGCAGCGATTGTAGTTGCAACAATTGACGCTATTATATGTAGCTATAACGGTGTGGTTCGAAAAAATGCAAGCGGCCTTCAACAAAGAAAACTGGTTTTATGAAAATTTCGAAAGGTAGCGCGATTTTCTTCTAAGCTAAGAATTCATCTGTTGTCACGATTGCTGTTCTCAAAGTAATGGGGGTTTCCTACTTCGCTCCTACTTCGATGGAAAATGGAAGTTAAAAATCTACTTATTTTTTCGATAAAAAAATATAAATTAAGTTATATTTTTAAAGCAACTCGTCACTTTGAGCCAAAAAATAGATACCTAACAAATTTTAACTGTTTTGTTCGGACGAAAAAATAATGGTCGAATTTTAATTATTAGTTTTTGATTGAAAAAAGTAAAAGTAAAATTTTAACTAGATATTATTTTTGATAAAAAAAATTATCGGACACGATTTAACGTTTAACTTTTAACGCTGTATTTTGGAACGAATTTCCGTCATCCCTTGTCAAGTTTGGTTTGGAGACAAACCGGTTTCGGCGTTGTGCCATCTTCAGTGTAATTTTTCGTTCTCTACGTTACACTGAAGATGGCACAACGCCGAAACCGGTTTGTCTCCAAACCAAACTTGACAAGGGATGACGGAAATTCGTTCCAAAATACAGCGTATAATCACCCTGTCGGAAACCACAACAACCAAAAAGAGTTTAACTTTTAACTTCTTAAGCAAAGACAATTTAAGCTAATGCAAATATTTGTTAAAACAGTCAAAAAATTTTTTATAATTTCATTGAAAAATTATCATTTTTAAACTTATTATAATTTTTTATTTTTTGTTTACCAGTTTTCAAGTAAATTCATGGATGGGCAAGAATGTACAAAACAATGCAAGCATTTTTTTTTTAAAGCTTTCGACCAATCTGTGCTTAGTGAAGGGTCAATTATGACGCCACAGCAAAAGAAATTTACTGGCGTGGAGTATCGATATACATATGTACATATGTATTTCGTTCTTTAAAAAAATAAGCCTTGGAAAATTGTAATTATTGAATAAAAATAAATGATTTTTCAAAATTAAGCATTTTCTCTGTCGACACTCACCTTTCCGCGTATATGAAGTAATAAAAACGTAGCCGTTTTTTAATGTTTTAATTTTGGTAAATTGTTAAAATATGAGCTTAGGGAAGCGATTTAATTCATAAATCAACAACGGACTAAAAATAAAATGAATGTTTTATCGAAATTTAGTTTTGCTTGAGAATTATCAAAATCGGCAAAACCACAGCAGCGTCATCTCTAGTTCGCTGTAGAGCGACTTTTCGAATCACCTCGTCAAATTCATGCCTAACGGTAACACGCAGTTTCTACACTTTGTCATTATGACACACACTCACTGCTTGCAACTGCCGATACAATTTTGTAGACGAAACCTATGCAATTATTAAAAACCGGCAGAAACAAAAACGTAAAAGTGGCAAAAATATAAAATGAGAAAAAAAAATCGTGGTTGCATTCATTTGAACTTGGATATGCGCGCTGCAGCGAAGGGCAGTTTGACTGGCAAGCAGACACCCACATCCATCACCACTGCCAACAACAATCGCAAACATCGGCTGATGGGGCCACGGTGACGCCAATGTAGCCAATGACGATGCCGCCGATTACAAGGCAAGAGTAATTTTTTATGCACATACAACACACATGTGCGTACATATGTATGTGTTTTGTTGGGATAATAACAATTGCAATCGTTGCCATCGGTTTGCGTTATGAGGAGTTCGCGAGTGACGCGTGTATTGAGTGAATGAAGTTCAATGAGTTGGGTTTTGTTATTGTTATGGATATTACTGCTGCTGCTGTTGTTGTTCATGTTGGTGTTGTTGTTGTGCGGTGCATTACAAGTGCAATCAGCTAGCCAGCCTACGGCGGCAAATGCGTTTCCTGCATCGACGCGAGCAACAGCGCAACAAACAATGTAAAGGCTAGCCACCAATCCGATACAAACAACAAAATTTCCATACCACACAGTGACTTTTTTTTTTATGCTTTTGCTATTGCACTCTACATACTCGTACATACATACATACATACATACATACAACAGGATATTTACATTGGTGACATTATCATTTTAGATTTTTCTATAGACACACCCAACCAAATCTTTAAACTTATGTTGTCATAATTGTATGGATGTATGTTAGTATGTACCAATGTATGTATATATGTAAATATGTGTTATGTTATGCACTCTCTAACGTTATGTCGCGCCAACGGTGTGACAATGGCACTGCTACAATGGCTTTGCGACATGAACATGGATGGATGATTGTTATATTTGTAGGTGAGAAGCAATTCAGCTGGGCAAAGCTGCAATTTATTTTAGTTGCATTTAAATCTACGCATGTATGTATGTATTTAAATGCATGGATGCACCCAGTTGGAAATGTGATGTACATATGTAAATGCAATATTATTTTTTTTGACTCGGCAGTCAAGTACAAGGTAACCGGCGAGCAAGCCTATGTGCCTCTGAGACAATGGCTAGGCGACATTCACAGGGAGTCGGTTTCCAAATTTATCGACACCCGCTCTGTGAATGCAGTCCTGGGAGTCCAACTACCGCCTGTAGCAGCTAGGGTGCTCCAGCTGCCTCGTGAGACCCGCGTTACTCTGGCTCAACTCCGATCTGGATATTGTAGCAGGTTAAACTCGTAGCTATGCAGGATCAACCCCGACACCCTCAACATTTGCCCGGCATGTGGAGAGTCTTCGCACGACACCAATCGCCTCTCCCTATGGTCCGACCCTGTTGAAACGGCTCGCTTTCTGGACCTCTCGTTAGTTGAGCTTGACGATAATGATTAAGGGAGCCCGTCAACTCTGTGGGCTGTAGCTACAACATGAGGCTTTGAGCGAAAAATGTTGTTGCAACCATCGCTCGAACTCTGTTCAAACCAACAAATCTAACAGGCAATGTCCTTGAGATTGTTTAACGAGAGGCGGCAAGAAACGCAGAGTTCTAACGGACTCGCACCGAGGAGATATAAGTTTCTGATAACTTCTACAAAGAGAACTCGTTTGTATACGTCGAAGTAGGAGCACTGACTCAGTATCACATTGTCTAGTAAGGACACTTACTGGATACTCGTAAAAGGTCCTCTGCTGTTTTCTCCAACTCAAGGTTATAGTAACCTTGATACATCACGCTAAATAATTTTAAATCCATCACCGCCATTACAGACCCACAATTTTTCTAAGTAGGCCACGTACGTATGATTATAGAGAGGTGTTTGCCTAACTGATTTGCAGCTCTAAACCTGGCCTTGATAGCTCGTCCGCTATTTCGTTCCTTCTGATATTGCTCTATTCAGAAGTCCAGCAGAGCGTGACGTTGGTATGTCTTAGCGCCATCAGCGGCGTTTAAGATTCCTTCAAAAAGCAGCATTGATGCGAATTTATCAAATTTCCTTAGTCAAACTATCTCGTTATACATTCATTGACATTTTTCATATAATACATTTCACATCAAAAAATAACAAAAGCTATCAAGTTGATTAATGAGGGAGAATCATAAGACATCAGTTCGGTAATAATAGTTAGATTTCCTTGCATGGTATGCATAAATGTGACTTGGCGTGCATACATATATGCATTTGTGGATGTAAAGGGTGTTCCAAACCTAAATATTGCATGCTAATCCACCTGCTAGGCGCGGTTGGTTGTGGATTTTGTGAGCATGGACCTTTGACTTTAAAAACTACATAAGAAATAATTCACGTAGTTTTAAATCCAGATTACGGGACCCAATGCCACTTTCCGAAAAAAGTGCGGTACACCATTTTTGAAAGTTGAATTTTTATATTTATATTATTTACATGCAACTGATTTTGTCTTGTCGAAACCATGTCGTTAACATCAATTTCATCTAATGCGGGCAAAAAGCATGCGGTAACGACACCACGATACAATTATATACCCAGCTTTATGTTGGTACCAAACAGTAACAATTAAGCACAAACAACATTTGGATTCTCAGAGTTACAAATGCTTCCATTGACGTTTTGTCTTTAACGAATTCATAAGTACACTCAAATGTCAAACTGCAGCAGCAGAATTTGCGAGAGTTTTGCCACACCCTTTACAACAAAAAGCAGCACAGTCTGATTCACTAACTGTAAAATACTTTTATGTGATTTGAGCCGCAAATAGGCAACCAACACGGATACACACACAAACATATGTATGTATGTATATGCTCTCTCTTTGTTATTTGCATATGTGTTTGTGCGATTGGCGCTCCAGCTGCAGCATTTGTTTGTCTATCGACGTCTGTATGGTGTTCCAGTTCGTTGACTCTTCAACAACAACAACGTCACACATGCCATGGTAGTGGCAGATAATGTTTGGACAACGTCCAACAGAAACGCGTTTTGGGCCCTTTTCTACTCATACCAGCATGTAATTATGGTATTTATGTTGTTTTTGTTATCACTGCAGGTATAACTGAAAATCGTGAATATTATTTTTTTTAATAGGAACTTGAATTTTTTGTTGTTGTTTATTAGCAAGGTTCCGTTTCGCTCATTACTCTGAACTTTAATGGTAACAAATATTTTTATGACCAATATTTATATCTATTAATCTATCAATGTAAAAATGTAAAACTTAAATTGACCCGACTTCGAAGTTTTTGAAACTTGCTTGTTAAATAGTATGCTAATTTGTGACTTGTGGCTGGTATGATTGAAATTAGAAGTGCACTTGGCACTAAGGCATGGTTCCTCTATACCTTAGATTAGGTTAGGTTCTAGTGGCTGCGAGCGATCACGCCAGCACACCTAGGCGCTTGTTTAAGCCCATTGTGATACCACATGGGTCAGAGATCCCCTACTCAAACCTACGTGAATATTCTGTATATTATAATATCTTGAGTGCCTCTACCCTGGTTAGATAGCTTAGATCGTTGAAGAACTCAGATCCTAGGAATTTCCTTCTTATTTTCCATAGTGCGGGACACTCGCAACTAAAGGGACTCATGGTTTCAGGCTCTTCCCAATTTCTGCAACTTTTGCAGAAATCTCTGTAGGGGCACCCAGTCTCTCAGCATGCCTTTCAATCAGTAATTGACCTGTTATAAGCCCGAAATCCAAGGACAGGTTTGCTCTGCTCAGCAAGAGCAGATCCTGTGACCGTTTGTCGTCCCACCCTGGTCACATTAGTTTAGACCTGATAGTTATTATTTTTCTATGGACCTCCTGCTTCCTTAAGAGATGAGTCCCTTAGAAGGAGCTTGCAGCTAGCGAGTGGCATACCTAAACCCTTCCAAGGTGACAAAACTGGAATGGATGTTGTAGTGGTCCGGGAGGCAGAAAGACTTTTCAAGTACTAATTGGACTAAGAAGACTCCCTAAACTGCTTTCCAGTTTGTTTACGATTGTTGCGTGACCTTCTTTGTTAACCTTCCAGTTGGTCAACTCACGTAGTTCTTAAAAGGGCCGATTATTGCATTCGCAAAATCACGCCGCAATTCTCGTATGTAGTTACTCGATTGTTATATTATATTCTTTTTAAGAAACTTCCTAGGGCCAATAACAAAATATCATTTGAAAGTATATACTGATTGCGGCATCACCCTTTACCAACGAACCTTTTCCAAACTTTACTTCTGTAGACGACTGTATAGGAACCTTGGAACGGAATCTTATGAAGACATAACTTTCTTCTCGAATTTTGTTTGTTTTTCAAAAAGAATAGGAACGTGTATTTTGGTATGATATTGGACTCTCAATTTCATGGTTTATTCGCCTAATTTTTTTCGAAGCAGATGCAAAGCACTTTTTTGAAATCTTAGAATCACATTAAACCTTCTAAATGATTATATGTACATACATACAAAACGATTTTTTTTTCCCCATTTAACTGTAATGTCGGTCATTTTGTTAGAGATTTTTACATGATTTTCATTCAATGATTTGCAATTCGAAGGTTTGCGTGTGACATCTTATCAAAATGATGAAGGCAATTTCGAATGTCTAGTGTCGCCTATTTTCCGGCACTTTGTCTGTATATACAAATCACAATGAAGAATGTATAAAAGGTAAAGCGTAAAAAAAGGAGGTTGAAAAATGTAGACAGAAATCGCATGCATTCAACATTTTTACAAGTGTGAATTGTAATTGCGTTGGAAACATTAGCACTTTGTCATTAAAATATTACAATAATACTTTGTAAGTGCAAAAATACATAATGTGCAATCGTGTGCATGTGGCGTGTTAAAATAATATATAGTGACAACATCAGTGCGAACTAGGCATGTCAATCCCGGGATCCCGGTAATTTTTAACTCCCAAATATACCGGGATCAGTCTATTCAAATCCCGGAATTGCAGAGAACAGTGAATTTAATAGCCATTTATTTTATAAATTTTTAATTTACATTTTTTCAAACAAAAATAAACCTCAAATGATTTAAAACAGAAAGGACAGATCAAATAAAACACACAAATCACACACTAAACATAACTTTCAGAGTTGTATTGGAGAATAACACACTTAAGCTTTGTTTTTTATTTTTGAAAAGACATAAATACATACATGGCTTACAACAAATCGTTCTTTGTTCTATTAATGTTATTTTGTATAATTTTAAAATACAACGGTTACAGACGTGTTAATTTTTTTGACAAATAAAAATTTACGAGTCAAAACTTCGTGAAATTCGGGATCCCGTAATTGTCCCGGGATTTTGTTTTCAGATCTCGAAAATCCCGGGATCAATAAAATGCTCAAAATTGACATCCCTAGTGCGAACCCGTCAGGATAGACTTTAAGAGATACTTTCCCCGAAAGGCTAGACATTATTATTATTTGTTTGTTTTTATTTTTGCCATTTATAAAGCGGCAGGAGATGTCGTTCGTTCATTAATAGCTTTGATGTGGCAAAAGTGCTCTTTTCTGTTTGTTGTGTTATTATTTTTTCATAACGCTACACGTGTGGGAATCATAAGCGAGCCATTCACTCATTCATCATCAGAGTAGTCAGTGAGGCACAATGCTCTCACATCTATGTATGTATGTATTAAGTATGCTTCGCAGACGTACGAATGAGTGTGGGGAATTCCCTCCGAATGAATAACTGCGTTAGTTAATGATACTTCAACGTGCTGTCTCAAGTGTTGCGATTTTTCTCATCTTATTAGGCATTTTAATTTGATATGCTTGCATTTATTTGCACAAATACTACCTACGCTTTTTAATACTCGTAAATAAACACAAATATGGAATCAGTAAGTAATTAGCATGCATTTTACGAGTATTGTCTCTTTATTAAATAGATGAATATTTGAATAAAGGAAATAATGTGTAGAGATTTTGGAACGTGATAATTAATGAAATCTTAAGCTTTGCAGTCAAAAAATTTGGCACGGATTGAGAATTCCGCTCTACATATGTACATACATTTTCAAGAAGATTGATACTTTCGTGCAGTTATTAAAATATTGAAAGACAAAGCTTATAATTATTTATTTATTTACTCAAAGTAAAACAAAAGTAAACAAACAATAACTCTGGCCAAAAAAGGTTTCTTTCGGCTGAGTAGGCACTTGAAAAGTAAAGTGCTTTTTAACGAACAATAATGTCGTTTTACAAATTTTTAATATAAATATGTTTGCAAGTAGTTAAACGTGTAAAAAATTACCGATTGCGGTGGTTTGGATTTAACGTAGATATGGATAATGCTGGTCCGGTAAAAAGTATTTTTGACTCGACACTCACGTATAAAATAGAAAAACCAATTACAGAAGGACCTGTCCTCACTTGGTATGAGCAATTGGTGTAACTGAGAGAGGCAATTGTCGAATTTTTTTTCGGGATCGTTTCGAACAGACAAACGATTGTAGAGGCAAAAATATGTCAGTTCGTTGATAGGTATGCGCCACCGATATGCTTACTAGTACGTGGAAAGTGTTTGGAATCGATAAACACTGTTCACACTATGACGACACGATGCATATCGCTTGTGTTACGCGCAAGTGTGCACTGTTGTTATCGCTTCACGTTATTCGTAGGTTGACATCGCTTAAGTATCGTATCGCTTATCGTATCGCTCTAATACAAGTACACATGGCTTTAGTGATGCAAGATTTGTTTTTTTTTTTTGCGTCAAAGCTCTTATTTCAAAATTTACCTGCATTCGGTAGTCGTATGAAATAAAATATGGTGCCCTAACTATGCAGTACGGAAAGTTCATCAACCAAATAAGTGCGCACTGAGGTGCGTCAATCGATGCGAAATTTTATGGTCACAAAACGACCGCGATAGAGACGTCTGGTCAGGTCGAGCTGCAAGCAAACCAATCGACGCATAAAATAACGCATGAATTATAAAAGAACTGTGTTGTTTGATATTCCTCGTAAGTGGGAGTTTCTAGTAAACAGCGCCGATGAACTGTCTGTGCCTGCAACTGCGACAAATGGAATTAAGGCACAATGGCAGTACGCACAAACAAATTACTATAATTACAATGTGCAAAAGAGGGCAAAGCAAACCAACCAAATAGTTGGGTAGTGCATGTGCGGCTCCATTGGCAAAAGTTGCTGTTAATCAAACCAATGGAAATTCTAGTTGCTAGAAAATGACTGCATTGCAATGTCAAAGTACGTATGTGTTGCAAGCTGCAAAATTGATAATTGCAACATAATTGACACTATGACGACGAGTCGACTAACTAACAAGCAAAGCCGACTACCAACCACTTCAACCACTTTGGCAGGCAGGCAGGCAGGCAGAGGACTTGGCTTATACACATTACATATGTATGTATGTGCAAGTATATATATATATAATATAATTTTGGCGCGTACACTATATAGCTCAGTGTTTGGCCGAGCTTCTTCTACCATTTGAGGTGTGCGTCTTTATATTCTAACACAAATGAAGGGACCTACAGTTCTGTGCCGACTCCGAACGGCAGATGTATTTAATGAGAAGCTTTTTCATGGCAGAAATACCCTCGGAGCTTTGCCATTGTCTGCCGAGGGGTGACCGCTATTAGAAAAAACTTTTTCTATTATTAAGATTTTGCTTGCCCTGACTGAGATTCGAACCTCGAACTCACCGGCATATCGAGTTATAGCACGCACCGCTACCAACTCGACCACAGCGGCCAAGTATACCTGCACTATATCTATGTATGAATATGTGCCGTACCACACATGCCAAAGTGTAATTTAATTTTTCCCTCTGATTAGCAGGAATGCGAAGAAGTTGCCAGAGCTCTTTGCTCAATTAGTTTAGTTTATAAAATTGCAATTTGTGCGAAAAATTGCTAGAAAATATTAAGCCGGTTAAATTTCATTTAAGCAAGCATGAAATATCACATAAACAACTTGCATTCGAGCACTACATATGTATGTATGTATGTATATATGTTACATATGGTACATACTTATGCACATATTGTGTCCACATTTTTTTGAGTAAAGGATTTCTAAAAATAAATCCTGTAGCAAATATCGTACAATGTCAACCCATTCGGGCACCTGCGTGTGCAAAACCTTACATTTGCATCTCGCTGTGTGTGCAGACTTAGGATGACAATCCCGAGTTCATGGTATTTTTGGCACATAATCAATTAGTTTTGAAGCAAGGATTCGAATTATTTTTAAAGATAAAGAAGAAAGATAAGAAGCCTAAATTTTTTCAATTAATTTTTAGAATTTTTGTAAGGGAAAACTTTTATTGATTTTTCTTGAAATATTAGGCTTTTAAGTAAGTTAGTTAGTACATACACCCGTGTTCAAAATAATAGTAGAACTTCTTATCACAAAATTTTGAGAAATTATTTCCTATTATTTAAGTTCTTGAATATTTCAATTAAAATACACTTAATTCTCTAGCAAAAGCTATATATCGTCCACGACAAATATACAGCACACTCACATATTGACCAATACGGACAAAATATTTTTATTTTTCAATAAAAGTTCAGAGTTTTCAAACCAAAACCATAAAAACCCAAGTTCCAAACTTCATACAATATTTATAAAAATTTAGAACTTTTTCTGGTATGCAGTTTTGCAAATTTTAGTATGTACAATAATTTTAAGTCGCTGAAAATACGGCTTAATTTTGAGAATTTTTCCCGCATTTGCTTCTATCAAAATAAGAATATTTTTATACTAAAATTGTGTTAAATATTATTTAAAAACTTTTTTTTTTGCCAAAACATGACATAAACATAATTAATTATAAATAATTAATCAATCAATTATATGTTGGATTAATCAAAATTACTAATTTTACGATTAATTACATTTTTCTTGATTCAAAACAAATTTCTTTTAAAGCAAACGGAAGAATTGGGAAAAGTAATGAGCACAATTAAATTTAAGTTCCCTCGATCATATTACAAGAATCCCGAAATTTCGGTACTACAATTTCATACATACAAATTAAATACTTTATAGACATTTCCTTATAGTTAAAACAGTTGTTCGCTAAATTGAGGCGGGATATATGGGCGTGTTGCTATGACATTTTTGTAGAATAATCTTTGATGATAAATGCATATGAAAATTGGATTTTGAATAGCTTCTGTCAAGGCGAATTTAGAATGATGGCCTTGGTAAGCAGCTGATTGATTTGTTTTTTCTATCGCCGTGGTATAGCAAATGTCAATATCATTTGTTTGTTGGTTAGTTTTGACATGCGATGTTCCGAAAGCAACAACTAAATACATTTACTTTTTTTTGTGTTGAAAAAATCTGGTGCTACTTGCTTCTGCATATAACAAAATGGCTGAGGTAAATACACATAAAGAGAGCATACACAATTTATCAAAAATTTACTATTTTAGTAAATCAATATTCTTCTGAACATATACTTTGTGAATTCCGAAGTATAAGCGGACTCAGGCTTATACACCTCGGGAAGCGAGTATTATCTCCATACAGAATATGAACAACCACACCCTCCAAAGTGCATAATTTCCTAAGTAGCCTAAGGATGGAGTGACAAACTTAAAGGGTTAACACAATAGATCTTGTAAGGTCGCAGCGCTAGTACATATGTCCTAATAATAATAAAAAATCACTCTTCGATATTTGTTTTGCGAAAGTCACTTAATCGAATAGAGCAAAAGTCAACAAAAATGTTCATGAAAAAAGTTTTTTATGGTAAGAAAGAATATCTTTTTATTGAAATTAAGTGGTATTCTCTTAAATTATGGCATACATTACATATGAATATACAAAAATTAGTTAACCTTGAAAGGTTTATGTCTGGCATCGTAAGTCATCTTTCGTATTCGAAAAATAAGTACAACAATTGCCGTTAGAACGATAACAACACATAATATTTAAATACATATGTGAGTCAATACTAATTTGAAAAGTGCTTAGGTTCGCATTTTTTGGCATATTGGTCCCTGTAAGTCGAGCGCCAATATGACTGAGATTATTCACAAGAGGCAAGGTTAGTTAATAACACTTACACAATTTTCTGGAAAGTTTAGAAGGCATTCTAAATGAGAAATAATTTACTAAAACATGAACTGAACTGATCATTAATCATTTTATGAGAATTTTAGGAACTGTTTATTGAAACTTAAATAGATGTATTTGACGGCATATAAAAATAAAATAGAAGATGAAAAGCAGTGCCGGACAAAAACTTCTAAAGTAACCGACACAACTCATATGTTCATACAAATACATATATATGTATATATATATATCTACGAGTACTTATATACATATGTACATGTAGTACATGTAGTACATATGTATGTATGCATAGAGAGAAGATTTTAATTGCCGTTTGTTTCGAAAAAGCTTATTAGAAGTCGCAGAGTTTGTGCAAACTGCAAGGGTTGTTTGCTAAGTCAGTGACATTTTGAATAAAAGAGGCGTTAGTTTCTGTGATGACCTCTTCAAGTGAAAATAGGAAATAGCCGCATGGGACTTAATCTAGAGATCATTACTAAAGTGCGATATCCCAAAAACTAAATATTTTGAAATATTTTGGCTGACAATTTATGTTTGACATTCAAATAGCAACTCGAAACACATTTTAAACGTATTTGTATTACTTCGTTGTATAATTACAAATTTGTAAAGAAACGAAATACGAATGCTCACAGACACAGCAAAAATGCGAAGTCCTACATTGATTAATTCCATCCTACACAGCCAAAAGATCAAAAGGCCCGATGTAGAATTAAGCAAAAAAAACACATTTGTGCTTACAAAGGTGGGGGATATTTATAACGTAGGCAAAAATAATAGGAAAGCGACATTTTCACAAAATTTTGATATCATATTTTTCTTTTGTCTAATTTGTAATATTTTTTAATTAAAATACAGTTCATTCTCTAACGAAAATAACAATAACGAAATCAACGAATGTCGAAACGGAACTTGCACCTTTGTAATTTACCTACATAACTTTAAAACTTTATGCAAATAAATTTAGATAATTAAAACAAATACTATAAATAAACTTGAGCTCAATAAAATTTTAAAATATTTATATTTACTAGGCCAACAGAAAAATGAACAAACACTTGTATTAAAACAAAATTAAAAATTTTTTTGAGTATGCAGTTTGGCATCCCATTGCAAGTTTTAAAATCGCTAAAAATAATCATTGATTACTTTTATTTTTAATTTTGAAATGTCAAATTTTGTATTTTGTTTAGTAAGAATGATTTCTGTACAATTCAAATTAGTTGATCAAAAATTTTTGGACAATTTAGCTTATAAAAGCAAAAACAAAATACACACAATAGCTTTTTTTTTTTTACTTTTTAAATTTCTACTGCTGCTACCTGTTCAATGTGTCTTGGTTCAAACGTTAAATCGAATCAAATGCAGCAAAAATGACAAAATCTTAAAAACTCAGATACTTGAAACTAGGGATTTTTCCTTTATATTTTTTTTTCGTTAATTCTCATTTACATTTCATTCATATTTGAACAAAATTGCCTATTACTGCAAAATGCACTTGTCAAAATGGTAAAATCAGTATAAAAGAAGTATTCTGAGATCAATCGCTATATATGTATAATACGAACAACAGTTTTAGTAGACGTGGGTAGTAGACCGGCAACTATATACTAGTCTCCATTTATAATAGGGACATTAAACTTCGGTTTATATGCTTTTCGTTAGACAATTAACTGTTATCTTTTTGAAAAATATTACAAATAAGATAAAACAAAAATTAATGGTGAAAACTTGCCAAATTATCGCATTTCCACTATTTTCGCCGCCAGTGTGTATTAGAGCAAATAAACTACCCCAACTGATTATTGCAAAAAAAAAAAAAAACAAATACACATTTACATAACTTAAGCAGAGCAGGGATGATGTTTTTGTGGGCGGTAGATTGTGGATGTGGTAGATTTATTCCGTGCAAAATTAATTGAATACTTTTTAAGTTAGATATCAAAGTACAATTTGCCACGCATGCGAGAGAAGAGGATATACGCTTTTAAATGAAAATATGAATTTACTGGGGATCAAAACAATGTAGACATATGTAAGTACATGAATATATGTTTGTATAATATAGTTATGAGTGTGTAATTACGTATTTATATACACACACATAATGTATTTAGCTAGGAAATCGGCGAATAACCAGGGTAGTTTGTTAGTAAACGCCTTTTAATCAAAAGTTATGTCTGCTCAATCGGAGAATACAGAGAAACCATACCATGATCAAACTAACTACATTTATACGGATTCAAAAAATCTTGGAAATCAGTTCTGATCCTGTGTTTTTGATACATTTTCAAACATTTACAAATATTCAAAAGTTTATAGTTTGTCAATATTATATTTCATATTTATAATTAAGCAAAGAAAAAAGCTTTTTATTTTTGATTTGAATACAAAAAACTTGATACATTTTCAATATTGAATACTTATACATAAATGTTTTATAATTTATCAAGAACACATAATTGAACAGTTATTGTAAATAAGGGAACAAAAATTCACAGGTACGCCGGTATAATATTTTTTAAACGCCTTAACAATATATTTTAGTTTACGTAAATGTACGTAAGTATACATATTTGAATATATAAATATGCGCGTATGTATCCTTAATAATTACCTAAACACCCAAGATACTATATTTAAAATTTAGTTAAGTCGTCGGAACTTTGAAGCTGCGATATCATTTATTACATAGATCATCTGTTTCAATATCAAATCGAGGATGAGCACTCATTATGGCTAAATCGTTCTTCTCTCGTCGAATTTCGCAAAAAAGTTTTTATCTTTTCAGTGTTAAAAATAATCATTCCGCTGTGCATGTAGTGACTGGCATTGTCGCATTACTTTTAACAAAAGAAAAATTGATCTAAACCTTCAATTGCAGATATTCGTTGGTTCCCACTAAGTACAAAAATCGCTTCAGATATAACTTAGAAAATTTCGAGACTGCATCGAGCATTTTAAGATTGTCCCATTTTGGCTTCATGTTCTCCAAGAGGCCGTCGTCCCGTCCGCGTTGTAGGAGACTCTAACTCCATACAAAAATCAGAGTTTGGTTTCAAAGTAAAAAAATTTTCAATAAAATATTGGAATTTGTATAGTAAAAATATGTGCTTAATATAATTTTGTGTATTTATTTGTTGAGTCATAAGAACATACATATTATGTAATTTAATAACACTCCATTTATTTAAACAAAAACAAAACCAAATAAAATTTCAATTCAACGTAAAATATTCAAGTTGAAAGATTTAATAAATTAAAGCCAAAATAGAACGATAACTTTCTACTCCTCCTCATCACTTAGTACGATTTCTTTCGAACGTTTTGTTCGTACTAGTTTTCAGGCATCCTTTCGACGATTATTGGTTTGAAAAAATCGTGCATTGAAGTTTGTTTGCTCTTATTTAGCAAATCTTAAATTTCTTTATTGGGAGCTAAATTGTTTTGAAGATTTCGTTTAAATATTTCTGCCCTTTTTTAATTTTGTCGTTTACTACACAATTACGTATGTATTTAGTTGTCACTTTGTAAACACATGTTCAAGTGTAGGGTGGCAATGCTATAAAAAAGACAGGTATCAAAGTATGGACAAAATGCAAAGAATTTTATTTGGGCAAGAAAACCTTTTTCAAATTAAAATAGTAAATATATGAAAAAAATTTCATAAAAATCGCGTTGTATGAAAATGTCCGCATTTTGGGAACCGCGTTGTAGCGAAACCGCGTTATAGGAAACTGCGTTGTAGGTTTACCTGTATGTATTTTGCTATGGCCGGGAACATAAATGAGCGAGATGAATTGGATTGCTGAAACAACCGTCTATTTTCAGGTTCTTATAATATCTGATTACATATGTACATATTTGCGAAACATCCAAAAGAGGAAACTATTTTTCAAGAACCTAACCAATTTTACATATATCATTTTCTTCTTTCTCTTGTCCGACAGGGTGGAATGTTCATCTGCGTTGTGCCATCTTCAGCAAAGAATGATATATAAAAAGATTAAACAGTCCCAAAAACCTTGACGTCAGTACAGAAGATGCCGAATAAGAAAACAGAGACTTAGGCAACTTTTACATAGAGCGGGCCATTTAAAATTTCATCGTTTCATCCCGATATTTCTCTTTGTTTTCTTAATACTTGTAAACATAAGAAGCAAAAGATAAGCCTTAAACTAAATTAAAGTGGAAGCATGAATATGCAATCAAAAAGCACAAAAATAAATTAGCAAATATTGTCATTTACAATTTAAAGTACTTAAACCATGTGAAACACATGCAAGGACATGGCTTGTTTACAAAAGGGTGCCGACGTCGGTTCGGTCAAGTTCGGAAAAAACCAACGGAATGCGTCATCTTTAGTTTGCTGCATCGTGATCTTCAGTGTCAATTTTCGTTCAGAACGAAACCGGTTTGTCTCCAAACCAAACTTGGCAAGGGTTGACGAAAAATCAATCCAACAAATATCAATTTTACATACATACATATAACACAGTACGAAAGTGGTTGGTACACATGAGAAATGTTAACAGAATATGAAAATAGGCTTAAAATTAAGAAATACGTGTCTCGGCGTTTTGCTGTAGCACGTCAGAATTTTGAGAAAATCGATTTTTAAGCTTCAAAGAACCGTGGAGGCTGACTTCTAATGTAATGCTATTATAAAAAGTTCTATAAAAAAAAAATGGTTGAACCGATTTTAATGCTTGAGCCAGTTTTGAAAAGGTAATTAAATTTGGATTTTTTTTTATTAAGAAAACATTTTTTTTCTCCGGTAGATGGCGCTTTAATTTTCAGGTAAAGTTAAAAAATAACCAAGAAAGTACGAAATTCATTAAAAATACAAAAAAAAAAATTATAAAAATACAAAAATTAATATGAAATCTTAACTATTATTTTGTGTTAAAAATGTTTGTCGTTTTTTTTATTTTTTTAAATTTTTTTAAATTTAATTTTACATGAAAATTAAAACGCCATCTACCGGAAAATTTGCTTTTGTCGTACTGTATAATAAATCATTTATGTAATACTCGTTCATTCAAGTGCCTTTAGCCACTCGCGAGTCAATAATTAAAAATATGATAAACACAAACAATTGAAAGAAACAGTCTAAAAGAGTGCCTCCCTAAAAGAGCGTCAGTTGGCTTAAATGAATGAACGCCTGAATGTTTGGTTGGCTAACACAGGCGCGAGATGCGTCAAGTGTTGTGACGTTGCCGGAAGTTACCCCAGCGGAATACGCTGGGAATAAACAGTTATGAGTGCAAAAAAAAAAGGAAAAATAAACCAATGAAGTTCCTGCTCCTTCACTACCACGACGACTACTATTTTCCGTTGTGCAGACTAGTGTGGGCTTTGCAACTATTATGACTACAAAAACAAATAAGTAAAAAAAAAAAAATGGTTTGTGCTAATAACATATGCGAGATTTACAAGGTTGCCCATCCTACCAGCCGATCGCCACTCCCCTGCAGACCTCCGCCCGTCGCATAGAGCTAACACCGTTTACAACTTGTTCTACATACAATACATAAATAATACAACACAGTTGTTTTGGTAACACTTCTGCCATTCTGCCGCTTTTTGAGTGTGAAACTTTGCCAACAGCAAAATGCAAAAGTCACTGTGAATGAATGAATGACTGAATGATTTTTTGTTGTATTGTATTGCATTAAAAATTTTTGTAGCAACGTTTGAACGTCTGTCTATCTATGTACATACATACATATATACATACATATCTGTCTATTATTTGTCTGTTTGCGGCAAGTGTCTGCTGTGTGATTTTTGTTCTGTTGCTGGCAAATTGTCGGCATATTTCCTTTTTGGATTTTCTCATCTTTTTTTGTTGCACTTTGCATTTGAGTGAATTTTTGCTCCTTTTTTTGTGGGTATGTGTGTGTATAGAAGTTGGATGGGGGGTGGTGTGGATTACGAGGGGCTTTAGCTTTAATTCACATCACTTGTAGCTTCTAGCATTTTTTGACTGTGTCTCTCCCTCTGTCTTCCTTCCACCATGCGAAATAACGATTCTCGACGGAGGGTGCAAAATTGTCGAACCAAAAACGAAAACTGAAAGAAAAAACACTAAAAAACAGTCCCTCAAGTGCACTACAGAACTTTGTAGTTCAAGTGTGAAATAACCAAACTACTCTCGATTGTGCATTAATTTTATGCATTAATGAGTTCAGTTGGTTTGTCTGCAGAAAGAGGGGGATCAGATGAAAATTTGAATATTTTGTTGAGAAGAATTAAGTGGTGGAACTTAAATATGTATGTTGAGATAATACTTTATCGTTGTAGTTATGTGGTTTTTAATGCTTGCATTTTATTAAAAAAAAGATACCCTGATATAAAACTGACCTTGGGGGCCCTTTTTGTAATATAAAAATGTTAGACATGGTACTTACGCATGATAGAACCAATTATTTATAACTTGAGTAATTACTGTATTTACCTGAAAATAAACGAAAAGAGTTAATTAGCTTTAAAATAAAAATGTAAATACTTATATTTATATTGAAGTACAAGTCAAGTTCGGTTGTAACATTAACTGAAATTTGTCTGCGGTGCGCATAGTTGAATAACAATAAAGGTAACGCAAATTTTCATTTAAAAACTACGTGAAATTCATTTTCTCATACATTTTACGACTATTTTGATGATATTCTACCCGGTTAGTCCAATTTAACTGAGTCGTTGTGTGTATTTCAAGAAGTGACCCAGAATTATTTTGGAGTCGCTTTTTTACTAAAAATCATATTTATTACCAGATTTGGCTTATATTGAAGATTGATCTTTGAAATAATTACTATAGCAAAAAAATTAGTTGCTGGTTGGCTCCGGCAATGTGCTATTTGCCACTATCAAAAAATCGATCGTAGTCTGAATTTTCGTAAAATCTACGCAAAAGCTGTGATTATTACAGAGTCCATCGAAGTTCAAAAGTAACATATGATTTGAGTGTATTTGTTCGTAGCAATTCGGTTTGAGTGATTGCAATTTCGTAGATTTCATGAAAGTTCAAAATAAGATGAATACAGTGATTGATCCCATTTCTCAGTCATATTAGTAGTGCAATTTGCTAACTCGAAACAAAGTCCTTTTTAAAATATCCCGCAATCTGGCACTGGAGTGGATTTAACCGTTAAACTCTTATTCATAGTTTCAATGTCAAAACTCGTCTTGATCGAACTTCAGGTATTGCGAGTGCTTTTTTTCGTAAATGTAAGATCGTTTACAGGTATGAAAAACACAAAAAGGAAACAAAGAATTTTACACAGTTAAAAACTATAATTAGTATACATATATATTTAAGCATATTTACCCTTTCAGGACCACAAAGTTAGATGATTACATGAAAAATAATTTATTTTCTGTTTACTATATTACAATACCGTTTCAATTAACATGACGAACAACGGATTCTCTTTTATTGACCTTTTACTGCAGGCTCATTCCCTTAGAGGATTAAAATTTAGAGGGAGAAGAAATATATATTTTTGTGCAGTAACCCATAATTCGAAAGCAATAATTTGAAAAACAAACACCAGCGCGACACTCAGTCTATGCATACTTTTGGAGTCGCGTGTTTGCCCAATTGCAGCGCAAAATGCCGATCACTCTCATCCTCAGCAATTGTTTCATTAATCACACTTCAATTATCACTTAATCGTGTGATTTTTTGACTAGCTTTTGCTTTGCTAGTCTATTAGCACCCTGGCATCGAAAGATTTCGGCGTGATGTCGCTATCAATAAACTCACAGCTAAATACTACTCAGGTAATCTAGCACTGCTACCTTTTAGCCATCATCCGCAAACAGTTTGCTCTCTAAACTACCATTCTATTGGGATGTTCACATTGCCGTCGGTCATTGGCCCCTAAGGAGGAAACATTCGTACATACATGCATACATAAGTATGTATATTCATTCATATTTATGCAAGCTGTTACCAAAACCAAATGTTGCTCATTTTCATTGTTACGTCTATTTGGTATTTTCTGGTTTATGTTCAAAGAAAGACTGTTTGCATTCATGTGGCGAATTAAATATAATTAAATAATAATGGAACTCCCCGAAAAGAATGACTGTGGAGCGCTAAAATAATGAAAACACCAAATAAAAATCTATGCAGCGCTAAAAAGTGTTGGTTGAGATGCCCAGCATTAGCGGCATAAGAAGCAGGAAAAAATATGGTAAATTAATTGCTTAAAGAAGAAACCTCAGATACAAGAGGATGAATAGGCCGGTAGGAATATTTTTGGAATAATATTTGGGCATAAAAAAGCTCGAGTTATACCTCGAACCTTTGAAAACTATGTTTACTATTATTAAAAAAAAATTATAAAAATGCGAAATTAAAAAAAAAAAATCCTACATAGTAGGCGCCCTGGCGCCCAATGAAGATGTCTTCAGTTTCTCTGGCACCTGCCGAGGCTTTGATGTCCAGCCGTTATTCTGTAATAAAGTAACAGCGTTTTTTAATTCAACGTAGTTCTATAAAAGTTCTGACTGTCGGGTACAGTTAAAATAATTACCGACAAGTCGGTTGTGTTGGAAGTAATGAGTACAGATACCCACATTTAATTGATCCAAAGTATGTTCAATCGAGACGATTGCAGTTGTTGAGCTGAGCTTCTTAATTACAACGGCTTTGCGCAACCTTGCATTTCAAGTAGGTGTAGCTTTTTGACGCCCAACACTGAAGTGGCGTATCCGACGATGTTCTCTCGGATATGACTCATTTCAGTGTGCATTTGCAAGGAAGGTAACGTTTAAGACGACAAGTAGCATTTCTTCGCTAAATTCTTAACTTCGATACAGACAAATATATCGATAAAACATTAAATCATCTTTGGTGTAGTGAAAGCTTATGAGGATATTGCGCCACGGTAAACACTGAAGTCAAAAATCAACCTTGGCGTTGTTGTTATCAAGTAGTTCAACATTTTACGGGCGAAAAATGAAAATAATCCAAACAGAAGCGGTCGATTGTGGCGCGCTATTTTCATCCGATTTGGCCGAACAGAGAACTGCGTCAGCTCCTCTTTTTGCTCGCCAACTTCTTCTTCAACAAAGCGGGCAGCATCACCACCGTTGAATACTTACAAGAGCGGAAACATTAGTTGTTGTATCTTCTTTCGCTCCTTTTTTGTTATACAACTCATCGTGCCATCATCTGCGTTATTTGCCAATTGGACACTTCTAGACATTCACAATAGTAGTGACAACCTGCATGAAAGTAGAGAGTTTCTTGCCCGTAAAAATGCTATAAGAGACCTCGCAGTGCTGAAAGTAATAAAAAAAGGCAACAAAATAAATCAGAAATGTAGCAGACAACATCAAAAAGTTGATGAGCTGACGATTTGGAAACCCAAAGCATTGACTCTGGCGCAAAGAGCACATAACGAGCACATTCATAGAAGCCATCAAACGCTTATCCACTGGCTGGATGGTTGAAATTTTAGGATTCGCCGAAATGGCGACCAGACGACAAGACAACTCAGTTACGGTTATTTGAAGAGTTAACAGTTCCCAGCCATTAAAGCTACTCTATTTGCAAGCATAAAAGTTTGTCCCAGACATACTACTTGCATACAAGCTAAATAGCAGAAGCGGCGAAGGCGGGACAGAAATGATGCGTGAGTATTGCTTTTTTTTTTGTCAACTTCAACCGAAAAATGAGGGCATAAAAAGAAAGCAACCGCAAAAATATTAAGTGGCAAGGAATGTGTGTTTGTTTTAATGCCAGACAATATTTGGCTTTTAAGTTTTGGTGGAAAAAAGAAAGATATGGACATATGTACATATGTATGTATGTATGTATGCATTTACATATTCACGTTTTGTTGACCACCAAAGCAGAAAGTGGCTAAACTGAAGGTATTTATGAAAGGGGTATACCTTGTTTTTGCGTTTACATATCTATATTCTCTACACTAAGCCAATCTGATTACTCATCTGCTAACGGTTAAGTGTACATACATATGTATGTTTGTATGTAGCGTAACATAATGAGCGATTTAACAAATATAATGTTTGTCGGTTTATCAATCTAATAAACCATTAAAGTAAAATGCTGCTTACAGTGCGTGCAATTTGTATGCGACCTAAATGTTTAGTGAACTGCGAGAGTACCGACCTTCGTACATAAAAGTGCCTTCAATTGCAATACTTTCCGAACTACAATGGAAGATTTCTGTTTGTGTGTGTGTGTATGTTCGAATATGCATTGTTTGTTCACGTAAATTTCATTGGCAACATTTTGTGGCACAGATATTTCAAGTGTCATTGGTAAATAGCATTTGGCATTAACATGTGCATATACGAGTATATGTACATACACATTCACTTACATATGTATGTTATGTATGTAAATATGTAAGTACAAATGCATTACTGCATTTGACAGTTAGTTTTCGTCGATTTTAAAATGCACCACAACACATGAAACATTTGCAAACAAAGTATTTACGGTTGGCTTTGACATTTATGACTCCGCTGCCTGTACTTATACATACATATGCACATACATATGTACGAGTACTCATTTTATATTTTGTCGACGGCAAATTAGCTGGAATTGCGCACTGATTTATGATGTTTACTTTCCAAATGTTGTTGTTGTTGTTCATATTGTTGCATACCGGGCAAAGGCAACCAAATTGCTGGTGTTGTATACCTACAGAGACGACCGACCCAACTACGACCGGCTACGGTTTTATGCCTCGTCCATAACCAACCATATTTGACAAAACAGCCAGACAGTCAGATTGTCGCTGATATTTATTTAAATTTGTTGACAATGCATTTGAAATGGGATGCCATTGCAATTAAAAGTGTGTTGAAACTGTTGCTGAGCTGGACCTTCAAATGGGTAAACATGCGAGTTTTTGTTTGAATGGTGTCACGCAATTACACACCTACAATCTAGACAGCCTTAGGCCAGTCTAACACGCAGATGATTTTATTTAGTTTGCTGCAAGTGGAATTCATTAAGATATAACGGCGTTCCTTAAAAGTGTGTTCTTAAAGAAAGTTTGGTAGAGTCAAACACTAACAACTAACATTTACTCATAACCGCAGTTTCGTCAATTTCGTGACAAGTTGCCACTGTGCTCTCTGGTTCAGCAGGTCCTCTTCTAGGAGAATGAAGTCGGTTCCTCTGCACTGCAAAGCTCAGTGAAGTATTGCTTTTCTGATCATTTAAGAAACCTGATGAAATCGCTGCTTTGACAAAATATAAGTTAAAAAAAAATCTAATTATCCTACCAACGAAGCTCACTAATTGCTAGATAGAGCATTAAAATGTGGTGTATCCGCTGGTAAGTCTTCCTATTGTATGTATGGCGCAGAAGCATGGACGTTGAATACATCAGATGATACGACCCATTGAATTTTCGAAAGAAAGATTTTTCGAATTATTTATAAATCATATCGCCCTTGCGAATTAGGAGTCAGCGACTTCGATTACTTTGTAAATTTAATTTCAAACCGATTAAATCAGAAGTGATAGTTTTTTGTTATTTGGTAACAGAAACGGGCTCTGTAAGACATCGACAAAATTTTCGATTATGGTGACGTCACATCGATTCGATCCAAATTGGTCGATTGATCGAGAAAGAGTGTTTTCGTAAGACTTAATCGAGAAAATATGGTACAGTGAGAGAAATGGAATGCCAATCGACAGGAAATTCATGACATCGGATTAGCAATTACATATTTAAGAAAATCGTATTTTGAAAAGTGAGCATTTTGACCAAAATATGTAAACAAAACATTTAATATTGATAAATAAGGATTGTTTCTATTTCACCTATGAGTTTATTGGTAATTGGTAACCCGACCCGACGTATTTCTTTGTAATAAAAATACATAAAAGCTTTTTTAATTATCCATATAAAATATACTTACTTAACCATAATATACTTACACTTTAATTCCACCAGCTTCCATTTTGAATTAAACGAACTGTGTACACAAACACATGAAAGTCACTTAAATAAGCAATTCTCATCACCTCAACAGCAAGTGAGAACAACAATCGGCAATATTTCATTTCATTTGATTACATAACCCCTTTCAATCGAGTGTTCCTACTGAAATGGAATGGGACAAATCAGCTGACTATACGGGGTTGTCGATCAATTCGACTAATTTTATTACAGAAACACAACAAGGGAGTGTGACGTCAAATCGACAATTTCAATCGAGAACATCGATCGAAATGAGTTACAGAAACGGGCTACAGCAAATGCTTCGGCTCGTGAATATGACTAATAAAATGAAAATTTAATTTATTGGACAAACCAATCGCTAAAGATTGTAGCAAACTAAGTTCGAAATGATCTGCAAGGTACGACTAGTCGATAAATACTCATACATGATACTCGTGGTAAGCACCTCAAACATTGGGAAAGGTTAAGCAGTGCAAGCTTTATCCGATTTGACAAAAGTTCGTTGAAATTTTAATATCATTTTCGAAGAAAGTTTTTGTCCTTTTATTATGTTTTTCTGTTGCATTCTCACAATTTCGTAAATAAAAATATTAAGAAAACGCTTTTCTATGACAACAAATAAAATACGACTCTGTTCAAACATTTAAACTTTCACTTGCTTTTGTATAGCTAAATAAAAGAAAAATTATCTACCAAGTGCACAATTCATTGTGAGTGTTGTTGTACGACTCTCAAACACCAAATACTGTGTATAGCTATGTTCGTTTGAAGTATTAAAAGGATAATGTCCAATAAAAGAAATGTAATGCCAATGTAGTCAAGGGCGAAACTTCAAAAAGGAAAAAAGGACTGCATAGATGTTTCAAAGAAAAGTAACAAAAAAGAAAATTCTTAGAAAATTTGTAAGGCATTCACACAGACATTCAACACAATGCTGAACGAGTGGTGTATCTACAAGAAATTATGTGAAAATAAACAGAAGGAAGTATGCGAAAATAAACCAAAATGAATGCTGAATTTATGAATATACCGATCCCTGTAGGAAACTTAACTGCCAAAGAATTGTATGAAAATGTATGGACTCCGCCAAATTGTGTTAATTAGGATATGCACACAAAATACAAAAGAATTTATTTAAAATACATATAGATTAAAGAAAAATAATTCATAAGATTGAGAGGAAGTAATTAAGTATTTGGCTGGATATACTCCTGTTTTCGAGACATTTAAAATTAAAAAAATGTATAAGCTTGAAGACTAAGAGAATAAATTTATTTTTGCATTAAATAAACTTATAACTAATTTGCATATATTCGATGTATGCCTAAGTATAGTTTAAAACATTTACGTGATGTATAAGACAGTTGTAATCGGTTTGATATGCCTTAATTCCTTACATATTCTAAAATAGAAAAATACTACTAAGTATTTAGGTTATAATCAAAGATTATGCATTGGGATTTTATATCTAGTTCGAAAAGGCCCCTTAAAGCAGCCTATTACTCTACCTAATAATAATAACTTCGATTAAATAAGTGGCAATGCTTCATAGTTAGTTCCATATGGTTCTAAGGCGTGTGGTTTATCAGATCGGGTCACTTAAAGATAATGTTATAACCTTTCAGCTTCATAGCTAAATGGAAAGAGATTTGTTGTGATTCCTGGTGGAAAATCACATAAAACATGCTATCAGTTTTAAAGTTTAATATTTGTTTTATTTAACAGTAAAACTCTTATTAACAACTTTCCGAATGTACTGAAGTAATCTTTCGGGGTTCCTCTTGAAAAGAATATATCCTGCACTTCCAGCTTTTTAGCATTTATCTAGTGTATACTTTAAAAGTTCCTCTCTTCCGTCTTGATACTCTCACACCGCAAAAGTCACTTCAAGGAATTCTGATCTTAAAATACTCATTGTCGCAGATTTTAGACATAAAACAACCGACCTTAAAGTATAAGTAGAAGAGGAAAACCTTACGAGCTTTGAAAAGACCAAGCGGTAAGGGTCTTGGGCCAAAGTCGCCAAAACAATTTCAGTGTCAATTAAGTAATTCAAAGGTCAGATAACATTTCATAAAAATTAAAAGTCTTTAAAAGGCATTGTTGTTAAAGATGTAAGGTTATATTAATTATTTTATCTCGAGTTATTCCGAGATACATTACATTACTACATCTTCCGAGATACATTACTACTGCATCGCTTTACAAATATTACCCTAAAAATCTGTTGAGAATTACATTTACTTAGTAGGTAGGTGTAGGCGGATGCAATATAGCAAGATCGCAATATTTATTAATCTCGCAGCTATGTAGGTGAAAAACTACTTGCAATTTTGGCTGCAGGGCATGTTAGTTCACACAACCATATTTTGCTCTTTTCATACATGCTAGAAGTAACAGTTGCATATTTCGGGTAAGTGAAGAGATTCGAAGTTGCTTGTTGAAGTGCCAGAAATTACATTTGAATATATAATTTTCCCAAACAGATAAGCCAATAGGCGAACAGTGCGCCGAAAAAGACAGGTTTCTAGTATTTACATGCAAGAGTCAAAGCCAAAAGTTTAATGAAAAAATTGAAAGAGAAGACATAAAGTGGAAAGGCAAATGCAATAAACGAAACTCATAAGCATCAAGGAGAAGATTATGTACGTACATACATATTTCCAGATGTGCATATGAATATACGAACGAGTATGCTTTATTTGTGTGTATGTATGCGTTCAAGCCGTCACATCAGCTACTCATCCATAAAGATGAAGAATGAAACAAAGTATTCGCAAGAGACAAAGAAAAATCGCTGCTATGGAAACGTTGATGATGTATTTCCTCATTGGAAGCCATGACTACCAACAGAAGAGGTAATATGCACAAGTGTCTCTCTCGCTGTGTCTGTGTGTGTGTGTGTGTGTGTGCATAGGTATGTATGTATATATACATATTATATATATACATATATAATACTGTTAAAATAGCGAAGGCATGGCAATGTTGAGCTGGTGATGATGGCTTACACATTTTGTGCAAACAAACGCTTACACTTGAAGCAGGCTCAGAAACTATGCGCACACATACTTACATGTTTTTACATACATACATATACCCATGCCAAATTTTCGACGACTTCACTACCAGCTGCACTTCTTACCTATTATTCACAATTCATTTAGTTACGAGCAGTGATGTGTGCACTTTTATACGAATCCGCCGCTTTTGCTACACATTCATTTGTTGCCGCAGCAATATGCAACAAAATCATACAATGCCAAAGAACAACTACACAAAAATTATAACCAACGTCAGGAAAAGGGAAGTATGGAAAAAATAATACCTACAGCGACATTATGATGATGGAGTTCGGCGGAGGAGTGTACAAAGGAAAAAAGCAACCTGATACATGAGAAATCTTTGCATAATGGAGAGAATTATGCACACGTGTATGTATGTACATATGTATGTATATGTATGCAGCGACACCAACTTCAACAAGCAACCATCGACAGGTGAAGTGGCAGTGCATGCAGTTTGCAACACCGAAGCGCGTAGCTGATTGTATAACAAGAAGGAAAGAAATACCTAAAAAAAATAGCCTCACAGGCAGACAAGCAGGGCCAGACCATTGAGCCTGCACAAAAAAATGACGGCAGCTGATAGAAGGCAATCGAACTGCAAATACATATTTTGAATACCTACAGATTCTCGATGAAATTTTTTGCTCTTTGGTATACTTGAAAAAAAATAAATAAATAACTAACAATTAATCTCCGGTTGACGCCCGTCAATTTTCGCCATAGTCAGCATAATTGTTGTTTTTGTGCCTATTTTAAGTGTAACTACTGCTGCTTATCCCCATTTCAATTTCGTGATAGAGGGAACAGACGTCACCGGTGTTTGGGATTTGAAAATTTTAGCCATCAATGCGTAACTCCAAAGTTTTTGCTTTGTGTACCAATTGATTTGGACATCTGAAATTAAGAGCTAATTTCTCCTCCTTTTCGTACTTTTAAACTATACATATGTATTTAAAAAAAGGCGTCCACATTCTTTCTTGCATTTTCAACCTTCATAAATGCATACTTTTGTTGGGAAGTGTCAAACTCTGCTGTCATTGTTGAACACATTTTTTATAATTGAATCACGGTTTTAAATACATGGTTGTTGCTGGAGAATGCAATGTATTTTAATTAAAGACCAATGAAAATAAAAAAAATTATATTATTTTAACTTTGGATTCTAACTAGACCTTTTCTAACCGTAACACAAATGCGTTTCAGAAATGATCAATTGTATTTCAGAACAATGATCAAATTTCAGAAAAAATTCTTCAAGACAGGAGTCAAAAAGACACATTAAGATGAGTGTCAAGGGGTTAAAAAGTTGTATGTAAATTTCATAATTGACTTTTATTAAAGTGCTCTGAAGAGTGGCGGTTTTATTCGCAATAGATTAACAAATAATTCATCAAATCAATTGCATTTTTGACCAAAACATGCGGTCGCTAAAACCCACTGAAAACATTTTCAAAGTAGGCACTTGTTTTAGTTCGGACTGGGTTAACTTGGCCATTCATTGGGATACATTTTACCAGGGGCGGCGAAACGTTCTGAGCCCGGGTGGTTAGTTCGGCTGGTGGTAAGCGTATACTAGGTGAAGTAAATTGGTCGTCGGTATAATTAAGAAGATCAACGGGTTTCGGGAAAAGAACTTTATTGTTCTTCGTATAATAAGTTTATTGTTCATAAATAATACATGGAAATAATTACATATTTCATAGAAGTTTGAAAAATTTTTCATGTCTGCAGTGAAAACACAGCCATACGTTTGGAATTCCGAGAAATTAAATCATATTGAAATGAAAAAGTGTTCAAACGACAAACTAATAAAATGTCAAATGTTGAAACGCAAATATGACGAAACTAAACGATACAATGACAATATCAAGAGTCAGCTAGTTGAAGCTGAAAAAAGTTTTCCTTTGAAATATCTCATTTTTGCGCGCGTTAACGAAAACAGAGCGCTACAATTTTAAAAGAATTTCATTTGTGACCGACATAGCAATTTTCAGTGGGACCGAAAAAGTAGTCAGCAGCGCAGATTATACTCGATTTTCACGTAAAAGTTTGCAAAATGTTGACTTATCTTTCTTCTTTCATCTTTTTTATGAGCTTAGCCTTGCATCGAACAGATGACAGAGATGAGAGGCGGACTCTTTGACATACCGGAACTGCTGAGTCCGTTGGGGTGATGTTGCACAGTTGAATGTTGGCCTCTAATACCACTTCAACTGCTACTTCATCTTCATCTTCGCCTACAACATCAAACTCTTGATCTTATATATGTACTCGCTGCTACTCCTTTTTACTTTTTCAATTATCCTTGTGCATGTTGCATGCAGTTGCTTCATCTCGGCTGCTTCCTTTATTCGAACTTAAATGCCGTATGTATACATAACAGTTCCCCATTTTCAAGTTCTACAGTTCATTGTGCCTGCGGAGTTCAATGGAATTGAGGCACCTTTAGCGGTAGGCAGTTAACGAATATACAAACCTACATACATACATACATAAATGGATTTAGATATATAAATAACGCCTTGCGCAGGATGTGCACAGCGGTAGAAAAAAAAGTTAGCAGATGTGTATTGTAAAATGAATTTGATTTTTTTTTAAAGATTATTAGTTTGATTAAATCAGAGCAACGCCTTTTATACAATCTTTTACCTACAATAGAAATACACAAAAAAAAAATCCGTGCATCCTGAGAATATTTTAATTAATTGCCTTAAACTTACAATATTTAGAAAGTGTTTACAAAAAAAAAACCCCAAACATTGTTAGGAAGCATGTAAATGATCAAAATTAATTTATCACCCCTTAATATTCCATTAAGTACTCATTCATAAACTCTTGCAATGCCCTGCCTTTGAGACGCAACTTTAGTTAGTCGTTTTATAAATTCCTTTACTTACATTTTTATTATCATCAAAAGGGTCGTGCAACTTCAACACCAATAGCACTCACTTCGCGTTAGTGGAAGGAATCATAAAAATACACACTTTCATGGAAATGGAAATAAAAATGTCCCAAGTATCACACAAAACTACTGAACTATAAAAATTTACGATAATAAAAGTATTTTGTGCTCGTACGTATTTATGTACATGTCGATGCATTCAATTGTTGCGTGTCAGTGAAACTATTGTGTCACACGCGACACACCGCGTGAGAATTTATGTGGAAAGTAGAAAAGAATGAAAAATGCATACATTTATAATTTGAATATTTAAACTTACTTTTAAGGGTCTATTTGCTCAATTTAACTCTCGACAAAATAACGCATGCAATCTAACAATGGCGCAGTTAAAATGTGTATGTAAAATTTAAAAGTAAATTAAAAGATTTTATTTTTTTTAGTTTCGCACGCTCTTACTTTTCTCAAGCCGGAAGATTGGGCAAGTCTATTGAAATTGTGTTAGCGGGCTACAAACATGTGTATGTTTCTTACTATGCAGAACCAAACAATGGCATCTCCTGCTGAGATGTGATAAATATTCTAAAGTTTAATTTCAACCAGAAACACGACCGCACATACATACATACTATGTACATACGTTTGCTCCTCTTGAAGTTAGAATTCGAAAATTTCCGCTACTTAAAAACAACCCAAACAAGTAGCAGAAGTCAAACAATTTTTTTTCGTTCAATATAAATATTTCAACAAGCGTCTATCGAAGAAATTTGTGTGTGTTAAAAATTACCGAAGAGTTTTGTATAGGTATGAAATGTAACTTTTCGAGTCTTGTAATCTTAGAAGGCACAGTTTTGCAATACAGAGTTTACTGCCGAGTTTTAATAGCGTATAATGTATCCATGGTAGGAGGACAACACTGTGTTAAAAATTATAAGTTCTATGTCATGGAAATATGACTACTTCGGTATCGGAATGTTGAAAACCTTTTTCAGATAATTTTGAGCATTCGCTTATTGAGTATATGAGCTATGTGTCTCTGAGAGTAACAAATGACTGAGATGCCTAGACTGTTACAATACAGCATAACGGCGAAGATATTTTAAAACAATGAGAAACCAAAATAAAAGTAGCATTGTGATGAGCTCCCGAGCGATAGTAGAAGTGATTTCGAGCTTTTTAAGACACACTTAAGAACTACATGCTATGGTCAAAAAGTACATAACGGACGTAAACTCTTTGTCTCAGGGCTGTTTGTACCATCATCGGTTAATCGGAATCAAAAGTGCCGGTTAAGACCAATCGTCAGATAAGTGAGCGCTGAATAGAAAGCTAAATTGTAGCTAACCGCCAGTTATTTTAACCAGACGTGGTGCAACAACCAACTCTCTCTGTCTGTAATCTTGGGTCATATAAACCATAGACAGTTATGAGAGAGCGGGCATGTTGGTGAAGGCAGAAGCATATTTGGACGAATAAGATGCGCTGGTGTTATCAGAGTTTCAGACAGAATAAACTGCTTGAATTATCATTTAGCGCAAGAAATATCTAGAGAATGCACATCTTTTCATTGAAAAATAATGCACATTAAATGTAAGTAAAATAAATTGACAAAAATATGGCAAACACGATTTTAAAGAGCTCGTAATACATACAATTACGAATCGCTATAAAACAGCATAAAAATTTACAAACATACTCGTACATACTCCAGCAATCAATTACGACAAACACTTTCGTTTACCCACTTTCGCAATTGGCAAATTCAATTGAAAATAAACTTATGCAAGTGTTCGAACTCCACAAAGTGTGGAAGTGTGACTCAGAAAAGCACAGCAGCAGACCCACATTACTTTTGGGTTAATAGGACAAAATATACAAAGTGTTTTGCAAAAGTTCACACTTACAACATTCATGGCATGAAAAGCACGCTGCACCACCACACAGACACAGCACACCAACACACAGAAACTATAGACAAACAACTAAGCCAACGATGTCAGTGCGAACTCCTTAAAAGTAATAAAAGTCGTAAGGGATTCCCTTTTAACCCACTGAAAGTGCAAAACAAAAAAAAAGCACAAAAGTATGTGAGTAAAGTACTAAGTTCTCTATAGCAGAGTAGACCAGTGCAATAAATTCACTTTTGAGTTACACACACACACACACACACACACGACGCACACATACAAAGCATTGTGGTCGAAATGTAAGGCAAAGTTGCTAACTGAAGTGTTGGAAACAAAAAAAAAAAAAAATGTATTTGTTAGCAGCAGCAAAAGGTATGGTTGTAAAAATAAAATAAAGTTGTAATGAATATTGCCAACAAAACGCAACGTACAACAGAACAGCATTTATATGTATGTACATACAAGCAATAAAATACAATGCTATGATATCGTGACACGCAATTTCCAGTCGAGACTAACCGACAGACTGAATTATGAACATATTTATTAAGTGCAGTTTTGTTGTTATTTTACAACTTGCATTTCGTACGTTTTGTGTAGACTGTGTCCAATGTCATTAACCTAGTGCCCAAGCTAAAAAAAAAAAAAAAAAATCAACAACAAAAAATAGCATGCAACAATTGTGCTGCGATAAATTGTAAGAGACTAAAACCAAGTAGGCAAAATCTACAAACATTTCATACTTTTTACTGTTATGTTATCACATGGAATAAAATTATATGTTTTTTAGCCATTAAGACAACGCAACCAAAATAAAGACCTTTTCACCTTTGCCAGCAAATTATGCTAATAATAAAATGTTTTATTAACTGTAACTATGTTTATTTGCTAATTGAATGAGCCACTTTGGGCACAACAAAGCGTGCATCCAAAGATAATTCAATTACAGTCACAACTCGGTGTCATTTTTCGTTTATGGAATACGTTATTAGTAGATACAAAGCGTTAAATAAATATAGCACAAACACTTACTGACAATACAATTTTTATTTCACTTAATTTTCATTCATTTCATTCATCGTGAGTTTAGTTTTTGTCACGAAATCGTTTACTTTTTACTGTGCGCTTAGTATAAATAATTTTAGTTGGATTTTATTTACAGGCGAAACTCACGAAAAGGGTGATTATTTTTTAATTAAAAAACAGTTGGTTTTCCTAAAACCCATCCACATAAACGAAGTGTTTTCTGCCATGAAAAGCTTCTCATAAAATACATCTGCCGTTCGGAGTCAGCACTATAACTCCCGCCATTTGTGGTAGAATACAAAAATGCACACCACAAATGGAGGGAGAAGCTCGGCCAAACACTGTGAGAGCCAAATTATTATTATTATTAAATTAAAAAGATACCTTTTTTTTAAATTCGTTTTATCTGTACTACAATAATTTCACGCACTGTGCAGAAGAAACAAGTGCATTTTTTTGTGTAGGAAACATTCCAGCGATTGCCTTTGTGGGCATGGGGAATACAAGTGTAAATACTTATATAATTTCATACCTACATACATACATATGTATGTATGTATGTACAACTGCCGGCAGCAAAATCAATCAAATGCGCCACTTGCTGCTTCCGAATCAGTGCAAAATGATATGAGCAATCATAACTATTTGTATGTGCCAAGTCTTTGTAGAAGTCGAGCGATGATGAAGTCGGAGATATTCGGATTTTTTTTGTGTGTGTGTTCGCGTGATGAGTTAAGTGCTGGTAAATTCATAGTAGCGTATTACCGGCTAAGTAGTAGGAGCGTATTCTTGCTTTACAAAAATTAAGCTATGCTTGAAATTTGAAGTTGTCTGTCGCGTTTTCGAATTGTTTGATCGTTGTTTTATCAGGTAGAAATGAAGTCAAACCAGCCCTTTAAAAGGTTATCGTACTGAATTAAGTTCGGGGGGTGCTCAGTTCAAATACATGTACTTACATTAGAGAGACCCTTATCGACGTCGAATTGGCATTTGTTTAAGCTTTCACCCCCAAAAGTGTTCTAAAAATTACAAACCGCGCCTCTACAAACATAAATACCCAAATATTACCATATAAAATGAACTGAAATTGCAATGTGTCCACAATGTTTTTTTTAGCAAACAGTTAGCTTTAAAAATATGAAATGTGACACGTTTTCATTTTACTTATAGTTTTTTTAACTTCGCCAAAATTTTCAAGTATTGAGTTAAGTGAGACGATTTCACTGAGAGTCTCTCCAATATCCTGCGTTTAACATCTAAAGCACTACATTATATTGGCATCTTTAGAAGAAAAAAATATTTATAAAATCTTTCAATTAAAATACCCGTCAGTCTCTAACAAAAACCATTGAAAATTAAAAAAAAAAAAACATCAAAATTTCATCGAAATTTCGAAGTCTATTCTTAGTTATTGCAAATGCAAGTCCAAGTAAATACAAGTTACAGTTGATTTTTGCGATTTTTTACTTAAATTGTGCGCAGTTTTTCTCATATAAAAAAATCCCAAGATTAAAAAAAAAATACGAAACTATTGATAAATTGAAACTACTTAAAACTTCCATTTTATTTTTCTAAGGATGACAAAACTATAATTAAAAAATTTAAATTTAGAATTTTTATTTATAATTTTTTTATTAGTTTCATGCATTTTATTTAATTGTTGACAAATTGATCTTAAGTTTTTTTTTCTCAGAGAATGCGCCGTACTTCAATTGAAAAACAATAAAGATTGAATAAAGAAAACGTAAACCGTCATATGTGGTGCAGTTTTAATCTTATGGCGGAGGGGTCTAAGTTTTAAAAAAATTCCGATCTCGTTTATTATAAATACATTTATGAAAACTCTACCCGCTAGGTTGCGATGGATTCGAGTTATTTCAAAATTTATATTTATGAACTGTTATTGTTCAAAATTAAAATTATATTACTCGCATGATCAAAACTACGTTTGCGAAAAATCGAACCGCTAGGTGGCGCTGCAGTCTATTTAAATATAAAAGTCATATTTATTAACCAATTTTTTTCAAACTAAAAGTTTATTATACTCGCGTGATGAGAAAAAAGTGTGCGAAAAATTACCCCGATAGCTGTCCAGAGTAAAATTACAATTGCAGATGCAGTCGCTGGAGCCAGTGACAGTTGTTTTTATACAATATTCCCCAAAAATTCTGAAGCGAGTATTGATTATTGCGAATGTCACTAAAATCCTTTTTCATTGACACTTCGAGTCCTAAAACGAAATATTAATTGCTGTTCCTGTTCCTAGAACTTTTAAGTAATTAAATAAAAAATTCATTAAAATCTTTGACATGACTTGTATGTATGTACATAAATTCTGGTTTATTTTGTTTTGGGTGTTTTTTCGTTTCTTTTTAATTTTGTTTCGATGTCTTGTGTTTTGTATTATTTTGTTTAGTTTTTTAGGAGATTTAAAATTTTAGAAGCGCAAAAGTGTAAATATAATATTTAACAAAGTTATTTTTAGATATTACTTTAAAATCTGCGTAATTTCAATTGCATACTTCTGAAGCTATCGAATCGTTTTAATCATTTTCGACTAGGCCGCTTCTGCTGGTGTGCATAGAAGCAGTAAATTTATAGGTAACAACTTGGTATTTTTTATTATCCTGAAATATTCCAACTAAATATTTAGTTAAATTTTTTTTTATATTTAATCAGCAGGACTTATTAGATTTAAGGAATTCGTGCACTGCATATGTAAATAAAAGGAGGACGAGCACTTTTGCATTAGCAGATTTATGATTACGAATTAGAGAGACGGTCGACAGGAATAAAACAAATTAAGTGCAAATGAAGGCAAACAACAGTACTTGACTTTGAAAACAAAATTAAATTTGCGTAAAGCAAGATATAGCAACAACTTTAAGCAAAAGACAATAGCAACGGTATCGGTGGCAACAAAAATAACAACAATGCACATAGTTGACGTCGATGATGGCAACAAGAAGTGGCCACTTCAACAAATTGACTTACGTTGCAAAATCGGATTTCGTTTGTTGCTTGAAATTTTGAATATAATACATAATAATATTAATAACAAAAAGAGAGCAACAAAAACAACAACGATATGATTTGTTGCAAGCAGCTGAATCAATGACACTTGAACAAATATTTACCATATGAATTTTTAATGGCGCTCAAAAAGTCGAATTGCCAGTGGCAATGAACGAACGAACGAACGAACGATGAAGCGAAAAGCAAAGGAAACGCATTACACGCTGTGCTGTTTTGTTGTTTGAGCAGAACAACAAAAGGATGGCAGGAGACGCAGGAAGTGATTTGTTGAATTTTAAATGATTTGCCGAAATTTAATACACATGTTGGAAAATTAAGCATATCAAATATGTAGAAGCTCGCCGCGTTGTCTGGTAGACGATATACTCGCATTCGCTTCATACAATGTTCTACTTTGGAGTCAGAGACTTGAGGGTAAATACTATGTTGAATAAGCGTAGAAAAAAGAGAGTCACAAAAGAGTTCGCTGTAAATGTAATCAAAGCGATACGCAGTGGGATTGCTAACTACTGTTGTTGTTGTGATTGTTGTTGACTCCGTTTCGGCTCGTTTTTGTTTTCTCCTTTACTTTAGTCGATTTTCGAGTGCAAAAGTCAGTCTCAACAGTGTAAGCAAATATTCGACCGGCTTTAGGCAGCAGCGGGAACTTCGTTTTGCAAACGCGCGCACTCAGTGAAGTGTAATGAAATTGCATTTATGGTAGACGCAGCTCCACGGGCGGTGGGCCATACTCGAGTTGTGTGGCCCGTGCGTCGAGCTGTTAAAGGGAGAGCATTGTGCATTTTCGTATTAACACATATGAGTGGATAAATGTGTAAATACAAACAAATATGTATACTCCATCTCAAACTTATAACTGCACACCTTTTGAAAATGCATTTTTGTTTTATTCAATTTCCTTATTGAACAATCTCAAATTTTGTAGAAATTAACAAAAAAAAAAAAACTGCATTAAACTTTGTTCCTCGATTTCTTAACACTTTCTAGAGTTGTCAGTTTCCTAGCTAATTTAATTTAAATATACTAAAGCGCCAGTTTTTTTTAACTGACGGTATATACTTAGCGGCATTCTAAGAAGAGCGACGATAAAAATGTGTCAAAATTCAAAGATAATTTCTAGGCATTTCAAATTTGCACTTTATAGGGCTGCGACATCGACCTCAAATGAGAAACATCGATGTCGATAAAACATCGGTTAAAAACGTATTCTTTTCCCTCTGACATTGACTAAAAAAAAAAAAAGGTCGTCAAGTGAGAAACATCGATGTTGATCCAACATCGGTTACAAATGTTTCTGCGTGTTTTGTTTTCCCTGAAGTGCAGTTTTATATACATATGTCATGTCGACGATATTAAGCAAAAACATACAAAAGTTGATTAGTACTGCTTTTTTTTTTTATTGCTAAAAAACTTTAATAAAAAACATCGATGTTTCTCATTTCATTTCTGTACTACTTTATTATACCAAAATATGTGTGGCTACAAAACTGCTCAATCAAAGAAAGTCTAAAAATTTGTTGGAAAACAAAATTATGTAGTATTAACGAAAGCTGCTGAATTTTTTAAATTGTGTGCAAATTTTTAAAGTTTGGAAACTTTGATTTGGTTGCAGCTCTGTACTTTAATGGAACAAATAAAATTTTAACAAAACAAAACAAAATTGTGAGGCCTTAATTTTGAGAAGATGTGTATATTTAAACTGAATTTTATACCCGCGCACTTGTGTACAAGGGTATTTAAACTTTGTTCACATAACGGTTGCTTGTAACAGCATAACGAAATCAAAATAGATATACATATGTAGACATATATATACCAAAATGCTCAGAATTTAAAGAGAAGTCGATTTAGCGATGTCTGTCTGTCCGTCCGTCCGTCCGTGCAGACGATAACTTGAGATATCTCAATAAAACTTGGTAGGTAGATTGTCTTTGGCCCAGAGCAGGTTGGTACTGAAAATGGGCAAAATCGGACAGTAACCACGCCCACTTCCCATATAACGGCAATTGTCGAAAATGCAAAAATTGCTATATTTCCGTAGCTATGGAAGCTACTATGCTGAAATTTGGTATGTATTGTTGTATTCGAGCAGGAAATCCGACTGTATAAAAAATTTCCTACAGGGGCGTGGCACCGCCCACTTATGAGTTCATATGCATATCTCTGGAACCACCCACCCGATTTTGTTCAAATTTGGTATGCGTATTACACTATGGCTATTTAAACGATATTTATCAAAATCTGACCATAACCACGCCCACCTGTCATATAATGGTAATTTTCGAAAATACTAAAAATCGGACATTTCAATAAATGTTGAAGTGAAATATCTTGAGTTTAGTATGTAGTGTTGTATTGCAGCCAGAAATCCGACTATATGAGATCATATGTATGTATATGTCTGGAACTACTTTATCGATTTCGTCTAAATTTGGCACACATGAAAGCGTGCGCCGGGTATATACAGTTCGATCGAGCTTAGCCACTTCTTTACTTGTTTATATATACATATGACTTGAAGATTTCTCAGCATACTTATGTATGAACTTGAAAGTCAAGCATAAGAAATTCGAGTTACTAGTGTTAAAAAAGAGTTCGCAAAACAAAAAATATAAAACTTAGAAAACAGCATGTGATGGGTATTTGTTTTATTAAATTGTACAACAAACAAAAAAAAAATGATTTGAAAGAAATCAATGCTGAGGTATTGAGAAATTCGCACAGCACCCCAGAAACTGAAATTATTTGCCAACATTACCAAACATAAAAATAACAATTAGTCAAACTTTCTAGAACAAATCAAAGTCTGAGCAACCCTAACTACATGCGCAAAAAAAAGGGTGTCCATGAAATTAGAAGCAACCCACAAAACTTCAGACACTTGGTCGTTCGTTTTTACTGCCAATGTCAAAGTGTTGGCCACAACGCTACCGGCAATATTGTATTGATGACTCTGCAGTTGTTGTTGCTCCTGTTGTTTTTTTTTTTATGTTTTTTTGCAATTGCCTTTGTTTGTTGCCGCTTTTGTGGTCTGTTGCTATGCTCCAAAGTATGCGAGTTATTCATTGTTATTAGCGTTCGGTTGGCCGACAGTTGGTTGTGGCTTTGTGTGGTGGCCTTGTCTGCAGAAAAAGCGAAAAGTTATGGATAGGTTACACTCACACAGTGTGTTGTGGAAGAGTACATTTTTGATTCCTGATACTTTGAACTGATTAGCAAGAAGCTAAAAAGTCCAGAAATATGACCAAACCCAACCGAAAGTCAATCAAGACACATTTTGGGTTTAGGTTTATTCTAGTATGCTGAGTGACGGGAGTTTTACAGTTGAGCTTAAGATAACAATCTAGCATGTATGCATGCACATGATGAGCAAAACTTTCAGTCAGTTTAATAGCTGCTATAGCGAGGCGCAAACCCCGTTTCGTACCGTCATAATTATTTTCCTCTTAATATCCACATCCTTCTTGTTCTAAGAAAACAGGTGATTAGTCTGTTTTACAAGCTAAAGCTCTCATTTAAAAGTAATGTATACAATTGAAATGCAGAACCTTTTCAAGACGAACAAAAACCTCGCTATACAAAGTTTTCGTCATTTTAAACATTTCATATGGCGGATGAACATGGACGAATCGAGAGAATTATCAAACGCGAACAAAGCGACGGCTGTCGAATAAAGAAAACTTAAACTTTAAGATTTCTCTATAAATAAATAAAACTTGTCATATGTGTACCATAGAACAACGATTGCCAAGCCAAGTGAAAAGATATTTCGACGCGGCAAGAAAAGCAATGGCGCTTATAAACACAATGCCAGAAGAAAGTGAAGAACTAATTGCCAAACGAAAAAGATTGTAGAGTCAAAGATTCGCTTGATTTTAAATTTTAATGCATTTACGAACACAAGACATTGCACTACATTTGGAGTTTTGTTTTAAGAATACGCTGCTTTAACTTTCACATGCTTGGAGCCCACAGTGCAAGTGGAATTTCATGGCAATATTTTCCTCATCTTTCATGTGCGCGATGAGCAGTAAAAGCAACAGTCAAGTCAAAACGGCTGAAGTAACATCTAAAAGCCAAATAAAAAAACCCAGCTAAACTGATGCAAACTGAAAACATAAAAAAAAAATTAAAAGCATAAAAACTTAACAGTCGGCGCTTTGTTTCATTTTCATTTCAATGAAATTCATTTTTTTTTTTGCCCTTTTATTGTTCGATGACATTTTGCATTTTATGTATAGTATACCTTCACATATTATTTCCAGCCAGCAAAAACTTTGTAGGGCAATTTAAGTGGAAGTAGAAGGTCCTGCAAAGGTACTCTCGGCCGAATGTACACACGAGTACATATTTACGAGTGGTAGACGGCGGTGTCGGCTAATGTCCGACAACCGGCGCTACCGACCCCATCGCTCATTCAGCCAGTCAACAATCGAGTTGAGCGAGTCGTGCGCTCCTCGAACTGTTTTATGCGATTATACGGCTAAAAGGGTAGAGTGCACATAAATACGTAAATATAAGTGTTATGTATGTATGTATGTATGTATGTATGTTATATACTAGGTAGGGTGTAAAAGGTAGCTGCTGACAGCTTTTGATTTTATAGTTTGGCATTTTTAATTATAATCGCATTGTAATAGTAGCGTACAGCAAAAACACAAAGCGAATTTGTGCAATGAAGCGGTAAATGGAAGAATGCAAAAGAACCAGCATGAAATGCGACTGGGCAGGAAAAAAGTACATTGTAAGTAGCAGGGGGCTCGTCTCACATAATTATGCACAGAGAAAAACAAAAACTCGATTGGTAGACAGCCGGGCATTGGCACTCAGCAGTTTTTATTTAATGAATTCTGAACATGCACTTTTAGGCTTAAACAAATCTACGCCGTGGGGGAACGTACACACAGACATGCAGACAAACAAGCGTTTTATGCAAATCTTTTCAAAAATGTGACAACGGTGGTTGGTGAGTATAATATATGTATGTACCGACCTCTACATACATACATATGTACATACAAATATTGTTATCAACTAGATTGAGCATATTTTTAAGATCACTTAAATGTAAATTTAAATAAGTAATTGATAAAATCAAAATATTTTGCGATTCCACATTAACTCTTTAATCGGTTAGGCATATCAATTATATACAGGGTGTCCCAGAACTCAATGTCAAGCCGAAACGGGGTGACAGGATTGATTGTGACCATCATGAGAAAAATCAGAAAAAAATCTATCCCATGCAGTTTAAAAATTATAGGCATTTAAGAAAAACCTAGAAACTGTAACCATTTTTCGGTTATTGTGGTTAATTTTAATTAGTTTTGTTCATTTAAACTTTGGAGCCTTAACCCTAAATAACATTCCTAGAACCTAAGTCAAAAATAATGACACAATAGTTTTCTAGAATAGAATCTCCAATAAAAAAAATTCGAATTACCTACATTTTTTACGAGAAAATTTACCAACTATGTTAGAGGACATACCAATATCAGATCGTCGCCACATGTGGTATCAACAAGATGGCTGCCCAGCGCATTACGCAGTGCAAGTAAGAGATTTCCTTGGCCAGGAATATCCGGGAAGCAATCCCTTATGATGTCGGGAAGGTGCTTAGCTAAAAAAATTTTGTTTGGTTTCTTATACATAGTTACGTATATAAGTTTATTTCTTTGTTTAGACATACCTTCAGTCATAAAAATGTTTGAGTTTGGTCGCCATTTTATGTATATCAGTGATCGAAAAGAACAGTTACTTTCGAGTTTTTAAAAAGGAATTTATGTAATTAATATATGAATATAGTAGTGTGATGCTTGTTTGGCTAATGAAAACAAATATTTTTCTATTAATTTTTTTTTTCCAAAATTTCCAAAATTACCTAATCGTTGTTTCTGACCGTTTATGAATGTGCTTCAAATGAAATATCTAACTGCTTTATTTGATGGAAAAAATAAAGCCAATTTTTAAGTGATATTTTAATCGCAAAAATAAGTTAATTTTTAACTGTTAATGTTTAACTATAAATAAAAATAAAAGTTAAACTCTTAAAGTTTTCAAATTTAATGGAATAAATCAAAGTAAATTTCAATTGATATTTTCTATTTATAAAGATTTCGACACACTCTCAAGGGGCGTACACATAAGACTTTCGCTTTGCTTCAGAGTTTCGCCTTGACAGATAAGTTGAAGACCTGATGTTATATGAGTGCTGCTAAATACAAGGCGAGTAAAGTAAAGCAAAGCAAAACGAAGCAAAATCATGGCGAACTCTTAACTTTAGTACACTTTGACAACCAACTGTTTACATTTCCATTTTATTTCTGCGTGTATATACACACGATTTAGAATATTTACTAGTATTTCATAATTTTTGCGTGTATAATTACTTTTAAAAAGATAAAAGAAGAGAAATATGAATAAATAGCAAATGAAACACCTCTTTGGTAACCACCCTCCATCTGTTTTTTTAACTCCCCTGGATTGATTTTTATTTATTTTACCGAAATATGCTCGGCCTTAATATGGTTTATTACACTCGCGACTTTCAAACATACATAAGTAGCATAACTAACATTTAATTATATCAGTAAAACTCACTTCTTATTATTTTATTAAACAAAAAACCTCGGAATAGTCTTAAATAACAATTCAAAACAAACAACTAACGCAGAAACTGTCAAAGCGTTCTATGTAGAAAACGTTCTACACCTCATGCTTTGTTGTTAGATTTCGAATTGTCAAGTAAAGCGAGGAAAGTTGTATGTGTACGGCCCTTCAGTCTGCTAACGTCACTTTTCGGTAATATTTCACCAAATAGTGGTGAAAACGAATATTATTTTTTGTCGGTACATGGAAACGCTTAAAATTACTAACAATCAAAGCTGCTAACTCCATACTATTTTTATTTCTAATTCATTTTTCCTTTTCTTGTGCGTACTATAACACAAATCTTGGACCTAACAAATCATACATTCAAAGGGTTGAAATTATTTCAAACTTGTTTTTTCACTGCATTGTAATATTTTTACCGCGGTAGCGACTATATAGAAAATTAATATACATACATATGTACATATGTATGTGTGCATGTATGTAAAATAAAATATAATTTAATAAATTACTATATATTTGTGACACTTATAGAAAGCGATAGAAATATAAAAATTAACTACATTTCAATAAAATTCGTGCGTATCCCCTCACATCAGCACACATTTGTATGCATGTGTGTACCTATGTACATTAAGCGCTACGATGTTGCCACATTTCACTGCAATATAGCGAATTTTAATTACTAAAAATGTATACATACATACATATGTGTGTACATATGCAAATCTGCGCAGCTCAACCACATTTGTATGTATGTGTGTATTTATGTATGTATGTATGTAGATATGTAAATAGTAAAAATCCAGATACAGAAGCTGAAGCTGAAGTAGAAAACTATGAATGCGATAAAAAGCAGCAACACTGAGTGGTTAAAAACAACGAAAAATTACCAGAATATGCATACGAAATAAAATAACAAATGTAATAACAACAATGCTAGCGTGTGGCCGTCGTCAATCGCATAGCACGTAAAAGGGGTGAAAAAATGACACAAAACACACTCTCATGAGAGCAAACAGAATGCAATCGAAGAAACAGTTAAAAAGGCAACAATAACAACACCAACAACCACACACACATACACATTTAAAAATTAAAAGTTCTAACAAGGCGACGTAGGCAGGCGGTCAACTGCAAATCAACCGGCATACCGCGTACAGCGGGGTGGACGGCGATTGTAAGCGTAAAAAATAAAATTTAAAAACTTGTGCACATACCTGGCAATCAAAATCAAATATCAAAGGACGAAAAAATACATGCAGTCAAAGCTCAGAGCAACACCAACAACCAACAACAGCAGCGATTTAGGCAAGTAACCCTTAAATATACATAAATACATACATACATACATACATAAATGCCTAAAGCAAAGCCAAACGCACACACGCACACACACACACATACAAACAGAGCGCTACAACAAATTGAATCGATTAATTGAGCAATGCTGCACACACCGCCCCGCCATCGGGTTAACGCTTTGGCGGATATCGGGGGACACTTTTTTGGTGTACCGACACAACCGCCAGAGCAATCGCTAATAGTGGTGTCTATACATTAAAAACGTACGATACGCAGCCGCCCCGCCCCATAAAGGAGCATAGCTAGAGCGATTTATAATCTGCGCTGGGCGAGTAACAATAGCTAAAAACACAAACACTTACACATACTCGTAAAGCCATACATATATATGTAGATGTGGAATAATGATATTTGACGAATATTAGAAATTAATGGTGCTCCTGCGCGTAAAATGTACAAAAACAAGTGAAAAAGAAACTACACACGCGCACACACACACGCACATACTCCCAAAGGCTATAATGAATTCGCGTGCGAGCGCATGTGTGTGTGTGTGTGTGTGTGTGTGTGACATAGAAATGTCAAGGCGTTCCGGATATACAGTTAGCCACGTAGCGAAATTAGTTTAACCACATTAAAATCACGCGCATGTGGCAACCTCAACGCAGACGACGTGTCAAATTCGCGACAACGACACTGTTATTATACAAAGATGCGATTACGCGTCGCTTGGCCTCGTCTCAAAAAGCACGCTGCTGCATCGAGTAGCCGATGGCGGCCTACCAAGGAAAACGCGCGCGCTTAAGTTTTTCAACACACGAAATATGTACAGAAGAGGCCTTCTTCTATGCGAAAAATAAGTTTTCTCTGAGTAGTCTTAGCAATTGACATACTCTCTCTTTGGTTAGTTGCGCTCTCATTAAATGTATCGCTCGCGTCAATCTCTTGCTCTTCGTTACCGATAGACAAATCGCTAGACATGTGGCGGGCGTATGGCCGTGTTGCGACCTTTTACTCGGTTGGTTGGTTAACCCCCCTGGATGTTCAGGACGCCTTCAAGGCGCTAGTTACTTGCGTTTAAACGTCTGTGAATTGGGCTTTTTTGATAGATAGATACATAATCGGGACGCTCAGTTTCTATGAAAATTCATAACGAGATGCGATGCAATGGCGACGCATCAGCTAACAACCCCTGAAAAACTTGCGATACACATTTAGTGTGGCATGCCGCATACGCGCAAGACAAACAGCAGCACACACACACACACACGCACACGCGCGCACAGTCGTTTAAAAATATGCTCGCGCGCCTGAATGTATGCAATAAGATACCTGAGAATCGTTGTAGGCGTTGATGATGTAGCGGCAATTAGAAGAGGATGAATAATTTTGAGAAACTGCAAGAGCAGGGGATAAAGCTGAGAAAGAGATACAGGTTTTATTATTTTGTTTGTGTTTAAATATTTGGTTTTAGTCATTTCGTTTTTATAATTCTACAACACTTCACCGTTTTTTTTTACCGAAATTATTTTGAATTGAAATTTTATAATTCGTTCGTTCGGATTCCCTGGTAATACCATAAATTTACATAACGACTGTCGATTTGATGAATAAATGGTTCGTTGAAATGGGAGTAAATGAAAGAGAGGTAGCGCTCTTGATAAGTACGTACATACATACATACATATGCATGTAATAAATATGAAAATATTTTTAAGTAAATATGTAGATAGTCAAATTCTGAATGTGTGCATAAAGCATTCAAAGCGATTCCATATTTAAATTCAAACACGTTTTTCCCGAACCTTACAATTTCAAATCGACCGTTTAAGGAATTTTATTCACTTCATCTGCACTTCAGAAAGTTTTGTTGAACCTTTAAAGTTCTCGAAGGATAAAAATCGGATGCTCCTTGGCCACATCAATACGTTTCTCAAGAATGTTTCTTTAAGATTTGACAAAATTTTGAACTTCAGAAAGTAGTTGAACCTTTAAAGTTCTCGAATGATAGAAATGGGATGCTCCTTGGCCACATCAATATAATCGACATTTTCCCAAGTTTTTAAAGATATACATTTATTAAAAAAAAAAAAAAACAAGACAATATGTACTAGTAATACTGAAGAAAAATGTTGTCAGCTTCCTTTTCAAGTACGAAAAGACTATTCAAATTGTCGGTATTTTCTCCGAACTATTCAAAAAGTTGTAAAAATAATTTAATTTGTTAACCTTATTCTCATTATCTTGGCATGACTAAGTTTATTCTTTTTCACCCACCTGACCCTGCAAACAATTCTTATTCTAAAAAAATATTCTATGAACATAAAAATGTGCTCTTGTTCGGATATAAACACTTAATGCTGGATAATACAAAATTCTCTAAAAATCATAAATAAAATTAGCTTTTTTCCATTAAAAGTACATACGTTTATTGGGGAAAACCAGATGAAACGAAAAAAATTCTACAAATTTGTGAAGTAATTTGTATGTGTCATCGAAACACTTTCAATGACTCATTATAATTCAAAAGAACTGTTTTTTTCCTACCTCATAATTATGATGAAAGAATTTTTATAAAGCCTTAAAATAGTAATTATAGATCATTTAAAAAAATTCTCTTAAAAGTTAGAATTATCAAAATTTTTGATGATTTTTTTTTAAGCTCCACCATCAAATAATTATTCTTCTGATTCTCTGGATAAGTTATCTTGTTTACAAGAGTGCTTTAAGCTAAAAATTGGTGAATAAATGCGCTCATTTACAGTTTTAACCAAATAAAATTCTTCGTTTTAATTACAAATGGAGCTGAATATTACAGAAATGCAAGTGAAGAAATAAATTTTCCCCGTGTTAAATTTAATATATTTAAATTTAATTTTTTCGATGTACTTATGTATATCGCGCATTTCTTATCTCACTAAGATCACATTTTTAACATTTTATTCACTGGCACTCCATTTTTATCGCAAAGCAAATACAATTTGGAGTACATGTGCAATACTCACGCCTTAATTCTGGGTAAAGTGTCAGCGTATTTCCTGAAATTTCATCGCTAAAAAACAAAAAAACATTTCAAATGCGATTATAATAGCGTATTCGCTTAATAGTAAAGGCGTAATAAAACAAAGATTGCTGATAAAGTAAGAAATTCAAAAATAAAAAAAAAACGCTCTTAAAAATAAACGCCATCGACGGTCAGCTTACTACATTCCGGTTGCCGGCTTATCAGTTGGGGCTACTCATTCGTACGCTTACAGGTTGGTAAACATTTTGTTGTTGGTTGCTATTGCAACACTCGCACATTTCAACATCCAAAGTGAACAATAAATTTCAGTTCACTTCAGTTCAGTTCAAGTTAACATTTTATTTTTCGCGCTACTGATAAGAAATCAGAGAATTACAAAAGTATGCGTTGCAATGAATAACAAAATAAAAAAAAAGCATACAAATAAAGAGTAACAAAAACGATTTATGGCGATACAAGCGACGAAGATGAAACGAATATAGAAGTAAAAAATAAAAGCGATTGAGCAGTACGTGTTGCACCACAATAATGAGATGTTTATTGCCTTTCTGGATTGTTTAAATGTTTGGTGAATTTGATTTTCAGTCTAGCCATTAGCATGTTCGAGCGAACGCTATCGCTAATATAATGCTAACTTCTTATCAAGATTGCTGACAATGCACAAGAGAATGAAATTGTCTCACTACTGATTTTTTTTTTGTAATTTATAAACGAATTTAACAATTACGAATGACAGGCAAGCTGATTAGCGATATTTGGGACACAATGATTATGTGCACAGCAAATTCATTATCGTTGAGTAGTTGTTAATTTTTTGAGTTCCATACTGGCTGTGGGCCGAAGCAGCGATGACCCCGACTGTGTAAAAGACGCTAAATAATAACCAACAATTTGTTTGACTCACACATAGAACTAAAAAAAAAGGAACGAATAAAAATTCGAATATACATACATATATAAAAATTACGAGCGCAAAGACAGAATAAATATTAATAATTTGTCGCAAATCCTTTTTGCTTTATTACTGCTGCACAGCGTCTACGCATTGACATTAATAAACTTCTACAATGTTCAACAGGAATGGACTCCCATGCTATTTTAGTTTTTTCAAACAGTTGATCCATATTTGTAATGTTTTGCGTACACAGTGCATTTTTTACGTCGTTCCAAAGATGCTCTATTGGATTTGAGTCTGCACTTGACGGTGCCCAGTCCAGAACAGGGACCGAATTTTCTTCAAAAAACTTTTTTTGCAACACGAGAAGTATGCTTCGGATCATTGTCCTGTTGAAATCTCTAAATCACTGGCAAATTTACATACTTAGATAAAATCCAAATGAATGCATTACCATGAAAGTGAAAACAGCAAACACATTCAAGCACAAAAATTACCGTTATGAAGCCGTACTCGATAAAAGATGCGCATATATGGTTGCCAACGCATCGTTCTTAAGTATTTTTCAACGGCTGTAGATTAATTCTAAGCATAAAATGCTTTAAATAACAAACGATCCACTTACAGCTAATATTGGACGACTTATACTTAGTTAGTTATTTTCGCGATTATTTTGTGAGAAAATTACCTTCTTTATGTCTGAATCGGAAATTGATTTTCTGCACACTCAGTCAAAATTGCGTTAGTAGCTCTACTCGACCCGTTTTAAGTCAAACAGATTTTATGTTTAAAAGAAAGAATAAACCCTAACTAATATCTCTTGATAGCAAGTGATTTTTTGGACTTCGTTAGTAGTTGTAGCGCAGAGCTTTCCAAACCAAAATCTCCTCGCCTCGCCTATCGCATTTATAAAGGAAATTATTTTACTTTTTATTTATTTTGTTTTTATAATTGTCATTAGATACACATGTATGAATATCATAGGGCTTATGATTAGTTGGTAAATATAGAAATTGCGACAGAACATAACACAAAACGTGGTTTGTAGATAAAACCCTTGGATTCACTGGGGAAATATAATTATTTATCGTAAATGAAAAAAATTAAGCCGTGTTTCTGTTGCATCGTTCTGTATTTTTTAAAAAGTTTAAAAAATTTACTGCGCATAAATTAATTTAGTTAAAAGCTACTCAGCAAAGGTAATTTTTCTTTTTTCAAACAATGCAATTTTCGAATTTTTAAAAGAAAATTTCGGTGTAATTTTGCAGTTTTTAGCGACTTTTTATGTTATAAAAACTTTCTGAGAAAAAAGTTTAGGGAAATTTGTTGAATTATTTTTTGTTGTAGTTTTTTTTTTATTTTTATATGTTAAACCTCGTTGAGCATGTTTTTTTGGCGGTGAACTTTTTTTTATTTAAAAATAATAAATAAAAAGTTGGTTAACAAATTGGTAAAACGTGACATTATTATCTATTAATTTCAACGAAACTACATACATAAGTATGTACTCGTACTTACATACATACATACATATGTACGTATAAATACTGATGGCAAAAATAATAGACACGCCACATTTAGACAATTTTTGGATATTTTCTTTTGTTTATTTAAAGTTAAATAATTTTTTTATAAGAGCCAACAATTTGAATTTGTACTAAATTTAAACAAAAATTTCAACATACAATTTTGCAGATTAAAAAATCATCAAAAATAAAAAATTATCAAAAAAAATCAGCCAAAAAGCCAATGAACGTTTGAAATTGTACATAATTTCTTAACTTTTCAAATAGTACTTATTTTTGTAAAAATGTATGTATGTATGTATGTATGATTAGTTCATAGATAAGTGTTTTGTTGTTGTTTGCTGTCGTATTTTATTTAATATATCTTGCCATTGCACTTTGTATGATTTATTGGCATTTGTAGGTCAGGGTTGCATTGCATTGGTAAACAACGAAAAAAGCGAAAAAAAAAATATCAGCTATACCCGTCGAACAGGCAATAAGCAAAACGTCGGCAACAACAACAAAGTGTTAACGCAATTAAAAGTGGCTTTTGCTGCCGTTGCGGCGTTATTGAATTAATATTCCAACAGCGAGCATAGCAAACAGCAGAGTGACAAAGCGAGTCACCAAAAAGTCAAAAGCAAACAGCGACAACAACAGCCAGCACTGGTGGCAAAATGAATAAATTACTTGGAAGCGCAGAAAACGAAACGATTGCATTTGATTAGCGCTTGGCATTTGGAGTTTAGCGCTTAGATCACAATACCTACGCGCATACAAACATACATACAATATGTACATACATACATACATACGTGTGTATTCATACCATAAGTGCCAGTGTAATCCCAAACGGCAGCTTAATATTGTTATTATCGATGTTGCCAATGGCAGCCTAATGGCTGATGCTCACTACCAGCGCTGGGAATATTGGCTTGCATACGAGTACAACAACACGCAATCTGACTGTAACTCTATTCGCTGTCTATGCATGCATGTACGAGTATGTATGTATGTATGTATGCATGTGTTGGTATGTAGACACGCTAGTATGTGCAATATTTTCTAACACCCGCAAAGTCCGCGCTTTCTGCGATTCCACTGAATTCGCTAAACGATTTGACATTAGGGTTCCAAGTGCATTGGTGAAGCAAAGCGTGTTTCGACGCGTGTCGATTGACTGCAATTCTTACTGTTATTTTGTTACTTTGGAAAAGTTGAAATTCTCAACTAGGTGAAGGTAAATCGCTATGAAATGCAATGAATTTATAGGCCATTTGTTAAACATTTTTTGATAACATCTGATAAAAAAAGCCTATTATTTTGTATAAAAATTTCATTTTCAAGTTAACAAAAATTTTGAAATTTGTCGGTGAAACAAAAATAATAAGGCACCTACATTTTCCATTTTTTTAAATTTTTTTTCGCTAAGTTTTACTTTCAAAAATGTTGAAAATTGGCGGTGATACAAGCAGTGTGTTTTCAAAAACGTTGAAAAAATTCTGGCAACTCTGTTATTGACTTTTCAAACGCATTTTATTGTGTAACAATTTATCTTTAAAAATCTTTAGAAATACCAGAGGAATTTGATCTTTTTTTGTTTTTTAATTAATAAAAGCGTCTTTTGACAATTTATTATTTCTAGATTCAATTCTGAAAATTTTTTATTTGAAGTTCATATATTTTTCTAACTACACACCTACATATAAACCATTTATGCACAAATTTCAAACTATATACAGTCTTTGAAAAAAATGATTAATAAAAAAAAAATGTCATCAAAATAAAATTTAGTATACAGCTCTCAAGAAAATCGAAAAATTCATATAAAATGACACTCCAGAAATGGAAAATAAATTTTCTTCTAAATATCTCTTAAATCAGTTTGAATATTTTAAGAAAAAAAATGCTCGTATATTTATTTCTTCAAGAAAATGAAATAATGAAAAATATTTCTTGCGATTTTTCGTCAGAGCTGTATTCTAAGCTTAATTAGAGTTTCTAGAAAACGCGTGAAAGAAATATGTTTTTATTTGAAAGAAATCAGAAAAAATGTTTTACGGTTTGGAAACAAATATATCTAAAACTTGTGAAACTTTTTTTCTACAAATTTTCTAAAACTTTTTAGAAAAAATTGAAAATTTTTTTGAACAATTTTCTCAAGAATCGAAGCGAATTTACACCCAGCAGAGTGTATTCTGCACCCTGATTTTCTACCGACATCGCTGATTTGTGCCTTAACCTCAACACAGAGCGATGTCTATTTATCTTTTTTTTTTTTGTTTAGTTTAAACGAATAGCCCTTTAATTGCCTAAATACTTAACTGGCGGCGACTACTCGAAGTATACGCAGCATGGTTGAGTGGAGACACTATTTTATTAAACAGCTAAGTACACACTTCTGAATGTTTTTGTTGTGCTTCAGATGCATTGGCATTCATTACAACCACAAGCAATTTGAATATATGATTTGTTTATATGTATGCACACATCAGAGGCAAACGGCGCGAATACGCCAGTAAAATTTTGTTTACGATTATAGCCAGTTGAAAATAAATACTACACTCTACCAGTTAATGTGTGTGAAGGTCTGGCTGACTGGCTGGCTCGCTCCATATCTCCATGGCTCGCGTTGATGCAATGCAAATCAAATCAAATCAAAATTCCACCAACATCAACACCAACACCGAAAACACTTTTGCGGAAATTCGCGCGGAAAACTTTGTCATTATTGGTTTTTGGGTCGCTAAGTGCTTTTGCAACTACATTTTTCGACAGTCGGCAGGCAGTTGTTGACACTGTTGTTTTAGTTGTTATTGTGGTATTAGGAGTACATTATACAAACAGTTTTGTCGCCGCGATTAAATGCGCGTGCCGTGCGCGCCATGCCGTGACAAAGTGCCATTAGAATGAAAGCGTTTGTTGGGCGAATCAGGGAAGTGTGGCGAACGGGCGATTCAATAGCATGCGGGGGTGATGCCTAATCGATTTACTAAATATGCGCCAGCAAATTTGATTGGCAAGCCACAATTTCATTGCAATGTCAAATATTTATGTGTAGTTTAGCGTAGTTTGGTTGACACTTCGCATGACCCGAAATGGCGAGATGCCTTCAATAGCAGCGCTTGGGTGATTGGTGGTTGCGGTGGGTCTTCAACGCCCCAATGGGGTATGCAAATATGTACATTAGAGTGGTCCAAAACTTTTATTTTTTATATAAAAATCATAAAATCCCCAGTTATTTTGGTTTTCGTGGAACTTTTATAGTATTTTTGAAAATCGATTTTTTCCCTTTGGCAGACTTTGCTTCTCTTCAGGAGACTTTGAATAATAATATCCAATTATTTATTTAACATAAAGGATACAATAAAAATCGTTTATATTCAACAATATTAAATAACTAATATAACAAAAAAAACTAAATAAAAAGTTGGTTATTTGTTTTGAAGACACCGATTAGAAAAATATTGACGTTATATGCAAAAAATTATTCAAAAATTGTTCATGCTCATAAAATATAAAACTCTCTAATACTGAATTTTGGAACGATTTTCCGTCATCCCTTGTCAAGTTTGGTTTTAAGACAAATCGGTTTCGGCATTGTACCATCTTTATTTTCGTTTCCTTTCTCAGAACGAAGGTGGCACAACGTCGAAACAGGTTTGTCTTTGAAACAAACTTGATAAGGGATTTTAGAAAAATTGTTCCAAAATTCATGAGATTCCTACCCTGTCGGAAACTTCAAGAACAACAAAAAAGAAAACTCTCTAATACCTTTACGAAAAACTACATTTATCAATTTTGTAGTCGTTTTGATCTGTATCTCAAACCCTAAAACTAGTTATACAAATTTATAGTTATTGTAGCTAATTGCATAATATTTTAAATTTTGTAATTTCCATAGAAATAATAAATTTTTTTTCGATACAGACCCTTGGTGATTAGAGCATTAAAATTACAACTTTTCGTTTCCAACACACATTTTTGGATCACCCTTCGGTAATGTTAAATATGAGATTTTACTTAAGTGGAATTCTATTGCTTTATACAAATCAAGTTGTCGATGAGTTCTCTACAATCGTATGAATTGCCGGTCAGGCGATTAGCCGCACAAAACTGACTAAGTATGTATTTAGTAGTTGACGATAACCTTGGAGAGTGGCTGGAAAATGCGTCACACCCACTTGTAAATATGCCTGTGTACTCACATACAGTTGTTCACAAAATAATAGAAGTAATTTATATTGAAAAATTTTGTCAATAAAAATATAGTATATTCTCTCAAAAAAAAGTTCAAAACTTGATACAAAATATAAGTAGCAATTAAAAAAAAAGGCGTGAAAAACTTTTTAAAAATAATCTTGAAAATTAAATTAGTATAATGTAGTTTTGAAGCACATTAACAAAGATAACGCTGGCCACTGTGGTCGAGTGGGTTGCTGTGCTTGCTATAACTCGATATGCCGCTGGGTTCGAGGTTCGAATCTCAGCAAGGGCAAGAAAAATCTTAATCATAGAAAAAGCTTTTTTCTAATAGCGGTCACCCCTCGACAGGCAATGGCAAACCTCCGAGGGTATTTCTGCCATGAAAAGGCTTCTCATTAAATACTTCTGCCGTTCGGAGTCGGCACAAAACTGTAGGTCCCTCCATTTGTGGTAGAATATAAAGACGCACACCACAAATGGTCTCATCTTTTGTAAGCGACTTGCAAAAGAACACTAGGTAACTTATCGTATAGCGTGGAAAGAAACAAAAAAAATTAGCGAGTTGAGTTGAAATAAGCGGGTTGAAATGAATTCGCTTAAAAAATAGCCGACCTCATTGAAAGTGTTGGAAAGTGAGTGAGTGGTGCTATTGTGAATAAACATTGGAAATTACTAAGGGAAATTCGAAAATTTTCGCTAAACATTAAAATTAGTAAAAAATCAAGATAGAGCAGACGTCAGTAAAATCGCCTCTTATAAGAACTGCTCATATTTCTTTGTTTTGCTGGGAAAATTTACAAACTACCATTGATTTTGACAGACTAGTGTTGTAAAGTGTATACAAAATATAAGAGAGTTGATTTTAAGCGAGTTGGACGTTCTTTTGCTAGTCGCTTACAAAACATGACGACTACTATTAAAGTAACCGCAAATTTGTGGGACTTGAAAGTTGCACTATCCTCGACTAAAATTGAATAAGGTAAGTGCACCTAATTCCGTGGTAGTACGTAATTCCCTGGCATTCCGATTTTTTTTTTTAAACAAGAAATTGGAAGTATGATGCATAAAATAAAAAATACTAGAATAAACTTGAAATTTTAAAGAGCAATAATTTCAATTCTGATTGTACGTATGGTAAATACTTTTAAATTATTGAGCAGTTGAAAAGTGGTACCTCAGATAATATGCACGTCATATGAAAGTGTGTAAGCAAAATGTTAAGGACTCATGCATACACATATTCTTAAGGCTGTGAAATTTAAATCAAAAGACTTTTTGGAACTTTGATTTGATTTTGGCATTCGATAAACATCTGTTAATTGATTTGTTTACTATCTAAATACATGTAAATATATTTTATTACTTAAAAATTGATATTTCTCATTCACGGAATTATGTACATTTTTAGTTTGCAATGTAACTTAATCCGTGCGTTCCACAGAGTAGATACAGTTTTATTTTGCAGCAAAAATGCAAACAAATTGTTTTACGAGATCCGATGATTCAGATGTCCTGAAAAAAAATTGGATCCACGAATGTTGATGAAAAGCCGAGGAGTCTATGCTATTAATGATTTCAAATTTTAAAATTGTTTATATAAATTGCATTGTATTAGCCTAACATTTTTTTAATAACAGTGAGAGATTTTAATTTGATTATTATCTGAACAATGACTTTTGTTTGTGACCAAACCTTAAGAACCTAATTTCTAAAATATGGGTATGAATTTAAAAATTTTGTAAATAAAAATTTTATTTTGTGCTTCAAAAATAATTAACTTTAAGTTTAAAACATAAGTTATTCCCTTTTATTAGCGTAAAATCTGTATATATACACATATCCCGGAATTAGGGACATCTTTTCACGAAATTATGTACATTAAAGAATTTTTGCCACGGAATAAGGGACGATTGAAGGTGTTATTAATAATATTAATATAAATTATAATACGATTTATTATGGCTTATAAGTTATTGGAAACTAATCTAAATTGATTGATTTAAGGGGGATATTTTAATTTTTTAATTTTCAACCGATTATCCAAACGTCACACAATTTAGAAGTCAGAAAAATCCTTAGTACCACGGAATTAGGTGCACTTACCTTAGCGTGAACAATTGCATTCTTAAAATTGTATACTTAAAATTGTACCGCTTTTCTTATTTTTTATGCAAATTTTTTTAGAAAATAGTCGAGTTTAAATCGTAGATTTTTACGGGTTTTGTTAGAGTATGCACAATATTATATGTATGTTAAGTGAAAATAAATATAATAAAAGGAAAATAAATTATAAAAATGTCTTACAACACCCACAACTATTACTTGAAATACATGGTGTACATATGTATGTACACACATACATATGCTTGCTTACTTGAGCTGCAATTGATGAACTGACAGATAAATTATGTAAGTGTCAAGCAGTAATCATTTACAACGCTTTGCAAATTCCATGCATGTGCCGTAATTTGTTTGCATAATCACTGTAAGCGAGTAAATAATTATCCGACCAACAGCTAGTGTTAATAAGCATTTCGATTGCTAAACACAAGCAGATGAGTGGAGTTAATTACTTAGAACATATTCGTAGAACTACATACATAAGTACATACTTATTTATTTATCTCGTTGTCCAGCCGTAAGTGTATGCTCGTTAATGTGAAGCTATACAAATGACATTTATTCACATACAAACACAGAAGTACTTATAAACATATACATTTTAGGACGACACATTAACCAATAATTTATTTAGTGTATATTAAATTATTTATTTGCACATAATTACCGTTTTGATTGTGATACTGCAAATGCTAAACTCTATTAAAATTCACACACACAAACATACCTACTAAGCACACTTAAGTGATACTTAAATACAAAACATTTAAATTGAAAATATTCAACAACTGTCATTTACTGCATTCATTTGCTGTTAAAGTCTGCTTAAGATTTTACTTGGTGTTGGTGTAGCACAGAGGAAGTGCCTGTACAAAGCACACAGTTTGCAGTTCAAGGTTATTAATTGTTAATAAGTATAAACAAAGGAGACGTCATTTTGCGGTATGCATTCAGCAAATGACTGAAATTGAAATTATTTCTTAAACCTCATTTTTGTTTAAATAGATGCACAAACTAATCTCTCTCTTATCGCTTATTATACTCAAGAATACAATTTTAATAATGTCAAAAACACCCAAAAAATAACAGCGCTTATAATTCGTTTGAACTATTAAGATTTAAATAAATGAAATTGGTTGCCCGAAATATTTTTACATCAGTTGCCATAATCAGTATTTATAATGTTGCTACCAGAGTTTAAATCAACTAAATGAGAGCTATCAAATGTTTTTCTTAAGTAGATATACATACATTTTTATTATTATTGCAAATTAAACAGTTGTTAGTGCAGTAATTACTTATACTGTCTGCACCTCAAAGGTATTGCTAAGTCTAATTAAATTATATGATTTATTTTTTGGTGTACTGAATTTGACAAAGAGTCTACCAAAAAGCAAAAAGAATATTAATTAGAAAAAAATAATTTGTATCGCAGCTAAAATTATCGTTGCAGGGAAAATTGAGATCTATTTAATAACTAAGTAGCTCGTTTTTCCCCAATACTTGACATTTTTATTTAAAAACGTTGTTTGTAGAAGATAGAGCGACAAGGGAAGGGGAATGTCTCCGTGCTCGGGCAACACGCTTTGTCTTCTTATTCGTCTCAGTTAGTTGCTAAGAAATTTGACATTTATTTTCATTTACAACTTCTTTCAGTGGTTGAAGTTATATATGAATTCATACAGTCAGTTCGTAAATTGAAGTTAGATTTGGATTTTTTGAACCTAAATATAACATATATGTATGTACATACATGGATGCATGCATCAATATAAATACTTATAATAAGTATAACATAGTAATACTCATATTTACATGTTTATCAAAATTTGTAATCGTCGCTTAAGCGAAGCTTTTTGCAATTTGAGAAAATAATATAAAATGAAATGTCAAACAATTGCCTGAACAACGTTGCTCTGTGTGAACGCAAGTGCCAAAACTTAAAGAGAAGTTGCCGAAAATGAGCAACACAGGTTTCCCAAAATATCAATCAGCTGTTTGACATTTGAGTTTTCATAGGTATTTCTGAAGAATTGATAATTATCTTTAATTTAGTAAACTTGTAGTTTAAGAACCTGCAGCTCAATTTATGATAGTATTATCGCCGGTTAACTGCAAGTAAGTTCAGTATTAACTGCTTACATATGGTCTTAAGCGGGGCTTAACTCGAAATTATTCAAACGACCCTGATCCTTTAATAGCATTTTAAATCTTTTTTTTTAAATAAATATTTTCCGACGATGAAATGCTGCTTTAAATAAGCTTTTTGAAATCGATATTTTTATTTAATAATATTGTAACTCGCCTAACTATGCACATTAGGATAGCCCAATATTTTATAGGAAAGAGTAACCTCGAAAGGTGACTCCTTTCTATATCGAAAAAGTAGACGTACATATATTTTTTATTGCGAAATAAAAAATAATCAGAGGTAACTTAAAGCAATTTTATGTGCTCCATAAGGAAAAACAATTATTCGGAGTAATCATAAAAAGGGAAAAATCTGAAAATTGCTTTTTAAAAATTGATTTATTTTCAGGTATTTTTTTTTCATGACTGCAATATCTCGAAGAGATAGGCACGTAATATGTTTTGCAATAGCATATTTTATTGTCATAATTGTTGGCGAAACATATCGAGCCTTTACCGCCATTTTAGCGTAAGCGACAAAAACCAAATTTTACAGGAGAAGGTTTTTTTTAAATATTTTTTTTTTTTTTAAGAGTGAATGTCGCTTACGATAAAATGTAAAGTCGTACATCTCCATAACTATAACGATTAGCGAAACAATATTTAGCCAGATGACGTATTATCAGTTTTAGAACAGTTCTGCATCAAAAAGTTAATTTTGGAAAAAATGTCGCTTACGTTATTTTCGCGGTTAGGGCTCGATATTATGTACTAGTAACCACAAATGCAAAAATGTTTTGTATGAAATAATAAACACTTGAATTTAAATTTGAGCTTTTTTGAATTTATGTAGTTCGTTTCGTTTTAAGATTTCTACGTAATACATATGTACCTCGAGGAGTACTGAACAAAAAATTATCCAACTTCTATGCACATACCATTCTACATAGCAGCTTTTTTAACGTATTTGCTTGAAATTTCCTGCTACTCAAATTTTTACATAAGTAGTGTATGGATTTTAAATCCACAGCTCAAAATCTGCTAACAAAGATATGTTTCACATATATTCTACGTACGTACGTACATATGTATGTGTGTACACATTCACTCAACAGACCACCCTTGCGATTTGGTTACTAAGCCGATGCTTTTACTGTTCCAATGTTTAACCACTCTGCAAGTTTGACATTTCACAACCAAAGTTCATTTCCCATCGCTTAATAGCTGGAATTTATATGACTGGACGTTTGGTGAAATTGCGAGAACAACACAAACAAAAACTAACATAGAAGAAAAATTAAATTATGTATCCCTCAAAACGGATGTGTATGTATCCATTTTTAACTGATATCCCCAACACCGGCCAACTCAAATAGCCGCGAAGTGGAAGATTCCACAGAGAAAGAGTAGAAAATAGAGAACATCAATTAAAATCACAGCCAGAGTTACCGGCGTTTAGCTGTCATTACGATTGCAATGCAACAAACGAATGTGATAAAAAATTAAAAAACATACAAATTTAAAGGCGGAGCAACACCAGCAAAAAGAATGGCTAACTACAAAAAAAAAATAATAATAAAACAATAAAAATGATGGAAAGTGCAAAATGCTGTGATATGTACATGCAAATACATGTAAGTATTTGGATATGCCTATGTACATACATACATACATATGTACATACATATGTACATATATTCAGAATGTTACGAACTGAGATTCTGGCTGTCAGGCTAATATTTGAGCCTGTTTAGATTGCAGATAAAACTAATGGTGAGTTAGAAGGGAGCTGAGAGGCATAATAATCGCAGTTTATTGACCAGTTTCATATTTAACAGCTGGCTGATATTTTATTGTCCAACAGCAAGCTCCAGTGTTTAAACTACAGTCAGATTTAACAAAACTGGTTCTGATTAAAGAGTACGGAGTTGGCATATAAGATAATTAACTCTAAAATTTTGGTACTAAATTTGAGTGTTGACCTCTGAATGTGGATTAACTCTGTGAACACGTCGCAAAGGAATGTAAACTGTACATCTGGTCACACTAACATATGTAGATACAACTAACGCATGTTTAATAGGTAGGCGCCGCAGAAAAATTAAAAAAAAATGTATGAGCTTCGTATATTTTGTTTTTGCTTTTAAAAGTTAAAGTTTCAAAAATATTTTTTCAACTACCATGAATTGTACTGGAGTATTCTTATTCAAACGAAATACAAATTTTGATAATTAAAATTTAAATAAAAAAGTAAAAAAAAAAAAAAAAGATTCTTGCTACTACCTATGTACATATTTAATGTGCCTTGCATACAACATACATATGTACATACATACATACATGTACATATGTACTAAAACTTAGGTATAACATATGTACATATGTACATACATATGTATGTAGATATTTTATATTTAATAAAATAACCGAAAAAAATTAGAAATACAAATTTCAAAATTTAAAACATTTTTTACCTGTTTCTCAGTTTTAATTAAAAATAAATGCCATTATGTTTTTTGCTATCGCTTTCCGATATTCTATTTCCCTATTCCCGCAGCTTATTTTAACTAATTCGAATGGGATTTCGACAGACAGCTAATTATGCATTTACATTACATGTTTGTATGTACATACATGCTACGCATACGATGAAACGCTTTCTCTTTCCAAAATTTGATACAAATATATGTAGAGACAAGTACCTACACCGGTTTTGGTTTTAATTTTGGTTGTATTCATTTTATAGATATTATTAATGGAATTTTTATGAGAGTGTACCTTACTGAAAAATGGCAATGCGAACTTTGCGCGCGCTTAAATTATTGTAGTGAACATATCTCGTGGCTAAACAAAATTTGCATAATTAAATATGCAAATCACAACAACGGGTTTTTAATATCTACAGCTTTTGAAGATATGTGTAATAACATCCTATTAACCAGCTGATATTATCATATTTTGCCTACTTGATCAAAAATATATATCCAAAAAAAAAAAAATGTTGAACCCTTTCTCATGAGACAACGAACAGATTTTGATTTCGCGAACTTAACAAAGAAATAAAAGATCAGGAGCTCGTTTCGAAATTTAACATTTACCAAGTGGCATCGCTGTTTACCTTTGACCGCAATTCACCACACTCCATTGCATATGTTTACCAATTCATTTTGTGCTTTTTTGGTTATACATAAATATTGATAATTTCTACCTGTGTCAGCTGCTATGTGGTGAAATACCAACAAATGGTGAATTTGTTTATTTTTAAACATTATTTAAGAAAACTAAACATACGTATGTATGTATGTATGCATTCCTTATTATACATAAATTTGAATGCATTGCGAGCGGTGGCAGTAGCACCTCAATTGAAGGTGCAAAGAAACATTTGTACATACCTGGTCGATCAAGCGACTGTCGTCGACTCATTGGCAATTTTTTTTTTTTACTTAATTGTTCAGTAAAAATATGATGACTACGAGTGAAATTCGCTGGGTTTTTGGTTTATTGCAGTCAGTTGCGAAATTTGCTGCTTCATTTGCAATGATTCCTTGTGTATAACTTTCGTAGTCAGGAGTCAAATTTGCAAAGCAAATTCAGGATTCACGAATACGCCGATTGTTTTTCGATAAAATTATGATTTGAAGGGTCAAAAGTAAGGCAGATATGTGTTAGCAAACACGACAGTTAAGCAGGAAGGGTGCTAGAACAGGGGCAAGCAAATACATTTTTTTTGCGTTTGTGCAGCATTTAGTGTTGTCAACAGTGGGAATACATGGCGGCGCGGAAGAGGTAACTTAAAAATCACTACGAGACCGAATAATACACTGTCTGCGCTTGATGCGAAACGAAGAACCACGACAATAGGAAACGTAAAGGCACAAAAGGCGACGTTAGCGGCGGTAATGAAAAGTTAGAATTTCGTTTCTTCTTCATTTTCTTATTTTTATAAATTGCTTTTTATGCGATTCGCATTCATTGTAAACAAAGCAATTTTCATTATCAATGATTTCACACTCACTTGTTTTATTTATAATACACTTTTCTCACTTTTTTCAATCATCTGTAATCTGTATGCAGTTTTTGCCAAACGCGGTATACTATGTTCGTCACCTTTGAGATATCTTTGTAGTTGTTGCCGTGGTATGCGAATAAAAGAAATTTGTATTTGTATGGTGAAAAATGTCAAAGTGTAGACAGTTTTGGCAGTTCGTTAAGAGCGCGTGGTGAAAATGACCACAAAACATATATATGTATATGTATACTTATGTATAAACATGCAAGGTTCACAATGAAAACAAATTTACTTTGTCTAGTAGTTTTTTGTGCTATTACACTTTACAATCGTATCCGTGACTTTTCAATGCATATGATAGCGAAAAATGAAGTCGATGACGGTGATGGCTAGTGCGCATCGTAGACTTTCCCCGTCTCTTTTATGCACTTATTTCTATGATAGAGAAGAAAAACCAAAGCAAACTGGCGCAAATAGCACTTTTACTATTTTCCAGATGCTCAAGAATTTCACTGAATTTGTTGTATATTACTATATAAAGTTGTATGCGGCAAATTAACCTGTTTGCAATATCAAGCTAAGGTCTTTGGCGCTAAAATCGTAGCGTATATATTGTTTGTTTGCAATATAACTGATTAAATATATTGCTTTGCATTTTTTTTTGCACTCGAGACATTGCATGGTTATAGTATAGCCACGGGACAAGGAACTGTGGGGTGGGCACTTTTCACTTACACATCTTTTATTCCTATGTGCGCTATCTTTTCGCACTAAGTTTTTAATACTACACAAAGTGTGCGCACTTAACTTGGTTTTAATGCATTTTTTATCTAAAAATAGTAAATTAGTCCACACAAAAACGCCACTTTAAGAGGAACGTTTTATTAGTCGCCTTTCAACTCTGTGCCGTTGTGGCAGACTTGGTGCTGCCAGCTTTATATACTTTTGAGGAGTGGTATGTAAGGATGTTTGAAAATAATCGTTTTGCAGGTTAAATGTGTTTTTATTTTTTATTTAGCTTATTTCACATACAAATTTATTAAATTAGGATAACGTTACATAGCTTTTGGCTGAAATATTGCTAAATGTATAAGTGCATTCACAGCATCACTAAGTGGTAGCACTATTTGTCAACGCTGAGAAAGCAGCAAGGTGAAAACGCACATTGAAATGTATGTAGTGGTTGTCTTTTTCTATTGATCACATGCATAAGGTTGGCAATGGTGTATTTAAAATTTCCTTCTTTTGAGGAATTTCTGCGCGGATAATATTTGTTGTCTCTTATTTAGTATTAAAGGTCTTAAAATCCAAGGTTTATATTTTAAAACAGTTTTCTTATGTTGTTTAAAATTAAATTTGACCTTTCATTTAATGTAAACGTCGGAAATATATTGCACCCGTGTGAATTTTTACGCCGTCATTGTGAACGGCTGTTTCCGCCAAATGGTTTCGCCTTGGTAAACAAAGATATTTTATTAACTAATTGTTGTTTGCTTTCTGTGAATTGTGCTGTCATGCAATTGTGTTTTAAATATCATATTAAAACCATCAGAACCTGTTAAGGTTAATTAATTTTCCAGCAAATACAAGAAATTTAAGCGTTTAATTGTGCATGGAGGCTCTTGATTTGAGCATCTTCAACTAATCTTTCTTTTAAATAAGCTGTCGCTATCAGGTTTAATTTATGGGATTCGCTTTATAGTATCGTCATAATTTCTTAACATTTATTTACAGACAGGCGTAATTTAATCAACTAGGTGGAGAAGAAAATTGATTCATATAAAAACAAGGCGAGTGGTCTCATGAACTAAGAAAGTCATAAATCAAGCGGCACATATATTTTGGCGATCCTGCTGAACAAAACTTGATTTTTTTACACCTCTTTTGGAAAAGAAGGTGATTTCGTGTACTTTTGACGCCCTCAGCCCACCGCCCCAGTGGAAAGTTGTCAATTGTTCAAGGTAATACTATTTTAAAGCTAGCATTTTCTGCTATTTTCTTATTATTTTAAATAGAGGTGGTCTTAACAACCGAATTATGTTTAAATACACATTCTATTTTGCTTTAGATAAAGACAAAATGCCTCCGGCTACTAAACAACTTATTCAACATATTTACAAGCCCACACAACCCAACTTACACCACTTCGCTCATTAGCAATGTTTGCGGTAGCCAATCTTTCCAGAAAACGGTACGAAATTATAAGAAATTTAATTAAGAAGAAAAAAAATGAAAACGTCAATGATATCCGCAAAAGGAATCAAATCATGTTTCTGAAATGAGCAATGAAATGAAACCGGCTTTTAATATATTTATTTTGTAAAGAATCACAGCGATCGTAGTTTAACTAAAAAATACAAAGCAATGACGCCACAGATTCACACTATTAAAAGCTGTTTGGTTCCTATTAAGTTATTGTGCGGTAAAAACAAAATGTTGATTAGGCAGAATACTGTCGCCCGAGCAGTATAAGCTTTCTAAAAGAATCAAATGGTATAAACAATCGTTTAAAATCAAATCGTTTCGTTAGAAAACACTGTGTTTACGGCAGAAGACGTACATATCTGCAAGTGTGAAACATTCCATGGCGTTTACATAAATTATGATGCATGGTGCAACAGAAATGGAGAATGCTTTATTATTTATAGAAATCTTGATCGAAAATGCTGATGAAGACCGGTTGCACGGAATATTTTTAAGAACGCAATGCAACCTTGACGTCTTGATTAAACTTCTGTTGAGCTCAGATCCTTTAATAACTAGTCTAAGATCGAAATCTCCAGAATCCTTAAAACTTTGATCAAATAAAAATATAGACAAAAAATATCGCTGATTCAGATTGCAGATCTTGTCGAAGAAGAAAGAAGACGAGTCAGACGATGCACCCTGCAAATCATCGCCGAGCTGAATAAAATATTTAAATTAAAAAAAAATAAGAACCTTATGTTTTGTTTACAAATATAAATATATTTATTATACTATTCTATAACACTATGTAACAAGGTTTTTGTCCCTGGGTTGTAATTGTTATTTCCTAGTCAGTCCCAAAAGTATAGAAAACAGCTATTGTCGCAAGATAACTTTGCTTTTGTGACCATGGCAGCGCTTATCTGCGTTTATTTGTTAAAAACTGATACACGAGCGCATACAACTTGTTTTCTCTACATTTGTGTGTGTTAAAACAACAAAGTCGTCGCAATAAATTTTGCAACATTTTTGTGATTTATTGAGAGTTGTTTTTTATTTTATTACAGATAAATTCGTTCAAACATGGCTTCACGAGGCTGCAAGTATCCTGCAGATGCATTTTGTTATGTCTGCGGATATTTTATCGAAACAAGAGCGAATAAGTACTCTTTGGAAACAGGTTTTAAAATGTGCGAAGCTTACAATGCTTATTTCGGCATGCCTGTGGGTGATCAAGACAAATCCTGGGCACCTCATTTCGCGTGCGAAAACTGCAAAAGGACTTTGGAAGGTAAGACATTTTAAAACTATATTGCTTTGTTATGGGTAAAATAAATGTTTCTATTAACTTTTTTATTAGACAGTACTTTTCTTTTCTAATTTTTTTTTTCAGGATGGTACAGAGGGGAAAAGAGAGCTATGAAGTTTGCTGTGCCAAGAGTTTGGAGAGAACCCACTGACCATTCAAGCAACTGCTTTTTCTGCATGGTGGACCCTTCCAAACGTCGGACTGGCAAAAAAGCAAGTCAAATCATGTATCCTGACATTCCTTCATCCATGGCTCCAGTTCCACACAACTCTGGCCTCCCCGTTCCTACTCCTCCAGAGAAAGAGCAGGTGTCTTCCTGTGAGAGCCCTGATTCCATGAGTGTGGAAGACAATGAAGGTGAAGGATTTAATTTACTAGCTGATAACAAAAACCCATACTATCCCAACCAAAAGGACATGAATGATTTGATCAGAGATCTTGGTCTAACCAAGTCCAATGCTGAACTTTTGACGTCCAGACTGATGCAGTGGAATTTGCTGGATCCTAGTGTTAAAGTCTCATGTCAGAGGAAGCCTCACGAACTTTTTTCCAACTTATAATCAGCGATTAGAAATAGCATTTTTTATTGCATAATATAAATAAAAGGCAACAAAAGTCGAAAAATAAGTTGAAAAGGCATTTATGCTAGGATCGTCTAATTAAAAATACAACGAAAAAATTGTGTAATTTGATTTGAGTCGCGTTATTCGGTTATGGCGAAAGGTTTACTTGTACTAAAATAAAGTAGTGCCAACAAATATGGAACGTTGTTGTTTTTTCACTAAAAATCTTCCATAAACTGGCCTTGAGCTCAATAAAATTGTAAAGTATTAACATTTACTAGGCCAACAGAAAAATAAACAAACTTTTCTCTAAACTTTAAATTTCTGTTAAAATGTGTTGCTTTGTATTTTTGGAATATATCATAAACAACTATATTTATTTTTGAATATACTTAAGCTATCATTCCTAAAATTTAAAATTTAAGGAATGGGAAAAATTATCTAATTAAAGGCATAAAGGGAATATTTAGAATCTTGTAAGACTAAATCAAAACCACTACAAACAAAAACAGGTTCAAACCAAGGATGCATTGTAACGTTAAATTTCACGTTAACGAAGTGCTTTAATTGTTTTGGTTAAAACATTTCAAAATATTATTGGTAAAGCAATTATCATAATAAATTTAATTACTTTGCTCATAATTGCTCAAAAGCTTTTGATGTTGGATGTTTTTTTCAAATCAATTTCCAAAAACGCATCACTTTCTGCCCTGTCGGAAGCAGTAACAACAATGCAAAAAAGAAGATAAAGCATCAACAGAGGATACACTACACAATTGATCCGATTTAAATTTAACCCTGATTAATGACAGCAATGTGTATAAAGTGGACAGTACATATTTATGTAAGTATGTTTATTTGATTTTATGATCAATTTTATATATGTAGAAACGCACCATCAATAAAAAACCGATTTGTTTCGGAAATTGAACTTTTAAAATAGTTTATTGTTATTCATTTTTTTTTTTTATATCTTATGGTGAACTACTTATTGTATAGGGTATTCATGTTTCGAAATGACCAAGCCCTCGTTAGCTAATTTTTGCTAAGATAATTGTGATAGGTGATGTAATAGTTGACATCGAAAAATGTCAGAACCGAACGTTGACTTTTCGTTTCAATTGTTAATAAATGAATGTGACTGCAGCGATTTTCAGTCCCGTTGATTGAATTACTTAACACCTCTGCTATCCGGTAATATTTATAAACTATTTAAACATTTACTTTTTCACTTTGTTCATAAAATGCCAGAGGGTTTTATTAGATAATAAGACTGCTTTTATTTAACTTTACAAATTTCGCGAATTATGGGATTGTTATTAAATAATTCTTCTATTTTCGGGTCTGTGATGCGTGATTGAAGACTCTAGTATACATACTTATGTATATATGTATCTATGTACATTGTCGGCTACTTTGAGCTGATGGCAAGTGATGCAAGGGAAAGTTATCACATAATCTAATACTTACAATTGAATTAACTTTGCCAGCATTCGCCGCCATGTGTACATATGTACATATTATGTCAATCCCGGAATCCCGAAATGTCAATCTCGGGATCCCGAAATCCCGGCCATTTTACCTCGCGAATATCCCGGGATAACTCTACTCAAATCGCGGAATTGCAGAAAACAGTGAAATTTATAGACATATATTTTTTTTAATTCGCTTAATATGATACATATGTGGTATTCAGTCAATTAATCACCATTAAACCGCTTATAATAAATATGAGAGATCGGTTTCTTAAAAATATGTATGTATATAATAAGAACAGAAAGAGCTGATCGAATAAAACACACAAATAACACACTAAACATATGTACTCTTCAGAGTTGAATTAAAATAAGAAAATTTAACATGAGACACAAAAACAACAAGTTTGCAACTGTTGCATTATGATAACACAATATGACAAACATAACACGGCTTGTTAACTCCCTTAAGGCTCTGTTTTGCCCTTGCCATTATAAATGAGCTGGAGAATATCCTCCTCAAGTAGAAAATAAGCCTCACTATGAAAGATAAATTGCATCAAGTTTGAACGAGCAGCTCGAAAGGCATACAATTTATCAATAGGCTTGGCAAAAGAAATTTATAGTTTTTTGTAATGAGGCGATAAAGGCTATGTCCTACAGAGTACATTTAACTTCTTTTTGACAATCCAACTAACCAGTGTTGAGTAGGTGCTTCTCCAATGCAGCTTTTAAATGCAACAAACTTAGGTCCAGGTTGGAGGATATCCCACTTAAGCTTTTATTTCTTTTAGAATGCATTTTGATCAAAATAAGGAATAATTCTGCCTCGCTCAAAATGGAATGAGTGATGTATTTAAGTTTTACTTGATGTTTTTCGTTTTTTTTTTATTGGTCCAAACAGTGATTAAAAATGATTTTACTTTATGTACGCGCATTTGCTTCTGTACCAATTTTGTATATTTGTACTTGATGTATAAATTATTTTAGATGTGTGTCTTATTTTAAGTTTATTGCTTTTTTGTTCTTAAAAGGACCAAAAAATACATTTATTACAACAAATCGTTCTTCTTTGTTATATTAATTTTATTTTGTATACTTCTATAATACCACGATTACAGACGTGTTACATTTTTTGGAAAATTAAAAATTACTAATCAAAATCTTCGTGAAATTCGGAATCCCGAGATTGTCCAGGGCTTTCGTTTTCAGATCTCGAAAATACCGGTACATACATATGTATAGTTACATACATACTTACATGGATACATAAGATGAAAATAAGAGTCTTGGTCTAACGCAGAATTCAAAGTGGCCGATGGTATTTACATATATATTTTTTTTCTTATTGCCCAAATTTGGTATGCAGTCATAATTTCACTTACCGATTCAAATTTACAATGACAACACAAATTCTTAAGCTGCAACGGCTAAGCAGTTTGTCTAAATGATGACAACCTGCACTTTTAATTTTCAATGCCTCGTCGGGGGAAAAATTTGCATAAACGGCAACAAAGTATTGCATCCGTATACATACATACATACATACATACATACATATGATCTCATGTACAATATTGTATTTGCATAGATATATTGGCAAATTATGAGTAGCTACCGGTGATATTGCACTTCCGTTCATTCAACGTACAAGTATTCTTGTGTTCAAAGCTATGACAGTGGTTCATTTTGCCATATTTTGGCAATTTAATATTTTTATTTGCTTAAAATTTTTTGTAAAAAGAAAATACTCTTCTCTAAAAAGGAGGAGATAACCTCCAATTTGTTAGAACATTTTTTAATTCTTTACTTTTTTTTATGTAATAATAAAAATAATTTGACGCTAACACTATATACATAGTAGCTCAGTGTTTGACCGAACTTCTCCTAGCATTTGCAGTGTGCGTTTTTATATTCTACCACAAGAAATACCCCCGGAGATTTGCCATTGCCTGCCGAGGGGTGACCGCTATTAGAAAAATTTTTCTATGATTTACAAAAATTTCCTTTGAATCAGAAAGGTAAAAAATATGATTATAGGTAAGATTATAAACCAAACAATGAAAAAAAAAAATAGATGACCTTGTTATATTGCAATTTATTTCAATAATATGATGACAATCTTAAAAAGCTTAGAATTAGTAATTTTTTAAACATAAAATATGGTGAACTTTGTTCAGTTAGTTATATAAATTTGCATACTTTTATTGCAAATTAGAAAGTGAAATGCAAGTGACGCATTTTTTTTACTTCAAAAACAAACTAAAAAACGTTAAAATCCACGATACTGTTAAATATAGGAATAGTTACAATTATTGTTAAAGTATAAAAATACAATATCACATTTAATAAAATGAATATAGTTCCTCACTTGAAATTCAAGTGCATTATTTTCTAATTAAATTAATAGTTGAACATAAAAATGTGGGCTTTGAAGTTATTAAATAAGCGCACGAGCTCAAAAACTATGTGACACGTTTCAAATGTTTTGAAATTGGGATTCTTCGAGTAGTGATATGGAGACTGGAATGCAAGTGACGCTACTATGAAATGTAAGTGACTTTAAGTGCTTAAAATAAACATGAAAAAAGTATTCGCATTACCGAAATACCAAATTTTTGTTTGGCTTATTTATGTATGTACATATGTTACTTAACACTTTGAACCACGTTAATCGATTTTAAGAATTCTTGCTTTATCGAAAAGGTAAAACTCTCCAGAGTGGTTACATATTAATTTGGTTCAGTTTCAATTATTGAATCTTAAGTAGATTAAGGGTAAGTCCAACTGCTTATGAGCATATACTTAAATGTACTTATGAATCCGGCTTTTTTAGATTACTTCTAACATTCAAAAATAGAAAAAAAAACGGTTGTTGCGTTATATTCGTTAACGAATAAAATTTAAAAAAAATTTGTAAATTTATTACAAGATCTGTATAAAGTTGGAAACTGATGTTTTTATTAGAGATTAACTGTTTAATTAAAATATAATAATTTAAAGTGAATAGAAGAGGGAATTTGTGATATTTTACCAAAATGAACCACTACTATTTTTGAACACAACCCATAATTGTTTGAATTTCGCGTGCGCTCCTTCCCAGTAGCAAATGATTTCATAGCTGAAAAAAGTCAGAGAGTTGGTAATGGGTTGCGGGGAAAGAGGCGAGTTTGATTGTTAAATTGCTGAAAAAAGTAAGCGAGTTGGTAATAGGATTTTTTGCAGCTGAATTCCTAATAATTCGTGTACCGTTATCTCTGAGGTGTCTGTGACAATTTTTGTCGCATTTACGTAAATTTGAATCATTTCGTTGTGAATCGTGGTTTGTAGTGTACAAATATTTTAAATGGACAAGTTATACAAAAAAATTAACTTTCCAATCAAAGATATGCAGGGGCTTCATGATATTGAAAACGATTGCTCAGCAAATAAAGAAACTTATGTAAATATCCAATAATTGTTAGTATTCACAAATTTATTTGTACTAATTTATTTTTTCCATTAGCTCAACATTTTAAAGAATATGATGCAGTCATTGGACGTGGTGAAAGGAATGAAGAAAATATTTACGGACGAACTAATTATCCAAATAAACTATGACGGACTGCAAAACAAAGTAGCTTTTAAAAATTTTGAAAGCCTTAACAATGTTCTATTTGGTAAGTTGAAACTAACATGAAATATGTATATAGATACTAGCTATATAATTTCATCATTCTTTATATTAACAGAAGCCGTTCAAAAAGATGGATACACGAAAGCTGATTTTGTCAGACATTAAATCAGCTTTCAAGATGAGTAAAAATCGCCACCACAAAGCGGGCTCGTTAAAAAGGAAGCACAGTTTAAATGCAGCTGATTAAATCTTATATTTAAACTTATATTCAAATTTCTACTTACTTTTTTTATTATTAAAAAACAATTAAAAAGCAAAACAAAATGTGTAGTTGTGAATGCATATGAGTTGGTAAGGACTGATATACTCCTTGACCAAAGGTAATGAGTTGGTAAGGACTGATATACTCATTGTTCAAAGCTAACAAGTTGGTAAGAGCTGATATACTCCTATTCCCTTGTATGCGAGTTATTCAGTCCTGAGTTTTCAATGACATCGCTGTGTTAATTTTCAGCGAAGAATTCAGCGCTAAGACCCTCACTTTCGCTAATACCAACTCTTATACTAGCTATTACCTTTTGCTAGTGGGTTGCCATTGCTACTGTGGCATGTTCAAGTTTTCACATGCATACATACATACATACATATGTACGAGTATACCTACCCAGTTGGAACGCAGTTTCGACATAGCTAAGCACCTTTTATGAGGTAATCCATTTAGTCCTTCAGCTTTAAGTACAAATATTGTTATCACAACTAGTGCTATCAGTTTATAAAGCACAAAATGAACACGTTCAATTGTTTTAAACATTTTTTGAGTACTTAATTTGGTAACGCTGTTTTGAAGTACATTTAAGTTCCACATATATTTTATTTTTTAAAGTAAGGGAAATTCGGCAGGAAAGTGGTAAATAGCACTGGATGAAGAGTAAATTGCTGTTAATGTATAATTAGCTACTTGTATTTCCTACTGAGTATGCAAATGTGTATGAGTATGCGCAGAGTCATATAAGGTACCACAAAGCGGTAGCCGATAACATTTCGTATCGTGAATTGCAATTTTATGTGACGGCGTAAGTAACAAATAAAATAATAAACTTGTGTTGGTTATAGCAGGCTTAAAGGGTTTAATATCAGAACGTGCTTAGATTAAACTTTATTGATCGTATTTTTTTTAATTTTATTAGATGCTAAGCTCTTCTAGCATTCGATTTTTTACATTAACATTTCAAAGAAAGGATATTAAAAAAAAACTCTCAAATAAAACATATTCGGTTAAAATGTGCTACTCGATAATTTTTAGAGCTCGTTGTTTGTTACGAGTCAAAAATGAGATAGTCAAAATTCAAAATGCCGAACCAGTTTATATGAAAATCTATACATTTTTTTTCTACAACAGTTATTGAGCTCGAGTCCTGTTTTGAGAGTGAAAGACTTTTATATTGAAAAACAACAATAGTTTTGTGGTAAAAGTTAAAGCTGCTATTACAACACTCTTTCTTTGGTCGCTAAGCCAACACGCTACAGCTGTGCGAAGGTAGCCGAGTTAGGTTTTTTTCCAACCAAGAGCAGCAAATATGAAGTTAGGAGATGTGGTGATCTTCAAAATTGCAACTATAACTTCGACTACTATAATATTCTTTCTTTTCCTTTTACAAATCTGCTATCCACAAAACTGGTTTCGAGCTCAATAACAGTCGAAAATAAAATAGAAACAAATTTTAATTTAATTCGTTCACCATTGTGAATCAAAAATTAATAATAATACAAAATTGTAAAATATTAGCGTTTATTTTTAGAATTTGAATATTATTTACTAAAATTAAGAACTGCACACTCAAGAAGATTTTTAACAATTTTTGAAAAAAATGTGTACTTTAATTCAGAAAATAAAAATATATTAATCGCTTTTGTCAATTTCCCAATTTTCTTATGGTTTTATTGCATACAGGATGATTCCAAAATAAAAACATTTTTTTTTTAAGATATAAGGAAATCCATTCGAAAAGCAGACTCTTTAGTCCCGTAGAGGAAGGTATGGATCAGTTTTATCGTCGTCAAAAACTAAACATGCATCAATGAGATGAGAGTTATCCGACGATTGCGATGGAAGTAATTCTGGACCTATCATCGTTATATAACTTTAATAATAGAGCAGCTTAGCGCAATTCACTAAACATCGTTGAAGACAGATTAAGCAATGGGTAGGACATATGTATGCAGAAATATAGTCTGCAGTTTTTCGGCAAAAGAATACGACAGATATTTATTCTCAGAGTTAAATTGACTGTCGTACTAGCCCATCAGCATTCAAGCGACTCTAAACATTTTAAGTGCCCTGTGCAAACTAGTTATAAATACTACAATATATATATAATAGCTTCTTCCTCTTTTTCTTCTCTCCATCGCTAGGTTACGCCAATTACTAACACCAAGTGAGGATAGGTCCTTATGCACTTTGTCCTTTCAGTGTATTCGTAAGCGCCCTTGCCTTCAGTGGGTGCCGCTTTGAAGGGTCTTTTCATCGGTTTATCATCATCCAGACGAACGACATGACCAAGCCATCGCCGTCGTTGAATTTTTTTGGGATTGATTATGTCCAAATCATAAATCTTGCGAAGAACATTTCTCTCGAAAGCCCCAAAGCCTTCTCATCGCTGATCAACATCATCCATGGCTGCGATAGGAATATACCTAAATAGGGCCAGACAATTACCAGCAGTGCGCCAAAAAAAGCATTAAACAACCATTTGAAAAGGGGTGAAAGGATAACTGGCAAATGCCAAGCAAAATTGTTGAAGCATGAAATGAAAAACGAATAAAGGGAAGGTTACAAGCACAAATTACCAAATTAAATCAGACGGATTTTCGGCACGAAATGCGGCGTCATAGACAGAAGACGAGATAAACACTGCCAGAAAGATATTTAGACCAAAGTGTTTACCAAATATTTATATCTGACTAGTGCTAGTCGATTGGTAGAAACGTTAACTAGACTAAATACCATGACCCAATGAGCATTTGATGTCAATGAAGCTGTTAACTTGAATATGGTATCTTTTTCTTGGTCGCCTCGACATCTTTCTTCTTACTGTCCGCCGTGTAAACGGTAAATGTAGTTTCCTCTTGGCCATGCAAGCATACAATAAGTTGGATCCTTATTCTCAAAGGCTGGTCAAGAATTCTAAACCGACCGTACTGCTTCAGGCCGCAGCAGTCAGATACCCTTAGTCTGATTGCCGAGTTCGCCGTAATTTCGCAAATATGGCGCTCTATGGCGTCTGATTCAGCTATACATTAGGAGGATCTGTAGAATACGGTTAGCATACGAGAAACACCTGCAATGTAAGCACACCGGTAGCTGAAGAGGTAACAAACCATCGAGACAATTAATTTTTATTCGAAGCGGTGCTTAACCAAAGAGACTTGTGCTAGCAGAAAACTGCAGCTCTACGTTTATGAAATACGAGTTTAGTAAATAAAGAACGCGAAACAAAAGCAATGTATTTCGACACTTGAAGGATATAGGGTATTGTCTTTGCAGATACACTTGGCAATCGACAGTTACAGCCAGCACATCGGAAAGTCAGGTACAAATGGCACCCAAGAGGTTACTATAAGTCTTTTAACGACTGCGTTTATTCTCAGGAAAAGCTTAGACTTAAATTACCAATTTTTACCAAGAGTCCAACTGTGCTTTTAAACTCAATAATCGTAGTATTAATTTTACTTACCAAACAGATTCTTCATCTGAAGTCTTTGGAAAAGAGGATCAGTGAAAGTGGAGCATAAGTACATACATAAATATGCAGTTAAAAAATGAAAATCGGTCACGAGAAACATTCAAATTTGGGATTTGGAGTTTTATCAAAAGCTGAGTACTTGTTTCCTACAAAAAAGAGATTCCAACTATTTGCCGCAAATTTATCTATTAACAATCGTTCTTCAAGTTCGTAGAAGAAAAAAAAAAATGCTGCCTGTTTAAGTACAAGTCTGTGACTAATAAGCCTGCGCACATAACACCAGTGACTGAAAACACTAATGCCACTGTCACGACGCGTCGTCTCTCCTTATTCGTGGAAGGCAGAAGAGTGCAGTGCAAATGATGTCACAACCAACTTGTGACGACAAGTTATGGCTCAAAAGCTGCCAACAAAATGAAACCGACACGCTTGGAGCCGCAAACATTGTCAGTACCTATAAATTTAGAGCTCAACCAAGTGTCGCCAATAGTATAATTCATTAAATGTTAAGTGCGAAAAATCCTATATTACCATAAATAGTGAATGAATGCGCAAGAAAGGAGAATGCGATGAGTATGTAGAAGCAACAACAACACCAAGAAACACACACGAAGTAAACATGTTGACTTGAGTTTGTTGCTTCGTTTGCAGTCGAGTGTCATCTTTGTGGATGAGCCGCACTGGATTATGTTGTTGTTGTTGTTGCTGTTGCTGTTGTTACTGCTGTTGCCCAGAGTTAGTTATTGCTGGCTTATTGCTACTGTTGAGCATGCTGCTTGCCGCTAGTTGGATTTGTTGTTGCACCAGCGCTTGTTAACACATGTTATGCCACTTGTTTGACGACTGTTTTTGTTGTTGCTGTTGTTGTTTGTGTCGTTTGTAATACTTGTTTGGCATTGCAATCGCTTCGCTATGAATCGATTAATTAACTCATAATCTAAAATTGGTTGGCGTGGCCACATTTTGTCCTTTTTTGGTTCGACATACATAGAAACATATGCGCTTGCATATAAAGTGTTAGTATGTATGTATGGGTGTGTGTGTGCGTGCGTATTATAATTTAAATGAATGTGTGTGCCATAACACTTGGGCTACTGGTGTTGCAATAGCAATAAAATGTCGCTACTCATTACAGATAACCAATAAGCGTTGTTGAGCAACCTGTGCCGCAGCTCTTCACTAACTTCAAGCTAACATATACATATACATATATGTACATATGTATATCTACATACAGACAGTCATATGTACATACTTGCAACGCTTTATGTGGCATTGATAGCGCTGTTTTAATTGCGGCGCAAATCAGTTGAACGACTAACTCAGTCGCTTGGTTTGGTCAACTGGTTAACTCGTTGGGATGCTATGGCGGCAAATTTGTAGTTGCTTTTGTTGCTTTTAATCACCACATGTGGCAGCAGGCACAATGATGCGCATGCGAAAAGTGGCATTCATTGACGTGTTGGCATGTTTACAATGCATAACATGCACCGCCTTGCCTGGCCGCCTAACTGACTGACATATGCAACACCTACAGTAGCGGACAAAAAAAAAAAAGTGGACACTAGATTTATATATGTATATGCATACATACATACATAAGTATTCCCAATATTAATAAATATTTCAGTTAAAAATAAATTTTTCTATTTTTGGTTAGAAGCCAAAACAAAACATTTACGATATTTCAATTTCTAATATGGTACTTTTAAAAAATGGTTTTAAAAACTCGTATTTATTTTATAAATTAGTAATGATGATAGAGACATCAAAATGTCTTTATTTAATATGTCGTAGAGCCTCCTTTGGTTTTTATAACGGCTTTTATTCGTTCGGGCATGAAATCAACTAACGACTGTAAAATTTGTGCCGATATACCGTTGTCCCAAACGTCTTCAATTATTATTCGATCAAGTATTGGGACTGTTTTCAGGACAGTCCAGTGATAAAACAGCCAATTCTGCTAAATAAATTTTTTTGTGTTATCTGAAAAAAATTAAAATGTGAAATAAACATATCTTTTTAGAAATTAAATGTGAATAAGGTTATGTAATATAAAAAAATATTACTTACCGATTTGGCTCGATGGCATGGTGCAGAATCATCCTGAAAAATTATGTTGGCCATATAGGAAAAGTGCTTTTCAATTGAAGGGACCAGGTTTTCCTGTAAGAGCTTTTGTTATTTAATTGCGTTAACATTTCCATCAACCAAGGCCAACTTCCCAACGCCATAATAGGAAAAACACCCCCAGATCATTCGACTCCCTCCCCACCCGCTGCCTAACGGCACATCTGAAACACTCATTATTTAAACGTTCACCAACTCTTTTGCGAACGCACGACTTTTCGTCTGAACCGAAAAGGTTAATTTTAGATTCATCTGAAAATATGACTTTTCTCAAATCCTCTTTGGGCCAGGTTTTGTGCAGTTTAGCCAATTGGAGGCATTTTTGCCGCATTTTTGCAGGTCGACGGGCAGTTAGTACAATTCGCGTACTGCTTTCGATTCCATTTCGTTCTTGAACTTCGCTTCTGATGTGTTCAGCTGTTTTGAATGGGTTCTGAATACTAATTCGCTTAATACGGTGGACATCCTTGGCAGTAGTCTTCTTCGGGCGTCCGGAACCAGCTTTGCGTTTTATACAATAGACCTAGTCATCGCATATTTCGGAAGGAAAGCACCAACATTAGTTTTGCTAAATTTTTATTTTTTTTTCACTAATTTTGCGTATACTCAAGTTTTGAGATCGCAAAGCCAAAATTGTGGACTTTTTCCACTTTTCATTTTATATGCAGCCGCGTGTAGACTCAGCAAAATAAATAAAAGCGTTTTATTGTTGCTGAATAATGTTAATTCTACATCGATTTAAAGTCACTACAACTAAGTGTCCCGTTTGTTTGTCCGCTACTGTATGTATACATTTGTATGTAGTGCGGCAGCCGCTCTGCATGCGTTTTGGCTAAGTAATGCATTTTGAATTTAACGCAGCGCAAAAATGTGTTAATCATCAGCGGACGGACATTGGCAATGCCGTTAACAGAGTGCGCAGCACACAGCCAACAAAGACAAAGTGCTGCATAAATGGCAGGAAAATTATGATAAAATGGTGTTAAAGAGCCAATGACCGGAACCCACACTTTCGAGCTCACTGCCGTACACATTTATTTACATATACATAAGTACATACTCATATCGGTGGATGAAGCAAGTCATTTGAGTAGAGAAGGTTTTTCTTTGGTACCTTAAATTTAAAAGAAATAAAAAAAACGATCCCTACGTGAGAATAACATAAAAACAATAGGACATCGCTACGTTAAGCGGCGTACAGACAGAGCCTTAATTAAGGCAATTAGAAAAATGTATTATTGTATTTTTAATGTGGACAAAATTTACAAATTGACTCAATTAAATGACGTCTGAACGACGCATTAAGTTGAATTAACAACTTTAAGATTTTGTTAAGTTTTTCATGGCTTTTTAAAGGATTAATCATTGACAATTTTATTGAGCATGAGGCCAGTTTATAAAGGATTTTTATTTGGAAAAACAACAACAGTTTTAGTATTAGAAGTTATAGCCGCTATTTCGGAGAACTTCACGTCTTCTTATCAGACTTCTTTTATATTTATTTTATACATTGAGCTAACCTAAATATATTAAATTTTATAGCATATGATAATTTTTTGGTGCTACGAGGGCGGTTTGATAAGTCAGTGACTTTTGAATTTTCCGCGCAGAAACTTTAATTTCATCACTGCTGCCCTTTACTGCCATCCATTAATAGACTACTGTCATATTTTGAGCTGAGTCATTTAGTTTCTCCTTTACAGCTATTGAAAGCAAATAACCTCTTGTAACAAATGAATTTCTTGTGGTGATTAAGCATTATTTTTTTAATTAAAAAAAAAACCATCACCGAAACAAAGGAGTACTTACGATTGTTGTCACCATCGCTAAATTCCATGAATTGGGCTAATAACTGCTACCCCATCCAGCAATTTCCAAACCTAAAGAAAATGCTGGGTGGTAAAAAGTTTGGGTCAAATGAAGAGAAACAAACGCCTATTTTGAGAGTCTTGAGGAATAAAAAAAATTGGAAAAACGCTGCACTAAGTGTATAGAATTAAAAGGAGATTATGTTAAGAAATAAAACCCATCTTTGCCGAAAAAAATATATTTTATTGAAAAAGTCATTGACTTATCAAACCGCCCACGTATTAGAGCAATCATAATCCAAATGTGGTGAAATGACCAATGTGCATTTATCCACCGACGTAAAAACGGCTGAACTTATCAGCTTACACGACTTTCGTGTTGAAACGGAGATTCCGGTGGAACACCCATCCAGTAAAATTGTTTATTTGGGAAAATTTTAGCTTAAGTTTTTTTGTCGATTTCTGCAGAATATTTCGCAACTTTTTTACATCGAAAATCTTCAAGAAACGTGCGTGATTATTTCATGACTTAAGTTAAAAGAAATGTTTATTTTATCGTGCGATTCTTTACAATCTACAGTATATGCGGAAGAGGGAATTTTACTTTAAATAGTAACCGTGAAATTTCACTGCATAATCGAGTTTTGTAATCTGCTCAAAAACATCACTTATTTTGTATTAGCTTAAGTTATATTAAAGATATATGTAAGCGTTACAGTAATGGACTATTTTAAAGCATTGTCCGGGAGCTCACTTTATAAGTTTTCTGCGTCACGCGGTTTTTTAAGCTTATGCGAATCTTACATTTTTCGTACCTTTTCTAAAAAACTACAAAATATGCAAATAAAAATTGTTTTATGTGTAGCGCCATAAACTTAATAATTAAAGTAATAATGTTACTCATACGCCCTAATGCACCTACATGCTGCATAGATTCGTTTTGCATCAGCTAGATAGTGATTCAGCTTTTACTAAAAACTCGAGTTTAGCATAAATATGTTATATATTATAAAACTTAAATCCTAAAAAAAATTGTGCCTCAGGGTTTTTAATATTCTGCCGATATCTTCGAAACGATATTTTCAGCGTAATTTTCTTATTGGGTTGTTCGTTAGCTAAAACAATATCCAAATGATGCAAATTAAAATTAAGGGTGAGGGAACATAAATCTTTCAGAATACATTTTATATGAAGATATGAGTAGCATTGTTATTATAACGAGCAGAATTTTATTCGGCTGTTTAACCTATCTTAGTTGTGTAATTGTGTATTTGCGTCCGTCTAACCCGTCGAATTATCTAACTTAAGTTAACGATTTTGCAATAAAAACCATACACAATTTTTTTTCCTCAGTGAAATAAATAAGTTGTTAACGTTAGAAAACAATGGCGTACTTAAACTTTTACTGCCCATCAATCAGTCTACCAAACGAAATCTATAAAAACTTCTTCTAACACACTTCCTTCAACGTTGACGCCAATTACGAAATGTCCACAGTCGCATGCCAACGAAAGCACAAGCTAAGATTCAGTGTTTATATTCAACACCCGCACTTTGCGATCTGAGCTGTCTGCCTGTCAGCTGACAAACGAAGTTGACAATGTGACGCGTCCGGTACTATTGGTGAAATGGGACAATGGAAAGAAAGAAAGAAAGGAAGGCATTGAAGCAACAAACCAATTGCCAATTTCACAAATGTGATTGTTAAGCTACCAAAAATGGTATTGGCCACATTGGCACACACTTTGGAACGATCTTAGCGCAGGTGGCAAGAAAGGCTGATAGCTGACCGAGTTTTGGCAGGAAAGAGATTCGCGTGGAAATCTAGCGCGACGATAGTGATTCTAAGTGGCGAATGTTAGTTATGCAAATATCATTCAATATTTCACTAGCTCTTTGTCTCTCCGACATACTTGATACATATATACATATTTATATATGTGCGAGTACCTAAATATCAACATAACTTGTTTATAAAACGAGCGTGGATCGAAAAGTTCGCAGCTTTCTAAGCGAATATATAGTATTGTGGGAAAAAAAGTTAAGGTAACAGTTTTAATTTGAAAGTGTACAAAATTTACCGATACTAAAGATTGGATCTAAGTCAAAATTAATTGGGTTCAGCATTTCGTACTGGAAATTAAATAAAGTGATTCATGATTATTAACTTTCGAATAATACCTCAATAGCTAAAGGGATAGAAGTGCCGATCCTGTTGCAGGAGGTAAAGTGATCGCATAGAGTAATGTTGGGAGAAAAAAACGATGAAGCTTACCTGCATTCAAGGTTGCTTTGTGGATAGTGATGACTTGCGACAATTTATCCAGACATTATATATTTCTGAAAACTTTCATTAAAAGGACCAACAATACTGGTATCTTAAAGCGTTACTAACCAAAATTACTGTCGAGTTGCTCTGGGTTGCTTAAACGGTGCATAATAAAGAAAATGATCTAACGCCGGTTTAAGGATCTGAATGTCAATGTTTCGGTCCCAGTAGTTTTACGGAAATGTTGCATAAAATGTAATTTTGTTGAACATAAAGCATGTAATACATGTTGCTCTCCGAGCACCTGTGGTGTCAATAACATTTTTCTTGGCGTAGGTAAGATTAAGATTAATTTCGGAGGGTGATATACATTGCGACCTGAAAGATCTATAATGATACCGCTTTTGTTCTTAAGGCGAGGATAATCTCCCCTAAGGATCTTCAAGAAGATTTGCCATACATATAAACTCATATATTTGGGATGGACCCAGTTTTCGAAAAGAATTTCCAGATAGGGTTTATTCTTCAAAACATCTGAATCTAACATGCATTAGCATTCCGCACTCCGCAATCAAGTGCATTGGAGGTTCGTCACATTCTCCGCACATTCTGCAGATTGACTCTGTAACCACTCCAATGTTATTTAAGTGATAATTAAGCAGGCAATGATCACTCAAAAACCCAGTGAGAATCCTTAGTTTCCAACGAGGCATGTCTCTTAGTGCATTTGCTCTTCCGGGATTAAAATTCCCCAGAAAGGCTTTCGACTGTCTTAAGCCTGGAAGAGATTTTCATATTTGACTTCCAATTGTATTGGATGATAGTCCACAGAAGGGCTCAGGACCATTGAATGGAGAGGCAGCCGTCTTTTTAGCAAGATAGCCCGCCATCTCGTTCACTTCTATTTTCGTGTGGCCCGGTACCCATAACAAGGATAGTTTATTTATACCGCCAAGAGTATTTAGTTTCTCTATGCAGTCCCAAACAAGCTTAGACTTTACAACGGGTAAGACTAAGCTTTTAATTGCAGCTTGCCTATCGGTTAGTATAGCGATATTTTACTCGCGATACTTCCTTTCAATGTTGAACTGGGTGCTTCTTTCAATAGCGTGTATTTCAGCTTGAAAGGTACTGCAGAACGAACCCATTGGTTCGCAGTATATTTGATCCTTAGCACAAAGACTCCAGCCCCAGTTTGGCGTAGGTAATGACAATATTTTTCGTAAGAAGTAAGTAGATGGATTTGTAACAAAAAAAAAAATGTTTGCTATCTCCTTCTATACTTCGGAATAAGCAAATAAAAGATGAATTGGAAAACACAGTTTTAAGGCCTAATCTTGTTTAAAGAAGCTCTGTCACCCTGGAAGGAGGTAAGGTAAGGAATAGTCTCTACTGTACGTTAAATTTTACAGAGAAAATTTTTGCCTTAAGGAGTTTAATTTTGGGTCAGGTTTTTGGAAAACATTTACTATTTGTGCTTAGCACGCGCTCTATTTATTTAAAACATATCTTGTATCTTATTTGTATTCTTTTTCCTTAAAACTTCCTCTTTTAATATAAATTTACACAAATTTTGACCAAAATGCAAATCGCCTTCTTAACTAAAGGCGAATGGAAGAGCAAGGTATGAGTTAAGCCCATTCCACCCTCTGTTGTCTACCACTCAGTTCTAACGGAAAATCGTACTTTTTCATCCATCCTCGTCGGTCACAATGGGTATGAGTGTACATACATATATACTAGGCCTCACTGCACGTTATCAAACGAAAAAAAATATGCCAAATAGATTGACACCTTCTAACATTTTCGCGATACAATTCGCTTAAGCGCCCATTCACATTTTTTACACTGCCACAAATCACGATTTTGTTGATCATTGAAAAATGAACACTCTTGCAGCTAAGATTTTCCACCTTATTGATGCATGACCATTGAATTTGAATATCGTTTATTGTTATAAGTGAATAAACGTCACCAATCTTAGTGTAGAGTTGCATCCGAACTGCCAATTCAAATTTCGTTTGACACTTTTGACAGTGACACTGCGCTCACAGCTCAACAGTGAATTAAGTATGCAAATAAATAAATATTTGCACACATTGCCAGAGAGCGCAGGAAATAGCAACTAGCTATAACGGTTATCAGCCTGTCACCCACTGGCCGGCCGTGACCGCAACGTATGTAAACGTACGTATGTACATACGTACGTAAGTAGCAATTGACATTGTCACGGGCGATTGCAGTTACTGATTACGCGCGAATACAAGAAGCATTGCCAGTTTTTTTTTTACTCTCGCTCCCTTTTATGCAACAACCACTCTATTTACAATTGCAAAACCTCCATTTGTGCATATGTTTGTATGTGTGTATAGTTTGTAACGTTCCTTATAGCCGCTGCCCGTATTCCCCGTGGGAATATTCAATGATTTTTATGTAGGCCATCTCATCAATACTTGGCGATTACTTCCCAGAAAACAGCAATTCATAGAATGCAACGAATTGCAAATAAAAAGGATGACTGTTGCAATTGAATGTCTGTATGTTTGTATTTCAAAATGCTTGTTCCAACATACGCACTTACATACAAGTACTATATATAAATATATGTATGTATGTACTTTTGAGTGTTTGCTTTTTATTGTAATGTCATACTTATAAAAAAAGAAGCTTCAATAGAAGGTGAAAAAATGCGGTAAATGAAGCAACAGCTAACAGGAATGTGCGCCCATTTTATTTGTGCCACAAATGGCTTAATGAGTAAATTAATTCTTCGTTGATTTATAAATTAGCGCAACTTGATGTTATTGTTGCTGCTATTGTGTTCGGCTTTGGCCACCATTTACTTTAATCAGCAATATAAAGTCAATTAACGCTGAAAAAACTGTAGTGCAGTCGGTAATTAATAGCCCATTTGTGGATATTGTGAAGCAGGCCTGTGGGATCGTCTATATTTGACATAAGCAGCTTGATCAATATTCAAGTGCTCTCCATAAGTACGCGCTCAAGTCTCGAGTAGGTGTTGATACGCACAAGGAGGACATACATACATACATGCTGTTGCGAGAAGTTCTTATGAACTACAAAATGAAATGCCTTTCATGTACATACATATATAATTAGAAAGCTAAACACATGTAGAAAAATACACCAAGTTGGTCATTGGTCGTAGAATGTAAACTATATTATAATAAAATATATTTTGGAGAAATTGTTAAATATATTAAATTATATGCAAAAAGTTTTACACCGATAAATACTGTGGCGCCTATTAACATCAATTTAATATTATTTTGAGATTTTAAAAATAATTTCTGATTGCATAGTCATAAAAAAAGTTAACCTAGCAAATGTAAAGAAAAATTTACTCGAAAGCATTTCTTAAATTACCTTTGTACTCTAGAAAAGATTGTCGAGAGGCAGTTCTCGAGGCGCAGAGGTGGAAATGCCTTAAAACGAACGCGATAAATTTGAGAGGCTCCAAACTAATGTGTAGTCTATTTTTACGGAAGGGCAGGGGCGGGATCCCGCGACTGATATTCTTAATGTACTTACATACAAACAAATGTATTTTTGCGTGTAGGCGCAGAAAAATAATTTTAGAAACACGAACTGCGCTAGGTATTTTTCTGTAGAGTTGTTAAAGGCAAGGCCGGCCGCAAGATTTATTTTTGAAGGGGATTTTTTTAGAGTATTCAGAATGTTCGTTCCCCGAATTGTTAAAAAAAACAATGTTGTCACCATTTGGCTATCACTCTAAACAAGTTTTACAGAGATCTTAAAATATTTTTTATCATTATTATCGTAAACTAAATTACGAATATATTTCCCTCCAACAGGGAGGGTGGAAATGGCAAACACCGAAACGACTTAAAATCTGAACTATCGTGTTACTCAAGAAGGAACATTAAGTTTTTGTTTTTAGACTGAAAAGTATGGATTCCGCAGCTTCGCCCGTCGAAATACAAACTAATTATTTAAAATTTCAGCGGGAGTCTCAGTTACACGTTCCACTTCTATTAAAGTAATAGTTGATTGTTACACAAATGTATTTACAATTATAATTTAATGTAAAAAAAAACAGTTTTTTATTAAGTTAGGAGAATTTTTAATATGACACTTCCGAAAAAATCACAAAACGTCGGCCAAGATGTTACTACTATATATTAAACTATTATAAAATGATATATTTTTTAAATATTTGATAAATTTCAAATTCACTGCCAATTTTCTACTTTGTGAATTTTTATAAAATTGTCTCGATAAGATTTAATATTATTTCCTATCTTGCCCTGCTTTATAACAATATCTTTATTAACACTGGGATAGTGCAGAGTTTGCAGTGGCCAGTTTCACCCTATTAAGGGTATTGAACTGCATCAGTAATTTTTAAAAATTTCTACAGCCGTCGTACAAAATTTTGCCTCCAAGGAAAATGTGTCAGGTGTTATACCCTTTTTTATGGTTTTTAACTTTAATATGGTGAGGGTTTTCGGCAAAATTTCTTTAAGAAAATATTGGAGGCTATTAGGTACAAAAAAGAAAGCAATAGTAGGCTTATTACACTTCTTTATTTTCAACGATTTAACTGCCATATAGGGGAGAGTAGGGTAAAACAGGTTTGCGTGTAAAACGAGGTACTACCCTGTTTTGGTGAAAAACGTGCTGCCATCTACTTTGTACTACAGTTAATTGTTGCCGGTGTCGATATCATTAAACTGTGTAAATGTCGTTGGCAATTGAGCACTTAGACTAAGTACAGAGCACTTAACGGGTTTTCAGTCTCAGGACGTTAATATTTCGGCATCAAATTTTGTCGTAGGATTCTATGACCTTCGCGAAAAGAAAAAATAAGTAAGTTTTACGTGCGAATTTGTTTTCTACTATTGAGGTGATGATCGGTCAGTTAAGTTACGTTGTTATTTAATTATTAATTTTTAAGGTAAAACGGGATACCCAATATCTCAATCTTATTCGTGATTTTACTCAATTGTACGTTATTTTCATATTATCAACGTGGATTAACGCCATATCATTTATAGCATATTGACAAAAACTTTACATAGGTCATTTGTAAATCTACTAATATGGGAATTTTTTAAAAATCATGCATTTTCGTTTTAAAATTGAAAGATTCGCAGAATATGAGGAATCAGACAAATCTTGGTAAATCACAAGGTTCAAAAAAATGTGAAAAAAAAGAAGAACAGAAAAAAAGAGAAAACAGCCAACAAAGAGCAACTTAAAATTACTAAGAAGATCCCAAAAAAAGAAAAATAGTAAATATTGTTCAAGACATTGTAAAATTTGCGAATAAAATAAATTTGGGAGTACCCCGTTTTACCCGCCGACTTTTTTCGATACCACGAAAATCATCACTATCTTTAAATGTATTTTTGAACAACATAGTATTTCGTAAACTTGCTGATTATATATGTTTCTTTTCTAAACACATAACTGTTCTTCAAAAACTAATTGACACATTTTTTTGTTGCTTTAAAAAAATTGCATACTGCACAGAGTCAAGGTACCCCGTTTTACCCTACTCTCCCCTAAATCGGCAAACGATGAGTGAAGTTTCTTCCTAGAATACCAATGCTCTAAAGGAGCGATAATCTGGAGAAAAATCTACCTACGTTCCTCTGACTCTGTAAGAACATGTTGCCTTTCATGATATTTATGCGTGCTTTGTATCGACATAAATTTTGCCAATATTGCTTCCTCTCTCTTGAAAATATCTTTTCCAGTGACTTGATAATATTTTTAACTATGACCAATTTTATATGCAGATGTGGCTGGCAATCAAAAACTTTTGACTAGAACAAATGATTTGTTAAGAACATTCACATTATTTAATTATTTTAAAATCATTTTATTGGATCTAATCACACTATGTATCGGTATTGCTCTCCGATTTATTTAAATTAACTAAACCTAATTTCAGTTCTTTTGATGTCATTAATTGATTTTCAAGCGATAAAAAACTAATTATTCGATTATTCCAAATAGACAGAACTGCTGTCGAGTTAATATGGCAAAATGTCCTAAGGAGTTAAAATTTAGTGACTGCTTTCACATTGATAAAAGTCTAACTATCGGACCACGATGATTTGTGATAATCTTTATCGAGAAAACAGCATCCGAAACTCCGTTGTCCACTGGCCACCAACCCAGCTTGAAACGAAATAATGCGAGCCTTCGACTTTTTTCTCTTTAAACAACTGGAAATCATAAGTTTTGAATCAAAAGCGGGAGAGGACAAAACTTACAGAGATCAACAGTGCTTAACTGAGAGAAGATGTATAGTTTTGTACATAGAAACGCAAATTTTGTCGGTGAGAAAATCGATCCAAACACCTTAAGTCTTATCTTAAATTACATGAAAGATTTTTGTAAAAGCAGACTGTTTTAGACACTTTCAATGATCTTATTACATTTAAAGCCCTAAACATTATTTCACATCCACTATCATTCTGCCTTGCCCCGAACAATTAGGATAGATAGTTTTTCAAGTCTTTCGTATGGGAATGCTGACGCGATTTTGTGAAATATTCCAGGTATCGCCGATTTTGTTCAAAATCCGAAGCTTTTTTTCGAGTCAGAATTCCGTTCTAATATGTCGCTTGTAGTTGTAATTTTTTCAAGTTGGTGATATATACAATTTTTTTTTATAATTGTCATACTGTCAGTGGCCAAGTACAAAAACACATGATACCAATCTCAATACTAAAATTTTGCAATTTAAATATTTTGTGGCTTTTACAATTTGGCTATACAAATTGGTTGCACCACTTGGAGTTGATACATTTATTTTTATAATAACTAAATTTACGTATGGCGAATGCTTTGCATAAAATGTGGGTTTGCATGTGAATGATATGCATACGCACACACACACACACACACACGCATATACATATATCCGCTCTACTGCAACTTCGAACCGGAACGAATGAAGCCTCAAAATGTTGCATGCCACGTCCAGCATTTCTTCAACAACTACAGCAAGGCAAAGAACATCAACATCAGCCACACTTGTGAATTTGTAGATTCTTGAGACAAACGAACACATTCACATGCATACACACCTACACACATACATACTTGAATGTATCTAAATTGCATAAAAACCTATTTCCATTTCGTTTTGCACTTTATCCACAGCAAATAGTGCAGCCCAGAATAATAGCAATAAAAGTGCAAAAGAAAAGTGAATCATTTATAATACTCGCATATGAATAACTACGATATTTACGGACAACATATCAACAGCAACAGCAATTCATTGCATAATTCTAAGGTAGCGCGGCGCGAGTGTGTCGAACTGCCTTGCCTCAGCGCTGGCAAGTGGCTAGTGGCAAGTGGCAAGCAAGCAAGCGGCAGGCCTGCCCACTTTGTTAGCTTGGGGACTGCGTGTGCTCATCCATCATCGGCGTTGAGTGCGTCCAACTGCTCAATGGACAGCCACCAATTTGATTCCACACACACATTTTAACTGCACATGCGAGCCACCGCAATTCTTTGTTTTCTTGCTGCTTCTGCTGCTGCTGCTCCTGTTGTTACTTCGATTGTCTCTGCTGCTCCTTCTCTGGTCGCTGGTCTTCTTGCAGTTGCAGTCAGTTGTTCTGCACTGTTATTCTCTTTGGTTTATGAGTTATAGATGTGTACCGGCAGCAATGGCCTTGTCATTAAAACCAGCAAAGTGATCAACACACATATGCATCAAGATCGAATTGCATTTCCACTATAATATTTATTAACCACGCTTGGCCTTTGCTATGCCATTACATTGTTGTTGCATTTTATTCGCAGTTGTTGTTGTCGCACAGCCGTTTGGTTAGTCGATTGGTTGGTTGGTTGGTTGGTTAGTTGGTTGCTTCCTTGGTTATTTGGTTAGACATTGTGTGGCGTGTATTGAAGGTACTATGTCGTACTCCTTCCTGGACATGTTGCACATGCGATTGTGCAACTGTTGTTACATGCTGTTAGTATTATTGTTGACGTTGTTGTTGCATCTTTTCCTTGTTCCACGACAAACGGACATGTTCGCATGTCGGTAGTGGGAAATGACTGCGTGTCTGTCTGTTGGTCTGCCTGTCTGCTGGGCGCATATAAATATCTCGTTCAGTGCGAAATGAAAGCAATATGCGTTGCTCCTGTGGGCCATCGTCACTTGGCTTCTTCCAAAATTTCCAATATAAATATGTTAAATTTTATACATACTCGCTGTAAAGACTAGGGTTGTCCTTCACTTTTAACAATTTTTTTGTAAAAGATTTTTTTTATTATTGTTCCATATTTACTTTGTATGCTAATTAAATTGATTTAAGAATTCTTTGTTAAGTTTAGTTTTCAAAAAGAAAATTTTTGATGTTTATAAAATAATTTTCGAATTGTGAAAAAAGAATTTTTATTTTCTGCTATAAAGGATAAAAACTTATTTTGTAATTATATAAATGTTTTAATTAACCCTACAATAGGCGACCCTACTAGGAGAAAATATTTCAAATTTCATTATTAAACAGCAGCAATATCAATAACAACAATTTTTGTTAGCGAATTTACATATGAAAGCAAATTTGAATCGACCGGAAGCACAATGTCTTCTATTTGGTTTGGCAAAAGGTGAGATTTCCAAACACTATTTACTATTTAGTTCAATTATCCAATCAACGTTTGCTACAACGCGATCGCGAGGCGTATGGACTAAGGTACATGTCTGCAACAAAGATTGTTTCGGTGTTCCGTTGGAAATAACCACTGATAAAGGCACTCAATTTACATCTAAACCGTTTTCAGAATTGACTAAGCTGCTTGGTAGTCATCAAATTACAACGTCTTCCTTGAAAGCTTCAATTATGTCTAGAAATGGAACCAGAAATTAATACGATGAATTAACTATTATTTTGTTAGGATTTCGATCGACCTTTAAAGAAGATATTTCAGCTGCACCAGCTGAAATGGTTTTCGGTCAAAGCTTGCGATTACTCGGTGAACTTGTTGTGCCAATCATTGAAAACTCAACTTCGTCAACTACTGGTATTTTTGTTTCTCTTCAACAACCATATGAAGGACTTTTCAGAGTTGTTGAAAAAGACAAAAAATATTTGAAGATAGAAATTAATAATGAGATTAAAATTATTCCTGTTGATAGATTGAAACCAGCAGCAATTGAATTAATATGAAATCCTAACACTAAGCACGCTAAAGGGAAAAAGGCAAATTGAAATCACTATGACTCCTTCCTTGGAATACTACTGATCGACTGTTCAAATTTCACAAAGAGGGTCTAAGAAATCTCACCATTTACCTGACAGATCACTACAGACTAAAGTACTATCCTCACAAATTGAGATTCTCTAAGCAGGCTAGAGAAGGAAACTTCTGTGCACATCTCGTCTGAAAGCTCGCGTATAAGTGGTCTGGAATTCGTCCATCTTCGAGAAAGACACAACTCCATCCAGATTCTGGAAACAGCCATCCTCCAAGTGCTTTCTGCATATGTAAAAAGCTGATAATTTAGATCTACAGTTAGATTCCGGTGCAAGCATGCAATAATAATAACAATTTCAATATTTACAATAACAAAATAAATTCTAATTTGAAGTAAGTTTAGTTTTTTTTGGCTGGCATCCAGTAAGAGACGCTAATCAGAAAAGGAGACTTCGCGTATTATAAAAAGAGAGCAAGAATTTTAACAACTGAGTGAGGCAAGCAAATTAATAACAAAAAAAACTATGTACGTTAATTTGGCCAGAGAACTAACTTCACAACTCTTGAGTATTGTACTCATATAAAATACAATGCAATTTTGTTATTTCTAAGCCTTGTATTAAATATTTATCAACCTGAAGAGGTCTGTTAAATATAAGTCTTCTGAAATTAACGACAACCCTAGTGAACTAAGCCATGTTTATTTCTTTTTTTATTTTCTTTTTCCTTTATATGAAAAATTTCGTTGGGAGTCGAGTTTTCATTCAGCACTTCCTTAATCTGATGATTTATTTTGCCTTCCATTCAATTGCACGTAAATTGCATTTTTATAATACATACTTAAAGATGTATGCAACAAGTGTGTACACGCGTTGTTGTTGTTGTTAATGCATTTACTATACTGATGTTTGGTAAAGTGAATTGAGTTGCGTGGATTTACCGCCATCGCTAAGCGGAGCAGCTTAGGCGGAAATATTTACAACCATTTTACTATAAACATACAAACATATACATGCACATGTAACTGCAAGAATTTCCTGTGTATATAGAAAAAAAAAATGTTTCCCCTGTTGCGACGAAATTATAGCAATCTAAAGCATTATTATAAACATATGATTTTGTTGCAGAAGCGCAACATTTTCCAACGACGGTTATTTCGTGCAGGATTTTTCAATTTAAAATTAGTGGTTTATGATTAATGTTATTTTTTATTTACTTAGTTGTAATGTAAATAGTTACACAGTACATACTTATGTATATACTTTACATACATATCATGATTCCATAATAAAAGTTTATGTACTTACTGGCAGCTAAATTTTGACACTCCTTAATCTATAGTTGTATTTTGGAAGTACGCAGTAAGGGAGATCCCTTTTTGCGAAAAAGTATTAGAAAAATACTAAGTAAAACACATATTAAAATATTATTTTTTAAGTAATTATTTCATTTTTGTACTAACTATCTTATATCTGCGGAATTTTACCCTTCCATTTTATACAAATAAATATGTGGAGATTTAACTATATTTTAATTGGCAAATAATAAAAATATAAGGTCGAACCTTGAGCCAGCAAAAGAACTTAATTTAAAATGGAAAGGTCGCCAAAATCAATATTATCAATAAAAATTTAAATTAAAAAAACCCAATCGTCGTGGTTGTGTATAAAAACATAATTCCACTTCTTTATCGCACATATATACTTATATATTTTCCGAGAAATGCGGTATTAAAAATTCAGAGGTGGTACGGCCACGCTTCCAATAATTTATAGTTTTCTCCATGACCAGCAACTGATTATATATATGTAGATCCCTCAGTCTATCTCATCCCAATTTATCGCTCCAACTCAGTGGCCCCTTTTGACATGATTATATTACAAACATAAAAACTTTAAAATTTTAAATATTTGGATTATACAGGCCTATTCCGTATTTAAATATTGCACATTTGGTCGGAATCGGAATGAAGAGCGTCGCTATACATCGAAAGCGATCATTTTAATTTTGCTTTTAAAGTCTTGTCTCTAATTCTCTGAAAAGAAAAAAATTAAATTCTGATCCTATTAAAACTGAAGAAACTAATAACAGATAGAGTGGAAAGGATTTATATATTCCGATTTTCACAATGGGCCTGTAAATTTTTGAAATGAAAATAAAATGACATGATTATTGTAGAAATTGTTAAGATATACCCTATTTTAATATTTATTTACTCAAAAACGAAATTTTAAATAATTTATAAAGGCTTATAAAATAGGTCGGCCGTTTCAACGCCGGTGGACAACTGCGATCTTACATTTAACTTACGTGTGAGTGTGGGCGTCTTACGCAGGAAAAAAGTTAGAAGACGGTGGTTTTGCACTTGGGCGACTATACACCAAACGGTCGAAGAAACCTTTAAAGGAAAAGGTCTAAACATAAGAATTTTCCTTAATAAATGCAGTTGGTATACCATTTAACTTACGTGCCTTCAAAAAGTGCTATAGATCGGCAGCAGAAAGACGCTCCAGTCGATCGACGATGGACACTGTTTGGAAAATATATGTACATTCACAATCATAATCCGTGCGATGAGTAGGGAACGATGTTCTGCAAATAAATATGTATGTATGTATGTTAGATGTATCATTGGTGTAAAAAAAACTGGTATTTACTCACGAGCTTCTCGGCCACCAATGTTCAAATAATATCCCACTGAAGGGATCGCATTCTAAGTATTGTGGTTAATTACACTGTAAATAAGGTATAGCAGATGTTTCAATTAAAATATTGTTATATTGTTATGAAATAACATTAATTTTTGCAAAACTCACCCAAATTCTTGCAATCGCAAAATCAAATGTCAACATTGAAAAAATTATAATGCCAAGGCTTTTTTTGGTACGAAGAAGTTTACAATATACTACTATGTATAAGAAGTGAAAACTGTATATATATAATATGCAACATTCTTCATGAGTTAAGGAGCCGATTTGTCATATGGGAAAGAGTGAGCTGCTTTATTACAGAACCTTTTATTATTGAATCATGCATACATATGTAAGTATCCCAAAGTGGTGGATAATTCTTTGAATTTTAAATTTAATTTTGAAAATTTCTATGCTTTTAAAAATTTAAATTTGAACAGGTTTTATGTCAAAGCGTTTATTTAAATATGTATTTGAAGTATGACTGCCTTATTCATAATAAAGCTAAACATTTTTACTCAGGGAAAACCGTTGCGTCAAACAGCAGGTGAGCGTAGGGAGAGATGACTTCGATTTCCAAGCAATACGAAATCGCATTCATATCGATCGTCGTGGCAAAGAGACATTAAGGACGAGACAGCGATGGAATTAGAGAGCTGCGGCTTTGCATGGAATGTGTCCCTCACGATGAACAAAGGTATTTAAGGTCATATAAATTAAGGGCAGAATTACTAATACTTGCCACCAGAAGGCCAGGCACGGTGGCATCGTTATAGAATTTGAGGACATACATACCTACCTACCTATATTTTTAAGGGCTTAGGTCAGTGTTACAAGGACCGCCAATTAATTCGTTGCAAGTCATTAAAATACTAAGCTTAACTACTAATAACTGCAACCCTGCTGGTTAAATATCAACTCATCCAATTTTTTTTTTTACGAGCATCGTGCGCTTTTCGTTGTAGCAGTCGTCACGATAGGTTTAACTTTAAATTTAAAGCGTTAGAAGGAGCACAAATATTTTCACTTGAGCCATTAATTTGCTGTCATTTTTTTATAAAAAAACCTGAAAATGATTAACAGTCGCTATAGAGTACATTGATTTATTTAGATCTTTTTATCGAAAAAATTTCAACTGGTATTAGGTATCAGCGATTTGAAAATCTGTTACTCCAACCTTAAATTAACGATTCAGCTCAAAACTATAAACTTGTATCTATGTATACAAAACGAAACTGAAAAAAAAACTAATATTTCAAAGGTTTTTGGTGGGTACATAGGAACTGAACCTGGCCTCAGTTTTCGCCATATACTACATATGAACATATATTCGTCAAAAATATTCTTTTTTAGAAAACCGAATATGTCATTTGAAAGCAAAATAAATTTCTTTGAAATGCCATTTTACTCAACAGAATATCTTTTTAAAACCTGATATAGTCTTTTGCGATATTTGAAAAAGAAAAAAGAATTTCTGGTTATAAATGTAAGTATATGCGGGTCTTTCTTAAACGGAATTGTTGTTCAAAATAAAAAAGTAACAAATCAAATAAAATATTTACATATGTATGTATATGTATAATGAAATACTCGTATATAAAATTGCATATATCGAAATAAAATTATACAAACTATGATACATATAATAAAATAAAGTTAAAAATTATAAAATAAAATAAACTACATATATACAAAAATACATTCATAATGAAAATAAAAGATTGCAAACTATTTATTTTTTCAATTATTTTATTTTAATTTATTTTATTTTGAACAATAATGCAATTCAATAAAGATCCTTGCATCTATGTATGTATATAAAAAATTAACATTATTTATCTAAATATCGAAACCTAAAGGTATACTACAACTTTATTGTAGTTTGAAATGAAGAAATATCGTAAAACTTACACGCGTCAACGGACAATTTCTTAGGTTTAAAAAAGATAACCGGGCCAATGAAAGGGCATTTTCAAACGAACATATTCAAAGTTGTATGAAATAAGTTATTCTTAATTAAAATACAAGGCGAATATAGTAAAAAGTCGTATTTTCGCATATTTAAGTTCAATTTCTCGATAGTCTGAGCTAACGAAACCAATCTGATGCTGGATTCAGGACGTCAACAAGATTAGTATAAGCTGATCCTAGGGTCTGAAAATTTCTGGACTTGTGTTGGTTTTAAACGATTTAATTAAGCCTGCCCTATTTGTAGTTTAAGTTAATTTTAGTAATACACATTTTACTCCTTTTCTCCTAACATATTGATCTGATATTTGATACACAGCTTCGTCATGCTTACGATAAAACAATTTAATATATTCAGTAACATTACAAATTGCATGTTTTCCAACAACGCTTCTCAATAAGGACAATAAGTGCATCAAATGAAAGGTTTTGACTAGTACATAGAATACAGTTCACCATGAAATATTTTAAATATTAGGCTGCTGCTGGTACAATATGGCTGCATTCAACATTGTTTCAATTCCCTTAAACTCGCTTTGAAAACCCTATTAACAGCTGTTGAAAAGATAACAATACGTCTGAGAGACGTGTTATGGTTTCCATAGTCTAATTTTGAAATTATAATAAATTATACTAATAGTTTTATGCTCAGATGCATTTTTTTAACATCTTAATTAGAAATATGAAGAATAGATAGAGAGAGAGAGAGATTGAGAGACGTAGTAGGGTTAAAACCATTAAATCTAGCCATTCTAACCAAACTAAGAATTTGTCAACATACAATCGGAATTCAAGAAGAGAAGTTAAAAAAGTATACATCTTGCCGAATTGTGTAGCATTAAGCCGAATAAAAATGAAAGCTTATACCCGTCAAGACTTGTTGTCCAAAAGGCGTACCCGCCATTAAACATTTGGAGGGTCAAACGATCTAATGTCCATTTTACATCCCGGTTGCTAAATAAATAAACCAAGTAGTCCTTATTGTGGAGCAAAGGACTATTATAACTCAATGCGGGATTCATTATACCTGAATATTAAATTAAAGTTTGGTCAAATCTAACTTCTGTTTGTGGATCAAAAGCTTAAAGCTCATTTCTATTCATTTTGCATATTTTATGTTGATACAACAAAACAGCCTATAAATATTTTTAATTGAAGCCTTTGAAATGTTTGACAACACAAATAAATCGTTCAAGTTGAAGCTCATTAAAATGAAAAACTGTCTGCAGTAGTTTTGAGGTTGTGGGGATGTTATGCATGGACTCTAAAATGTTTATATGCATACATACACATATACATATCTACGTGCATTTATTCACAAGCCTTGCGTATTCCAACCACATTCGCGCCAATTGCGTCTACGCTACAAGCAGCAACAACAACTACCTGCATAGATATGAAAATGTTGCCTCTTAACGAAGTGGGTCAATCGAAAGAGATGCTTACATGCTTGTTCAACAACTTCACTTCGCACTCCATGGACAGGCAGCCATTCGAAACGGTCGAGTGTGAAAATGTGCGAAAATTGCGAAATTGAGAAATTTTACACAATCACAGGAACTAAATCAACTATATACATAGTAAGCATAAAAGCAGCACAAAAATCGCAGCAACATCATTTTGCTGAGGTGTGTGTGTGTGTGTGTGTGAACGGCGCTGAGAAATGGTTTGTGCAACATTTGGCAGAAATGTTGTTGCCGCTTTAAATTGCAACAAGTCATCGAAATGCGTTGTTGTTGTACGATGACAAGTTGTGCTCTTGTTGTTTATCGTTGACGCTTTTGTTGTAATTTAGCGAACAACTAGGCGAAAAGCGACGATTATTCGAAACACTCAACAATCGGCTGGCAACAAATGCAACAAATCAGCATTCATCGCTGCCGATGTTTATCAACATTGTGGCGCAACATTAATTGTTGCTGATAAGCATCGGTGGCGCCTTTTTGTTGTAGTCGCTTTGATTATTGAATTGTGTTTTTACAAATCTGTGTGTAAATCTGTTTGCTTAAACATACACTACTTACCACAATTATACGACGTCCACAATTAATTGAATTTGTTGTGCTTAGTTTAATAGCAAATAAAAATTGTGTTAGATATTGTGAAAGTTCCATTTGATTTTTAAATAAACTTTTTACTGAAATGTAAATAATGCTTTCTCCAGATTTGTTTGTATGGAAGAGATTGCGGTACAGTGACAGTAAAAAACTTTAAATCAACTATAACTTGCAGCCATTTGAAACTGTTAAATATATTTTTCTTAAATTTTTTTTTTTTTATATGCAGGTTCTGATGTTATCAATTTTACAAAAAAGTATTTCACCAAATTTCAAAATGCAGTGTAAATTTATTGCCAAAGAAATGCAGAAAAATTCTTGAAAAGGTAGTTTTCGGTTAAAGCGAAGCAGCTTTTACGGACAGACGTGCGTGGTTTTCTGAACGCCTCGCAAATCTTCTACTTTCTGGCCCCAGATCTCAACAAAACAAGCTTCTGCTCTGCTGTCACAAAAATTCTTCTTTCGCCGTGTTCAACAAAAGACGGAGATTCCATTCAAGGCGATTCTAAAAATGCAACGCTTTGGTTGGTTATTGTCAAACTTTATCTCCTTTGTATTTAACTTTCGCGAAATAGTTTTTACACTGTTAGAGTCACCGCCAAATGTTATAGTGAACAATATTTTTAAATTTCTTGTAGTTAAACGGAACAATTGATAATTTTCAACTAAACCAACTACCAATCAGCTGATTGATTTACACCACCTTTTATGAATTCGCCTTGGTTCCATTTCTAAAATTTCATTATTTTTGTTTACGAATATTTTATGCTGAAGTTGTGAACCAAGGCGAATTCATATAAGGTGGTGGTAATCAATCAGCTGGTTGCTTGTTCTTCTTATTTTATAAAATTAAGGATGTCAGTAAAGGGTAATGACGAATAATTTTGTTTACATATTTTGATATTTTAAAGCTCGTGATTTCAAAACTTGTGAAATTTTGTGAAAAAGAAAGACATTTCCAAATTTCAAAAAATTGGAAAGTGCGCGGTGTGTCTTAAAAAAAATTGAAAGTGGGAAGGGACCTTGTTCCAATAAGCGGCTGATGTGGTTGAGATCCTGCCGTACGCAGCTTGGAGCGAAACGCAGGAGCTAGTGAAGCAGCCTAAAAATCTCGCAGGCGGTAGTGAAGCTGCCTACCAACACCAATGTTGCAAAGACATAGTATATAAATATATGTACATATATGTATATTATATATTAATATTACACATTGTATCGAAATAATAAAACTTTAAATTTATTGCAGCAAACAAAAAATGCTTACTTTTTATATCCGAGTTTTATTGGATAGGAGGAATATATCTTTATATATTTTTATTTTTCAGACTTCTAACTTGTATTAAAAAATGTTTTGAGATTAGAGGTAAACTTTATTTCAAAAGGTGATAAACATTAAAGTTAATTAATATATACAAATTTTAAGAAATTTTACAAATAATAATATTGCTATAATAAGTTATATGTAAATTGATTTAAACCATAAAACTTTCGTTTCTTATTTACGTGTCGCTTGGCTTTTTGTTACCAAGTCGCTTTGATTGGACTTTTATACACTTGCGTTAACAACCTTCATTCTGGTGTTTCTCAACTCTATTTGTTTTCGCCATTCCAGTCTAAAGTTTCTTGCCTGCTAACAAACGCCTGTAAAATGAAATTGTAATAATTCAGTTAGTATTTAACTATTTACAACAAAAAGAAATTAAGAGGCAAATAAAAGTGCTTTATAGCATAGTTTTGTATAATCTAGACACCAAGTATTCTGCAATTTTTCATGCCCATTCGGCTTATTCTGCACTTAAATTTGCACACTTAAAACTTTCAAAACATTTTTCACTGTCCTTTTGCGTCACAGGCATGCGATGTGTCCAGACGAGGTAATTGTTGGCACTGCGATGGGATGTGTTGCTTTGTTGCAGTTTCAATTATTATCAGATTCGCTACCCAATCTTCATCTATTCTGGTTTGCTAATTATGTGATTGGATAGCACAAAGAATGTACAATAAAAATGATTTCAAAAGTGGGAACAAATAAACATTTAATTAAATTTACCTGGAAGCATCTTCAAGCCAATCACCACCCACATCTGCTGCAGGATTGATAAATTGTGTTGGTGCAGCAATAGTGAAACATCGACCTTCTTGCTTCTAGGATCTACAGGAATGCACGTACTGCAAAGAATATTTAAGTTTTAATCAATAAATGTAAATATGTACAAAGAATTCAACTTACCAAAATAAGTTTTCTTTCATCTGACAACAAACAACAATAACTTCCATTCTTCAATTCTCTTCGATTATGACATTCTTAATTTGACAAATTGTGATGAATTCGCTTTGCCACCACCTTTAATCAATTCGCCTTGTTGTGAACTGTGAAACCAGTAAACAGTGCGCCCAAACGTTTGAGCAGTGATGCCAATATTTTTCAACCGTGCGGCCTAGTATTGGTCCAAAAAAGGGTCGCATGTCTATAAAGACTAAAAAAAGTGGTGTTTAAAGCGAGTTTAACGAAAAACATATGTTTGGTCAACTCCGAGTTTATGAGTAGTTTTTCACTTTTAAAAATGTTTGAAAAATAACCGTATGAAAGTTTTGAACTAATTTTTTTTTTAATGCAATGTTTGAAGTTTGCCTTCTTAGGGCGTTAATTCGAAAATATACTAAATTTTCATTGAACTAAATATTAAAAATGTAATAAATTAAATTTTTCACATATGCTGCGGCTATAATTATGAGATGTAGCATAAGCATTTGCATTTGGTGAAAACTCAAATTCAATACAATAAAACAGTAAATATTCATTACGATTATTGTTGCTGCGCTCATCACAAAATTCAAAGATTAAGAGATCAATGCAAACACTTTTACTGCAACAATTTAGGTAAAAGTTTGAAATTTGCAACGCATATACAAATAGTTAACACTCGCTTTAGTAATGACTTTGCTAAAATCGCTGCACTTACTTAAGTTGCCAAGTGTCCAGGTGTTGGTGTTACTTTGGCTTGCAGCAAATTTAGTGCAGCTTGTTGCACATGTTACTGTGTCAACATGTCAGCGGTCAAACAGTGATTATTCGCTTAACTCGCTAGCACACACACTCAATTGTGTATTGGATATAGCTTTAGTTACAGCTGATCTTGTGGCACTTTTAACGAGCTCAGCCCCTTTGGGTAAGTGTCCGCTTGAGAATCACTTAAACTAAATACGCGCCACTCAACTCGGTTTCAATTTCCTGCTGTACGCAAGTTGTTGAGCCTCAGCTCTCAGCTAGCTGAGTAACAGACCTTACTGACCTTGGCGTATTGGGTGCAACACATACTCGTATTTGGCGTTGACTGACTTCAAGTGGCACGCCTCATTGAGCTAAAAAAAAAAAGGAAAACACTTTTACCCAATCGAAAGCGTTGCAATGACGCGCGGAATGCATGTCAAGCGGTTGCTTGCAACAGAAAAGAAAAAAAAAACACACACAAAAAAATCAAAAATAAGAAATAAAAATGCATTGCTGTCAATTTGAGCTTCAATGTTGAGAATGCAATTGTTGCCATGAAGGAAATCCTACGGATCATGATTGTTTTTACTGTAACTGGGCGCCAGCATGGTGGGCTCGTGTATGACTTGGTTTTGGCCAGGTAAACAAGTACTTACAATCAGATTTACATACAAGTATTTATTTTTTGTTTAGTTATTTCTATCTTAACATCTGACTTGCCAGTATGTGGTATGCCACGATTCGCGTGCGAAATAGTCAACGCTTGACGCATCAAAAAAATATGGAATATGGATTAAATGTGCGACAATAAAAGGCAACTTTTTTTTTCATTCTTAATACATTCGCCTATGTTAAGGACATACATATTTTTCAGATCTTCCACTGACCTTAGTCAAGCCAAGATGATCGTGAAATGTTGCATCGCCTACTACAATCATTAATTTTTGTTTTTAAAGAGGCTGCGCCACTTGATTGCACAACTTACATATTTCACTCTTTCTACCCGATTGATTTGCTTGTCGGGCGAAAGTTGAAAGACAAATTACCTTATCAGGATAACTTTAAGTATTCAATACTAATAATAGGCTATGTAATTGTAAGTGATTATATAACCCCAACTCTTATTAGTTGAACAATAGGTCATTACATAGTGTTAGAATTAAATAAATGGTGGTCTTTGGCTGTTATCACTCTTTTGGTCTGAAAAATTATACATCAAATGAACAAAAAAAAAACATTAATTTTCTTATAAAAAAAACATTTAGGTCAGCTTGCAGGTGGCGAAATCATCAATACGCCTCAAAAAATAATGTTTAATTTCAGGAATAAAATAACCTGTGGTCCAATTTTCTAAAGTCTTCTTTTTTTCAACTGTCTTTATTTATTTTTTGATGATCAACTTACAAAGTTACAAAGTTATATAACTATTAGACTTAAGGATCTCAGAATTTCTTGACCTATCACATTAACTATTACAACATACTGAGACAAGATATTTCCAACAAATAATTGCAAGAGCAAAAATCTACAGTTTTGTAATTATTGAAGAAGCCTTCTTTCCTTTTTTTTCAAATCAAAAAGATCTTCCGTTATTTGTGAAATGAACATGAGGAACGGCTCCAGTCTGACTGCTGTCATTACGTGGGCTTGGAGACCTGAAAAAGCTAAGCAGTGTGGTGTGATCCTCAACGGCAACCAACCAACAACATGTGCTGAGTAAAAGTATGCAAAAAAACGTACAAAAACAAAAAAAAACGTACGAGTAGTTCTTCAAATTTTAAGAAAATACATATTTTTAAGTTCATTACAAACGATATCTTTCAACTGTCCTCGAACCCTAGAGAAACTTTTAATCTCAAATGGATATCGAATATTCTTCTTTAATTGTTATTAAGGTTTGAACAAATTTGTAGTTCCATTGTTTTTATCCAATAATGGCTTTCACATGATCAGCAAAAGCAATAAAAATAGTATGAAGGTGTTTCCAAACTTCTGATCGGAGTTTTCCCCTTATGATTGAGATCAACTGGAGAATCTCCCTTGAGTTTAAGTTGAGAATAAACTTTATCTTAACTTGTGAATGATACAAAAGTCCTTTAAAAAAACATGCTCATTTCGTTGAGAAAGCTTTGATTCTTGATGTTTACTTGAAAGTCAATGTTGACGATGCCTGAAAGCTCTTAATTTATCCTTAAACACAAAACTTAATTGGATAGTGTACCTATTACCCTTTAGTTTTCGGTAGAGATATAAGAAGTTCTTAATTGACTTGAAAAAAAAATGGACAGGTTATCACTTCAGCGAAATATTTTTTGTATTTAATTTTTATTTTTGTGGAAGTTACATCACAAATCTTCACTCGGAATGGTGAAACGTGGGAGAGGGTTCTATATAAATTTGATTTGATGCTAATCATTAGTTTATGAGCAAGCTGACGCTTGCGGTTAGAGATTAATCTTTCTCAAATACATATGTGTATCGCGTTTTTTTACTTAATAACTAATCAAAATGTTAATATTTTAATTAAGCGACACTTCGGGCAGCATTAAAAAACTCTTCTAAATGCTAAAATGTTCTACTCGCTCTTTTCATACAATTCTTTCGTCACGCTGCCAGAAATTTGCGGCGAATCTTTATGAATGACTCAACTGACAATAAAAAATGATTTGCGCCATCGGCCAATATATGCATGTATGTACATATAAATATTAAAAAAAGTATTCGAATATTTTTCGACACAGCAACAAAACAACTTTCTAGCTATTGCAGTTTGTAGCAGAGTATGCGAATATCTTTGCGCGTTGATTGAAAGTTCAGTCAATTTATTTAGGTTGCTTTTCACATGCCAATAATTTAAACAGAATTTGTAAAATCTCATTTATACATACATATGTATGTTTTCATATGCGAGTACACATGTATGTATGTATGTATGGAGCTCGTTTGTTTTATGAGCTTGCCGCTTATTGTGATTACAATGCAGTTGAATGTGGCAACACTGGTAACCCATTGCCACAGGATGTTTGTGTCGATTAAGTTGTCGGTTGCATAATCTTGTGATTAATTTTCAGCAGGAATTTCCTTATGTTTAATGCCTCTCGACAGCATAACTACATGTTGATAGAATTCGTAGCGCGCAGGTGAGCGGCTGTGGGTTGTGTTTGCGATGGTGGCGGCGGCGGCAGTGGCGGGAGTTGTAACGGTAATAGAGTTTGTGGCAAAAACTAGGCGATTCGCGCCATCAATTATTCCTTCATGTTGGTGCAGTCGTTACACTTACATATAAATACGAGTATGTAGTTCGTAAGTACTCGTGTATTAGGCATTGTGGCAAGAGTGGGCTGGCTTCCTCTGTATGCCAGCGGCCGCTTCGTTCACATATGCATATGTACGTTTTGAGCGCGGTGCGTCATTTACTTTATTATTACACGACATTTTATGATATAATTCAATTAATGTTATTTATGTGTTCAGTTTAAGTTGTTGCAATAGATAGTTAATGTCCATAATAAAGTGTATCGAAAAGTTGTGCTTTTGGCATTGTGGCAATGTATTGCAATTATATAATAACCGAGCAGAATTGTTGGCACATAACGGTGAACAGGTTTGTATTAGGGAGACATTTATTAACTGTCCTTGGTTGAGCGCTCCTTTTGTAACATAAAAACAACATTCGTAATATACAAAAATACTACAAATGTACACACAATTGTGGTCAAAGCGTTTGAAACTGTCTTTTCAGATATTTCAAATGAATCCATTAACTTCCAAACTCTCTAGTAAACTAAAAACAAATTCAATAAATTGTTGTGCAAATTTCATTATTTTTCGAAAAGACAAATTTTATAATAAAGTGCAAATTCAAGTAGCAAAATGTAAGCGTCGGTTTAGTTGAACTTTGTTTGTTTCATTTAATAGCACTTTGTTCAAAATTCATTGCGAGCATATTTTTGTATAGAAGATGGTGTTGCAACTTGTGCGAAAAAGTTCGAATGAATTGGTGGTAATTTTTAGACAAATTACATTCAGTTTCACGAATAAAATTTCAATGAAAAATTATTTTAGTTTTTTGATTTTTATTTTATTTAAATTGCCTGTGGAACTGGCTGCAAAAGTTTGTAATTTGGATGAAAATTTATGGAATTTCATTTAATTCTCTGAAAAGTTTGAAGCTTAAGTTTATATGGTTTTTGTTAGATAATGAATCTTTTTCAATAAAATGAAAAATAAGTATAATAAGCAAGCAATTTTATTTGAAAGATATGACCACTGCCGTTTTATACACGCACAAATCTTAGAATTCTTTGTTAAAAAATTAGGCTAACATGGAAAAATAATTATTTTATTGCGTGAACTTTTCGATTGTTCCAGGAATATTTGTAGATTTAAATTTTCCTCATAATTTCTAACCTTTTTCAGAATTTTTCGAACGTTTTTGAGTAAGAAAATTTAAATTAAACTAGTTGTTAAAAAATAGTTAACTATTTCAATAAAAAATTAAAAAATATTTTGCATTAAATAACTGCACTTAATTCAGATTAAGAAGGATTAATGTAAGGAAAATACCATGCTGGATTCCATCACTTCTTTCAAGTATGTAGGCATCATACAAGACAAAAAGTAAAACTGGATACAGAACATCCATGAGTGTTTTAAAAAGGCAAAGGTAGCTCTTTCAAGTTGCAAGTTGCCCACTGCTGTAGGTCTACTTTGTGCGAATGTGCAACACTTTGGAAGATAAGGGATTTGCGTTCTTCAATGATCAAAGTGCCAAGAGTTTACATGAATCAAAAGTTTTTTACTAACAGACGATAAAACATTAAATTTTTGAAAAGTGAAATGTTCGGAGAAACTCTTCTACTCTAAAATTTTATATTATATCTACGGAGAAGTTGTTTAGTATCCAAAGCATGTTTTTTGTATCCACGATGATGCGAATGGGGTTTCTGCCAGCATATAATACGTTTCTAGTCAGCAGTAGTTAGCATCAGAATCAAAAGCTAAATTTCACAAATTATTTTATTGTTTCTAAACCATTTCGAAGATTTTGCATATTTGAGAATAATAGATATGACAGTTAAAACATTTATTTAAAATAATTACCTCAAATATTGATATTAAAAAATGTCTACGATTTTATTGTCTAAAACAAAAGCGGAATACCAAAGTCAAATTAACGAAAATATTGGCGAATTTTTGCTACCGAATGGCAAAATTTGTATTTAGTAGATAAGCGTTTTCGCTAATTTATTGCTAGATATTTTATCGTTTCATTTTTTTTTTTTTTTTTTTGTTAATTTACATATTGAATTATCTACTGTTTCAAATAAAGTTTAAACATCAAATGAATTTATAAATATAGCACCTTCAGCAGCTTAGTTTGCATAAATGCATAAATAAATATGTGAATGAAACAATAGACAACAGGTCGCATACGAGTATTGTTGCATTAAGCACTCAATGCTGATAATTAATCTTCGAATAAATAACCGATTAAGGCGATGAGTTGATCACAGCGGAAGAATGAAAGTCACATTTGTATGATTCATGGTTAATGAGAAATATGGGAAATATGCTGCTTTACAATATTTAGGAATATGTAGATATTCGGTTTTTTATTTCCTGAAATTCTTCTTCTTGCTGGTGATATGTAAAAGAGATACAAGCATTGATGATTGCCTTCCTTTCCTCTTACTTTTGAAAAACTCTTTTATGATGAAAAAAAAACTGAAATATTTATTAATACGCTTCACGCGCAAACACTTTCTAAAAATCGGAAATAAATGCATATACTTATTTTTACTTGATTCATTCGTTTTCAAAACAAATTTGAAAGGTTCGTTTGCCATTTCCGAAAATTCTACCAATTGCATTTTCGAAGGATCCTTTGTTTTTGATTTTGTCGCTGTTTCTTATTAGGAATTCTGCAAAAAATGTACAATACTTTCCACTGAAGTTTACGCCATTAAGTAGGCTATAGACAGGTTGCAAACCGCTTTAAAAGGCAAACTATATTTAGCGATAGCCAAGCGACAATTAGAGCAGTGAGCTCAGCTGCGATAACTTCAAATATTGTACTGGACTGCCGCCGATCTCTTCAGGAGATGGCTAAGCAGAACAGACTAAACCTCATCTGGGTTCCAGGCCACAGTGACATCGAGGGTAACTGTTTAGCGGATGAACTTGCGAGGGAAGGGACAACCAAGCCGATTCCTACTGGTAAAGAACGCATTGGTATGCCCTTTGCGACTTGTAGGCTGCTCTTAAAAGAAAATGCTTATGCTCGTGCAAATGACAGCTGGGCACAAACTACGACTTGTAGGCAAACGGTCGCGCAGTCTGTACACCTTAAAACGAGAAGATATATCTCAAGGCATTGGAGCTCTTACAGGGCACTGCCTCATAGGCAACCACGCGGGGCGTATCGGAGTACTTTTTCACAGATGTTGTAGAAGCTGCAAAAATTATGAAGAGGAGGAAACTGTTCTTCATCTTCTATGCAATTGTCCAGTGCTACCAAGAAGCAGGCTACGTTTTTAAGGGGTACCACTTTTTAGAGGCTTCGGAGAATTAGGTGTTATAGACCCAACATGCTTGACGAGATTCGTCAAGAGCTGTAAATGGTTCAGCAAAGGGGAATGAACGCAAAGCTTGTGGTATCACATCGGGCCTCCAATTTCGGCCTAAGTGGGTCGCTAAAGCATCAATGGCACCCACATACACCTATCTACCTACCCACCTACCTTCCACTGTAATTAGATTATATATTCGATTCCTTAGGCTGAAATTACCTATTTTGCACATCTTGACGAAAATATATTTTTGGCTATTCAATGGCTATCAATAGACTTGCAATTTCATTTGTGAGAGTCCTAATGGAATGCACTCAAGATCAAAGAGAATTTAGTCCCATTAAGAGTGGCGTCTGTGAACTACAAGCATTAATATCGTGAGAACCGAGAACCAAAGTTAAAAATATATTATCTATTGAATTTATAAACTCAATATAATGTTTGAAAGATATTTGTGGTTCAAGTTAAAGTATGAAAATTAGATAAATTACGAAAGAGTATTTTTTTTTTAGTTTCATATTTGCTGGCAAATTTCTTTTTCTGTGTGCCACGCCCAATGAAGGTCAAGTATGCCGTTTAATAATTTATTATATTTTTTTTCATTCCAAAGTTGCTTTGATATCAAAGTCCAACGCACTTTTACTTCGTTGTCGGCTGCCCACTACCTGCTACCAGTTTGGGTGTAACTCAAGCCGCCGTCAGGCCTCTGCACTCACATTGACATAACGGTTTTAGCCTACTCCATTAAACTGATTTCAATTTTCACGCTCATCATGCACCCAAAAGAAAGCAAAAATAAGTCGCTTGCCTATTCAACTCTAAAGCAACCAAACTGGTTGAGTGCTTTTTTCTAATTTTTACTTGTCCCTAGTGAAGTGATTTGCTTCAGTTACGAATAAGTATATTCATTCTAAATTGTGCCTTAAACACTCTTTATTACTTTAGTGTTATTTTCTCGCTGCTTTATCTATTCTATCTATCGCCAAACAAAAGTGAAATGCCTTTGCGCATTGACCCTGTCATTAGCCATAATTTTTATTTTTCTAAGTATCTACATGGATTTTGTTGCTGTAGCGCTTCTAAATGTTCGTAAGCTTTTAGCCATTACATCTGCTCTCTGCTCCGATCTCAATAGACTGGCTCTGCAACACTTTCACTGTGTGTTTGATCTTTTAACAGTTCGTGCTTTCAATTATTAGCATTTAACAATACAATAACTCACTTCGATTGTACCCAAAGCTTTGTGCTAGACTTTGGTGGCGTTGCGCTCTTTGCCAAGCCATAATGAACTGACAAAACGTTTATCTTATACTGTTATTATTTAGTATTTTTTTGTGCAAATTATTGTTATTATCAGCGATTTGTTTTTTTTTTTTGTTTTTGGTTGAAAATGAAGTTTCACTCTGGCACATGGCGAACAGTAAGTGGCTGGTTTATTTAATAAAATTATGCATGTATTTGAACAACCAAATTCTTTTCTGTAGAGCCAAACTAGATTTTTCGTACTAAATGGTAATCACTTGACAGCTTCGCGTGTTTTAAATTAATATTAATGATTTCTGTATGAGCTATGCGTCACCCCAATCAGCTCCAGAAGGTGAGATGCATATGTATATACATACATGCATACATCAATAAGAGAAAGTAATCAAAATTTTGACACACTAAACGTCACTGCATGCGGCAAATAACACTTAAAAATTTGCAGGTGATCGCTTCGATTCTGCTCTAGCAAAGAATAATAGAGTTTTATAACAATGGTATTGATGGAAACAAGAACGCCAAAGAACTGGCGAAAGGGCTCAGTCCGTTTTCTGCTAGAATATTGATAATTTAGTAGATTTAGTTGGAGCGCCAAAATAAGCTTTTCTTTACACATATCGTGGTGGAAACAATTGCTCGAGCTTCCGGATGTCAATAGTGGTTTGGTCTACTAATAAAAAATATTGCCACTATACAGAACGTTCTTCGTTATGTTTTGTGTATGCTAGAAATATGAAAATTGGCAGGAATGATCTAAACATTCTTTACTTTTATGCACCAATACCTGATTGGCCAAAAAAACGAAATAAATACGGAACAACAGACATAAACTGAACAGAACGAAAATTGACACTGAAGATGGCACAACGCCGAAACCGGTTTGTCTCCAAACCAAACTTGACAAGGGATGACGGAAAATTGTTCCAACAAATATCAACATTATTTACTTCTTTGATAATCGTGTCATATGAAGTCACTATTTTCATAGAAAGATATATGTTATATCTTCAAATTAAATGGTCTACTTGACTCAGAAAATCTTATCTGATCAAAAGTTCTGTCCTTCGAGGAGGAGTCCAAAAAAAAATGTATAAGTTTAGAGCGGTTTGGGCTTATAACTAACAATTTTTTCAGACAAACATACTACAATAAAGATCGAATGTTCTTTAATGGTTGTCTTGCTTTTAAAATATTTATCGCAACGGAACAATTGAGTATAAATGATGCATTGAACTTGTTAAGGTTTCTGAACGCCACGGGTTGAATTTCATTCAAATAGTTCTTCACTCGTTCTCCACTCGGATTTAATTTTTTTTAATTCTCTTTTTTTTTAAGTTTTCTTTTTCATAATTTAAGACATTTCGCGAGTTTTTGTATTAAAATAGCAGAGATTAAAATAGCATTACCTTATTATCAATTAAGGTATTTCGATTTTAAAGGCATTTTTATTCCAATTTATAATAAATTACATCCATACTCAATATTAATACTTATGGAATTGCAGATCAAATTTCTAAGAATATTATGCGCATAACCATTTTTCGTTTACTTCTAAAGTCAAGCAACGATTATAGTTCAAACTTCATTTATTCTTTGGGTTTTTTTACTTGCTATCGAAGTATTATTGTTTTTTTTTTTTTTTAATAAGTACAATCGCAAAAATGTACTAATGCGCAATTTATGTTGCGTGCAATTTTAAAGTCGTTTTAATTTGCGCGAAGACCACCAACGACCACCTTCTACATTACTTTTGTATAACTTTGTCTTCGTTTATATGCAGAACCATACAAATGGCTTAAATAACATTCCTACTATCTTAGCTTTTGTTCTTTCATTGATACAAACTTCCATACATTCATACATACATACATATATACATACTATATATCACAATAAGTAATGTTTAATTAGTGATTCGCTATAAAATGATTAAAAGTCTTTTGAACCCATGCGAAAACTGCTCACACTTAATTCGAATATCTACATACATATATGTACAAATGTATAATATAAATAATATGTTTGTTTGTGTGTATGTATGTACAATGTTCACACCTGGAATGTGTAGTCTTAATTGCGCGGGAGGTTTGTAAATTTTTCATAAGCTTCAAAATACTTGATTATCTTTTCATTGATTTAATGTTTAAATAATGCTGCTGACCCGCTTACATTTTATTCAATTGATTTAGGTGCGAAATAAATTTGTAAAGCTAAGTCCGAAAGCTAATTAGCTGTTTATATATTAAATTACATACATAAATATGTACATTCAAATTTATTTTATATGATACTGCGTTTGCCTTCGAGCAAAAGTAGCGTAAATGATGAGAATTGTAAATTTATTTTACAGGCAGGTGGCAGCCTCTTGAAGCCCTAGAGGCATCGTTAAGTTGGAATAAAAGCGAATTTTTGGTGATAATTGTTGTTGATAGGACATTAACTAGTTGTGGGTCAATGAAAGCGGTTTCACGTGTGAGACATAACTGTTGATAAGTCTATAGTTTGCCGATTTAGGTACCGTTGTTAATTATTTTTGGGTCAATTGAATGTTAAGCAGGCCATCCACAGACGAATTTGTTCGCGAACATGTTCGTTCATTTGCCCACCAACTAGTTCCAACATAGCTTGCGGACATCATTTGTAGAAAATTTTCAGCAAGTAAACATGTCTCATCATCCATCTCTTTATATTTTATTAAATAATAGCATTTCCCATGATTTTTGTCGCATATTTTTATTTTTATACGCGTCGCTTTTCGCCTGCCTCATTGCTGGTTCATTTTGCAGGCAATTTATATTTTCCAGCAAAAATTGCTTAGACATTTTGGCACATCCGCACGCTAGAAAATTTTTCCACAAATGATGGTCGTGCGAACATTGCCATCCACTGTCGAACGTGTTCGCACGAACACAGCCAAGATAGACGCGTTTCTATCTTTCGCCAACAAAACGTCGAACACGAAATGTGGACACGAACACTGCCACCAACGTCGAAACGAACATGATCGCCGAACAAATTCGTATGTGGATGGCCTGCTTAAGATGAAGCAACGTGGACAAGACAACCCGAGTCGGTTCGTGTCATTGGTTAACTATCGGTACGCAAGCTTTTTTTTTTACATATTATTCATATTAGTTAAGGTAGGATACATGCCTGAACTTGTGTTTTTAATAAAGTCAAGCAGTTTAAATGCCTTTATTCTAAAATATTTATTATATAGGTATTGTATGAGAAAGTAAAGTGTCAACGAAAATGTTACAATGCTGAACACGGTTTGCCTTAAGGCAAAATTTGATACAGGATGACGGAAATTGATAAAATGTACAACCGATAAAAAGAAGTAAAATATAACTCTGAAATATTTACATATAAACATTTTTTTCAGGAACAAGTCTTGCAGATACGTTTTGCTGGGCGTGTCTCATTTATATATTATTTATATATATAATTGAGGGTTCGTTAATTCCCATGTGAAAGTCGGATGAAACTCTATGGAATAACAGGGAATCCATACATCAATCCATATTGAAATTTTATTCAAAATTGCACAATTAATTTAAGAAATGTTACAAAAACTTCGAGAGTTCATAAAACCGAAAGTAACAAAACTGTTGGCGAGCTTAAAGTCAAAATTGAACAAAACTTAAATTAAGACTGTCTGGATATTTTTTGAGAAATTTTAAAATATGTTTATAAGTAGGTTTCAACCACGGCCCCGCCCACAAAACATTCGGTTTACCTTATGATCCAAAAACGGGGATAAATAATTTAAAAAACTATTCCATTTCAATTCAGCCTTATTGTGAGTTCCACTTTCGCCCGAAATAGTTCACTATTCACTGTTCGCTTATTATAAATTTCGGGCGGAAATTTTTTCGTTTTCTAACATTGTTTCCCCTTATCGGCTCGAAATAGTTGGCGGATTAGTTGAATTTGTTCACTATTTTTTGAGAAGCGAAAAATTTCTCGTGGATTCAAAATATTACCTACATTTAATTTGAATTTTTTTACACAAGATCGCCTATTCCAGGAATAAAACAGTAAACAAAGTTCAAAGAGGGATAAGATTAGGTAGAATGCAGGAAAAGCTGGATATTGCAAGCGGATTTGTCAAAGAAACCAAGGAAAATGTAACTGAGTGATAAAAACAGCTAAGGATGAAGGTGCATAGTTTGGGGCCACAATTGAAAAATTAGTCGAATGGAAAGGGGCAAACAATTTATATTCAAATGCACGCAGAAATAAAATTTGTTATGCAAAACAGACATGAACTGGCCAAAAGCGGCATGTCTTCCAGCGTTGGCCCTTTTTTCCACTTCGGGGGAATATTTTGTAATTTAAACTTTCTCAACCCTTGTTTCGTTTTTTATGGTTTGTTACAGTTAGGAGCGGTGAATGCACATAATATAGCAGTGACCATATCATGATCAGTGGTCATCTATATTTTACTACTGAACTCTGCTAAATTGTGAAGCGCACTATATTAAAAAAAGTTAAACAATACTTTTCAAATTGCTCACCAGCCAACCAACAGCATCAGGTCCGCTTGGTGGCTCACTGCGTCAAAGTAGCAATGTCAAAGCGATAAATGACAGTTAAGAATTCAAATTCTTGAACTTGTTTTCGCTTTTATGACAGCCGTAAATGATTGGAAAATTTTGTATGTCACACATTGCTGCCGAAGGACAGCAGGTGGAGGGGTAGATGACAGGGGCGATTGCGGATGGCTGGATTTAAATAGAAAGGAGGGCTCTTTCTTCAGCGAGCCAAATCGGCAAAACTACTTTTACTGGGTCAAATGAAATGGAAAGGCGCAACCAAAGTGATGGCAATGTTAGGCAAGCGTGTGATGGACAACAGACAACTGACATTTCGCCCAACAATAAAAACACCGTAAACAGAATTGACACTAACAGCGCGTCGCAACAGACATAAAAGCTAATTGGGAGTTAAATTTTTTAGAAGTCTATCTGCGCATGCGTGATGTCGACGGTTAATAGTGGCGGCGGTGGCAGCAACGACACCGGCTTCACAAATACCATATACTCGTAGTTAAGCGCACAAATTGTAGGTTTCGTTCGCTATTTGCATGCAAATAAGTATGTTGGTTTTTGATTGGCCTAAAGTGAAAATTTGCAAGCGCTTGCGACTATTCATGGCGTTGAACTCTGCTTTTAAACGTTTGACTTCTTGTGGGTTTGAAACTTCTCTTTTCTTTCACACTCTCTTTATATTATTATTTTGTTTTATTACATATTTTGCGCAAAGTGCTAAAAAAAAACAAAATACGAAAGCCAGCCGCACGCATTAAATGCTGGTCAAGACACTTGACAGTGTGACGATGCGACAGTGGAAATTCCGTACAGTTCCTGAGAAAAAGCCACACAAAATGTGACAAGTTGGCTGTCGCCATTTGCATTTAGCGTTGCAGTGTGGCTTCATCACTTTTTCTACATCGTAGTTATGTACTTATGTATGTATGTATGTATGTATTAAAGTGCGACAATGTCCAAGTTCGTATGTAAATTCATATGAAGATGCGCGAATTTGTGCATTTCAGAAATCACTTTCACAAACGCTTGCGAAAATGTAATTGCATCTACGGACTTTCATATGTGTTTAAGTTTGTGAAAAACAAAAATTCATTGATAAATAATTTAAATGCCGAAAAAAAATTGGCAACTTCTGAGCAAATAAAAGTAAAAAAAAAATATATTTTTGAACGAAGTCGCACCGAAAGAGAACCAAATGTATGGGGCTCAATATAAATTCGGTTGAACTTAAGCTTTTGATATTAAAATTATAACTAGATATACTTATAAATTCACCTAATTTCCTCAGAGTATCTTATTACTTGAAACGGGCTACAGTTATTTTCATTTATTTATTAAAATACCGAAATCTATCACGAAAACGGTAGTACTACATCTAACTAAAGTTCAACATTCTAAGCTTATCTCCCAAAGAGTTGCCGCGAATAATTTTCCTTGAATTGTATAAAATATAAATTAAATACTATGAAATGGTTACCAAATGAAAGATATTTTACACAGTTCTAATAGAAATACGTCCTAGAGGAGAGATGCCACCTATTAAAAATAAAACTTGCTTATTAATTATTAATTTGTAGAGATTATTGCGATATGCGATACTAGCACTGAAATATTTTAATACAGTTTTGTATGTAAGTAGATAAATTTCTCCACACTTAGCTTATAACAAAGGGGTTGCCACCTATTTTATATAAATTAAAAATTAAATACCAAATGAAAATTATTTTACCCATCTTTGACAAAAGTATTTTTGAGTAGAGTTGCCAATTAATAAATATAAAATTTCGTTTATTTAAAACATTATGCATTTTGAAAGATAAAATGTTACATTGCGAGTTGTTATAAAACGTCGAAAACGACTCTAAAGATTTGGATAAAATTTTATATTTACATAAACTTTTGTATATTAATTTATGTGCTTGAAATAATGAGCTACTAAGAAAATTTCCATTTTTTTAAATTTGTTTCAAACTATATGAAATATTAAAAAATGGGCTCCTACTAAACGAAAAGGGTTTTCCACAGCTTGAAGAAAAAATTTTTTTGAGCAGGGTTGCCACCTGTCTTTAATACTTTTTTTTTTAAATAAATGAAATGTATGGTAATATCGAAATGCGTGCACAAAGAACGTATATTCCACTTACAAAATATCTCATCTTTTTTCATCATACCGGAATGAATTAGACATTCATTGATTGATATTATAATCTAATTCGATCTAACTAGAATTCGGTGTAGAACACAATTAAAGTGATGAACACTTTTTGTAAGGATTGCATTGATTTTAATTTCAAAAATATAAATTAACAGAAAATTTATAAAGTGTTGCAAAATGTTTATCAAATAATCTATTTGAGTAGCTTTCAATCAATAAACATTTTTGATAGGAGTTGCCACTTAGTTTTAAAAAATATGTATTCAACTTTCTCACTTATTTAGTACATATTTATAAACAACGTTAAATCAATAAAATCAGTTAATTTTTTAAAGAGTATATAATACAATATTCAGCCGAAGATACGAAAAAAATTCAGACTGTTATTATTGTGAATGATTATACAAAAAATACTTCCGGATATTTAACAAAGCAAAGCAAACTCCCAGAACAACAAACATACATATATCCTGAATGTGTAATGAAAAATTTACTCTAGAAGAAGTAAAAAAAAAATGAGAAAAAAGTTGTCTTTTGCTAATGCATTTTGCGATTAATGAGAATTTTTGTTTTGTTAAATTTTAAATTATAAAATAACTTACATTACTACCACTTTGAGTAACGTCATGGTTGTAATAAACAAGGATGATTATTGTATATCGTACTTTGCAAGGTGACTTTTTAAATTTTGCGGGTGACGTACATTCTATTAACGATTTTTTGTTGTTGTTGTATTGGTACACATGTCCCGAACATATGTTCATAGTTTTAAGTACATAGCATTGTTTCGTTTTGACAGGTAAAAAGGTTAGACGTGGTTTGTTGTGCTCGGCGATTTTCTATTATTATAAAAAATTATTATTAAAATAAAGATTTTTTGGCCAAAAACAACACGAGATTCATGCATCACCACCTCCATATTTGGCGCCCTGCGACTTTTTCCTGTTCCCAAAACTTAAAAGACCTATGAAAGGAAGTAGATTTACAAAAGTCCCCTTACCTTTTGAACACACAATGTAGTAGATGCACCAAAATTTGCTTGGAATTTAGTGTGACAAATCAAGTGCTTTTAGAGCTTGAAATGTTGACAGTGGCGTACGGTGAGTGTGTTCTAAGTAATTGGTAAATTGATGAATAAATAAATTCATATCATAAAAATTTAAAGTAACCTTCTTTTTGTACTACTGTTGCTTTTTTCGATTAAATCGGAGATCGGTTATATAAACCATTTACAATCCAGTTTTTGAGATTATTCGTTGAGAATGAATGGTTTAAAACTTACTAAAGAACATGACGCAGCTTATGAAGTTGACAAAATCTAGAATAATGTAAAACAGACGTGTTTTTTCTTTATAGTATACAGCTCGCTATACAATCACGCTCAAATGATTTTATTTTTAGACCATCTTTGAAAAAATGATAACATATTTTTAGTTTTTGGTAGAAAGCTCCTCTATTTATCCTAGAAGTATCAAAAAAGTTGTAGACAGCAGCATCGATACAAATAATTTGATTTAAAAAACTTGTATTTTATTTTAATTTGAATTAAACAATTAAGCTTAGAAAAGCAAAAACAAAATACACTGCACTTGTTAGTTGTCTCATTAAATTTCTCTACTGCAGCTACATATTAAATATGCCTTGGTACGGAACAAGAGCGTTCGGTTAATTTCCATATATTTCTTATGATATCGACTTTATTTCTTACGATATTCTATATTAAACTTGATATATCTTACTTTAGATTTCACAAATTTTTTTCTGCCGCACTTGTGTTCCAATTTTTGGTGTGCCGCTTGATATTTTTACACACATGCAGAAACCAGCAGTCGGAAGCCAATTTCGCATGCGTTTAGAAAAGGTCGTTCTGTTATTTGACCAAAATATTTTTGGTGTCAATATATATTTATTACGATTAATTTCATAAAGTTACACACAAGTAATAATTGAAGCACAAAGAAAGGTAGTAAAGTAAATTAGGTTAAAGAAAACAATTTTTCGCGTGTCTATCCGTTTACAATAAGGTTTTTACGATCTTTTACTGGCAACGAAATAAGTTTGTTTAACATGAACTAATTAATTATTTAAATAAGACATTCAAAATTGACATTCACTTCCTACGAACTAAAAAAATATTTCTAAATTTACAATCGAAAGAGAACTTTATATGACGATAGAAAGACATTCGTAAAGCCACTACGACTAAGGTCATAAATATCAAATTAATCCGAAAATCAATAATAGTTTTAGTAAAAGAAAATATCAAATATATACAAATAAAATTAATTGTGCTTCCTCTGCGAAAGCACACCGCACAAAGATCAATATTATGCATGGAGATTTGTGTTATTTGCATTTGATCTAGTTACGATTATTATTGCGGCTTTTTGTTGGTATGCAAATGTTGACCCACTGACTGAGTGACTGACTGCGCGATTGATTTGGTAACAGAGTTCGAACACTGATTACTACTGTTTGGGGACACGCATCGCATGATTTTGGACAATTTGCTATCTGATGGCGTTGATTGTGATTGTAAACGAAAATTTGAATCATTGGATTACTTTCTATTTTTTCTTATTTCATTAAAACGCACATAAAAAGGGTGTAAAAACGGGTGTAAAATAAAATTTTTGGTTCAGCAGCGGATGGAGTAAAGATTTACGATTGAACAGGCAGCCAACACTCGTCATATTGTGCGAAGTCCAAAATCGGAGAAAGACTCCAAAATTCTCGTGTGAAAAATCCAGTGACGACTGTAACACCACGATTTTTGAGAATAAGTTGTGTTTTCCCTTTCTTTTGGTGATTTTTTTGAAAGAAGTATCCTTATTTGGCATAAAATGCCTGGGCTGTTTCATTTAAAGCTTTTAGGCCTACCAGTTCTTTAGTTGGGAACGGCAATAAAAATTTTTCACGCTCCTTTTACTTGAACTCACCACATTTAAATGCGGATTATGGTTAGTTAGGCTACGTTATATTACATTATAGGTTAGGTTAGATTAGGTTGGAATGTCTGGGGAGAGAGGCCCTCCATTGCACTTAGGCCCAGAGTGGCCCATTGTATTCCCCTCGGAATTGGGTTCAAACCATTTTATTGACGCGATTAAATTCGCGATGCTTTCTAGCGTTGGTCTGCAAAGCGTGCAAAGCCATCTTTCTGTTTAAAGCTATATAGTGGCATGCCAGGTGTTTCACATTTTCTTCTTCTTCAACACAGATGTAACGGTGACCGTATATTTTGTTTTGTTATGTTTTTTTAAAGGTTTTTAAACGGCGATTAAAAATTAAAGTTTAATTTGGGTAATGAGGTGAGAATAAGGGGAGAGAAATGATGCCGAAGAGTATTGTGCACACGGATATAGGGAGACAGTAAAATGTGTTTTTGCCACTCACTAAACTTGAACTCACCACAACTTAACTCCTAACGCGGAAGTCCATCAAATTTTCACCCACCTGCCTATGAAATCAGCGAACCTAAACACACTACACTTAAACTCAATATACCTAAACTCACCATATCTCAGCTCGCAAGGCTTACACTCACCTCTACTTTCATTACGTCACCTCACCACACCTAACTTCCCTTCACCACATAGCTATTAGCTAAGCGAAGTAAATCATAAATAAAATTAATTTATTAAATTTCAATATGATCAGTTTAAAACTAAAAAAACCTACCATTGTGGTAGCTTATTTTCTTTTATATTATGTTAAGTTCGATAGACAGTAACTATGAATTATAAATGTATCAGGCTCAAAGCACAGAAAACGAATAATCGAGTGGTTGGTACAGTGTTAATATTTTTCGCAAAAAGAGCTTTTTTTATTACTATTTGACGTGATTAAATATGAATGCAATTTTTAGGTCTCTCTTACTGATCCAGTATGAGCACATTGCATTTAACTATTAGAGCGCGATTTGAAATTAGACAAATAAAAGATCTTACATCGCTCCGCTGACCTAAAAATATATTTTAAACAACTTTGATATTTCATCTTGTGTTAAAAACATTTACCCACTTTTCGTATCAGTAGTAATCATTCGATGACCCATTTAAATTGTTATCTATGAAATAATATTATGTATGTAATTAGTTTTTCCTTGATACGCTTAAAATTTATTGACCACGCCAAAGCAAACCACTGAGTTTTCAACAATTTTACACAAACGTGCAACAATTCAGTTTCCAACACAATGACGATTAACAATTATTGTTGCACCATTTGTTGGGATATACATTTTCTAAGTCTTCAGTACAATAGTTTTCCACTTTTACTTATCATTCAGTATATGCATGGATAATCGTCAATCGATCAACGAGACTCTGATTAGGCCCGCCAAAGTATGCTACAAACTCCAATAACAAAAATAAATATAACAACATTTATTAAATGGGGCAGTCGCGTGAAGATGCGTACAACACACAGTGGCATGCCGCATACAATCAAGGTAAGCGCTTTTTCACTACTATTTTTTTACCTCTGAAAGGGCAAAAGGGAGAGTCATTATCAGCATTGTGGCGCTTCATCGATAACTTTACTGCACTTCTGTCGATTAAATTATTAAATGGTTTTTTTGGGGTTTTAATGTGGTTTTTCTTGTTGTTATTCTGCACATTTGTGGCACACACATGCATGTGCGTATGTATGTAAGATAAACATAAGTTTGATGTGAGTAGCGCGCTTTGCACGCAATTGATGATCCAAAAAGTGAATAAAAAAAATTATTGTTATGACCGCTGTTGTTGTGGCAAAGTTAATCGTAGTTTTGATTTTTAATTTTCTGAGCGATTTAATATATCGTTTGGTTGTTTGCCTTAATTTTACTCAACTCATTCATTGCATTTTACTGCACCACAACGAATGACAAAGAAGTAAAAGTAATGCGTTGAAAGCTCTCTTTCTTTGCCTCATTTCACTTTCATAAGTGTTTTACCTTTTTATTTTCTTTGTTTATTTTTTTTTCTAAGCCGTGCAGTTATGTTTTCGGCCCATGCAACCAAGCAGGTACCGTTCACTGTTATTTTCCAAATCTTAACTGCATTTAAAGATTTGTGTTAATTTTTCGTATTGGCTTTGTTGCTGATGTTGTTCATTGACTACCTCAATGGATGAACTGATGTGTGAATGCGCCACTTGCTTGTGTGTGTGAACACTATATTCGTACATACATATACATATATTCTTATTTTATGCGTATACTCGTACATACATAAATATAAATGTCTGAAGTGAAGACACTACTCATTTCTAACCGTCTACTTGCTGTCTGTATGTCTATTCATCTTACCAATTGCCCTTTTATTCTTCTGTTTTTCTAGCATTAAATGCATGCTGACTATTTATTTTGCGGCCACTGTTTGAAATTTATGGAATTAAAAACATCGTCGCTTGTCGCTTTTACGAGCAGTAACTGCTTTTTCGTATTTGTGTAAAAATATATTCGAAACGACAATGAAAATACTTTAACCAAACCCGTTTTGTGATTGTATTCGAATCGACTCTAAGTATTTCCGTTGACATTTCTAAAAGCCCTTGTTTAAATTTATGTTCCATAAAGTAAATAAAAATGATAAGTTCCTTTATTGTATATTTGTAACAAAACTGAATAAATTTTAATTAAAATTGTCTTATCTGCAAAAGAAAATTTTTTCGAAAATCATGAACTGTTACTTTAGTTTTGCTTTTATTGGAGAGTAATCTGCTAGGTGGCCGCTGTGGTCGAGTTGGTAGCGGTGCGTGCTATAACTCGATATGCCGGTGAGTTCGAGGTTCGAATCTCAGTCAGGGCAAGCAAAATCTTACTCATAGGAAAAGTTTTTTCTAATAGCGGTCACCCTTCGGCAGGCAATGGCAAACCTCCGAGGGTATTTCTGCCATGAAAAAGCTTCTCATTAAATACATCTGCCGTTCGGAGTCGGCACACAAACTGTAGGTCCCTCCATTTGTGGTATGTATAATATAAAGACGCACACCACAAATGGTAGGATAAGCTCGGCCAAACACTGAGCTATATAGTGTAAGCGCCAAAATTATATTATTATTATAATCTGCTAAACACTTCTCGAATTAGATTTCGCTTTATATCTCCTGAACAGGGTGATATTTATTGTGAAAAAAATTCACACCAGTATGGAAATATGGTGACAAACGTTCAGAGCACACTTGAGATATAGAGGGAACACTTCTGAACGCTACTTAATTTGAATTCTGAGGACGCGTTTGAAAAAGAGGAGCCCACACCCATCTTAAAAGATGAGCAACAAATCCGTTTACTTGACCAAGGTGAGGTGACAACAGCACTAAGGCGGCTCAAGAACAACAAAGCGGCTGTAGCAGACGTCACGTCTTAACATCAGATCAGCAAATCGCCACGTACCATCTCTTTGTCGACTTTAAAGCCGCTTTCGACAGCACGAACAGAAGCTGCATGTACGACGCCATGGCTAAAGTTGGAATCACTGCTTATTAATACGGCTATGTAGAGTGACGTTGAGCACCACATTTAGCCCTCCAAACGAGGTTTTATACAAAGGGACTCACTTTCGTGCAACTTCTTCAATCTGAGGCTGGAAACCGTAATAACAGCAGCCAATATGAATCGCAATGATACCATACTTATAAAACCAAAGGACCCCGTTGGTCTTAGCTACAGGGCCGCCAGTGCAGCATTTTCCAGTCTAGAGCAGGAAGAAAAAGATGTTGGTATTGCTGCGAACGAGGACAAAACAAAGTACCTTGTGGCGTATTGCGACACACGTTACTGTTGTCAGTTACAACTTTGTAGTATTCAAGGACTTGTATAACTTGGATCCAGCATAGGCACCGCCAATGATGTCAGCCTCGAAATCAAGCGAAGAATAAGACTTGCCTACAGGTGCTTCTTTGGGCTCGGCAGGTAATTGAAAAGCAGAGCCTTTTCTTGACGAACGAAAAAATCTCGTTCTAGCAATCCATCACCATATTCGTCCTTTTATATGGCGCAGAAACATGGACAATGCTGATCAGCGATGAGAAGGCTTTGAGGACTTTCGGGAAATATATTCTTCGCAAGATTTATGAGCGTGTTTGCGTGAGCGACGAGTACCGAAGAAGATGGGATAATGTACTGTATCATCTGTATAATGATATGGACATAGTCAAGAACATACAAATCCATCGACTGCAATGGCTAGGCCATGTCTTTCGTCTGGATGTTGATTTCCCATGGGTGGGCAACGAAGGCAAGGATGCGCACGAACACACTGGACGAACCCAATGCAGAAGGACTTGTCTTCACTTAGTGTGAATAATTGGCGTAATCTAGCGTAGGAAAGAGCGAACTGGCGAAGTTTTTTGTCTCGGCCCAAAACTGAAAAACGGATGTAGATCCAGAAAAGAAGAAGAATATTCTTTCCGTTATACTTAACCATACAAGAGATATAACAGATAATTCCAATGATGCGCTTTCCAACCATCATGATATACTCGTACTCGTATTATAATCGCCTTTTTATTCTACGCTTAACGTTAGTTAAGGTTCAATGTATTCTTTTTTTGGCGCCACCATTTCGTTTCTTGTATGGCGGTCTACTCCCGCAGACATCACCTAATCAATTAAAGTTTTGGACATTTTATGACTTAAAAATCTAGTAATTATTTTTGGGAGGCTTTCCGTTTTTGTTGATAGGTTTATGTTTTCATGAGTGGGTATCCAAATTGGTCGCTACATACCACACCAAAAGATTCCCTGGGCACCGTCATATTTTTTCCAACTTAGACTTTGAAAAAAGTAGTATAGTATATGATTTCGTGTACTTAGGAGTCTACTTTGTAGAGATTTTAGATTTATTTGCGCACACTTAGCACTATAAGGGAGAATTGGGTCAATAAAATTCAAGGGTCGAAGAGCAAAGCGGATAAAAGTTTTTTGAACCCGTTCGACCATATTAATATTGCATTAATGATAAGGTCTACAAACAAAAGAAGCATATGCCAGCGAGTGACGTAAGTAAAAGCTTAAGACTAAGAGTTTAGGGATCACTAAAATCGGAACCAAATCGACGAATAATAGCTAAAATATGAAACTCCACATTTATTTAAAATAGAGCTATTTAAATTTGCCGTACCAGCAACTCAGGTGTCTTTTGAAAGGGTATTTTCAGCACTTACTTTATCTTAATTTAATTAACTCTGCAGTCGCTTGATTTTTATTTTTGCAATAATGTGAATATTTGTAATTTTTACACAATTTATGATCAATTACTATTAAAAAGTATTTAGTTTGTTTCTTAAGTCATTACACATAATCGTAGATACATACATATGTACTTATATGTAACCACGAAGAGAGTTAATTTTATTTTTTGACTCAAACTAACTCGAAAATATACTAAAATATAATAATACCCATTTAAAAATTCAAATTTCTTATCCTAATTTCTACATAAAATTGTTAAATATAGGAAAATATTACTTATTTCCAGTATATAATATCATAAATGTATAAGCTATCTTCTGTATATCATAAATGTTCGCACCAATTCATTATACCAAATGCATGAATGTTGTTTAAATAAATGCCTAATGTTTAATTTTTCCGCTTATATTTTTCTGTTTTTCAATAACCCGCAAACGAAGACACTTAAAAATAAAAGTTTATGCGAAACTGTCTTTTTCTGATAGAAATTTCAACTACTGAAAATAACTCGCAGTAGAAAACACAAACTGATCCTACAGATATATCGAGCCATAACCGCCAAAATGACGTAACCGACAAATGAAAAATTTTAGAGAAGAATGTCGATTCTCTTAAATTTCTCGGCAGAAGCAAAGCGCATTTTAATAAATCTAGTCGCTAGCTGCATTTAAATGTGAAGCTTAACTACGGAAAAAATTAGCTAAAAGGCACTTTCTGATTAAAAAAATTAATTTGTTGCTTACGTCTTTTTGGCGGTGATGGCACAATAGCTACGCTCACAAAACATAATTATGTACTTATTGGTAGATTTTTAATTTATTTGCCCCTTGAACTAAACAACAAATAATTTCGATTGATCATAAAACATTATCTTAAAATATTTAAGTTATTTATTCGCTGTATTCCTTTTATTTACATATATACCATTGACATCAGGATTATTATTAATGTTATGAAAAACTCCTCGTCGGTTTAAACCATAATAATTCGAAATTTAAGAAAGATAATCTTTATATATTACAAGAAAAATTAATCAAACTTCATAACTCAAAAATTTAGTTCTTTCAAATTCATGTTTTTGGATGATTATCACATTATTTTAAATTTAATTAAACCTTTTCCTTCTAGAAATTACCAAACTTTCCACTCCGTCACATCGAATTTATATCCGTGCGAATGGAAAAGCGCCTCATTTACACACATTTATGTACATGAAATATTTACGATACGGGGTCAGTCTTGTAATTTGACAAAAAGGCTATCTTTAAAAGCCGGATTTGAACCTACCGTTTACGCGGACAAAATAAACAAAAAGTGTTGCCTGTTAGTTTTTGGAATTAAAAAGTTTTCAGGTTACTACTATTTTTATTTTTAAGAAGCAACACGGTTTGGATGCTAAGGGAGCCGTTTGACAAAAAGTGAGGGAGCTAGCTGCTTAGTTACCAAACCTTTAATGATTGAATCATAAACATATCCAATATTAATAAAAAGAAACAGTTAAATGATGCCTACTCTTTTCCACAATCAGTTGATACGGCAAGCTTTAAAAATAAAAGCAAACCAGTGGCATATTCAACTTGTGTAGGAGATTGCAGGTCTTAAATTTGATTGGCTTGCGCCAACACGACGGCACCCCTGAATATATTTCCTTGACATTACAGTTAAAACATACCGCTCTATATTACTTTAAATGCAACACTGCATACTTCTACAAATTTGCGACATTCCATACTGAGAAAAGAAGATGAAGAAGAAGAAAAGAAGAACAAACCGCCACAGAGCAGATATAATTTTAGCTGAGTAGCGTTAAATAGCAAAATGGGGCGTTGCGCCGTCAAACACCCCACGCCAAAGTCATTCATTACACATGTCCATTCGCGACTTATGTACACTGAGTTGCTTGCAACACACGATCATGTTGCTGCAGCAAGCAGAGCAAAACTACGATCGGCCGGCATTCTGTGAAAGGATATTACGGTGAAGTAAAACTCGCTGATATGCGAGTAATGTGCGGCTGACGCTGCAACGACGCTAAGTATATGCAACTAAATGGCCGCAGGCGAATGTTGCAGGAAGCCAAATATGTATGTTGGCTGGCTGGCTCGCTGGCTAAGCTTTTGGCTTTAAATGCTAAATTTATTTATTATGCTGTTCTAGTTGTTATTGCTGACTTTTTTTATACCTTTTGCCATTTGCCATTTGCCGTGGTTACGTTGTGTAAAACACGTTCGGAGCGCGCGGCACGTCGCCGGCTATTTGTTGCACTAATATCTTAGCGTTGCTAGATTTCGTATTTTGAGCGCATTTTTTCGGGCTGCTATTTTCAGGTTTCTAAGCTTCAAAGTTTATTTTTTATTTTTATTTTTGAATATTGTGCAACAAATTCGTGCGCGCGCTTCAGTGGCATGCAACACTGCCAACTTGCGCATGCTTAGGTCGCCTTTATGGGTGTGTGTGTGTGTGCACGTAAATTTTTGCCGGTTGCCATTCGGGGGTATTTAAAACGTTGAATTATTGATAAGCTAATTTGCCATGTCTGACCCAAATAATTTATTAGCTGAGATTCGGACAAAGAGGCAGACACCAGCGCCGCAGAGCCACAGCGTGTCATGTTTGCCATGAAAACACGCTAAGAATCATAAAAAGATAAAGCAAAATAAATAGTTATATAAAGTGTGCAAAAAATGTGAAAAAGTGCTCGAAATACGCCAAAGGCAAAATGTCAGTTAGAATGCCGTTTGCGCACGCGCTGCCCGCTGCTACACTTTAAACGCGTTCGTGCGGCTGCCGCTGACAGGCACAACTACAACCACAGCCACGGCAACAGTTGCAGTCACAGCTAAGTGCAGCAACCTTTGCAGCATCGGCGGTTGCCTCGGTCGTGCCTCGGTTTTGCGCTGAATCGCTGTGGCTGCGCATGCGCACTGATTGCAAATCTTTATGTTTTTATTTATAGTCAACTAAGCGGCGCACTGGCGCAGTGGCGTGGCGACGTCAGCGGCGAGGGCCATCCAGCGGCATTCGTTGAGTGGGCGTTGAATGGCAAATTTGCACGCGCGCACACTGCCGTGAGGGTAAACACCGCTGCACTGCCCAAAATGGCAGCAAGGCAAACAGTTAGTTGTAGGTGGCATGCGGCATGCTGTTGCGCTATGTGCTGTACACTGTGCGCTGTGCGCTGTGCTGCAGAGTGAAGTGTTAAACTGTTTAAATAACAATTTGCTGTGTTGAGAAATTGAAACGGTTTGTTGAACTTGACATTTGAGTGTCAAAATGATGACTAGCAGCTCATATGCGGCGGCGTTGTGAAAAGGTGCCGCCGCCGTCGATCGACACCTAACCGGCAAAGTGAACGTGCCGCCGTCGTAAGTGGACGATGTACTTACTCTGTGTATGTATGTATATCGTGTGTTGGCATAAAGGTTGATGTTATGAGGTAACACGAAGAAGAATGGCTTAATAAAAACTGTTATGCTAGCAGCAAATTTTCAAGTGCGCATATTTTACGGCTGGCTGAGAAATTATAAAGGAATCATTCAGTTTTCAATTACATAACTTTTATGAGCCACTAACTATTATTTTGGTTTTTTTGATTATTGCAATCAAAACTCTTTTGATATTTCTTAAAGCTGTTTTTTTTTTGCATTCACCTTCTGCAGCCTTCGTAACTTATTTCTCGTAGAGCGGCGTGTGTTAAAATCGCACACGTGACACGAATTACTGAAGTCAAATTTCCGATGAATGTAAAGAGATTTAAAGTACTCCTCGTGTTGCCTATCGATTAGTTTGTTTGAGCTGACGCAAACACTAGAGTGGTAAAAGCCCTGTCGGAAAAAAGCAGACAGTCTGAAAAATTAACCAATTTTAAAGTAGTTGGAAATCAACTGCTTTGAAACAAATGCAGCGTGCGAGTCTTTAATTCTTCGTACTCGTATATTTATATGAGTGTAATACAAAATAATTTAAAAACTTTTGTAGTGAAGACAAACATATGTGTATAGTATATATGTTTATACATACACTGTACTCATAAAAACTCTCATCCGACAGCAGAAGGCTGTTGTGTCATTCACTTACAATTTCCAATAAAAACAGATGACGAATTGACAGCCCTTGTCGAAAATATTTACGAAGAAAATAAAACAATTTACGTGAGAAGCTAATATATTTATAAAATTCTAAATATCTATCTAAAACTTTTTCCCATATATTCCATAGCTTGATGGAATGAAGTCCTTAATGAAAGGAAAATCTAAAAAGATGCTTTTGGCTCTTTTTTCCAAGGACGTTGTAATGAAATTCAACCTCGATGGAACTCACGGAAAAAAAGATTAAAAGCTTTTGCTAATTTCTATCCGCTTTCGAAAGGTAAGACAGTGGGCGAGTCCATAAAATGCGTGATTCTTAAAATATTTCAATTTTTTCTTTATAATTATTATCTAACATAGATGCCTTTTGTATCGAAAATCGTGACCCAGAGGAAGTTCCTCGCAAGACTATTCAGGCGGTAAAAAACAATGTTTTTACGAAGTATGAACGCTGAGGAAACTAAATTAAATTTTAGTTAAAACGTGTAAACGTACGTTAAAAATGAACTGAATTCCTTACTTAGTTTAGACAAAAATACATACGTAAATATATTTAATAAAAACAAAACTAAAATGCGTTTTTAAAAACTTAGAAAAGAGTAGGTATAAAATAAAGAAGTTTAAAAACAAATCGAGTTTAAAATAGTTGTAAAAAAAAAGCAGTTTTAAAGTAGCTGGAAATAAGTAAATACATTTTATTGCAGTTGCAAAAAAAAGTAATTTTAATGTTCTTTCTTTCAAATATATTTGAAATTGGTTGAAATCAAATGCAGAGTCGGATAATTGACTTGCTGCTAGGACATCGCCATGTTAAAAAAGTTAGTTGATGACAAGAAAATAGAATGAATTTAAACCACTTGTGGTTAGAAAAAAAGTACTTTTTAAATTGCTTTTAAAGTACTTTGATTTCCGACACGGATGAAATCCATATATGTATAATGGCTATAGAAATATACAATTTGGCACAAAAACTAAAATAAGAAAATGCCCCGACAGCTTCGTCATTGGTTGACTTGGTAATTGGTAACTTAATTATAAAAGATGCAACACATTCTGTATGCTAAAAAGCCCAAAAGTTAACAAAATTTAGAGAAATCAAGACACTCACAAAGAAGCTGACAGTAGCGAAGCACAGTGTCCTTTCATTTCAATTCATTTATTAAGCTAGCGATTAGTATAATCGCGGATAATTAAAGTAGTGTACTAAGAATAAAAGTTATAAATAAGGACAAAATATAATAAGAACAAAAATACAATTTGACGGAAATATTAAAGTAAGTTAAATTAAATTAACAGTATGATATATAGGCATAACTACATGTTAAGACAAGAAATCAAAAACAAAAAAAAAACAAAAACGAAGATTAAATGCATGCTTAAAATTGATTTAGAATAGTTTTAGTTTTATTAGTTGTGAGGTGGCCAGTTTAAGAATTAGAGAAAGAGAAATAGTTATAAAGAAGATGCTTGTAGTTGCTTTGGTTTAAATTGCTTCTTGTAGAAACAGGGATTGAGTTCCATATACGTGTGGCATTGACGAAGAATAGTCTTGTTGAGGTAACATAATTAAAACTTGGAACAATAAGATTACACGAACGAGTGGATTTACAAAATATGAGTTTGTCATAGATACATGAAGGTGTTTTAGTTGAGATAAGTCGAAAAATGAAGATACAACTTCGAGCTTTCTGATACTCAAAAATATCACAACCAAGCAGTTGAGATCTCCAAGTAGATATGTGTGTGGTCAAACTTTCTCAGGTTGTAAACACAACGCGTAATGTAATTAAAGGCAAGGTCTATTTTGTGGGCCGAGCACGAATCTAATTTATTGTAAACCAACTCAGAATAAGTGATTATTATTATATCTGAGCGCTCGTAAGAGAGTCTTTGGATTTTACTACAAATTTTTGTTTGCCCCAGGAAATTCTCTGAATTTTTCGAATATAATGTTATTTCTTTTGAACCTTTTATATTTTCGGATATATTTTAATTTAAAGCTAACCAAAAAAAAAAAATTACAGAGAAAGCATAAAAGCAATCAACATATGCGTGTTTTCAAAAACGTGTTTTAAAAAAATCCAATTAACAATTTTTAGAAAATAAAAAATCGATGCCGAGAATGTTTTATCTACATACTTCGAAACCTTAAGTGGTAAATAATAAATTATATGCGAATTGGAGATGTCGGTCCCTAACACTTCGTGGAAGAGTTCTTATCAGTTCGTATACCGAAAAAGGGCAGGCAAACAAAAATTTGTGAAATTAAGTAGTTTTCGTGTTATGGAAGATCTCTTAGTTAAATAAACTGTTATTTTACAAAACACTGATTGAGTTTTGTTTAACTTTTGATTTATTGTTAAAAATGATAATTTAATTAAAGGATGCTAATTTACTTCTAGGAATTAAGAATTGATATGTGACATCTTCGAGAAGTGCTCTTACAATAAGACAATTTACAATACAATTAAGTTTTATTGCCAGAACGAGAACGCTTCACTAGAATTAGTTAATTACTTAGTGTAAATACAAATACTTCTCGCATGTCTGCAACAAAAAAAAAATATTCTGATATCTCTGTTTTTTTTAGTTGCCTTGACAACATGCCATTTCTGGTCTGAAGCTTTTTGTTATTTGTCACTTCTACTTTCCTTCAATTCCGGCTTGCGATATCTTTAATGCTACCAAAAAAAAAAAGGTATAAAATAAGGTAAGGGAAAACAAATGACCAAATCGGTGTGTGGCCAATAATTTTCCGTGAATCTTAATAGTTGCCATGACAAGAGCGCACAACGTACATGAGTGTAAGCCACGCTTAAATGCCTTAAAAGCTCACACAATTCGACATGCCTAACCAAAAGCTGTTGCCGCCAGCCAAGGCATTTGCTCGCTGAAGTGCTTCAACATCTGCCACTGGCGCGCCGAGAACGCAGCATCGTAAAGTACGAGTTAGTAAATATTCCAACTGTCTCATTGTGACACGTTAGCGCAACAATTCAAAGCGTCAGCGAGAGGCAACGCCGGAGCGTTCCATACAGCTAAGCTTCTAACATCTTAACGGCCGCAGCGTTGGAGGAACGGTTTGCCAGCTGGCCACGCAAGTATGCAATGCCAACGAGTACTTCATTAATGTGTAGATATTTTTGCAGATTTTTGCTTTCCTTTCCTTTTCCTTATACACCTGCACTTGCCCCGTTGATGGTATTCAGTGTTGCTGATCGGATCGCATGCGGCTAGCACACGCTGCCAACCCATTCATCAATCGCCTTGCGCAAGCTGGCAAAACATCTTTCGCCTTAAATTCATTGATCTTGAAGGATCGATCGGATCAGTGCAGCAGCAATTGAACTTATTTGGTGGTGTACTATGCTGCCATTAAGGTATTGGATGTAATCGTAGTTTAGGCGAGTGTGTTCATACTTTGTGTGTGCTGGCGGTTCTTCGCAATCTGTCAACGATAAAAACGCCAACTAAACGCTTCCTATTGATCACAGGCAGATAAGCACAATTGTGAGCAAGCACTGATACAGGTACTGGCGATGGGAAATAAATTTGTGTTAATATTCTCTGAATGCTCTGGAAGGCTGATAAGCGCGCGTGAATTTGTTGTAATTATTTGATGAGAAATCTTAACTATCAAATAGATAATAAAACTTATTTATTATAAATGAAACTTAAGAATATTGCTGGGGTTTCAAAATGTTTACGAAATTCGAGAAAAACGAGCACTATAAAAAGGCTCTTTTACAATTCCAACACTGTTATAGCATTTTAAAGGCATACACAATTTTTTGAAGAAAAATCTTTATATTAAATTCTTAAAAGCAGTTACTCTGCAACAACTTTTTCCATGACATCAAACAAATGTCTTTCTTGTCCAAATAGCTTTTGACTTGAAAATATTAAGTGAGCACAGAATACACATTTTTTTCGTTTCAATCGATCTAAAATATAATTGAGGATATACACACACATAAGAAGACAGGAATGTAGTAAGATGATATTTCATAAAATTCAAATTTCGAGAAAATAGAAACTTGAAGTTTAGGTATTAAAAAACCTGAAAATACTATATTTTTAAAAAGTGTGTGAGGATAATAATGGCGGACTTAGGCTCATCCTCACCTGAAACACAGAAAACCTAAATATGGGAAATAATATTTTCAGACCTACATTTATATTTTCATATACTTGTAACGGAGTCCTATTCATATTTCAATAAATACAGAGCTGTTTCATTTCAAAAATAAATGATGTATTTTATATCTGAATTAAAATAAATATTTAAACCTTTTTATTTTAAATGGTAAAATTGGTAATAGTCTTTCAACTCGCTCCAAAAATTTGTTGAAGTAAAGAAATCTGTGTCTTAACAGATGTCAATTTTTCAACTATCGTAATTGCTCTTTTTAAACTTTCGAAAGACCAATTTAAGAATGCGATTGTGAGCAGGTCATAGAAGTACATATTGCGTTTATTGAATTTTTTTTTAAGTGGAACGCAGTTCGTACTTAATGAAGTAAATTAATTATTTTATACAGAGCTGTTAAACCTAGATTAAAATTAACAATCTTTAAATTGAATATAATTTTTAAATTTAATCAATTAATTAATAATGATTTTATTATTTTGGATTATTAATCGATTAGGAATAAATTTTTGTCAGGATTAATGAAGATTATTTAGGATTAATACATTGCTATTGTTAATGTTTTGCTTTATATGTACGTATTTATTAATTGTTGACATTTTTTGTATATACATATGTACATATCTTTAAATTTATGAATTTTTTTTTTTTTTGTTCATATGTTTATATACATCTATATTAATGAACTGAACCATTTATATGAATGTATTTAAATGTGCATGTACACACCTACATATTTTCAAAAAATAAAATTTGATTAATTATAAAGTTAAATATCTTATTCTATATTTATTTCACAAATTCTTCTCCTTAAATACGTTTACAACTAATACATAAGTACCGATTGATAACTTATTCCATACGTAAATTCTAATATTTGCCAATACATAATTTATGTACTCTAATTCTTCATAATCAAACATAAGCAATTTATCATAGAGTTGTCAAACAGCAAATAATAAAATTCTAATCGGGTGTTCATAATAACACATAATGTAAAATATTTCATTAATTTTAAGATTAAATGTGTTTTTTAATCGTGATAAATCAAAATTAATCCAAAATTTTAATTCGATTGTATTAATCCTAAATAATCCTCATTAATCCTGACAAAAATTTAATCCTAATCGATTATTAATTCCAAATTTTGGGAATTAATCTTAATTAATCAATTAAAAGGGCATCAACAATATTTTCATTCGATTATTAATCATTAAGATTATTGATCATTAGTTAACAGCTCTGATTTTATATGATACTATTATGAGTTGTGTAATTGCTATTTGTTTTAATTAAACAACTCTCTGAATGGCGAGTATTTATGAAAATTCATGTAAGTTACATATTAAGTATTCTTCAACAGACTTAGACAGTCTCATTTATTTGCATATGGCTAATTGATAGAAAAACACCTATAACAGCCATGCAATACCGGCGTGTTTAAGCCGCTTGCACTCCTGAAATTTTTATTTGCACTCCTGCAATTCTCATGTAGGATAGTGAGCGCAAGGTCATGCAGCTGGCTGGCATATTCCAATCAAATGCACATTGCGCCTCAAGCACCCGATAGCTCTATATCTAGAGCAGACTATGTTGTAGTTAGTCAACTGCTAGAAATAGTAGTCGTTGCCAGTCTCACTCCTTCTCTCCCACTCGGACTGACAATAAAAGATGAAATGAAAAGTCTGCAGTAGAAGTGAATCCGGGAAAGGTAACCACATCCAGGGGTCATCACCGCCTTTCGCTATAACATCCCTCTTCCCCTCTTATCACGTTATCTCTCTATCTTTCTCACTCCCTCTGAAAGTTTACGAGCCAGATGGAAGTAAGGAAAGCGCGTTATAAATCCTTACTCAATTCTCACCCCACAATAAAATCTCTAGACACACCACTGAATCTGTTCACCAAAAGCTACAAAGTTTTTAAAATTACTAAAGGCAAATAAAAATGTAATATCGATCATTGCAGCCACAGCTAAAATAAGTCGAGTTTTTCGTTTGGACTACTTCTATAATTCAAGTATTAACACAAATGAAGCTTTTGTCTTTTGTTAAAAGAACTTTTCACCATAAAAGTTCAGTAATACAGCTTTTTATAGTCGAATTTTCTGCCAAGAAAATTAAAGTTTTTCAAACAATATTTTCTTCTATCTTACGAATAACTTACGAAAGACAGAGCCATGTCTTATCAATATTTTATTATAAGGCAAATTAATTTTTTTAATAAAATTGTTTTCTTAACAATTGTTTCTTCATGTTTGAAACATAATTAGAAGAAAACTTGAGCGTTTTAAAAATACCCATTTTAACCAAAGTATGTGGAATATTACGCCAATAAATTATATGTGTGTATGTTAAAGCACACCAACACTTTCTTTTTCAAAAGAAACGTCCTTGTGGGACCTTCCAAAGCTTTTTAACCAACTCAGCCGTGGCATGACAAATTTAAATCATAGAAAATTTATTTTTTTTTAGCGTTCGCCTTTTGTCTGGCAATGAAAAACCTTTGACGGTATTTCTGCTATGAAAAAGCTGCTCAAAAAATTACTTCTGCCGTTGGTAGTGTTTCGTTCGAAGAAGCTTGGTGAAACACGAAACGCAAAATTGTTATTATTTTTCATGGAAAATTCGAATGCATTATAATTCATTTTCAATATTTGATAATATAAAATATTTCTTGGGATTAAATAAAAGTGCTAATGTACTTCAATTTTCAAAAATTTCTTCAGCACTATTTTTTGACATTTTATTAAAATTTTATAAGCATCACACTTATTTATTAAAGGCAGTACTATTAATTTTTATTTACACTAAATAAGAAAACTTATTAATTTTTTTGCATAATAATAAAAATCCATGTATGCAATTATTTGAATGCATTTACTAGCTTTGTATATTTGCAAAATAGAGAATTTTCATGTGCTAATTCTTTTAATTTGTTTGTGAAAGTTTGGATGGAGAGCAACACAAGTAGGTAGTGTGGACCAACTATTTCAAGTACGATTTCATTCGGAAAACTTTTGACCAATCTAAGTTTATTTACGCGAATTTATTTAAGAATAATTTCGAGCACACAATTTAGATTTAAATGTTGAATACCTAAGTCGTGTTACAAGCCAAAGAGCAATTCCTAATTATAAATTGTGTATTACCAATTGACGCGCGATTTTCGCCTAGAATTTTAACTGCATATTTTAATTAATTTACAATGTTCACCCACAATCTAATTAACTTTCATTTTGAATAGCATTAAGCGATTATTATTAACTCTCATCAATTTAAAAAAGGTTGCTGTCCATTAAATTGCTGCGCATGTCCAAGTTCAATAAAAATACTCCACTTAAATTCACTCCACTTTATGCCACTTGATAGCAGACGCACGTAGCGCTGTTAAACAAGTAAAACAAGGCAAAAAAAATGTGAATGCGAGTTAAAGTAGTAGAACAATTTAAATTACAATCGATTGATTGCAATTCAATTGATTGCTACGCAATTATTACCAATAAGCGACAGCCCCCAAACAACGATACGACAAATTGCAGTGCCACCAAAGTGGCTTTCAGAAAAGCAAAAAAAATAAATAAAATAAAAGCGCAGCGATGTTGTGGCTTTAAATGACGGCGCGGAGTAGTAGGACACGACTACAAATGCCACGTGGTGTCTGGATGTTGATGTTGACTCGATTTGCGGCTGCCAAGGTACTAAGTTGTCGGCATTGCACACCCTTTATTGACATTGGCAATGTGCGCTCGTAAATTGAATTGCCAGCAATTTGCCAGCGCCAATTCATTTAGGGCACTTATTCTGCACTTCACTTTTCTTCGCTCACTCGTCCCTTCTCTTATCCAATCGACGGCACACTTGGGTGATCAAAGACAATTGATTGCTGTCAATTGGAGGCTGTCAGGAATGGAACGTTTTTCTTAGCAATATTTCGTCAGTTGCCCTATGCCTGCTACCATGCAAAAAAAATTGTATTTTCTGTGTAAAAAAGATTTAAACTTTAAATAAAAACAAAAAAAAAATCAAATACACATCTGGGCATGTAAAATATTAAATTTTATATGAAATAAAAAATTATTTTAAAAAAATTAAATATATTTATGTTCTACATTTCTTATACCGTTCGTCAGTGTGTTCAATTTTTTTACAGTGTATTGCATACACAACTGTCGAATAGCTTCTTAGTCGAACAACTGACCTTCGATTTGATTTTGCCGCGACTGTCGGAATTATGTCTGCCTACAATAAAGTCGACACACTTATGTGAATGAAAAAAAAAAATCGCTGTTCAAGAAAATGAAATATTTCCATGTTGATTCCTATGAATTGGGCGCTAAAATAGCTTGCAGACATTTTTATGGTACGCGCTGTAAGCAATTACACATTAAAAACATTTCAAATTCTGCGATATGTGAGCATTTATTGGCAGAGTTTTGGTACTTTTAGCGCCGACAAGCAATGAAATGAAAGACTTAAGCAACGAACTCGATTTTTGTATCATCTAGTAAATGTGTGCGCTTGAAGTTTGTTTGTTTTTGCTTCTGATGATTATACAACTTTGCTTAAGAATATTATTTTATTTATTTTTAATTTACTTTTATTCTAGTTGTATGTGAAGTTTTTGCCAACTAACGTTAAATAAATTTTACAGGTCATACAAAAAACGGTTGGTATTCATAATTTTAGCTTGCGAAGTAAATCTTACATAAAGATGGTCAATTTTAAAATAATCTATGGCAATAATTCACAACAAACTAATAGAATATCATATTAAGTGTTTTGAAAGTGATTTTGTGATTTATCTGGTTTTGGTTTATGTTATGTGACGATGTTTACAATGGACGTTTACAATCAAAAACGATCCTGTTCAGAGACAAAATGAAATGTGTAATACAATGCGCGGCTTCTATGCTTGTCATTAGTGTACACATTTCATTTCAAATAACCAAATTTCTGCGAATTATAATGAATCTTTCGCCAAGAAGGATATGACAGCTTTCTGGTGGTATTGCAGTGATCCAGTGGTTATATATCGAAAAGGTTCTCATAACTCTATCGAAAAGTCTATGAAAACTAGATTATACTACTTCTCTAGATTACAGAGTTTGCAACGAATATGCTGTCTGGATATTTCCAACTGATTGCTATGTATTTAGGTGTTCTGAAAACTAAACAAAATACTCAAAAAATTCCAGAACGTAAGGTTATTTTACAAAATGCAAAATTTTATTAAAAAAGGGGTTTTGTTTTGGGCTAACTTGTAGGCATTAGTAATAGGTATAATTTTATTTTGATAACAATCTGTGTTTACCAAATTCCCTTGCTTTTTGTGTCTATGGGATAGTAGAGACCGTACAAATCACTGGACCAAAAAGTGTTGGCCTCCGAAGAATATTAAAGTTGGCGAAAATAATGTCCTGTATTAAACTTTGATGCCTCCTCATAAAGTTCTTCTACCACCACTTCACAGAAAGCTGGGATTGATGAAGCAATTTGTAAAGTCACTTCTAAGAGATGGAAATTGCTTCAAATACTTAATATCAAAGATTTCAGGCCTCTCGGAGGCAAAGTTGACGGAAGGTGTTTTCGTTGGATCAGAAATTAGACGACTTATGGCTGATCCACTATTCATCACAACCATGACGGATCCTCAAAGAGAAGAGTGGATTGCCTTTAAAGAGGTCATAAAGAAATGTTTAGGCAATAACAAAAATCCTAACTACAAACAAATCGCCAAAAGAATGTTAAAAGCATTTTAAGCTTTAGGTTGCTTGATGAGTTTAAAAGTACATTTTCTTCATTCCCACCTGGACTACTTTCCAGAAAATTGTGGAGACGTGAGTGAAGAGCGCGGTGAACTATTTCACCAAGATATAAAGGAGATGGAAAAAAGATACCAGGGAAGATGGAGCGTTTCAATGATGGCAGACTACTGTTGGACTGTTGTTCAACCTCAGACCTACCCGATGCTTCCCACAAGCGAAATTTTACCAAAAAGAGTCTGACTGAGAAAAATAAATGTGTTTAGTACTTACTAATTAATATATTTTACATAAATAAATTAGTTTTGTTACGAAATCATAAACTAAAAAAAAAAATGTAATCTTGTTTAACATAGACACCTACATTGTCAGAAAACGTGACGATCTATGACAAAATTAAAGTTATTTTCGGATTCAGCACACCCAAAAACATAAGAATTACACAAAAAAAAACAAAACAGGTCTCAATTATTATTGTTTTCACTGATTCCGAATGAACTCGCGTCGTGCAAAGTTAAAAAAAATTAAATAATATTAATTTCACTTTCTCAGATGAATGTATGTTAATTAATTGTGCCAAATAAACAGAAAAAAATCAGTGTGGTATGTTGTTTAAATCGCAGAAAGGGCACGACTTAGACATTTAAATGATTTAACAAAAGCGACGCTCACAAACATAATCCACACACACACACACACACAACTCACCAAAACTACGAGGAGCCAACCTATTGACTTAAATTTCGCTGGTATTTGCTTTTTAATAGTTATACATTTCTGTGTACAAGTACGTACATAAAAGCGTTGGAATTCAACAGGAACCTGCAAAACGGGTCGGGTTAAACATTTTATTTTCTACATTAAAATCACTCTTCTTTATTTCAATTGTCCTCGATTCACTAAATTTTCGCTTATCTAAGCTAAAACCCATTCCATACGCTTGCAACTGCTGCTGACTGCACCAATAAAAAAGCTGAACTATTAAAATGACAATTCATGCATTTTAGGGAAAATATTTGCATTAGCAACAACTTGCCACTTTGTGTCGCGAAATTTAATGAGTACTGCGGCATCAAATCATACAAAGGATGTTAAAAATTCGACGACATACCAATTTGATGGTGGCTTGATGAAGTTGCGATTTGAAGTGAAATTTCGTAGTAAGGAATTTTTATTGAAAATTCCATTTATTAATGCTGCGCCAATATTGACTTTCATTTAGGGCATCAATAAATACTCGTACTAATAAGTATGCTATAATCGATCTGTGTCGAATTTGTTTTTAACGTTTGAGCTTTTATAAAGCGAATGCCTGATAAAGTCGACATATTGAAGCGAAACTGTTAACTTTTGTATATGAATTTATTGTAAATTCAGTTGGAAACCAGAAAATAAACTAACAATCTGTGATTATATGGCAAAATAGTAAAGGCCAAGAATTGCAACAGTCGATTTTTGAGGACATTTTGCTGCTGCCGACGTGATGAGAAAAGGTTGCAAAAACGAAAAAATTCAACCAAAATTGCTATCCATCAAAATGTAGGAATGCTGTCGGCACATAAATAAAAATTAAATTTCTAAAAATGTGGTTGAAGTTACATACATATGTATGTATGTATATAATTGATGGAGTGCAAAGTATACTACTTACCACTACTTTACGGCATTGACATTTTTAATTTTTTTAGTTTTTTAGTATTATTTTTTTTTATTTGTATTTTACAATTAAAATACCGTTCATACATTTTTTTTATTGTTTGACTATACAACTATTTAATTTTTAATTATTTATTTTGTTATAAGGAAAATAGTACAATCACTTCTACCGCTTTGAGTATTGTGGTTTTTCCATAAATTTTTTTCCCCAAAATCAATGGCATTGAAGTTTACACCGTTTATACAAAATGTTTTGTAATTGAACAAATTTTCATAGAAATTACAATTTTTAAAATAAATATAAATTAATAAGAGGATTCAGTTTTCTGTAAAAAAGTGTAAATAATCAAAACCTTCCAATATGTCTCTGCCGTACTCGTACAATTCTGCTATGCACTTCAGTTTTTAAAAATTTTGTTATACTGCTACTGTTGCTGTGTTTATTGCTGATTTATTTCCTAAATAAATTACATATGTTTGCTGGTATTGCGCATGCGCGGTAGCACTTCGCACGATTTAGGAGTTTGTCTACACCTCAAACGATGCCACCATTGCTATGGTCAATTGCTTTTCGCTTTTTTTTTCAATTTTGTTTTTAACTTTAATTTTGACTTTCACTCGAAAAAAAAAACCATGTTAAAACAACCGAATGATTTAATGTGTAGCAAGGTGAGGCATGTGCTGGTACATACGAGAGTGCATATGAAAGCAACGCAAAGGCAAAATAAAAGAACTTCATCGAAATGTGTAGTTATCAGCTAATAAAATTACAACAAACCTACAACGTGTCAATACAAATTGAGTACAATATTAAGCGAATGCTGCACGCATGCGCCAAGGCAGCAACGAACGCTGCACATAAATTATGTACATACCAGCGCATGAAGGCACACACACACACACACATTCGTAGAGCACGCACTGCCAAATGTTATTGCTTGTAAAATGATATTTTGTTTTGTTTTTATTATTGGTTTTTGCTTTTTTTTCCAAATATTAAAGAGTTAAAGACAGCCGCGTGCGCGGCATATCAAACAACAGTCGACAAATATATCCGTTTCTAAATCGTTTTTACGATTTATGTTGCCTCTAGCCTCTTTCGGCGTTTGTTTTAAAAACTATTGTTTTAATATATATTTTAAGAAAGTGTGGCAGCTCCTTTGGTTTTATTATCTCTTTGTCCATAAGTTAAATTTTTTTGGACAGGTTTCGTACTCTAAAGCCGTAGGAAATAACGCCATATGAACAACAAATTTACACTGTATGTAAGAAATAAAGCCATACAATCTTGTTTCAATACCGAAAGTATTGAAAAAGATGACCTTTGTATGCAGTTTGAAAAAAATATTTTAAAAAAGAGCTGTTAAAAAAGTTGTAGTTAGGAGTTTGATTTCTACTAGGAGCGTCAGAACACTTGGAAATTTATTTTGAAACCGAAAATTGTGTAAAAACGTTAGATCAAAACATACATTCCTCTCCAATCGCATTCTTCTAAGGTACGATTTTTACTTTATCTATGTTTTAAGAGTTATCCTATCTTTTAGGACATTCTTTGGTCTAAAATTTAGACTTTCGTGTCTAATCGGTATGTTCCTAGAGAATACAGATTCCAACAGTTAAATGAATTTATACGAAGATGTGAGAGTCTAACCAACACAAAAAACGGAAATTGAAGAACCAGGCTTTTTTTTACGATTCGTTTGAAGCTAGTCATAAAACGGCTAAATTTCCTCTTAAGCGCATTATTCCAAAAATTTCGCAAAGCGCATCTCTGTTGAGACAAAATAGAGGTATGCTATCGAATAATAGAAAATAATGGGATGAGTTTAACCACATGTCAGTTGCTCTTTCGCTAATGGGCCACAAATCAACATAGTCAGGCGAGAAGTCTTGCATTCTATGGTTGGTGGTACCTCCACCGACTCTTATCGACTGTCAATCTCTGGTTAACGGTTGTCGTTCCACTGTCCGATGGGTAGGCGCTGCATTCTTGACTTAAAACTTAACACTCACTCATCATGAATTACGTATACTCTAAAAAATATATTGATTTATGCACCACAAAGCAGCTAAGTTTTTAACCAGAGCAGAGAAAAAAAATGTGTGCAAATAAACCCAAGTGATTAATGCATAGTTTTTGGTTGATATGCGACGAACATGCTACTATTTATTGATAAAAACAAGAAAGAAAAATAAAGAAAAAGGTATTCTGATAAAACAAACCATATACGCTCCGACATTTTGACTTAGATATTGCTGTGCTAACGATATTCGTTGCTATGTCTCCACAAAGTTGATGATAATAGCTTTGATATGAGAATCGATTAGTTTAAATAAAATAGCATATGCAATAAAAATATTGTAGGCGATGTCAACAACGATGACTATAATGCCAATCAATAATTAGATTAAATTGATAAGAATATCGATTTCGATAAATGTCGATATCAATAACAACTTAAGTAAGGCAAGATATCAATATAAATTTCGTTAAAATATCGATTATTCTATTTATTTTATAAAAAAAAATTATGATTTTATATAAGATTTGTGCCTTCATTGTTTTCAATTTTGTATAGAAAATTTAGCGATTTCTACAAATTAAACGCTTCGTGCATTACTGGGCAAATGCTTGAAAAATCATGTGCGCGACAAAAACACAATTTAATTTTGCCAAACAATTAATTTGGTATTTCGCACAACTTTGTTGGCCTGCCACCACTTAAGATCAATTGTCGGCAATTAAAAGACAAACTTCACGCGTCGCCTCACTGAACGTGCAATTTCACGGAATTCCATGCCATGCGCACGCGCACTTATCCACACAAACACACACAGTCGCATGTATGTATAGGTTTATGATCAACCAAGTGGCACTGTCGTTGCCTTGGCCAAGTGCCGCCAACAGCCGCATTTGCATATGCAATTAAGAAAGTGCCGCTGACATGCGGGGCCTGTCCGCCTACCAGCAGCAGTAGTTGCTGGTTTTTTATTTTATTTTTTTTTCTTCTCAATTTTCGGCTGTTGCTTTGGCTTTGTTTTTGAGACATTTTGTAAAGCAACCGTAGGAAAATTATATGTAGTAGCACTTTGTGGACTGTGACTGCATCAGCTGGTTACACTTTCAATATTTGAACTATGCCGCACGGGTTTGTCGCAGACGTACACAGATGCAGTGCCGAATTTTTGCACCGCCATCGCTGCTGTCGTTAACTACTTGTTGCACACGCACAACCGAACAGACGTGTTATCTAACTACGTTGCAACATGATGCAGTGCAAATATTCCGCCTGCTGTTGATTTAACCGATGACTTTGGGAGCTGTTGTTGTCGCTGTTGGTCTTGCTTTTGCTTAAGCTGTTGCTGTTGCCGTGGCGCATTTTGCATACCAACAAACAGATGAAGGCGACACTGGTCGCCATCATCCAATTTCACTCGCGCTGCCCGCTGTTTGCCATTTTATAAATTCAATTAAAGCGCTACAACTGAATGCGACAGCTGACAGAGCGTTCAATATGTTGCCGGCAGTTGTTGGCTGGCAGCGGCATGGCAATAACTAAGGCAACTAAGGCAGAAGGCAAGCGATGGCCAGCGGCAGCAGCAACAATTGGACCGATCAGTAGACAAAACAGTGTCTGGTCTTTACTCCGAAATCCTACAAAGAATTATTCATTTTAATTTTTTGATCATTGTGAATGAATATCAAGGGCGGAAAATTTAGTTAGCACATCAAAGCCAACTTACAATTTTATCCAATTCGGAAAAAAAAAAATTATTTAGAGACTTCTAAGACGAAGTTTGCGAATATTATCTCCTCGTCTGGCTCTTAGTCAAGCTTGCACTAATCTCAAATCGAGGGATAAACGAAAACTGTATTGCAACAAGAAACTCAATAAAGCTTTACTGATGCACTTAAATGTTAAGAATAGCCGTTGCTGCAACTCTAGACATACAAGGTTTAGATGACTTCATGAAGTCTGATAGCTTTTTATATGAAAGCAGGAGGGTAACTGGAAATCCCACAGAAGATGGTTAGAAACACACTTTCTTATTGAGGGATTCTGCTCTCTTGTTTAAATTGGCGATACGGAGATTTTCGTCATATAAAGAACCGGGATCGAACGAGGTAATAACCGAGAAAAACATATGGGTCTCTGCAGTCTCATGCTTTGGTGTAAAAAAATTTACCGGTAATTCCGAGCATTCCTCGGGCGTGAGCTGGATTTCGAGCCCATAGACGATGAGGTACGTCATAGGAATGTTCCTGTTACACTTTTGTAGAGCCCTAATCATCAATTACACGTTAGTCTACAGATAACCAAGTGGAATGAGTCAGATGATATTGCTTAGAGGAAATTTGCGTAAATACTTTGTGATCTAAGGCAAATTACGCTTTGGATCTCAATAGTTAAGATTTAGCTGGACAATAGATGATAGTTTTTGCTGTTTTTCGCTTGCGAGAGTAATCGGTATAAAAACTTGTTTGACTGAGTCAAGATTTAGGTATCATAAAGCAGTTCACGCGTTTTGTGCCAGGTTTCTCCAAGTTATACGAAAAACGGCGTTTCACACCTCAGGCGGTTGCCATTGCGGAAAACCACGAATTACGGTTTAAACTGCTTAATCGCCTACCTTACTCGCCAGTTCTAGCCCCAAGCGACTTCTTTTGTTCTCTCATCTAAAATCTGCGTTCGGAGTACAGAGATTTTCGTCACATGAGAAGGCAATCAATCACCTTCGTGAACATTTTTTTTTTCAGAAAAAAACGCCGAGTACTATTTGGACGGGTAAGAGAGATGGGAGCGTCGTTGGGAGAGTTACAAGGAGATTATATAAAAAAAAATTTTAATTTTAGAAAAAAATGTCTTGTATCATTGCTAGGTCGGAACTTTTCAGACCAACGTACATACATATATGGATACCGTATGGTAGATGAAATAGCAAAATAAGAGAGGTTTACGTAAATTCTCCCAAAACAGTGTTATAAGAACATAGAAAAAACCGACGTATACTATTAGTTTACTTCATATTGATATAAGGTTATATTTTTTTATGCTTAGTCTTATTTTTTTTACCACTGGCTGACGGCACTTCTGCGCATTCAAAACCCAAACCGAACGCACGCATCGCACAAAATTTATATGCATTTCTACGAATGCCAATGCATATGGCAGCTCTTTTAGTGACTTTTCAGTCATCGGCTTAACAGGCATGAGGTAATCATCAGTATTTGTTTTATATCTTAATCTTATATATATTCTAAAAAAACCACTAAACTTGACTAAACTACAATAGCTACAGAAATATCTCAAATTAATGGTCTGTTTTTTTTTCGTTCCTGGGACATTTGCGTGGAAAGATATACAAATTTTCATATTGTTTTTATATTTTAAAAGAAAGATTATCAGCCCTCTTCCCAGTTTCACATTTCAATTCCACAAAGTGATTTTAAAATTTTCCTTGAAAGTAAATTAGTGTGCTTCAAATTTCACAAATTTCTTCGCAAATCAGGTCATCCCTGTCATACATATCGGTTGTCGTTGTGGCAATTCACAAACAGCTGTTGTTGAAATTTCCCTTTTAGATTCAGCTTTGTATGATTTTTTGAGCAGCCATCAGCAAAACACTTAAAAATGTTCACATTTCAATGAATAACTAATACAGAAATGCCATAAATGGCTTCCACAAACATCAAAGAATATTTTAAAAATTATTCCATTCGAAAATAATTAAACATTCTCACATTCATTTTGTCATTTACTTTTCATTTCACATGCAATGAAGCATTCGGATTCAATTCACAAAAATGTATGTGAATGTGAAATTGGAAGCACCAAACATGTGAGTTTAAACCGAATCCACAGGGAAATTTGTGAATGTGAAACTGGGAGCACGGCTGTATAATTGTTTTTAAGAAAATCGTAAAATCGTTGAGTCAAGCACACCCGATTATCGGGGGTTAGATACTAGTTTTAAAAAATAAAAGACGAAGTTTTTAAGAATTTATTTTTTTATGTTCGATTTTTTTTATGTTCGATTACTCATTTCCTACACTGATGCAAAATAAAGAAAGAATGCTCAACATTTGCATTACTGTGCAACTGCTCTAGTTGCATGCATCTGCAGCTACCGATTGGCAACAATACATATAAATGCTTACAGTTATTTTACCTGGCATACTCGAATGTGTGTATGTATATGTTTGTGTGTTTGAATTGGACAACATTTTTGCAGATTAAACATTGATATGCACCAGTTGTAAGTACTTATATTTGCAATTTTCATTTGTTATTCTGTGTGTCTCTTCGTTCGTCGCTTGGCTTTACGTTGCGTTGTGTTGCGTTGCTTTGCTTTACCTCGCTTGTTTGTTTGTTTGTTAGTTTGTTGTTTCGCTGTCAGCGTGTATGACAGATTTTTCACTTGATAAGCGGAGCAATGGCAATGTAAGCTGCACTGCTTTAAAGGCGAGCTAAAAAACTAGATAGCGATGCAAAAGTAATTGCGAAATGCATAAGAAATATGAAGATATGAAAGCTACAAGCTCATTGTTGGATGCTCTGTGGGACTTCAGCATCAGAGAGGAGATGTTAGTTTTATATATTTATGTATATGTATTTGTTGTATGTATGTATGTAGTTGTGCAGTTAAGTCGAACTAATGTTGTCTGCATTGCTGCAATTTAGATATTTTAATGTCCGATTTTTACATGCACAAATTGTCTAAATGCTGAGAATGAGCATACGCTGGCTGCGGGCATTATTATGAATTTTAAACGATTTTCCTTGTTTTATTTATCAGTAAATTTTGCAGATTCTAGGTCGGGTTTTAATTTTTTTTTATTCAATAACCAACTACTTATTTGGTATCACCTACCTTTGGTAACGTCAAGGCGCAGGATTCTACATAAGTGCTAAAGGAAATAACTTGCCTTTTTTTCTCAGAAGAGGTATATCCTAAGGTACGGAGGTATGCAAAATTCTTTGAGCTACGTACATATGTACATACTTTAGGCTATAAAGAACCCTTTTCTCGACTTCTTTTTTTTATAGCAACGTTCACATTAATAGCGCGCCAGGTGTTCTGTCTTTCGCTTACTGGCGCGAATTACAAACAAAAGCGGAACCAAAGCCCCTACCGCTTGGTCCTTCTACTTCCTCTTCCTCTACTACTTTCAGCCGGTACAATAAAGTTTTTACAGTTTGAAAATTGTAAGAAGGAAAACTCAGGAAATCCGATTATGGAAAATTATTAAGGTGAATCATCGATGAACCTTCAGAAGATTTTTTAGCATGCTTGCCAATATTTTGCATTTCGTATATGATCCGGATTATGAAACTGGCGCGGTTACTGGTTCCTACAAAAGCACACTTGTCCTATTAGGTTTATAGCTCTCAGAATATGAAGTCATGGATAGCCTTTGGTTTTGTCAAGCGTTCACAATTCTGGAGACAATGGTTTTCTCTCTACCCTATTCAAGAACTGTGCTCCAGCGTTGGCTCTACTATTGTGAATAGTTTTTAACAAATCTCTAGTAGGAGGTGAATTTTTACAGATCTAACAGAATTCATAAGTCTGCGGGCCAATTTGATGTACACCATAATCGCTCAATCTGTATAACCTCAAGCTTGCCTTCAACGCAAGCATTAAATAATTTCATGATATGATTATTGTTCAGATTTCCGAGCTTAAATCGAATTATTAAAAATATCGACCACACAAAAAGAAACAACAAAGCTCACAGAGCTGACTGGTTGCCAGCGGAGGATTGCACGCGTGCCGATTGAAATTTAAATGTATTCTGTCAAATCTACTATAAGGATAATAATGAAACGAGAGGCTTAAACCCACCGCCAATGAATAGATTGGACCTTATCAGCGGAATAGAACCGAGACAGTATAACCGACATGCACCATCTTTTTGTGGATTTCAAAGAAGTTTTCTATGCAAAACTCCTCCCTCGGTTTTTTGGAAAAAATGAATGGTCGACAAGAGCTGCCAATCTGAGTCGCAGTGACATTTTCTTGCACCATTTTTTAGTCTAGAGAAAGACGAAAAAGAGGTTGGTATTGTTGCGATCGAGGATAAAACAAGGTATCTTGTGGCAGCAAAGAAAAAATCATCGCACGTTACTGTTGGCAGTTCCAACTTTGTAGTATTCAAGGACTTTTATAACTTGGATCCAGCATAGGCACCGCCAATGATGTCAGCCTCGAAATCAAGCGAAGAATAACCTTTGCCTACAGGTGCTCCTTTGTGCTCGGTAGACAATTGAAAAGCAGAGCCCTTTCTTGATGAACGAAAATCTCGTTCTACCAATCCCTCGTCATGTTCGTCCTTTTATTTGACGCAGAAACATGGACAAAGCTGATCAGCCACGTGAAGGCTTTGGGTGCTTTCGAGAGAAATGTTCTACGCAAGATTTATAGTCCTGTTCGCGTTAACTACGAGTACCGAAGAAGACGGAATGATGAAATGAATGAGCTGTATAATGACAAGTACATAGTCAAGCACATAAAAATTCTACGACTGCGAAGGTTGGGCCATGTCGTTTGTCTGGATGATGATACTCCGGTAAAAAAAACCCTTCAAATCGGCCCCATCGGTGGGCAACGAAGGCAAGGGCGCCCACGAACACATTGGAAGGACCTTTATTTGTAATTGGTCTGAGTAATTGGCGGAACCTAGCGCAGGGGAGATGGTACTGCTGACGGTTTTTTGATCTCAGCACAAACCGACACATGGTTGTAGTGCCATAAAAGAAGAAGAAGAATGGACGTTGACAACAACGGATTAGAAGGCTCTTCAAGAGAAAAAAATAATTTGCGACATTTACGTTTGTGCGACAGAGAATATCCGAACTTTGAAAGATCAACGGCACAGTGAGTGAATTAAGACTCAACGTCTTCGCTGGCTAGACAAACCGCATTGGCCTTTTTGTAAATCAATCGATTCCACCCACACACCTGTTCCTGGAGTGCGATGCTGTGGCTCGACAAAGGGAGAGATGGCTAGGTCAGATGTGGCCTAAGGAGGAGTACATACACTCCCTGTCACCGTGATCCATCTTGAAATTCATAGATGCTCTTGGTCTAGGGGATGTGTTGTAGGTTACTGAGGGCACAATAGACCAATTGGGCGCAGTGCGATCCTCTTTTATTTATCTTAACTTATCTTGCCATTGCCAGCCGAGGGGCGAATGCTGTCAGAAAAAAACTTTTTATGCGGCCGCTAACTTGGACAAAAATACAAGCGACCAATAGCTCTTTAATGCGCTGATTGTATTCAAATACTATTTTAAATACTGATTTTTTCACGAAACCGATTTTTCTTAGCTCTTTTATAATAAAAAGTCATAAACTTAAGATTTTATTTCAGAAACAACAAAATAAGTAATTTAAATTTGTTTGAGATTCTTAATAAAGCGTCAAGTGAAATTAAATTAGCAACAATTAGTTATAATAAAACGCCAATTATACATATGCAAGCTAAGTCCAAACGAAGTGGAGCAACAAATCAATGATTATTATTTTATTAGATTTTATTAGGTAAAAGAGCAGTGTAGAACGGTACAAGCAGACATTTGGTGGGCAAAATCAAGCAGAACAGTAGAGAAGGGCGCGTTGTGAGAAGGAGACGCAGGCAGATCAGCAATTTACCAAAAGCCAACGACTACAATGAAATGTCATGAACTCGGCCATGAGCTGCAGCAAGGCAATAACAACTTAAACGTTTGCTGCCGTTCTTGGCACAGTTGCAGCGTCAGTTCGACGGGTCGGCGGTTGGATGTTTGGTCTGCTATACGCTTATCGGTTTGGGAAATCGGTGGAAGCGCGACCAAAAATCGTTAGTCTAGGGACAGACTTGTTGGCTGACCGAACAACAGTTGAACCGGGATTGGCTGGCGTTGCACAAAAAGGTATGGTCGTCCAAAATCGTTGTTGCTTTTGTTATCGTTGCTGTTATTCATGTTCGAACGGTTTTTGAACTACCAAAAACATAAAAAATAAATAGGTAAATAAGTAGAAAAAAGAATAAAAATTAGGAGAGAAAATAAAAAGAAAATAATATACAACATTTTGTTTAAACAGCAGCAGCAGCAGCAGCCGGTCGCAAGGCACTACTGGCACAATTTAGACGCAGCAACAGTATTTAAAAGTTGCTGTTGTCGTCTTCATTCTAAGTTACAGCAGTAGTTCAACAATTTAACAACAACGATTGGACTAAGCGTGGCACGAGAGGTGGCGCTGGCGGTGGTGCGGACGAATATGAAGAAAGCAGTTGGAAGTTGGTGTGGAAAAAATCAAAGCCACGAGATGCACACTTCCGATAGCGCGACGGCATGTACAGCGGAACGATTCTTGCCGCAGCGAGTGAGTAGCAGCCAGCTGTGCGGGGGGTGGGCCGTAGGGTTGTGGTGAGTCGCAAAGCAATCGGCAACATGTTAGCCAACAACACGGTAAGCCAAAGTTCAGAGGTTGCGCTTCGTGCGCACGTGGAACTCCTAATGCCACGACGCAGCAATGAGTAAGTGCGGGAAATGAATGGAGCTTAGAGGGTCTCTATGCAGTAATCTTCCCTGTGGGAGTAAGTAGCAGTAAGTGCGCATAGACTGACTGGGATTACAACAACATTATCAAAAACATGAGTTCAATGTTGACGGCTTTTAATTCGATTGAGGTTAGCAAGTGAACACTTGAAATTACTACACACAAACACACACAACATAATGTCAAAATTTCAGTCAACACAAAAGAAAACATGTGTCTTCACATAACTATGCAACAAATATTCCTACTGGGTGGCTTGCAACTCTTTGCTATTAATTTTATTAGCCGCACTCGTTGCTTGTATCGCTGACAACCGGACGACGACTACTACGAGTAAGTAAACACAGAAAACTCGTACTCCCCGGCAAGTCGTACTTTCGCATTACAATCAAAATTCCTTAAATGATCAAAAACATTCGAAAAGTCAACGGCAAGTCAACAACGACATGCCACCCGCACATCCACGTCCGCCGCCGCCGCTGCATCTTTGGTAGTCGTAGCATGTCGCAGTAGCAGCCAAAGCTGCAGCTATGTTTAGAGTTTAAATTGCCAGCCGCGTCGTTAGTGGGCGGCAATGATGAGTGTGTCAACAGCGTAAACGCCTTTAAAGCAAAAAAACAAAAGCACTCGCCTTGGTCAGCAATGGCAACCCCGGCAGCCTGCGATCGCTGCAACGCCTGGTGGATCTTAACAGCAGCTATGTCTTCATTGCCAACCGTCAAGCTGTGGAGGTGCAGTGGGCGAGTGGGTGGAATGCAACTATGCAGACGCTGTTGCTACCGTTGTCACACCTAAAGAAATTTTGCCATTGAGTTGCTGTAATCTTCTGCTGGAAGATTTCGTTAAGTTTCAAATAATTTCGCTTGATCAGCCACGAGGACGATTTGAGACAAGATATATACAAATTATTACATATCCCTCAAAGATTGAGCTAGCATGCTAGATAAAATATACTTCATAAAATGTATTGCCCTCCAACCAAGGGTTCATGATGAGCTGCCGTCTCAAGTAGTTGTAAATGGTATAACAAACAAAAGGTCCTTATGGCTTATATGATAAAACACGGAAGGAATAATCAGGCAAACTTAGAGAACGCGAAAAACGTTTATCAGATCTTTATCCCAATTCGGCGTCCAAATCTCGACAAGAGTGCAAAAAATTGTTTAACTAAAAAGCTATTATAATATTCACTGACGGGTGGGAAATGAAAGCACAAATTGTATGGGACTATATGTAAGTAAGTCTGAGTCTAACCGAAAGAAGCCTCCAGTTCGCTTCATGGTTGTATTTTTTTTTCAAACAGTGAACGAAGTTGGTGCGCGTGATTGATTTTACATCAAATATTCAGCCTCACTGACATAAACGTAGAAAACTGTATTCTTTTGTAGTTAAGTGCGTGAGTAAATGATATCAATGCTGAATAATCTAGTACAGTCATTCACATCCATCTTGTTAAATATAACTTATTGGCATGCGAAGGAAATAAACTTAGTGAGTGTCAGGTTTGAAGCAATGACTAAATTGATGGAAATCATTTTTGCAAAACCTTTAACAGTGTGCACCGATTGAACTACGAGTTAATAAAAGTGTTAATATTATTTACACTACCTCAGTTCGAGAGAGCGGCATTAAAAATAATTTTATTTACAGTTAAAATAGTTGATATTGGTTGATATGGCGAACCATCCATATTTTAAGTGTCTTTAATTTTCTTATATCTTTTAAATAAAAAGGGGGTTTAAATCGTTTTATAGTTTGTGAAATTTTATAAAAATTGGTATTCTATTCACTGATTGTGCCTTTTGTAGGCAGTATTTGGAATATGAGGAGAAAAAAATATGCATAAGTCGTATTAGGTGGAACTTGTGCAGCATCGGGATTAGTTCAGAAAAATGTAGAGCCATTTCGGGACTTTTTCGGGATTATATCGGGACCAGCATTTGGAATATGAGGAGAAAAAATATGCATAAGTCGTATTAGTTGGAACTTGTGCAGCTTCGGCATTTGTTCAGAAAAATGTTAGGGACTTTTTCGGGATTATATCGGGACCAGTTCGCGGCTAGTCCAAACCAATTTTAAGAACACGCCCTTTAGAAACTTATACATTATTTTCAGCTTAATTGTAATTATTGTGCAAATACCTTTATAATATAGTAAGCCTCAAAATATTAGTTACTCGTGCATTCGACTCAAAATTTTTTACTTTTACAATAATATTTAATCAACAATAATTATATTCTCATATAATAGTTATGTCTCTGATAAAAATATGCAACAATTTCGATGACTTCGACATGTCATATGCTTGATTGATGATGCTGTGGAGGAAAATTCCTGCGACCAGACACCAATTTGGTATCGACTAAAAATCGATAAACAGTTCTAGAGCCGTTGAAGAAAAATATAAAAATGTTATAAAAATAGCATAGCATTCGATTATTATATTAACGTATTTCTAAATAAGAGAGTAAATAAAAATAAAATAATTTTACAATTTCAATTTTTATAAGAGTGAAAATATAACATTAAAAAAATAATAATTTTTAGTCGGCAATAAATATAGATCATTTAATAAAATTTTCAAAAAACCAAAATAACAAAAATAACAAAAACTTTCTTACCTTTTAGACAAGAAAAAATAAGAACAATTTGCGCTAGAACAAAAATATCATAAATTTATATTCACTTCTCTTTAAATAAATGAAGCTCAATACTAAAGATCTTTGTTTTTTTGTTTGCTTAATTCAAGGAAATTATTTTCTAAATGCCACAATACTTAGCAATTATTTTTGTTTGTGTAGCGCCATTTCGTCCTTCACATCCGTCTCGTACGTAGCACCCCTTGGCTATTAAGGTCCCTACTATCTACGTAAAAATTGACAGTTTCATTATGAGCAGCAATCGATATTCATTGCTGATAGTAGTGGCATATTCGCAGCAGATGAACGATGGTCTTTAGTGGTGCCTGGCATCCATAACACACACACACACATACACATGAATGTACTTGCGCGTGTGTGTGTGTGCGTGTGTATGCATTTTGTTGTGCGTGTTGTTATTTGTGTGCTGGTCCAATTGAATTATGCCAATATGCTGTTATTTTAGCTATCGTCATTGTTGCTGCTGCTGTCGTTGGCTTTTTGCCATCCACTGTCAATGGGATGATTTATGCGAATTGTGCGCCTATTTTTAGCAAGCAAACAACAAAAGCATTGCAGCGACAACGCACAGTGTGTACTCTAAGCAATGCAGCAAGACTGTGGCAGTGGCAGCGTGTTATCTGTTTGCTGCCGCTTGCTGCCTACCCCTTGGAATGAAAATGTTGCTGCCATTGACATGTTGCTGCTGCTGCATGCGCTGTTGTGGTTGTTGTTGTGGTTGTTGCTGCTGCTGCCCGGCACATGCACTCGATTAGTTGTGTGCAAAGCAAAGAAAGGAATTTAATTTTTGTGTTCATCACTTTTTGTGGCATTTTTCGGCAAATGGCAAAAATGTATAACTGCGCGGCAATAAATGTTGCAAGCCACCGCCAATAGTATTCGCATAAGGAGAACAAGAAGCAGAAGACGGTCAATTGGTCAACTGTGTGCTGCGTTTGTTGCCATGCGGCGGCATTCGCATACACAGATATGTTTCAGTTTTGAATATTTTCCAATGGCGTTTCTTCTTTTTTATTTCTTCTCTTTTGTTTTCATATTTTTTTTTATTTTTACTTTGTTAATTCATCTCTATAAGTTCGATTGAATTATGAGTGTTTTGTGTTGCAATAGCGCATAAGTACGAGTACGCTCGCCAGCGAATAGAGAAACACTTACATTTGTGTAGTTGCATATTTCTTTGTTGTTGTTGTTGTTGCGCAGCTAGTATGTGTGTACGTGCACCGTTAAAACATGCCGCATTTCTGCTATACTTGGCAGTGACATCTTGTGGTTTGTTCATATTTGTTTTTTTCTATTTGCCATTGCATTGTTGATTTTCTTGAGTCTTTTAATTTCTTTGTTGTTGCTTTACTTACCAGCTTCAGCTCCAGCTCATTGATGCTGTAGCACCTTAGTGTTTGCCGTGGCTTTAAATGGAATGTCTAGGCTTCTGGGTCAAAAGGTACCTATGGCATATTCATGCCACAGCGGTGAAAATAGAGATCCCATAATTCATGTTGACATTTCATGGCCAGAAACGTGTTGAAAATTTGTGTTTTTTTTTTGAAATTTTTGGTATCTATTTGTAGGGAGAATAAATAGTAAGTAAAACATTTCATGTCGCAACTATTAGGCCAGTACATTTTGTAGTTGAATGTTTGAAGAATGATAGTGAATTTATTTATAAATATTTCTGCGGTTGTACATAAACAATATGATGATAGAATAAAGCTTCAATTTCTTAGTTGGTTAGTGGGTGCACTACTAGTATTATTAAAGGAGAAAGGGCACCCTGTCCTGGGATATCTTCTGTCCGTTCATCGATTTCAAAACGAAGTTTCAACGGCTGACTCTATAAAACTAGTCGAAGATACTTTTTCTGTGTCATTATTTATATTTTTGATTCATTCAAATGGTCAGATATTAATACAGTCGGGCCTCGATTATCCGTGATGGTCGGGACCAGAAGCATTACGGATAATCGATTTTCACGGTTAATCGAATAACAATTTTGATTATAGTTTTGTTTAATATTTTTGTTATTTAACAAGTGCACATTGGTGTACATACATATTTACATTAAAAAAATTAATTTTAGATGTTTATGCACATTTTTAAATTAAATAAGTTTGTATGTATGTCACGAGCGTATTCGATATGTCCATACTTATAACAAAAATCAATGAATTTTGGAATGAAAATATTTTATAAAATTTGCTTTTCAATCCAACTAACACAATTTTCGTGGTTTTGCGCTCCCTGCTTGATTTATTTACTCTCTCATTTTCATATACGTATAGAGACTTGTGAGAGCGTTTGCTTCCTAGGTGCTTCTGTACTTAATAAAAAAAAAAATTGTAAAAAAAAATTCTGCTATCACGGATAATAGAGGTAATCACAGTTTATCGAAGCAAACAATTTGAAAACATAGCAATGAAAAAACAATAACTGATCTTTGGCCATCACTGTTAATCGGGGTTACCGGTTAACCGGATCACGGATGATCGAGGTCCGACTGTAATATAATAATAATAATAATAATAATAATAATAATAATAATATTAATAATAATAATAATGATAATAAAAATAATAATAATCCCAACGGTCTTCCCCTCCATTCCCGCCCGACCGACGTGAGAGGCGCATCCGCATGACGTAAGGATATATGTACATATAAAAAAAATTTTTATATATGCTGCCCCGAGTCATGAAAGGCAGGAGTTTGTTAAGTGTTGAAATGCTCATCAGCTGATTAGATAATAATTAAATATGTATGTATCATTTATTGAGGGTATTGAGTTTGGTATTCTTCAAGAAAAAAGTCAGTCTGATATATAAAAATCGCCGGAGTGAGTGTTAAAATTCTGACATAAGCTACAGAGTGGCTCGTTTACTTTAAAATTATTTTTGCATGGCTTCAGAAAAAATTGACCGGCAATGCCTTGAAACTCGGGAGGGAGTATTAAGCTTTATTTCGTCAAGCAGAGATGGGCTAGAAATCAAGCCTGTCAGCAACTTGACCAGCATTTCTCTGCAACTAGCAAGCAGACATTTTGTTTGAATTGACTCAATCCGATCGGAATAAACTTAATAGCGCATGTTCCAAACAACAGATCCATATTCCAGTATTGGCCTCACTAACTTTTTAAAAGAGGCCTTCGTAATGTTAACTGCAACAATAATGTGAAGAATGCAGTTGAGGTTTGAATGCATTGAAATTCTAAGACCTACAAAGTTAAACACTTGTTAAGAAAGATTCGTTGTATTCTACTATCGTTGAGTTAAGAAGATACCCAATGAAGAAGATTAGGTTGACAATCAAGGAGATCGGGTTTATGAATGAGTAAAGAGTGACTTACTCTGTCGAATGCTTTACTAAAATCGGGGTGAATTACAACATCGGTATGTACAATTTCTCTGAATCCATTTGAAACATGAGTTGTAAACTCAAGTTAGTTATATACAGTAAATTTCCCATTAGAGAACCCATGTTACGTGCTAGAAATTGTACGTTAAATACGTTAAACAGTCAACAACAATAGTTTAAAATAGTTTGGGTACTCTACTACCAGTTGGGAGCATAGTTTGGGTACTCTACTACAACTTGTTAGAACTAAAAACATAAAAAGTCTCTTGAATAACTGCAACGCTTGAATAACTTAACGTTTAAGATATCAATTCTTTCAATACTCAGACACCTGCCTTTGCCATATTTGGCACTAGTATTTATATAACCTCAAGATATCGCTCTTCGTTTAAGTCAGAACGCCAACAAGTGGTCTAAGGTGACTTCCAGTGATAACGTTGAATATTCTCAAACTCAAACGATGACATCCCTGAAATTAATTTTGAGTCATACACTGCATGTTTCTAGTGATTGGCGAGTCAGAGATGTTTAAACCATCGAGATAATCGCCATCGTTGCAAAAGGAGAATCGAGATAACAATCGACTTTCTGTCCGGCTGTACAATCGAAATATTTCTCGACTGTTTCAATTCGACTGGCGTTTGATCGACGACGTCGTGTCAACTCAAGCAATAGTTTTCGTAGACTTGTGCAGGTGCGTATTGATGGTTTTTTAAAATTGATAATATTGAAAGTGCAGATGTTCGAGCGTTATTTTAAATATATTTACATATTACAGACAAATTTATATGTTTAAAATATTGTTCGAAAATTCAAAATCCTCGCAGTTTTAAAAACTCAGTCGTAGGGAATTTTTTTAAATAAAATATTGGATTGTGGCAAGGTAACATCGGGTAACTGCAAGTTGTGAAAAACGAGCTACAAATATTTTGGAAATACAACCAACATGCATCATCACCTTAAAACGAAGCACCCCATTCAACTTACTGAGTACAAATAATTACTCTAAGTGATCGCATTTTAGTTTTTTTTTTATAGTTTTTTGTTTCTTCTTAATTTTATATTTGTTAATTGCAATGATTCTATTTTTTCTTTATAAAAAGTTATTGCTTGTACAAATAAAGTTGCTATGGGCCACAAGATAGTGCGATATATTTTGGCCGATTGTTATCTAATGTTAATCGCTACTGGCAATTCGTTGGCAAATACTGCGAGAGAGAACCATCGAGATGTTTTAACAATCGCTGGCAAGGAGCGAGTTCGCAACTGGCAGTTCGTCGCAAATTCGCCTACTAGAGAAAACATCGACAACCAACGAGAAGTTTGAACAATCGCGACAATCGACTAAGTCATCTGTGACTCGCCCATCACTACATGTTGCTAAAGATTTTGTCTTGAAGCTACCTCGCAATTTAACTTTACTTTCCATTGCAATCGGCTTCAGCTTTTCAAACTTACATTTTCTTTTATGTCCTTCAAAAGTCAGCTTTGGTCAGGTTTACATAATTCTTTGAGTTAGCACTTTGCAACCAGTTTGGCAATGACTGTTTTACCCAGCAATGGAAATAGCCTCAGTGGTGGTTTTATTTTTTAGTTATTTTGTATTTTTACTATTAATTTCTATTTTTACAAGGATTCCAGGAGAGCATTATCAAGCTGATAGAAATAATGAGAGTCAGATAACTCCAAAATGTTTTTAATGAAGTGAGTCTTTTTCCAGACTATCTTTTCCAAAAGACATTACTCTGCCACAGGTTTTTGGTTATAGCTAAATTAAATATTGGTTCTGACTAAAAGTATATTCTACCCTTTATCTGAATCTTTTTACTTAACTTTTTCATAATGGTTTAAAACGCTCTGCCTCTGCCAAAGAGCGATTTATCCTGAAAAGGTTGTGCATAGAAATTGGGCTTTCATTTTTCACTCCCATAATAACTCCTTAAGTCTAGAAGCCTCTGTGCAGTTTAAATTTTTGATTAGCGCTAACAACTGTCTTCGTGATCTTGGTCTATCGCTATTCTGATATTTTCTTCAAAGATCTTAATGAACTATTTTCAGCCTAATCTGATATTGAATCAGTCCCAGTAGTTTATCTAGAAACTGTCTACAGTTTTTCGTGCAGGAGAAGATCTGTCAAGATGAAATCTGATTTAGCGTGCTAGCTTCATTACACACAAACGATTTTTTAGTAATAATTACAATATATTTGAAGATCTTTTACTACACATATCGTTCGGGTAGATTTGCAGGTGAAGCGTGCTCGCTGAAGCAAAGTGATGCTAGAACTTAAAGAAGTGTATTTTGTGAAGAACTGTCGTTTGACATTAATTTCAGACTACCATTTTCGTTAGCGTTTTTCAAAGACGAAGTAGCAATAATTAAGGAAGCATTCGGCTGGCTATGGTGAAGTGTTTTACCGCATGAAAAAGTAATAAGCATCCATTATAACCAAGCGGCGAGCAAAGCCCTGAGATGCCAGGTGAGGCTCTCGAATTTGGCTTTGACTGTCTCGAAACACTTCAGTATTCAACTGAAAATACACTGCCGATGAGTTGACGAGGCTGTGAAGATAGAATATTGAGGTGCTTATAACAAAATGCCGGCTACTCTGGGACAATAAGACTTTTAGTCGGCTCAGTGAGCGCTGGTGGGAAATTCCGATATGCAAATTTGAAAAGATCTTTCATAAGCGAGCACTGTCCATTGGGAATCCATGCTATATGGCTGAATATTCTCTCAGATCCGATGTGTCGGGCACTCGCGAGAATAACTTTGGAGTGTACATATATCGGATGTTTGCGGAACTCTATAATGAGCACCCATTACTTATTAGTAATTAAACATTACTAGCGAAAATGTTCTCTTAGTTGTTAATGGATAAAGTGGGCCAACGTAAGTGATACTTTTGAAAAACATGCAATATATTTGCGAATTTAATAAGCACACAATTAACCAAGAACTTAAAAGCGAACCAAAAAAATATTGCAACTAAAATGAACTTAAATTCACAAGTTATTAATAATAATTATAATTGAATTCGATATGAAAATGAATTGTGCAAAACTTTTCAACTCGTTTGATATAAAAACTAGTGAAATCGCTAATAAAAGCTGATTTCAATTCATATTTATTTACTTACAACTGCACTACTTAGACTCACCGACTTACATATTTCTTGGCAAAATATTTGCATAAAATATAAATATTTTTATTGCTGCAAGACAGCAATTATTTAACCGTGAACTCTTCCATTCATTGCTGATAAACTAGACGGTGGTGGTTATGAGTGAAAAGAATATAATTAAACGAAAACAAATAGTGGCAGCATAAGAAGCACCGCTTAAGATTCAATAGCGTCGTTGTTCGAGTGACTTCAGCTGGCACAGGTGACTTATTGGTTGGCCTGTAACCAACAGAAATATTGAACAAGAAACTATTGCTGTCGAACGTTGTTTGCTGCTGATTTTCTATAATTTTAATTTTTTTATTGCTTTTATTGTTGTTGTTGATATTGTTGACTGTGAGCGTGCATAATTGTGCCCTTGCCTGATAGCGTGTGTCCCTCATAGTTTTTGGACGATTGTTATTTCGCTGCAATGGCTAACACACCAGCAAAACTCATTCGAGTGTGACATTTGCGAAAATATTTCGAATGAAAGTACTCCAAACAACAACAAACTTCCGACCAACCGCACTTAAGTCACATTTTTAGCTAGTGTGTCATTGAGAGATAATGCGCGTACCATCAACGGCAATGCATCGCCACAAACAATGGATGCACAAAGTTAAATGTCGCCAAATGTGAGTGGCCATAAATTTTGCATTTCTCTGCAGCGCCATCGCACGTCATTGTTAATGCGATTGAGCAAGAATGTTCGCGTATTTCATCCAGAAAATGGCCAGCTAAAAGAGGCGAGCAAAATTCGCATGCTTGGGCGGTTTGATGGTTCCCAGGACACACCTATAGCAATAAAGAGGTAGGAATGTGTATACAAATGTCTGCAAGTTACTAATCTCATGATGGACTTTCAATGAAACCAAATTTTTTTTTTGATTTTTGATTTTTTTTTTTTCAGCACAGTTCCAATGGGTTGGAAATTTTGTGATAAGTGATAGTAGCAATAACAATAACCGAATGTTGGTAATCTTTTTAATACGAGTATGTAGTTGATATATCTATCTACTTTTGCGTTGCCAATTTACGATTGCCAGTTGGCTCACGAACTAAAAACGTATGAAAATAAATGATTTGGTTTTTCAAAGTCCCTTTTCAATGTGTAGCTAACGAATTTAAATAGCGGCTTATGTGTGCATTGATATGAGAATGACTGGTTTTTTGGAAGCTTAGTAGAATGTTAAAATTCTATTTCAATATGCAAGGGTACGGGCATATTAGAGCTATGTTCACACACTGGTTTATTATGTGTGGGAAAAACAATGAGCAACGAATGAGTTCCTCGCCAAAGTTTATTATTGTATAAAATATATTGTTATTTTTAAACTTTATTCTGTTAAATGGGTCTAGGTACCTCTAAAGTATCGAACAGTCACCTTGGGCCACTGACTGTTACTAACCACCGAATTGTTGTTATAAGAGCAACAAAAAAGTTCTATAAACACTTTTGCGAAATACTTTGAATTAATAATCCGTGACCGGATATAAATTCGGAGCGATCCGGTAACGTATAATTAACTCTTGCGGGCTGTCTTCGAGTTTTTATATTTTTGCTTTTTATATTCATTTGTTATTATTTATGCACAAAATATTGTTATGTTAGTATTTAAAACATTAACGGACATCAATTTTTATCAACACCATTTATACTTCTGAATTAAAATCATCTAATTTATCTGTCCTTTGATACATAGTACATTAAATTTTTTTAAATCCTTCTCATACACTTTAAAATAGAAAGCAACAATATGTGAATTTTGTCAGTATCAATAAAGTTAGAAAAAAATGTTTAATTCTATTTTTTCAATTATCATTTTTTATTTTCATCAATATTTAAATATCAAATTTTGACTCTTTAAATAAATACAGAATTTTAACACTATTATTATATATAAGGGAAAATTTTTTCAAAAATACTTTTGGCTTAAAGGTATCAAACCTTTATTTTAATATTTTATTAATACTTTCTTGGGATTTTTTTTAATAAAAAAAAAATTGAAATCCCGCAAAGAATTGTAGTCTAATTAAAATTTTACCACATTTTGCGTTGGATACATAACCGTGTACCCAAAAACTTTTTATAATAATAAGCCCGACCGACGCGAGGGGCGCATCTTTTTTCTATGTAAAATTATTTTCATAAATTTTTAATAAAACTTTCGTTTGTTTTATAGGTAAGACCTTTATATAGCATTCACAAGTATTTTTCAATTTTAAAAAATGTATTGTCATTTAAATTTTTAACAATTTAAGAAGAATTTCTATTAAAAATTCTAGGTATGCAAATTCAACTTTAGTATAATAAAATGCAAAGTTCATTTGGCTAATATAGAATGCCTTTGATAACTGACAACTTTTTCCGCCAAGGTTATTGGGAGTTCAACTGGGCAGTCCCCATTAATTTTTTTCTGAAAAACAAATTCCAACACCCAATTCTTGAACAATAAGATATGTGTAGATTTAACAAAACCAGATTCGTAAAATAAAACATTATCATACGCCTGGCTTACACACGGCTGTTGCTTCTGTCTCTTCTCTCTCTTCCTCCTCTCCTAATTCTAACTCTCCTAAGCTACTCATTACTTTTTCACCTCCGTCTTGCCTCACACTCGTTCTTATCGCCCCTACCTATTTTCACTCATCTCCGCTACCTGCCCTACTGCTCTCTCAATCCCTCTAAATCCTGTTACCTGCTCACAACGCAATCCTTTCCGTTTTTCCAATTCTCTTTCTAACAATGCATGCTGGTTTCAATGTTTGACAGGTACCATTTGACGACAAGAATGTCATTGAAATGAAAGAAGTGGAAGCTAAGGGATATAAAAATGAGAGTTTTATTAATTGTAGAACATCGAACAAAATATATAACGAATAATTTTTGATTCACCTATAAAAAGTCTCGTCAGCTACAAAAAATATAACCCCATTGCGCTTTGTATAATTCTTGCCTTAGACAGATTTTCGTATTTTGAATAAATATGTTTTGGTGTATATTATAGTTTATTAACGTCGTTAAAAAATTTTCATTAAAAAAAGACCCCAACATCTTTTAGAATTATTTAGTTCACATCTAATTAAATCCAACATATCATAACATAATATAAGATAACGAAACAATATATATGTAATTTAACATAACGTTACATAAGATTTCATAATATTACATAACATAACATAACATAACTTTACAAAACATTTCATAATATAACATAACATAACATAACAACGTAAAATACCATAAAGCAACAGAACATGGCATAACATAACATATCATATCATAACATAACATAACATAACATAACATAACATAACATAACTTAACATATCATAACACTTAAGCCTGGATGTGGCTGGTTTAATTGTATTCTCTGGTTTAGTTATTTACGGCCTAAATAACGTTTGTTGCGTCCGAGGCCAGCTTTTATTAGTATTTAGAAGACTTTATTTGGAAAAAAATAAAAGTTAATGTCTAAAAGTTATATCGGAGATTATTGCATCTTCACAACGGACTAATTTTAATTTTTTTCCTTGGCCAGTTTATGTGTGGTGAGTCAAGCCATGGTGAGTACTTATTACCAATTGCAGCCATTTCCATTTATGCCATTAGAAAAAAAAATTAATAAAAATGCTATGTGTATTTTTTTGGGGTACTTTTTACTATGAGTATATTTTTAGAAATTTCCCACATGCATACAACGAAACTACATACAAAAATTATTGAGGATATTTTAAAATTCGCTTTGCAACAACTTTTACACTTTTCTTTTACTCTTGTTGGTTGAAAAATTTAAAACGGTCCACAACTTTTAAGTCAATTTTGTTCTATACTTTTTTTTCATATCCAACCAGTTTGATTTCATGTTGAACACTTTTATAAAGTTAAAAATGTGTGAAAGTTTTTGGCCCCATTTATAAAACTCTTTTCCCGCGCGATATTTATAATTTTAGTATTTTTCCATAGATACTGAGAGGAAAGATTTACTCTTCGACCTTTTTTTCTTTCTTTATTGTTTCATTTTATTAATGTAAGCAATTTATTTTTATGTAATTAATATAATTACATATAATTTCCGATTATTAGAGCTGTTTTTGAGAACTAAGTTCGAATAAATTTGAAGTATTTCTTCCCAGCTGTTTATACTCCAAGCGCTAATTAAAATAAATTTCTACATTCACACCTATTTGTAATATTGGCGCATTATAACTTGGAAAATACCAATCGTAACTTTAAGCATTGTAATTTTTGTGTCATATTCAATCTATTCTCAATTAAATTAAACATTTATTTTACAGTTAAGTTAAAGTTAAAGATACTCATCACTTTGGCGTTGCCCACGAATTTGCCACTATTTTGACACTTCGCTTAAACAGCCATGGCAATTAAGCACAAAAGTTAATTGATTTTCGAAAATGAGAAGCAATAAAATACGAATTAGAACAAGAAAAGCAAAAAGTGTTTTAACCACACGAATCTCGGCACGCTCCAGTAATACGTTTGTAACTTTATCTCCTTGTAATTTAATCGCTTAAGCCAAACACGACATCAGAGTGATTAATTACCATAAGTCATCATTTAATCATGGTATATGCTACCAAATTATAGCATAACACATATTGACAGATTTTGGAAGTTAATTTTCCTTCTAATGAATTAAATATATTTTTCAAGGAAAATATGGTTCATTCTCTAAGAAAAACCATTCATACCCATCTTTTAAAATATATTCAAAATGTACAACGATTTAACAAAATTTCATCAAAATTTCTATCTTTTTAAAAAATGGTTTTAGAACTGAGCGTATACGAGATTTTTCAGTATATTTTCTCCTATTGCTTTTAGAATTTCGAATACTAAACTTTGAGTCTGATTAATAAAATTTATATTTTAAAAGTCTCCCTCATATTTCCAACACTTTTTAAGCCTTGCTGTAGCAGCCTGATTCGCATACGAGAAATTTTCAGTTTTCGTAAAAATTTAAAAACCATACAAGACAGGCACAGTTTATTCCATATAAATCATTTATTATATGGAAAAAAGGGGCACAACCTCGGTGCAAAAAATTCTTAAAAACGAACATTATATATAAGCCGTATGAAACTTCGCTAAATTAAACTTGAATAGGATATAAAATTGCATATTACATTTTTTTGAATTCTGACAAAAAAGATAGAAGTTTTGATGATATCGTTTTTAATTTTAAAAATTGTATGTGACGACTGTATGTACAAAGTTTGAGATTTAGACTTAAATGGTTTTAGTTAGAAGGTTATTTGAATTTTTATTAAAAAAATTAAGATTAGGTAAACAAAAAAACTATATACTAAGGTTGGTTTTTTTGCACGTCTAAAATATTGTTTGCTAAAAACGATATTCAGTTCTTCTAAATATCGCACGTTAAAGAGTTTTTTTTTGGAACGAAGTACGTAATGCGATATTTTCAATAGAACATAATTGCAGGGTCGCGGACTTTTATAGCTTTTACAATAAAAGTCGTAAAAAAAATTTTTATTTTACTTGAAATAAAATAATTGGTCAGTCCAGACTTTTATCTTTTCAGTCCAGTAATTACAGTTAAACTAAGCCAACAAATTTTTAAGGCCGAAATAATAAGCAAACCGTTTTTCGATATGAAACAAAATTGGTATAATTTTTGATATCATTCTTTATTATTAGGAAAAGGCTTTAATAACGGCTTTAAACATTTTTTGGCATAGTTTAACTGTTATAACTGGACAAGATCTTTCAGTTATTATTGGACTTTTGCCAAAGAAGTTGGAAAAAAAGAGTGCCGAATTCTTGTCTAGAAGGTCCTGGGAACAAAGAAATATTGATAACTTTCCTATATTTCGATCTATTATTTACAAAACTTAAGTGAACAATTAAACTCAGTGTCTGGCTTCGTCTACAAGTTTTTTCCGCAACCTAAACGGGGATGCACAGCAAAGATTCTTCTCAACCAAAATTTATGTGCCCGCTCACCTGTATACGAGTATACATTAGCATCCAAATTCTTTTGGTGTTACAAATCACCGTTACGTATAATTATAAATTTATGCATTGCTCATTTTCATAAAAGAATAAAACTTACACGCTTCTCATTCTTAACCAGATATTTATTTCATTTTGTTGTATGTACATAATTTTCATTTACTTTATGCGCATATTCTCTATGCTCGTCAGTCAGTCAGGCAGCAACGGTCAACACCTGTTGCGTAATGTTCATAGAAAATAACTTAGCAATGTTTATATGCAGTTGCGCATTTAGCTATCCTCTACGCTTATAGAATTCTTGAGTGGAATCTATGTATATTTGTAGTATGTGTATGTAAGAATGTGTGTAAGCACAAAAGGAACTTGCGAGCGAAGGAATGTTTTGAAAAATCACTGATTTACCGTTTGGCATGTGGCACGTGGGGCACCCACAATCAACACAAAAGATGATAAATGTACTGGCGAAATGTGAATGTATGCTGGTATGTTGGCATCAAATCGCAGATCCCAGCAAACAAGCTTTGGCTTAATCGAAATTTGTATAAAGCGGATAAGCTGGAGCTTAGAAAAATAACGACTAACTAAAACTAAATTTTTCTTAAACATTTATTATTTTATTTGTTTATTTTATTTTAAAATAAGAAATCTTCTTCAGTGATACTTAACTATAATGTTATTTTCATCGGTTGCTCGGTTCCAATAATGTATATATTCAACTGTACTAACTATGTACTAACACCGCAAAGAACCCTATATCAATAAAAAATTAAATCTTTTTTCAAATTTCAATAAAATTAATCGAATATGCATGGGTTATTTGAAAGAGAAAAGTACAAATTCCTCAACAAAACAATTCTCAAAAATTAACCATAATTGTTAGTGACTTGAAACTTACACTTTATTAAACTTAAATGGAATAAACAACGACATTGTCCACTTAGACATTTTTTAAAATACGGAATAGAGTTCGAAAAAAAGCAAAGGAAAATTATTAAAACTTTACAAAAAAACTCTGTAAAAACTTGTTTAAGCTAAAGTTTCAAAAATAGTTGATCAACTACATACCTTGAATTGTGCCGAAAGTATTCTTATCTAAACGAAATACATAATTTGACAATACAAATTAATATAAAAAAGTATAATTTATATCCTGTCATCAAACAGCCAGTCGGCACATACACAACTGGAATCTAACATCACTGTTGACAGTTATAATTTTGAAAAAGTAGACGACTTTGCTTACTTAGGAACCAGCATTAACACCAATAACATTGTCAGCCTTGCAATCCAGCGGAGGATCTCTCTTACCAAAAAGTGCTACTTCGGACTGAGAAGGCAAAAATCAATAAGTCTCTCATCAAGCCAGTATTAATAAACGGACAACATCAGATGAGAGGGCTCTTGGAGTGTTCGAGAGAGATTCTTCACGTGAAGCTTTTTGACGCGGTACCCGCTGGTGGTGGCAGAGCAAACGAAAGGCCTCCTCTGCGTTGGAAAGACAAAGTGGAAAAATACTTGGCTATACTTGGGATTTCCAATTGGCGGCAGTTACCAAGAGACAGGGACAGCTGGCGTGCTTTGTTAACCTCGGCCATAATCGCTTAGGCAGTTGATGCGCCAATGAAATAAATAAATAATATATTCAATTTTTTCTTTTTGTTGCTGCTACCGGTTTGATAAGCCGTGAGTACGTCTCCTTTTTGTTCATGAGTATAATTTGTTATTTTATGAAAATTGTATATCTCTGTTTTTATTTAGGAACATATTTGTATCCACGTTTTTATTCGTTTTCCGCGCAAACAAATATCGCGAATGAATTCTTAAGATTTACATTTGACCGGGGCAAAAGTGCGGATGCGAAAGAAGCTCTTCTTTTAAAAGTGTAAATAAAAGAGGTTGTGCGGTTGATTTGCAGATGTCACATAAGTACATACACTTTAATCGGTTTGTCATATATTTAAAAATATTTGTATAATGTAATGAAGCCCAAACACTTAATATATTGATAAATTTGTTGGAAAAAAATGTTATATTTAACAATAAGTTTTTCTAACAAAAAAACAATAATGTTTTTACATTCAGTTCAAATTATTGAATTTTTTTATTTTTATTTTTATAATGTAATGTAATACGTTTTTCACAATGTTTGACCTTAAAACTATACTACACATCTTAAACTTAAAGTAATATGTTGATACCTAATTCAATATGTTAAAACTTAAAGTAACATGTAAACCTTAACGTAACAAATTGACCTTATATTAATAGTTAGCAATAATTAAATGGAAGTGGTGAAGAAATATATGTATAAGAATGGAGTTAAAGTAGTGGAAGTTGTAGGGAGGAAATAGAGAGATATAGAGATAGTGGAATACAAATATTAAGATGAGAGAAAAATAAGAAGAGACAAGAAGAAATGTGTCGAGTACGTTCAGCAATGTTCGGCAAGGTAGCGCTGCAATTCATGTCTAAAGTGCAAATTTCCTTTAATGCTTCTAATTTTTAGTGGTAAAGCATTCCCAAAACGTACAAAGAACACAAGGTATTGACGTTCAGTTAGCAAACTACTATATTTCATTGGAACTAAATTGAGCGAGCGCGAGGATTTGGAAAATTTAAGTCGGTCTCTGAGATATCGAGTTTTATAATATTGTAGAGTTGTTGAATGTTCTCTTGCCGCCACTTTCTTATTTGTGTGTATTTTCGAGATATTTGAAATTTACCAAAAAAAAAATGTTTCCACTTAATCATTTATATCTCACGAACCAGTTAAGCAATCTTAATGCAAATTATAGCAAAAAAAAAAAACAAAATGAAATTTCCTCTAAATTATGTACGTACGACTTTTCGATTAGCCCTATAATCGCTGAGAAATTGATTAATCATTACGTAATTTAAACTTTGTTTTATGAAAAAAGTAAAAAAAGTTAAACTTTGCCAGGGAAAAAATTTAAAATCAAAAATTTTATGCCATTGCTTTTGCATTCATATAAAGAGCTCTGTTTCTTTAGAAAAAACTAAGCTACCTTAAAGGAAAAATTTACCAAAAAATTCAGTACCACTAGAATTTAACACAATTTCGGCAATAGAACATTTTATTCCTGGCAAGGATAGCGATGAAAAAAAATACCGATATATTTACAAGTAATGAAAAGTCTATCAATATCGATAACAGCGCTACTGATAAGCACAACAATATCGATAACAGCAAGGCATTATAATCTTCAACGTATGTATATAAACGCACGATGCGATAAATAACGTTATCGATAACGTAATTAAATCGATAAAGTCCGTTAATAATGTTTGCCGGCTTTGCCTTACGAGCTTTAGATGATATCAAAAATGTTTGCTGGGAAATGGTAATGGCAGTCAGCAAAATAAGTAAGAAAACAAAGGCTGCGCAAGCCTCATTAATATTTGAAGAGCGATGAAAGGAATTCGTTACAGCTGTCATCGAAAGCAGAAAACAACCAACGATGAAAATTTGAGCAAAGCACTAGTATGACATAAACGAGCATAACGTAACATTTTTGTGCGTTACCGCCTTTGACCTACGAGTGAGCTGCAAAGTGAGGAAAGAAGGTAGACTGGTGGTGATGTAACTTAACAATACATACTCGTATTAACTAGTGAAATATACATAATTTGTGAAACAAAAAGTTATGGAAATACATTTTTTTCTATGTCGTTCGCATAAGTGTTATTTGCGCATATATTTTCCATTCTTACAAACCTTTTGTTATTAAAGGCGTGAGTGTAATTATTCATCTAAATTGAGTGTCAAACGCTTGTTGCTTTGGTTTGTTTCCGGCTCGCTCTCGCTAGTGTTAGCTGGTGATAAGCTGCAGAACTTTGAATATACATACATACATATATATGTATGTAAAAGTATTATTTGGCTTTCTTCTTCTCCGCCAGTCGATTTTTCTTGAATTTAATGATATGTACATAACTTGCAATAAATAAAATATGCGAAATAATTTTACTTGTTTTTATGAAAAAAAAATGCACCCAAAGCGCCTCACTTAACAATCGATGCAACACTAACGTACTCACTTTTTCACTTACTTAGTTACTTGCTAAATCAAAAAAAAAAAAAAAAAAAAGAAAAGAAAAATATAACTCACGCGCTCAGGCTCACGCTGACCTACTGAACGTGTGGCATTCACAGTGAAATTCCATTCATTTTCTTTAGCGATTCTTTCATTGTTGTTGTGTATTAGCTTGTTGCAAAATGCAAATTGCGTGCAATTTTGTTTGCCTACTCAAGAAGGAAATGCAATTCCATAGCCGGATACAAGGAGTTGTAGCAGCTTCCTTCGAACCGAGCAGCAGCAGGCAGCCAACAGCGGACAGTGAATACAAATTTCACCAAACAGTTCAGTTGGCGCTTTGGAGCTTCATTGCTTTAGAGTTTTAGTTTCTCGTTGACTTCTCAATAAGTCAATTGCCACATTTTAAATGCTGAATTTTTTTTTTTTTTTGAATTGCTAATACCTTATGGAAATATAAAATGTGCGCACAATGCGAACCAACTAACATAGTCGGCCAACGACTGGCACTTGGACTTGCGGGACATTGTTGAAACCGATAAAATATTTTTTATTTATTATATGCATAGATGTTGTACATGCGACTTGCGCGCACACTTTCATTAGCGGCATCCAAAAAGGTGCACATATAAGTTTGTAAGTCTTCTAATGGCTGCGTTGCAAGCTGCCAGTTGCTAGTTTGCTTTTTTTTTTTTTGTTTTTTAACAATCTTCTGCAAGGTCCCAGAGTTGCCCATTTTGCTGTGTTGCAAGTTGAATCGAATGCAGTGACGTTTTTAAATGAATGGAGTCAGTCAATCGCTAATATAGTGGTGAAACTGAAAAACGATTATGCGGAAAACGGCCAAAAAAAATCTGAATTACAATTCGTTAAAAATATTTAAGAAATGTAAGAAAACTTAACTGCTTCCAACATTTATATGACACTGACGAATGGACAAGTTTCGGCTATTTATTTATCTTTTATTTAATAAAATAATAAAATCAAAATACAAGTTTCAAGTGGCCACATATAAGTTTTTTTTTTAGCATTTTACTGAGGCTCTTCTGAAAATTGTTCCACAAAACGCATGCCGAAGCTTTCTATTGCATCTTTTGAAGAAATTGCGGAAAAGTGTCTGAAAAAAAGTGTCATAAAAATCAGAGTTTATATGTGGCCACTTGAAACTTGCACGTTATTAAAGAAGCTACAAAACTTTATTATGAAAACTATGTATATTATTAACAATAACTAGTTTTAATTTCTTTTGTTGAATTTTGTGAGCATCGTTTACAAAAAAAAACTAGTAAGGACAACTAAATTCGGGCGAAACCGAATTTTATATACCCTCGGGATGTATTTTTGTGTGCGCAGTGCCCATAATTTCATGAAAACCCCGTTTCTTTGTTTCAAATCGCTGCTAGTATTAAACTTTACTCAATTTGTTTCAATAAATACTGAAAAACGAAGCTTCTGCATTTGTAAAAATTTCCGTTATATGGAAGTTGGGCGTGGTCCGGTTTCAAAAATTTATAACGATGATAACAACGATATTGAGGAAAATTTGTTCACCAAATTTTGTGATGATACGTTAAACCGTTATAGAGATACGGAATCTTTTTTATAAGTGGGCGTGGCAACGCTCATTTTTCAAAATTTCATTAATAACCTAATTTCTTAGTTCAAAATCGCTCCAAATACCAAATTTCACTCAATTTGCTGTAATAAATACCGAAAAAACTGAGTTTTTGCATTTTTCAAAAACTGCAGTTATATGGGAGGTGGGCATGGTTATTGACTGATCTTGGCCATTTTCAATACCAACCTACCCTGTCCAAGGAGTAATTTATGTACCAAATTTCATTGAGATATCTCGATTTTTACTCAAGATATTGTAACCACGGGCAGACGGACGGACAGACAGTCAGGGCTAAATCGATTCCCCTTTTCATTCCCCATTCATTTTAGTATATATGTATGTGCCTATATCTATCTTGTGTACAAGTACGCTCGGGTATAAAAATATTTAGTGTTTTCAATTAAAACAAAACATACAAAAGAGATACCAAAGCGACTTCGCTGGATTTTAAGTCGTTGCACTATATCTATGTTCTTGAAAAGCTCGTACAGTTCATCGTTTCATCGTCTGCGGTACTCGCCCCGGACACTCCAAGAGCCTCTTATCTGATGTCGTCATCGTCCCTACTTCTACGCCGTTTATTCAGACTGGCTTAATGAGAGACTTATAAAGTGTGATTTTTGCCTTCTCAGTCAGAAGTAGCACTTGTTGGTAAGAGCGATCCTCCGCTGGATTACAAAGCTGACATTATTATTGATGTCATAGTTTCTAGCTACCCAAATTTCTCAACTTTCTTAAAATTTGTCATCAGTGATGAGGGTACCCAGCCGCGAATGTGCTGATTGACCCATTCGCTTCGCTTCTCTATCCACTTTTGAAAAATCATCGGGGTATGCAAGCAGGTACACACTCTTATAAAAATTGGTATCTGACCGATTTTGTTCTGCCGCTCGAATTATCTTATCCAGCATTTGGTGAAAGAAGTCGCACGTTAAAGAGTCTGAAGCCTTGTTTGGTATCAAACGGCTCGGGGAGGTCCTTGTCAATTCTAACGGAGCAGGTGGTGTAGGTCAACGTCATTAGTATTAGTTTTTCGGGGATACCAAATCCATACATTGCGGCGTCTAGGAAGTTTTTTGTTTGCTGTCGAAATCGACTAAAAGGTCTAAAGCCACACTGATAGGGTCCAGTCAGTTCATTGACAGTGGGCTTTAGTCTCTCACACAATAAGTTCGACAGAAGCTTATATGCGATATTAAGAAGACTGATAAATTTCTTTTTTCTACAATAAATGAAGAGTTTATAACAAATTAAAACTAAATCCGAACACGTTTACTATTTATGTCAACAGCTTCTATTGAGTCGCAACGCTGTGCGGCTGCGTTATTGAACCATACCAAAATTATTTATTTTGGCTTAAACTGAATGATGTACACGTAGTTGACATATGGTTTTACAATTGACATTTTTTCTAGAGATAAGATAGAGGAAATGTGAATTGCCATCGTAGATCGTGTGAAAATGATTTTGTCACACCTTCGCTATTTAGTGAAGAACCTTAAATTCAGTGCAGAATACCAATTAGTGTTGTAATAATTTATCAAATTAACTGACATAATGCGGACGTTTCTCACACTGTCTAACGGCAGTCGCCTGCTAGAAAGCACTTTGGTACATACATTTGCAGGTTTTGAATGAGTTCAACAATCTTTGGCATAAACATTTAACGATGCTCGGCACACAAACAAACTCGTCTTTTAAATATGTATATACATAAGTACATAAATACTCTTATGTAAATGTAACATGTGCACTATATGTTAATTAGCATGAAGCGTTAAAATCTGTCAACTATTATTAATGTTTTCAAATTGAGTAGGTAAAAAAAAATGTAGCAGCTATACACATACAGTTCAGCGGCAAGCATAATAAGTAATACTTTTGACTTCCACCTTTGATTTATGCAGTCTTTTTCGGCTCTAAGCATGAACTTTATAAAAGGTTACTTCGAAAAAGCAAGTTCAGGAATGTAAAAGCTCGTAAATATCATTCGGGAGCTGCAGAATAGAGAAGGTTTGCAAATCAGTTATTCCGCTTAGTTCATCTAAGATTTGTTATGCTTTCATTTTGTGAAAGCAAGAAATGAAGAAGTCGTTCAAATAATGAACAGAACACGCGTGATTGAATGCCAAATTTAACCCAGCGTCTTTCTGGTAAGATATTCTTTGTAAGGGCTTCTAGAGCCTACGAATTGATAATACATACAAATTAAAAGATTCGTGATTCCACGAAACTCCAAAACCAGAAGTCTGTAACAGTTAAACCTGTCAATATTTCTACTTAGCGAACATCTTATATTGGCGTCATCAAAAGCTTAGCAACGACGTCCTCGGCATTTTGGAAATTCAATTATCCTCTATTGAGGACTTTTACGCTACTCTATAAAAGTTACTGGAAATAGGGCATCCCAAACGTAGCATTCCTTAAGCTAACTTTTCAAAATGAAGCTACATCACTGTCAGAACGCAATTTTCGTTGGCAAACACAAATCTAATTTTATCTCAACATTCATCTTTCACTTACGTACTTAGTCGGTCGATCGGTTAGTCGCTTATGATGTCAGCGTATTATTGATTGGGGCCTAAAAAATTTTTGGCCAAACTCGTGACTTGTAAATCGAATCATAGACGGCACACACACACACACACACGCGCGCATACTGATTCTTTTATATATTATTGCGACTAAAATAATAGCAGTGCAACATACATATTTATTGCCAAATTATGACAACATATTTTTCTTCTATTAAATTTTCAATATTTTTTCAAATAAAAAATTACGTTGATACATATGTAAATAATTCTGTTTCAAACGCTATAAAAAATTAAAAGAAATAAATCGATTAATCGTTAATTACATGAAAATAAATATCTCTACAAAAGTTAGACTTGAAATTAATGCAAAGCTAGATTTAAGGATTTAGAGAACAAGTTTTTATAATTTAATCATATTGAAATTTAAATTGATTAAAAATTACGTTAATAACTAGCAATGTGTAAATACCATCTGAAGTGAGTTGTCTTGTGATAATTCCAGTGTTTATATTTTCGAAATTTTGCTCAGTAATTCATTTTTTATTTAATAAATAAACATATGTATGTAGGTACATAACTATATTTTCATTTGGTACGATGGCGTGTCAATAAGCCCGTGACTTTTTGAATTTCTTGCCTGCTCACTGAAATGGCAACACTGTTACTATTAACAACCATCTGTCAGTTGACTCCTGTCAAAATTTAAACAAGCTGCCGCATTTAGTTTGTGTTTGACAGCCATTCATAGCAGACTACCGCCTGATTCGAGGAGAAAATGGAAGAACATGAATTTCGTGTGCGCATTAAGCATTATTTTTTGCGGAAAAAGACCATCACTTAAACCAAAGCTAAGCTTGATAAATACTATGGGGCCTCTTCACCATCAATTTCAATTTCAATGTTAAAAAAGTGATTTAATGAAATTCGTTGTGGCCGTACAAGCACGGAAGATGCCGAACGTTCTGGACGCCCAATTGAGATCTCAACGCCCGAAACAGTTGGAAAAATTCACGATATGGTGTTGGCCGATCGGAGATTGAAAGTGCAAGAGATTGTGGAAGCCTTAGGCATCTCACATGGCTCAGTGGTTCAAAATTCAAATGATCACTTGGGTATGAGAAAGCTTTCCGCAAGATGGATGCCGCGTTTGCTGACAATCGACCACAAACGCAATCGCACAGATGTGTAGTTGCAATGGCAAAACTCCATGAATTGGAATACGAATTACTCCCTCATCCGCCCTATTCTCCGGATTTAGCCCCCAGTGACTATTTCTTATTTCCAAATCTGAAGAAATGGCTAGGCGGAAAGAGATTTGACTCCAACGACGATAATTAAAAGATATATACTAAGTTGAACTGAGGTTAAACTATCTAAAATGAAATCATTATACAAAAAACGAATACGTCTTTAAACTCAGATGATTATTCCTAAACTACCCAAAATAAATTGAGACTTCGTAACGGAAGAAATGTGCCAAAGCACTTTTCAGAATTGCTGAAGATTAACGTTATGGTGTTGTGCTTTTCCCTAAGTCCTAGTGTTAAGTAAATGGTTTTTCTCTTGTAACTATTAATGTTTCTGACACACGATGTGGCTCGGCTAATCACGGGCCTATCTCTGTCGGCTGTTCGTAGGAAAGCGTAGACAATTTTGAAATTAATTGAAACTTGGTATGATGAAAATTGGTTTTCTGCTAATATAACCACAACAAGAGTTGTTGGACGGCTTTATTTTCCTTAAAGTAGTCAAAATTCGGACTATACCAAAAGGAAGTGACTAGAAGTTGTTCTAAATGCAAAACTATCGTTTAAATTTCACTTGAAGCAGAATAGTTTTGGCGGCATTCAGAAAATGTAGACAGTGCTTCGGCCATGCGTTGCGTCCGCCTTCAAAGGGAATCCTCCGGATTTATAAACCTACGATCAGGCTCCTAATCAGCTATGCACCAGTGGTATAATGGAGCAGACTCGCAATCGATAGCGTGGGAAACCTGCGCTACAGTAACTTTGTGTCTTCATGATTTAGAAGACCTTAAATACCACCTGCTGACTTGAAAGAAACGGAAGTCGGTATAACGCTGCGTGGAACGAAGCTCAAATAGCTGTCGGCAGAAATCAGCACACTTGTGTCCTTTCAATGGCACAGAATACTACGTCACTGTTATCTTTACGGAAGATATGATATAATGTTTTGTTCTCTGAGGATGATTGCTGGTTTAATACCATTACTAAGTCCAGACTTACACATTATCGGGAGTGGCTCTGGTACTCACTTTGGATCAGGATCTGGCTCTTTGTTGAAGAGAATGGGGATCAGCTTCACTTTTTCTTGTGTAAAATGCTTTGGTCTTCCAGGCTGCGACATTTGTCTTCTTCAAGTCCATATACTAAATGGTGGAAAAGAGGTGAAGAGCAAGGAGTTTACTGGTCAGTTGTGACAGCTAAGCTACACTTAACTCATTGACCAGCGGTCTTCAAAATAGGCTGCGATAAAATTGCAAAACATTGAAAATTTTTTAATATAGAAATAATTTGTCAAAATTTGGCAATATGTTGAACTGCTATTATTTTAACCGAGTGTATATACATATGTGTCTACTCACTCTCGTTCATAAAGCAATAACTGCAATAAGCAACGCAGCGCTAGACAAAGAAGAGACCTTGAAATCTTACAACAAAATAATGTTGACGATGTTGATGATGATAGCAATTTTCGGCGACACAATGACAACCAATGAGAAGCGTTGTGATAGGCAACTTCTTGTTATGTGAGTACAAGAGTTTTCTAAAGTTTTTGTTTTGTTTCATTGAACATGCTGTTGTTGTTGTTGTTGTTCGGCTGTCAGCACAGGCATTGAGTTGCCTTGAATGCAGTTGAGTTGTCACAAGCGAATAATCGCATGTAAATCGCATGCCCAAATAACGTTTAGCCGATTAATGAATTATCTGGCTATTTGTAGGCATTACCAAATATGGCAACAACAATTGTTTTTTGCCACAACCGCGCACGCTAACGCAAATATTTGGGTTGGGAAGGAGAAATTCCATAGCATAAATAGTTGCATTTTTTAAAAAAATTTTTTTGCAGCAGTGAAATGTGAAAATCGCAAAAGTCGAAGTAGAATTGCTGCAAATGGAGTAAATGGCAGGGTAGTAGTAGGTAAAAAGAAACAACAGCAACAACAACAACAACAGTTGTTTACTTGCTTGATCACCGCCGCTCGAGATACTGTTGACCGCATTTAATATCGCACCGAGGGCAAGGATCTTTACAACAGCGTGAGCAATTGAAATTTTCAGCGAAAGTTCTGCTCGCTGCCGCTGCTGCCACCGTTGTTTTTGTTTTTGTTTCTGCTTTTGTGTTAGCAATGCGCACAGGAATGTGGCAGCTACTTCACGCTCGCCGCCTCCAATGTTATCACCTGTTGCGGCTGGCCATATAATTTACACAGTCACTTAAATAAGTCGCAAACTCAGTCAGTGGCGCAGCGGTAGCTTCATGCATGAGCGCACATATCGGAGCTTTTAAGCTGTTTCAAGCTGTAGCTATGGCTGTGGCAGTGTTCGCATTATCCACTGACTTGTGCAACCTTTACTTTGTTAATTTCAAAATTGGTTCATCCTCCAACATTGCTTGAATTGTGGCGTAAATATTCTCTCACAGCTTTTCTGCTTTCCGTTCGCTGTCACCCTTGGCCTGCTGCGGCGCTGATCTGGCAAAGCTGCGATGGCAAAAGGTGTAAACGGTAGCAGGCAGTGTATACAATTGCTGCTTTGTTGTTGTTGTGGTTTAGCTTGCAATTTTTCGCGCTGCATTCGCTTAATAATTATTATCATTTGCGCATCTTAAGGCAATCAACGTCAATGTCGCTCTCTCGCCAGCCAGCTCTGCCCCCCACCCTCCGCACCCGCTTCCTTGCCTCACTGCCGCCACTTGCCACCTGCTGCAGCGTTACACGCTTGCAAATCTCAATTCGACACACTCAATCGGTTACAAATAAACTGCGAATTGTAACTATAGAACTGATTTATTTCGATTTTATGTTTCTTTGATTGCTTTGCTATTGTTGCCGTCCGTTCAACTATTATTTCATTGTTTAACAGAAATTTTATTTTCGATTTATAAACTAATTTGCAATATTTTTATTGCTCTCGTTTTTTTTTTTTATTTTTGTTTGCTGTTGCTCTTTTTCACTTCATTTCACAGCATTCGGACTGGCTGATTGGCGGTGTTGGTAGGCGGTTGGCATTCAGCAAATTGGCTTATTGGCAATTGGCTATTGGCGATTGTTGGTTAGCGGTAAGCGCTGCGGGGTTGGTATTGCTTGGCCGTTGTCTAATCACCGTTATTGCGTTTGTTGTTGCTGTACGTGTTGCGTTGCCACTACTGCGTTGCGCTCGTTGCACTTTTCGTGGATTTTCCCAAGCACTTCTCTCGCTTTAAGCCGCCAATCTGCCAACAAGCCAACCAGCCAACCAGCCAACCTTACTGGCCCACTTTGTTTGTAAATTTTACAAATTTGGGTTAAATTGTGTTTTGCATTTATTGTGAGTGTCAATTTCTCGTGGTTGCGGATTTTTCGTTTCGTTGCATTGCAAATGAAGCTGTTCAAAGTCATTTGACATTATTCAATGCATGATTCGGCTTGCACACTACATACATACATACTTACACACGTACATACTTGCACTCATACAAAAGTAAGTAATTTTTCTGGGTTAAATGGATTAAATGAAAGCATTTTGGCAATCAGTTGGCTCATTTACTTAATTAATGAATTTGAATGATTTTCGTATCTCATTTTCACTTTGCTAAAACATTGGCAATACACACATGCAAGGAGTAAGTAGCGTTGTGCATTTTTGCATTGTGGGAAAAGGTGAATTAAAATTGATTCTATTAAAATTCCAAAGTGATTTTGTTGTGAAAATGTTTGATTTAAAGTAAATGTTTTTACATAAATGAATTTTTGTTAATTTCGTGTGGCACTCAGCGAATAAATGTTTAACCTTTTAAGTCATGGCACAGCGCAGGAGTTAGATACTCGCACTTTTTTGTATCTAAGCTGATAATTACAAAAACTCGCATGTGCATGACTATAGCATTTTAAGCGCTTGAGTCTCGAATTCAGTTGTCCTGCGTGCTATATTTTTACAAGTAAGAATATGCATTTTATTATCTTGTATTATTTTATGTGCTTTGAATCATTTAGCCAGGGACAAGTTACCTTCATAACTCAACTAATTCTTTATAACAATTTTTTTTGGGAAAACCTAGAAGAAGAATTTATGTCGCAGAGTTTTAACTGGCTAAAGTGAATTTAACAACTCTTGACAAAACAAGTTTCTTGATAATTGCCAATATTACTTCGTCAAATAACGTAGTCAGACAGAGCGGAAAAGAAAACATGGCGGACTTGTTTGCTGCTATCGTCGAAAATAGCTCCAGAAGACAGAATAGGTGAAGAAATATTTTGAGTCACCATATGTGGACTGTTCTTGCATGATGGGGCGCTACAAGAAAATTAGTAAATATGAAATTGGAGCGTAGAACGGGGTGGGTCCAAGGAGCTTCTTAGGCTCAAAAATGTATAGTGCTCAGGTTTGGTGAAGGTTTCGACAAGACACAATCTTTGATATTAGAAAGCACTCGGTGAGTCTAAATACCACACCTGATAGGGTGTAGGTATTTGGAGCATGAAAAAGTGCAATTTTAACAGTACCTTTCCTAAACTTTCCTACCTTATATCCTGACTACACTCTTCGAAATATCCTGTTAAAGTTCTCTGGAACTAAAGAGGCTTCTTGCGAAACATTGTGACTAGAGCACAACATTTTAAAACAAAATAAATAACAAATTAATCTGTTATCACTCAAATTAATGTCAAAGTGTAAGCATTATGAAAAAATCGTTGGGCGCAATATTAGCGAGTAAGCAATCTTAAGCTGGCTATGACTCGTAGTACTCGGAGCGGTGCAGCTGCGCGACCTAAAGTCAGCTGTCGGCAAAGAGCCAAAGTGTCTACTTAAATACGTCAAAGAACCAGAGAGTATTGCTCAAATGTTTTGTGTTTGTTTCATAGGTCGTAAATCAATTAATCCGCCAACACTCTACGAGCGATTACTTTGTCTGGTCTGCGTGAAAACTTTTAATAGTCAATCATTATAATCTTACCAAATCTAACCACAATAACTATTATAATCTAGTAGTATAACAAAGAAAAGTAATATCGCTCCAAGTGTGCTCCACACATAAGGCAACAACATTGACTGAACCTAACCTTAATGTCTATACACTCGTACATCGATCTTTAGACTTTCGAGTGTTTTAATTCTTGAAGAGTCTATGGTAAACTCTCTAGCCTTTGTCATCCGCATTTTGGTGTAGGGCATTCTTGTTTGGTTTCCCGCTCCTTTTCAACCATTCCGCGTTCGTTTGACGCGCCCTACGATCGGTTTCATGGTGAGTGATGAAACAAATTATCTGTTCGGCGTTATCGTCTTGTCCAGCGGATTGGGTTTGTGTGGCGCTCATTGCAAATGTAAGGTATATATAATTTTATCTATAGCTCAGTATTTGGCCGAGCTTCTCCTACCATTTGTGGTGTGCGTCTTTATATTCTACCACAAATGGAGGGACCTACAGTTTTGCGCCGCCTCCGAACGGCAGATGTATTTAATGAGAAGCTTTTTCATGGCAGAAATACCCTCGGAGGTTTGCCATTGCCTGCCGAGGGGTGACCGCTATTGGAAAAAACTTTTCCTATTATTAAGATTTTGCTTGCCCTGATTAAGATTCGAACCTCGAACTCACCGGCATATCAAGTTATAGCACGCACCACTACCATCTCGACCACTCCGGTATAAAGAGCAAAAATTCATTGCGTTGAATAGAAAAAATGCTTTCTTTCATGAGTTGCTCTTTGTCCATCGCCAGGTGTCCCTCAAAAGTCTAAATCTAATAATACAAATATTGTTAGGAAATCAAGGTATTTTTATATTTCTATTAGATATACAAGCTGTATACCGACATGCTCTCCAGTGTTTGATGCGTGATTGTGTTGACAGTCCCGAAATGGAACAGTTTTATTGGCATTACCTGAAACTACATCCGTCCAAGGGTAAAATCGCAGTTGGGCTTGTAAAATGTAACTCGAATTTCTTTTATGGTCGCTTCAATATTTTATCATTATGAACGCAGAATTGTAATTTTTATAGAGATCTATAACAATAATTATTTTATGAAGCCATCAAAATTTTCGAAAGAATTCAAATTACTTTCGTTAATAAATATAAGTGAGGAAAATATTTGTAAGTATTTAAAGAATATATTTTGAGACTTATGTTATATAATGTCTTTTCATAATAATTACCAGCGAACGATTTGTTTAAGCCTTCAAAGACTAATGTTTTAAGACTTACTTATAATAAAAATTTTCTCATTAAAATGATCAGTGAGAAATAATTTGTTAGTTCATGAAGGACGGGATTTAATCAGGACCGTTTCGGGATTATTTCGGGACTACTTCGGGACTACTTCGGGACCAGAAAAAAATGCCTAATCATAACTAATAAAAGATATGAATTGATTTAGTATCGCTTTCCATATCGATATATATTTCAAGTTAAAAGTTAGAAAGTTCCGAATCCAATTAAAATCGGTAATGGTAAATTACGCTTATTAGCGCTATCGAAAAATGGTAAGCAGATAACGATGTTCACGCTGCAATTAACACTTAATTGAATTCTAAGGATTATTTAATTCTATACGCTATCTGAAAAGTAGGCTGGTTACAGAGCAAATGTTGGAGAAAGTTCAATAATGCGCGCGCAACACGGAAGGTTTGCTCTATTAATGCTCATATGACGCAGTATGCACACACACACACTCACACATACACACACAAACACAACCCAAATACAAGTGTAGACATATGAACTTAAATGTTTATACACTTGCGTCTACGCTTCATTAATTTATTTTTATTTCAATTATTATTTTTTCTCTAAAGAAATTCGATTTTTATTCGAGAATCCAATTATAAATAACTGGAAATTAAAAATCTCAAAAATTACTTTCTCATTGCAACAAACCAGCGCCAGCGAAAGAGCGTAGAATTCGAGTGTTGAAAGATTTCCAGCGAGTCGCAGCGGCGGCAAAAGAGCTGCAACACACACTAGGAACAGAAGCAACAGTGACGAAGGCAATTACCGATTTTATTGCTAGTAATTTTTGTGCGCTTGAAAATTTTCACCGCAGACAAAGAAAATGTTGGGAATTGCAAATGAAAAGTGAAATATGAATTAAATATAATCGAAAAAAGTAATAAATGGAATTTATGAAATCCATCAAATTTAGCGTTGGATTTAAGTGCATGCGTTCGCCTCTGGCAACTAAACAAATATACACACACTTATGTATGTATGTACAAAAAATATCTAAATTACTTTGTACGCGTACTTTTCATTTCATTTCATTCGCATAAGAAACCTTGAACAGCTGCGAGCTTAAAAAGTGTCTAAATGACTAAAACTTGGTAAAGCAAATACTAGAAATTTTAAATAAACGAAATAAAACAACTGCCGCAACAGCTAAAAAATATAATAAAAGCATTCAACTTAAGGCATTGATACCCGCCAGACAAATAACATTTCCTTGAGGCATCATTTACTGCAGATGCGCCTTATGACCGCTATTGCCATTGGGGAAAATATCTTCTTGGTTGTATAAATTAAATGCCGGTTTTTCTACTTAATTTAACATAATTAATGCGAAGTAGTAGTAAAAAGTATTTTAAGAAAACTCACAATAATTTCACTTTTTGCTGTAAATTAATGTTTGTATTGCGAGTATTTCCATTAAAATAAAATATCCTCACTTTCCTTAGTTTTGTGCTTTGCATTCTGTAAAATCAACTTTGAAATAAAAAAAATTTGTTAGTTCTAAATAGCGGCAGTATATACCGAAGTTATCAATTGGAATTATTTTCAAAATATTTTCGTATAGGAAATAGAATTGTGCAGATGTTGCAAATGCGGTTTTGAAAAGATGAGTATTTAGTTTTTTTTTAAGTCAAATGAATTAAATTGAAGAAGCGTCAAGCAAAGATTCAAAAGTAGAAGGACAGGAATCTCCGCTTACTTTTTATACTTTATTAACTCTTAGTATTAAATGAAGGAAAAAAAAACAAGTTTTAAATTTAATGGCCATTATTATTCATTCTAAATAAAGGGTGTTGTCTTTAGACGTGTGGTTTTCAATGAGGCAATACTTATTTAGGATATGGTCTTTTTGACAGTTGTTACTCGATTTATACTCAGATTGGTTTGTTATTTCAAGACGCCTTGAAAGAGAATATTCGGCGCGTTATTGCTGATTGCTGCAAAAAGTGGTCGAAAATTGGGAATTTATTCGAGCTGGAATTTATTCGAGCCAGCTGCGGCGGTCACTTGCCCGAAATCATTTTTAAAACTTAATGGCACAATTTGTTTTTATTATGCTTCAACATTTTCTAATAAAATTGCTATTTCAGATTCTTAATTTAAATCTGAATTAGATAACACAAGTTTAGTACTAAATTTGAGTTTCTTATCATAGTAAACACATATTTTTTTATAACCAAGAGGTTCAATTTTACGATGATAATATTTATTACTACCGGAATTTAAAAGTTCTATCCATATTTAACTAATCCTTATACTACTTTTTGACTTTATATTTTACATCTAATTTTAAAATTCAAGTAGTAAGTGAAAGGTTTAGAGCTCCAAAGGTGTTCCTTTGAGTTTTATTTAACTCCTTGTATTTAACTAAGGAGTTCTAAAATTTAAGTACAAGGGCTATAAAGGTATATAAATACCTATGCTGTTAGAAAATCTCTCTGAAAAACTAGCCTCATCGCACTTTTTAAGTGCCCAAAATTCAGCAACGCATGATTATTATCCCTGTCTGGATCTCTCTTCCTAAATGTCTGCTTTTCCGCAAAAGAGATGACCTACTAAACCTTAATGCAAGCTCAGTAAGAACGCTATATGTAAAATAACGCATTATAAAGGCTTTGTACAACACATACGTACATAGTTTGTGTGAGAAATACAAAAAGTTCCCATCATTTTGTATAGGGCTTCGGGACGAATCCAACGCATACTCACCGTTCGAATGTACAGCGTCCTCTTTCTTTTACACGGAATTCGCTGGTATATTATTCTACATATAGTTGTCTCTTTTCAATCAAACATTTACTATACTACTATTTTTTAATAAAGTAGATAGTATAAAATCTAATCAAGACAATTTTTGTATGTAATATCGCTATTTAAGTAAATCTAAAATCTTATGCAGCACTTGAAGTGTACTACGAACTATTTTTTCGAACTTGTTTTACTAATGTTTCTTAAATTTTCACATCTTTTGTGCAAATATTAAAAGTCAGCAAATAAAATAAAATAATAAATAAAATGTATTATAATAATGAGAGGATATTTGAATTTATTAATAAGGTCACTCTCACCTATGTACTCGTATATTCTGGAAACTTTTACGATAATTTTAAGAACAGTGGACAAAAATTTCTTGCAGTTGAGTTGTTTGATTCGTAGATATGTTGACTTTTCATAGACATCTAAATTTCTTAATTTATTTTCGAGACTAAGCTTTCGCGTTTTTCTAAGCAGTTTGGCTGTCTCTGCAGAATCATATTTGGTGTAATTGATTGGCAGTAAAGTTTCAGTTAGGTAAAGCTGATAGGTGTTAAGTTACATATACTCATATACCAATAGATTTCTAGTGATGACATTTGGAGTTCGATAAAGGCGATTAAGTTAAACTATTTTGAGTTCTCTTTAAACTTCTCGAACCATCAGGCCCCTACTTTACGGTAAATAACTCAGCTGATGTAATTTAACAGACCGTCTTATATTTATTTTCCGGCAGTAGATGCAGGCGCTTACTTCCTTTGGAAAAAATATTGAGGGATTTGCGATTAGGTTTGATTTCCTTGCGCCATCCTTCCTTCTCAATTTACGCGATATCTTCGTTCTCAATGAAATGAAAATCTTATACAATTATTTTTAGTTACTCACCCTATTTTCCAAATATTCGAAAAGTCGCATTCTCAAACGCACAGCAGATACGAGTTAATACGAGTACTAATAAACCCAATCTTCAGCTGTTCCTTAATAGCTAATGCATCTGCAACATCTTTACGTATTTATATGTGGATATGTTCAGTTTTGTGTGAGTGAGTGCGTGTGTGTGGTAAAATACAAAATTACACTCTTATTTTATTTCATTTCATTTTCACTTTAAATGGGTAATTTTTCCTTGCCATTTATTTGATTGTTGTACACTGCTGGCCCACGCCATTGCCTTAGCTGGCTGGCTGGTGTGGTAAGCCATTAACGATTTTCACTTGCCAATTGGTAGCCCGAAAATGGCCAAATTATTTCCCATTATTTCGCTAACCGAAAATTATATTAGTTTTCTTTTTTTTTTAACTCTTAGTTCTTATGTTTCGAATTTATTAACTGCAGAAAAGGAAAATTTAGTGTCATGACTTGAACGTCGTCAACGATTTGACCTGGCCTAATCTCGATTTAAGTACCAGCATCCAGCAGCAAGCACCTAACAGCACCCAGTATTTCAGTATCGTTCAGTTGTAGCAGCAGCAGCAGGCAGCAGCAGTTTAGACTACAACAAAAGTCGCATCACTTGCAACAATAAAAAGTAAATACAGCGTCAGACAGTGGCAAGATGCTGCCAAATTAACTTTACGCTGACTGGTGTGTGTGCGTGTGTGTGTGTGTGTGTTTGGGTATATGTGTTAGCTGCGATTGAACGCATGCTCTTAACGCATGGCTACAACTACATACATAAATTTTTTAGCTCTGTCTGCGATTTGTTTTATAATATTGTTTTGTTTTTTTTTTCGTTTCGTTATTTGCGTCTGCGTCAGCGTCGATGCATTTTTGCCATTTGCTTTTGACTTTGCAGCGCCACTAGCACCAACCTGCAGCTGTATTACGACTACACTAACAATGGCACAGCCACAACTTGGCTAATTTTTTTATAATTTTTTTTTCACTTCTGTCTTTATTTTTATTTTGTTGGTTTGTCCACGTTTTTTGGTAAAAGTGCAACTAAACATCAATTACCCCAATTCCCATGCGCTAGACCGCACTCACTCCCGCACATTTAGATATGTGTGTATGTGCAGACATTCATACATATGTATGTTTGTAGAAGTAGATATGTAGTCGCAGCAGCAGCATCCTGTATCCATCAGCAACAAAAAAAATTATGCAGTGAACCAAGGCGCCTATGGACGCAACAAGCTTTAACCAATGCTTTTTTTTTTTTTTGTCCTTCACGAGTACCATTGCACAAAATTGATTGTATGCATGTATGTATGTATGTATGCACTTTTATATTTCTATATAGTCAACAACAAAACCTCACATTACTTGTAATAAAGTACCTGGCCATACATACATACTTATATGCTTCGTTTGTAGGGATGCCGCATGGCAATTGCTGTGACTCTTTTTTTGTCTCGCTGAATTTGGGTGTTTGTTTGTGTGCGCGAATGTACGCTAGATACACGTACGCACTATTAACTGCTATCTAAATCACTGCCTCGATTAAATCACTAATAGTAATTGCAGCAATTCCCTTTTTGCATTTGTTCGTTCTTCGTCATGTTGGAAAATGATTTATTTTGCCACTAATTTTCGTCACCCTTGAAACCAAAAGCTGGCACAACTTTCGAATAGTTAAAATGAAACATAATTTTAATAAAATTTAATCCACTTAAACACATGCCCTACAATTCAGTAATAATGTATATACAAATGTACTCTATTTATTAATTATAGCACAACCGCATATTGACCAATTTGATTAATACATTTTTCTGCTAATTAATTAAAATTATTTTTTAAGTAAAATATGGTCTATTCTCTAAGAAAAACCTTTAAGCACCCATTTTTTTTATACTTACAAAATTTATAATGATTTAACAAATTTCAGCAAAAATTTGAATTTAAAAAAAAAAAACTTTAGCATTTTTTTTGAGTAAGCAGTTTTTTGGCTCATTTAAGTTTAGTGCGAGAAAGTGCAAGTGTCAAGTGCCTACAAGTTATCACTGATTTTTGACAATTTTTTTACCGACAGTTTCTTGCATGCATCCGTCAGGAGTTGCGAAAGTAAGTCAGTATAAAAATAGTCAAAAAAACAGTAGTAATTCGTAGCCACTAAAAACTTGCACTTCTGAATGAGCTACTAATCTGCATACCCCAAAATTCAAAATTTGGATATTTTCAAAATTAAAAAAAAATAATTTTACATAATTAACGATGTTTTAATTGAAAAATAATTTTAATAATTGAAGGATAAATTAATTGAAATTTGTTGGAACAATTTTAATCCCCTTTTCAAGTTTCGTTGAAGATGGCACTAAGCCGAAACCGGTTTGTCTCCAAACCAAACTTGATAAGGGATGACGGAAAATCGTTCAACAAATATTAACATTCTACCCTGTCGGACAAGAGAAAGAAGAAAATAATACACATACATAAATTAATTGTCCAAATGTGTTATGCTTTAATGTGTGTACAGAGTATTTTTACATGAGGCTGCCCAGCTAATTCACTAGTCGATTTTTTCATTAGAGGTGCTCTTCTGATTTTTTGCTCTGACTTGAGTCAATAAAAAAAAGTAGCAAGCCTTGAGTTGGATATGCGCTTGACTTGACATTGAGTCGCTAGGAAAGAAATTTCAAAGATTGTACTGTCTTTCATCGGAAATGCAGAAAAAAATGCCTTTGCCATGAAAAGAATATGTGAAAATAATGCCACGAAAAACATATAAAAAGAAAACAGGAAAAGCTTAAACAGTTTTTGGAACTGCAATTTATATGATTTGTGCGTTCAAACTCAGTTGCATAAGGCTAACAAAAGCCATCGTTTGTTTCTTTAAACTTTCACAATTTTTAATTCGAATTTGTTAAATTTTTAATAAAAATAATTATCAAAACTCAACGTTAACTTTATTCTACTTAAAACTAGAATTACAAGAATTATGACAACATGGTAAGCGGACGGCTCACTAACAGATAAAATTGCAGGGTTTGCTGTATTCGGGCCAAGTGTAATATACATACAACTCATGGATGCACAAAGTATGTCTATCTTCCAGACTCTTGAATCTTAAATCTCATCAGGTAACATCAAAACTGGTCATAGAGTGCCTTGACAATTTGAACACTCTTTGTCTGACCAAGCGGGTCGATGATATTTGAGATTCCAGGTCACGTTCATATTGTTGGTAGTGACATTGTGCATAGACTCGCTAAAGAAGCGTCAACTATTCCTTTTTAAGTCTGAACTTTGCTTTGGGATAGGAAAAAGAGCATTGTCTGCCCTGTCTGACTGGAGAAAGAGGAAGCCTTTACAAAATTAAAATTCGCTTTCAGGACAACGCAGAGAAGTTCAAAAATCCAATTCAAAATGTCGATAATATATAAAAGACTATTATTACTTAGTGTCATGCAGTCTAAAAATGCTAAAAAATAATGGCTAGCAGTGTTTGCAAAAGTTTTTGCATGTGGTTTTTAAGAAGAAATCAAAGGCATATAAAATAATGCTATGGCCAGAAATTTAGCTTTATTATAAAGATAAGGGTTTGCCATTATGTTTTAACAATTAAAAACAATGAAACAATAGATTTTATGATATGTTCAAAATGTCACAACACACCTGACCTATCAAAATAATTTTAACATATATTAACTCCCACTCTAATACTTCCAAATAACTTTTCAAATTAAGTTAACTTTTTTAATTAAATTATTTGCTTCTTGAAAGTACTGTTGCACAATTAAGTTTTTGTCGCTATCATTCGCTTACACAATTAACAAGTTGAATTTAATTATGAAACAAATTATATATAATCATTACATTTAATGGAGCTCGAGGCCAGTTTTAATGGTAGATATTTTTTGGTGGTTGTTTTTCCAACAAAAATCTTCCATTTAAACTGGCCTCGAGCTTAATAAAAAATAATGATTTTTCATTTTCAGTTAATGTTAAAATGAGAGATATAACTATTTTAAGAGAAAATATTAAAAGTCAATACATATATTGTTGTTATAGAAAGATACAAGTTTTTTGAATAATCTATTTCATTATATTAAATATCTACTATTATTCAAAGATATTTAATAGTAGGTATATATATATAAATACATATATGTTATAAAATTCTTAAAGTCTTTTCATAATAACTATCAGCAAGATTAATATTTTTAAGTGTTCAAGGACTTTAATTTTGAGACTTATTACAAAAGTGTTTTCGTAATAATTATGAGTAAAATAAATTGCTTTTACTCTTCAACGATTTTTTTGAGGCTTATATTATAAGTCTGCTCATATTTAGTAATTATGAGTGAGAAAGTTTTTTTAAGTATTGGACGAAAATACCGGTTTGGGCAAGTTCTTGACTGTTTTGGGACAAGTTCGAAATCCCGATCCATTCCTGAACAGGTGTCGAACTAGTCTCGATCCGGTCTTGAACAAGTCCCGTCCTTCAAGATTTAAACATTTTTGTTAGTCAAAATTGCTATAAGAAGACTTTTATTAAATACAAAATAAAAGTCTTTGAGGACTTAAAAGTATTTTCCTTTCATATAGTTATACTATCAAAAGACTTTTACAGTTCATACGAACATTTGGATGAATATTTTAAAACTCCTCCATGAAATAAATATTATTATTTCTGGTAAAAATAGATCATCTTATAGAAAACTTCACTTAATCGAACTTCATATTAGTTGAAATAGAAAAATTAAAATACCTTCCGTTAACCAGAGCTACTTACTTACTTACTTGCTTCTGTACTTATGTACATACGAAGAGACAAGCCATTGTTTTTTGTACAAAATTCCTTGTAAGTAATCAAATTTTAATTTATTTAGTTAGTTCATTTTGTTTTATGCATTTGTTGTATGCATTTCGCATTCGCAATGACGGCAAATTACATGTACACTCGTAGAAAAGTAAATATGTATGTTGTTTCATAGGCATACATACACTTGTATGTATGTAAGTATGTATGCCTTTTATGTACATTTGTATGGGTGTGTGTAGCAATGCATTCAAAACCATCTGCCCACCCATTTGCCTTAGCTGACATTCTGGGCAGTCAGTCGCCATTAGAGGTGGCATTTTGTCGCAATCGTAAAAACGTGAGAAATTTATCTGCAAACTTGCCAGCCACATTTGGTCACATTTTCTCCACCGATCGACCGACTAACTAAAAGGAGTAATTTTTGTCTGAAAAGTTGCTGCTGTTGCTGAGTATTTTCTTGTCTTTTCAATTATTTTTTATGCTGCTAATGGTCCTTTGGTGGGACATTAAGCAAATCTTTGCCACCGCTTTCACGTTTTTCTCCCTTTCATGCGCATTGCTACTTGTTCTATTCTGGCTTTTATTTTAATGTAGTTTTTAAAGCGTTTTCAGCTAACTTGGCTGTTAGTATCGGCGTGGCTTCGAAAATTGCTTGTTGGGTGTTGTAATCAGTTGGCAAGATGGCTTGCTTACAAAGTGTTTTAACTTGGTTTAATTGGTTCGATAGAAATGCGGACAAGCGCATAACAACATACACATATGTATGTATGTGCATACATACATACATACAAGCATACATACAAACATATAAGGATATGTATGCTGAATGACATTAAGTACATTAATGCAGGCGGGTGAAATATGTAAGCACATGCAGCTATTCTTTAATCGATTGAAAGTATTATTTGACTAAAAATGCATAGATTTCGCTTTCATTTTTTGATTAAAAAAGTGAAAAAATAAATTCCTGCTTGTCAGCAAATCACACCATTGCAAGCTATGAACACCAGCTGCTCCCACATAAAAAATTATGAATAGCCAATAAATGAAAATGGTTATTTTGTTAAGTTGTGAATATTTTCGGTGCTTACATTTTAATTTCATTTGTTCCCATAGGGACACAATTTAGTATTTAATTTGCGGTTTACTTTTCAAGAAATGACAATTATGAATGAATGGCGTTATATGTATATGTATGTAAATACATATAAATATATTTGCCAACAAGCTTTTGCTTTTATGTTGCTTGTAAATTTATACTCTGAAACTGTTACAAATTTTGAGTTATCGTTTACTTTCAAGTGCAAATAAATAATGCTCTTAAATTATTAATCGTGAAGTATTTGAAATGCTAGGCATGCGCTTTATGGTTGATATTAAAGTTTTGTGGCCCTTTTTAGGGTTTATTTTCATTTAAAGAAAGAATGGTCTCATCGTTATTATAAGATATTAAAATAATACATTGTTGTAGACGCGAATACTTTTTAAAGGAGCCAGCGGCTAAGTCAGAGTTATGGCTTTCAAATATTATGGGTGTAAACTAATTTTAGTTTGCAAAAAAAAAAAAAGAACTGACTGTATTTTGCACTGCTGAGCATATTATTAAAAAACAAATAGGCTGATAGCCTTTCTTGCTAATGCCTTTTATAGGGTAATATGATTATTTATAATTATAGTTCCAGCAAATAAATAAATAAATAAATAAATAAAAAATATGAATTTTTGTTGTTCTTGGCCTTATAAATTTTAATAATTGACAATTTTATTGAGTTTACAGATAATTTTTGGTTTCTCCAAATAAAAATCTTCTGTAAACTCGCCTCGAACTCAATAAAATTGTCAAATATTAAATAAAAAAAATATATATGTAAAATATATATATACTTACACGAGTATGTATATAAAATTATCTCAACAGATAATTAAAGATAGCCACTCAAAAATAGCAATTTTTAATTTAGCGCATTTTTTTCGCAAATTCAATTATTTGCAGCTAAAGCCTTGAAAAGTTAAAAAAAAACTTTTTTAAGTGTTTAATACTAGTATTTCTTTTCTATAACTAAAAAAAAGTAGACTAACTAAGTAAGTAAATTATCTCATGAGACTGAAAATTAACATTTTATTGTACCAAAAATGAAGGGTAACAATTTTTTTATAGTTATTTTTTTGCGTAGACTTTGTACAAGCGTTATATTTATCTTATTGCTGCTATATGCAGATAAAAGATTGTTTAAATGAAAATTATTAAAAACAAATTTTGTTAATTTTTTATAGGCAATTCTTAGGTGCTTGAAACTTGCACATTTTTGAATAATCCGCAAGTTTTCTGCTAAAAAAAAAACAAAAAAGCTATCTTAAATTATTATGTAAATGTATATGCATGTATGTATATTTTGGTTAAATCGTAAATCTTGGGTTAATAAGTTTCCTTTTGAGACTAAACTCTATTTGACTTGAAAAATATAAGAAATTAAATTTCTAAAATAAATTTAAATGATAATGCTAAATATACTTCTAGGTTACGTTAAACTGAACTTAAAATAACATAAAATATCATATCCTAATTATTTAGATTCCTAATATAAAATTAATCAAGTTACAACTTAAAGATAATTTTTAGTTATAATTTGCTACGCTTCATGTGATGATGTGAGTTGAAGTGCATTGAGCTGAGGTAGGTTAGGTGAAGAGAGGCAAGTCCAAAAATTGTCCTGGTGTAGCTAGTCTAGGAGTGATGAGCTTATGTAAAGGGATTTTATGTTTGGGTAGTTTAAATGTGCTGAGTTTAGATATGTTGAGAAGGAGACGCGCTTCTCGCTTGTTCCCAATGTTAATTTTTAAATTAAGTACTGCCGCTCATCAACATAAAGAAACATTCAACATCATGAAATAACAGAAGGTAACATAACAAATCGTAACAAATCGTAACATAATATAACATAACATAACATAACATTACTTAACATAACTTAGCATATCATAATAAAAATAACATAACATAACCTAAAATAAACATCATTTCATACAATATTAGAAGCATAACATGACGTAAAATAAGCGACACTACATGGCATAATATTTCTCAACATAACGTAAAATGACGTAACATTATTACAACAATGTATTAAGGTGTACTAGGTTTGGTTGTGTCCAGTTATGGCGAATTTTGGAGTGGTTGATTCAGAGTGAATTCAAAAATGGTGATCACTTGTTGCCGTTCCTACAATACTCGTGCGAACAATTTCTGTTGGAGTGCTTTCCGTCGCAATATTTCGTTTACTTTACTGGGCTAAAAAAGTTTTACTTCAAAAATAAACAATGAAGTCTCTTCAATATATGGGTGTCATATACTTCTGAGACACAGCCCTTTTTCCGCTTAAAAGCAAACTTTTTTCTCAAAAAATATATTTTCTTCTGCCTTATGTTAAATAATCAGAAATAAGCTGACAATTGATATGAAAACATAATTTTTCACGACGAAATGACAGCTTTGCTCTTAAGTTGTTCGAATGCGTTTGAGTGAGTTAGTTATTTAAAGATTTATCACTTGCAAGTTACAACATACTTACCATTTACATACAATTTGCGGTTCTTGTAAACAAGTTGTAAAACATTTTCTAACTTCTTTCTGTCTACTTATGTATATCAATGTGTGAAGTCATGAAAACAGAGTTGTTATGACTCTCTGACATTTTTTTGTTTCAGTCGACGCATTCTAAATGCATTTGTAGCCCATTGTGCTCGCGAGTTGACAGTCACTTGCCGTGACTCACTCAGTCTCATTGAATTCCTTATTTTTTTGTGACGTTACTACGCTCCTTCACACTTTTACTGCCTTTGCCATTTTGAGCGGTCTTCATTTATATATCAGTCAAGCGGCAAAGAGTGGGATTATTGTCTCACTTACATAATGTTGTTATTGTAGCGATGTTTCACGCTCGTGCGGCGCATGTCACTGTTTTTTTTTCTGGTTTTTTTTTCTTTTTTAATGAAGTCTGCATGTCAACATCACATTATTGAGTTCAGTAGGTTAAAATGTGCTGGCCGCGCGATTTACGGCGTCTGTCGTTCGTTTAAATTATCTAAGATTAGAATGAGTAGTGCGCTTTAACAAAAATTATTCAGACACGTACTAGTTCATATGTATTTTCCAGCTACTGTTGCCACTAAATTAAACACACCTATGTACGAGTATGTACGAGTATTGAGAACTTTTTACTTGTTTTATCTTGAAAGACATTATTACCTGAGTTTCTTACAAATTGATGTAATTAATTGATGCATATGCATTATACACTAAACTTATTCAAGATTACCAGTTGATAAGTTGTCGGTTTTGACCTTTTACACACACCTCCTTCTCCGTGTGCGTTGTTCGATTTCTTACTTAAATACTGTTGTTCTTATTCTATTGTACCCTAACTAGATCATGTTCGGAAATGTGTCAACAATGATCTTTTAATCATAGACTTTATGGGACGTGTTCTGAAGCTTTTTAGAATTAAGAACGAAATAAGTATACTTTTTTTTATTATAGAGACTCTTATACTATTTCCTGGAATCGAAATTTTTGGCGCTTAACAAGTTTCCTGTCCAATGAATCAAATATGATTTATATCACCAATTTTGTATATGATGCTATTTCCGTTTTTTGTATGGCACGTGACAGCAGATATTATATAAATTATAAACACATTTTTCAAATAACTGCTCGAAAATGTGTCAAATTACTCGGCTAACTTAAAATAAGCGTTTCGAAATAAGGATCTCAAAGTTCTCATACTTATAAGTTTTTTTGGAATTTTGAATGTGAACTTCAAGAAATGCCACTCTTTCTAAAAGGTCTTGAAGTGAAATTTGATGCAAAAGACTCCAATAAATCACTAAAAAAGAACTAAGAAATGCTCAGATAATACTTCAAAAAAGACTACTAAGAACTTTCAAGTATGGCTTCAAAAGAGCTCTAAAATTCAATAAATATTAGTCAGTCATAAAATGCACCGAATTTATGGGATTTGGAGTATTATTGGAATCATTTTTTTATACTCCTTACAGCGTAGAACGAAACATTTTTTTGTTAAATTTTTACATGTTTGGCTCGAAGGGGATTGCCTCCAGCAGATCTTATATTTCTACAGATCCTCGCTTTCGAACAAGTTTTCCATCATTCACGCTAGAAGTCTTAGGTAATGTTTTTTGTTTGCTAATTTAGCGAGCCAAGATCGAATGAATTAAGATTAATTTGTTTTCACTTTAGATACCACAAATATGAGTTATGACAAAGATTTCGAACGGATACACTCACTGAACTGTTCCTATGCAACCATACTGATTATTATTAGTTAAAAACATATAAAGTACAATCAATCCCGTTTCATTTCTCTAACAGAGCTAAACCAAAAGAAGTTAGCACCCGAAAATTCAACCTGATTTTAATTGTTTTATAGGTTCATATTTTAGACGTTTTATTGTCATAAGACTTTAGATTTATAAAATTTAAATTGTGGTAACTGCTCGAGTACAACCACATGAAACCCATGTGAGAAACTCATATATGATTCATAAAACGCGCATCGTAGTTCGTGCAGTGAGTAATTTCGTGAATCACATGTGAACAAAATTTTTGTTTTTGTTTTTGTGGTGATTATTTTTTCTAAAATCGTTCAAAAGCTTGTACATACCTATAATATTAGTTCCAACGTAACAAAGAATCTTAAAAAAATAAGTGGGCATAGAGGTCTTCAATGGCATTATTATAAGGGGACAGGCAACCTGTTAAATATCTTAAGGTAAACACTTAACACTAAAAAAAGGATCACCCAACAGTACATTTTTTTCTCAAACTCAGCCCTTCTTATACCAAAAAGCGTTTACTTAATTAACTACTAAATGTATGCTTTAAGCGCAGAGTTGAGTTTTTCTTTCGGAAAATTTTGGAAAATAGGTAACAGTTCTAAATTATCGAGCAGGCAGAGGTTTATTTACAAATGTAACCATTGAATAAAGTGTATAAACTCTAAGCTTCACTCCAGCCTATTTAAGTCAGCACAAAATACCGAGAAAAATAAACAAATGTCAGCGTTCAGTGGAATAAAAGTTTCCTTGCCCCACACGCAATACTGGACGGATAATATTATTTCAAAAATACATTTAACATAATAGTGAAAAAGCGTTTTTATTTCAGCAGAAGCCATTCGAAATTGAGTCTCCTTGAGTAAACTCTTGCTAAGGAACTTTGTCATTTCTTCGGAATATTTGCAAGCAATTTGTTGGTTCTTTTGACGCAATTACTTACCACATTCATCATCAACTAGTTTTCCCAGTTGTCAATTGCTGAATAGCAGATAACAATATCTCGACTTGTAGATCATTCAAAACTCTACAAGTCTTGAAATCACTTTAATGCTTACTCATGTGTCACAGAGTAAGATATGAGGATGTTGCAAGAGCTTTTGTACTTGAATTGGATGGAATGATGAACGGCTGTGAGCACGCACGCTGAGCGAACAATAATTTTTTGTAGAGACAGCGTTGATGAAAAAAAAACTCAAACTGTCAGACACTTACTAAAAGATAACTCTGCATTATAGAGGAGCCTGCAAAAATTTTTGGGTAGAGTATTATTAAAAGTACGAAACGCAGCGGCTGAAGGATTTATGAGATCTTTACAATATATAAAAGGGGCACCAGTTAGAGGCTTAAATCGCTGTTGGGAATGCCAGCAGACACATTTCTGAACCAAACCTGACTAATTCTACTTCTTTTTCGATGTTAATTTAGGGCTATCCTTCATTTGAAGCACTGCGCATTCACGTTCTAATGTCAATCGATTTTTATTCGAATACAACCACACCATCCCAACATCTATCTAATGCCATTCCAGCAGCCACACACATCTCGCATAAGTACTGACTAAACAAATTTAAATACAAACAAATAATTCTCAGCTCAAAAGTTCACACGTAACAACTGTAGTAAATTGATATTAAGCAATCGCAGCTTATACGCTTTCTATTTACTAACTATCGAGCAATATGTGTATGTATGCGTGCGTGCACAAGCAGAACTTTTAATTATAGGATACTCGATAATTGTACGCAAATTAGTTCAATTAGTTTGCTTATTTTGTTTAGCATCTCTCATGTTGCATGCAACGGTCAGGCTAATCAACAAAAGATCATTTCTTCTTACTTGGCAACAAATAGTTAGTCGACGTACATAACTGTTCTGTTCACAGCCAACTGACCTACATTTCGTTCAAGCAGACACAACAATCACATTCGCAGGCAGTACGAGTATACCACGTTTCTTACATATGTAGTATGTATGTATGTATTTATGTACGCGCGTATGCATATCGTTTGTTGCATGCAACGCCTCAAGTCACATTTGTGATATTCCTTTGCACAAAATGTCCATAATTTACGACTATATTGCATAACTATCGGATAACAATCATTTTCGTCTGCGGCAGCAGTAGCACGGCAGCAGGCAGCAGTCAGCAGTCAGCAGGCAACAGGCGGAGGCACTCGCCGAACACTAATGGCTGTTCGAGTTCACACCGTGTGCACATACATACATAAACACATACATACATATGTGCTGTTGCAAGTTTGTGTATGCAGTTGGCTCATTATATTGATTAGCATTCATTGGTTTCGCGCGCTCCCAGCTACTCCCAAGACTCTCAACTGTTTTTTTTTTTTGTATGCAAATACTCGAAGCCAATAGCTGCATGGCAGTGCTTTCATACGTTGGCGTGCATTTGCATAGCATACGTAAGTATGTATGTGTGTACGTATACATATTGATTTATTTTTGCTTGCTGCTCATATTTGCATACGAATATGCAAAACAGTTGACTACTGGCGGGAATTGATTCATAAAAAAAGTTATGTAAGCAGTGCTTGTTGCTAGGCTTTGTTATGATTGCTCTTGCACTGAGAAAAATCGCATAATAAGTGAAAGATCGTCTATGTATGTCTGTGTATTTAAACATAAACTAAGGGTAAAATGCACAGGACATCTACTTCCGAGCCACGCAATGATGATGCAAATGAGCTACACAGGAAATCATCGAAATCAATTTCTTACAATTTTTCGGATGTAATTTTCCAACGCGAAAACTACAAATGCTATTCTTTCTATGTACGTAAATAATAAAACTAGAGCGCCGATTAAGTTGGCTGTAGAAAAAAAAAATTTAAATAAATTGAAAAGGAAAGAACTGACACTCATTTAACTATAATAAATTATAATTGTAATAGACTCTGCTGTAAAAAAATATCAATTGCTAAAAATAACTAACATTTTATTAACTCATTTGGGATAATTGCAAATAAGTATACAATTTTAATCAAAATCATGAATATTACATTCTAGTTAGTTTAAAAGTCATTCATAGGAATCCAAAACGTATGACCCATTTTAGCTTCGTAAATGAATATATGCTTGTTACAGCACAGTTGGTTATAACACAATTCTGATATCAAACGAATTTGATCGAAAACGAAAAAGAAAAATTGACGACGCGGACCGAGAATCTTTTTCTTTATTTTTATAGAAACATATAATATATTTTGTAATATAAACCATATAAATCAAATTTCCAACTTTGTACAGTATTTACAAAAATTCTACAAATTTCGAAAAATTTTCATATAATATTCACACTTTTTAATCCGATTTTTTGAAAACTAAAATTATGACAAAGTGCAAATTCCAAGTAGCTAAAAATTTACTTTTATGTTTAATAAATATTATTGCTGCCGGTGTTGGACATATTCTTCCACATAAGATGAAATCAATCAAAACGAAAATAAACGAAAAAGATTTTACATGAAAGATATTGAGAAAATTGTATAAAAAAGTGTTAAGTTGAGTAAAATTAGTTAAGTTTAAGTGAGTGTTTAAGTGGCAAACCTCCGAGCTAACCAATCATTGCAAATAATATTCGTAAAATTAAATTAACATTAAATTACAAAGCATAAATTTATAAAATAATGCGATTTTAAAATTTTTAATAGTAAAGGACCAAAAATAAATGAGGTGAAATAAAGAGGCCAAAAATAAAAAAAATCTTTCAAAATTTAGTAAAATAAATTAAATAGACAAAATGATATAAAAGAATTAAATAAAGTTAAACAGGAAAAAATATATTAAAAATCAAATAAAATTTTCACAGAACTTCAAATGTATAACGCAATAAAATAAAATAAAATTAAAAAGAGTAATTTTATATTAAATGAAATAAACCAAAATCAAATAGTAATTGAATTATAAATAAAATTAAAAACAAAATAAATAAAAATATTGGAAAAATTTAATTAAATTAGAAAATAAAATAAAAAGAAATAAAATATATGAAATGATTTTAAATTAAATTAAATTTAAAAAAATTTATCAAAATAGAAAATAAAATAAAATAAAAAAATTTTATGAAATTTTATAACATACAAATTAATAAAAACAAATTAAACAAAACTAATTAATAATTAATTAATAACTTCAATGAAAACAAGACAAAGACCAAAGAAATTTACAAAGTAATTTAATTTAAAATAAAATCAAATAAGATAGAATTAAAAAAATAAAATAAAAAAAAAATATTTAAAAACTTAATTGAATTAAAAAATAAAATAAACAAAATAAAATACAACAAATATCATTACATTAAATTAAATTTAAAAAATTTAAAATAAAAATTTTAAAATAGAAATAAAAAAAACGAAAAAAATTTTGCATAATATTATAACATACAAATTAACCAAAATAAATTAAATAAGACTAATTAAAAAGAAATCTCAATGAAAACGAGACACCAAAGAAATTTACATAAAAACGAAGTAAAAATATAAAAAGAAATGATTTAAAACTAAAATTGATAAATAGTATAATAAATCAAAATTATATTGAAATTAAAAATTGAAGAAAAAAAAAAAAAAAAAAATAAGCATCACTATAGTGCATATCAGAACTACATATTGACACCCAAATTTATACATATCAGCATCATTTCATTTGCAACTAAATTCAAAATAACATATACTCGGTTCACAAATTTAATAATTAAAATATTTTTAAAGTAAAATATGTTTCGTTCTCTAAGAAAATCCATAAGCAACAATTTTTTAAACTATTTACGAAAGGTAAAATGATTTAACAATATGTTATCAAAATTTCGAACTGTTTAAAAAAGTTTTTAGAATATCTATGAGAAAGTGGAAGTCTTAAGGTAGAAGACATCAACTATATTAATGAAATGGAATTGCTATTGCGATCTAACTGAATAACAAATATCCAGCAGGGGCTTTCAAATCGAATGTTTCAAGAAACCCCACTTCTTCGCTCACCACCTTTGAGGAGTTTTCCATTCTCATAAATCGCACAAAAGTGCGTCCCAATGTGTTGTTTGTTAGCTGCCACATCGGCACAGTGGCTAATCAAAAATCAAAAACGCTGACAAGCAACAAGCGCAGCGAAACAACAACAGTGCCTTGTAGTGGCAATAAGAAAAAAAGAAATAAATACAACAAATAATGTACATTGACAGCGGTGGCGGCAATTCGTGGCAAGAGTGGTGATGCCAGCAATTTCTCATGTCAATCAGACGGCCACCGCAAAATGTTCGCACACGTACATATGAACATATAAGTAAACAACATGGTAGTGTGTCTAAGTTTTTATTGTATGTAGCTGCTGCTACTGCAGTTGGTGTTGTTGTTGTAGCTGTTGCTGTTGTTTTTTTTTTTTTTTGTGAGTGAGTGGAGCCATGGAATTTTTGATTACCGGCAATTTGGCATTTCGGTATGTTACAGTTGTGCGCGAACAAATCGCAACTGCGATTTTCGTGAACGCCAATGTACATAGATGTGTATGTGTGTGTGTGTGTGTGAATGCTTGTTATACAGTCGATACAAACGCCAACAATCTTGTCGCTCCATCGTTTCGCTTCCAATGAAAACACTTTGTCATGCGTAACAAATCGCAGCGCAGCAGCGACTCAATGTTGCACGTTGGCGGTTTGCCGTTATTGTTGCTATTGTTGCTGCTTTTGCCTCTGCTGCTGTACACAGTGCACTACTGTGACTGCGGTTGCGCATACAAGTGACACGTCAATAGCACAAAGAAGAGCGCTGTGCTGCGTGTCAATATCACCATTGACACATCGCTGTGGCACGTAGGCAAACGAACGCACGTCACAGCAACTGTTAACCCAAATAAAGCACAGGTTGCCTGCAACAGAAATTAATTTGCGTTGTGTTCCAGTGCGCCAGTGGCAGGGATGCGCACAACGGTTGCAAATATTTACGCTGTGTTGCATTGTTTTGCGCTGTGATTTTGTTTTGTTTTGTTTAATTTTGTTTTAATCCTACTTTGTTGCAACGCACACACACTTCGTTGACGGAATGACGGAACGAACGACCGCAACGAACGACAGCTAACGTCGACGTCTATGCAACACTGTGGTGGCATTGACAGTGCAGACCGGACAAAATGGACAAACGGACATCAGCTGGCGTATGGTTTTGATTGTGAGTGAGTTTGTTGGCAGCCAAGTGTGTTGCACCGTGCGTTTGTTGTCTTTATTTGACTTTTATTTTTATTATTACTATGTTTTTTTTTTTTTTTTATTTGTTTGAGTTGTGTGCTATGTGCGGCATTTTCATTTGCAATTGGCATGACACAACATATTTTTGCCGGTTGACAATCGCCGATTGTTGACTTATTTGCATAGTGCAGTGCGCTAACAATTGCCGACCCCGTTGCTAGTTCGAGTATTACTAAATAAAATTTAGCTGAGTTGTTATTCTTGTCCACTTCGTAGTGGTTTTCTATGTTCTGATGTATGTACATAGTTGCATTTGTTGTTAGTATTTTCCACGAAACATTTAAGTTGCAACGATGGTGATCGCATTCCTACACCCACGGGCGTTGACTTTGTCCAGCTACAGCCCATTAGAGTTGCGCAGAAATGTTTGGACTTCGCTGTAAGAAATACAGAAAGAACTGTTGGAGAGAGCTTCGTTATGCTCGCGTTAGTGCAAAATAAATATAAAAACAAAAAACATTAATTTTAATGTTTAATGAAAATATAATTAAATTATTTAAATAGTAGTGCGACACAATTTTTAATTATTTACTCAAACATGGAAAAAGCATTATTCGAACTAATTGGAAGAAAATCTGCGTTTTTAATTTTTCGTCAGCACTTCAGACTTTACTTTTTAAAATGTCTTTTAAAATTTCTCTTAGAATCCATCGTTCAGAAATTATTATACATTTTAAAAAATATTTAACTTAAATATTTCCAATGAAAGAAATGTGTCAGAGGAATTTAAAAAGGTTCTTCTTTAGCAAAAATCTTTGCGAAGAAATGTGAAATTTTTTTCTTTTTACTTTTTAACCAGTAAAATCTTCAAAATTAAATAAAATGAGTTTTTCTATTTTGGAGAAAAGTACATTTTTTTATTCTCATGATATTTTTTCTCTCATATGATATGAAATATGTTCTTCTTTATTTTTTGTCTTTAGCTTGAGAAGTCCTTAAAAAACAATTATTTTTACCTTGCAATATAAACGCGCTAAAAAGTTACATACCATCTTCATATTACTCAGGTGAAGGTGATAACTTTTATAGTTTGTAGAAAATCAAACTCGTAATTCCAGTTCTGACTTTTTAAATTAAAAAAAAATTCATTACTCAAGTGATTTATTTAACACTCACTAAAATTCGATTATTCGAGCTGTTTTAAGTAGAACAAAATTTTCCCATAACTCAAAGCAATTAAAGTTTCAAAACTTCAAAGTAGACCAATTTAAGATTTCAATGATTCTCCGATTTAATTTTTTTTTTTCAAATATACGTTGTTTATTTCCACCACTTTTAAATTTTTTGTTTTAATGATTTAAGTATAAACGGTTTTTTGTCGAAAAATTGCAGTAGACAATGATATCGATACTGATAATAATATCGCTCACGATAACAATAAAGATAGTCTCAATGATATATCATTGTTAATAACACAGGTCTGCAACCAAAATGCTGTCTGGATATTTCCAACTGATTGCTATGTATTTAAGTGTTCTGAAAACTAAAAAAATACTCAAAAAATTCGTGAACGTAAGGTTATATTACAAAACGCAAAAATTTATTATAAAAAAGTTGAAGGAAGGTGTTTTCGTTGGATCAGATATTAGACGGCTTATGGCCGATCCATTATTCTTCACATGCATGACGTATCCTCAAAGAGAAGAGTGGATTGTCTTTAAAGAGGTCATAAATAAATTTTTAGTCAATAACAAAGATCCTAACTACAAACAAATCGTCAAAAGAATGTTAAAAGCATTTCAAGCTTTAGGTTGCTTGATGAGTTTAAAAGTAAATTTTCTTCATTCCCACCTCGATTACTTTCCAGAAAATTAAAAATATAGTAAGTGAAACCTTAAAGATTAATATATCGATATCGATAATGATATTAAAAATATTGATAATAATAACAATATGGCTTTATTTATAGTAAGTTTTTCCTCCAACTTGTAATGTAGAACTTGAGTTTTTAAATCGTTCGTGTTAGTTTATTCTTGTTAAAATATTTGCATCAGTCTTACAAAGCTAGTAGCACAATTATGGAAAAGCACTGAGATGATTCAATTTGATCGAATTAGGAGTTTCACTGATTCGAATATTAAGCAGATCAGGATGACATCGGTGAAAGTTAACCGAATAGTCAAGCTACAAAATTCGGGGATTGCCAATGCGAATTCACTTTATTTTGCCCAAAATAATTAATGATTATTTCAGAATCAATTTGTTTAAAATTCAGGACTATATCAGCGTCGAACTAGCACCAAAAACGACGTGGTTCTGAAAAACGTGTGCACTTGTGCTGAAATGCCACCCAACAAGTCTTGAAAGGATTCCGAAGCAGTTCTTAATTAGTTCGAAAATTATTCCAAACTAGTCCTGACATTTTTTCTAAAATAATTTGTACGATTCCCGAAACAATCCCGAAATTAACCCAAACTACTCGTGGAATGCTCCCAAAATAGCTCTACCATTTTTTCGAAATATTCCAAAAATAGTTCCGAAATGGTTCTGGGCGTTTCTCGAAGTAGTCCCAAAAATATTGCGGACTAACCTCGAAATGATGCTGAAAAAGCTTTAATCGAGTTGTTCTCACAGTGCCGATTTGCATCAAACACCAATTATACAAGTCGAACAAAATTTATAAAACTTAGTAACAAGTAAGAATTATAAAATGCAAGATTTCGAATTGCGCAAGACATAAAAATTCCCACTTTTGCCTTATCAGTCATAACGCAAGCCGTATTCTACGTCAAAATTAATTCTTTCGCAGGTCGATTGAGAATTTCTTACATATTTTGACATATAAAACGATGACCATTGGTACTTCAATTTCGCTTCGGCTATAATAAAACCATTTAAAAATTGTCTACCAACTACTTAGCTAATGTTTGATTATAAATGCTCACTTGCTTTTACTACATTTTTAAAAGGCGCTAATTTCTTTATAAAGCTTAAACATTTGCACGATTGTGTGAAATATGACCTCCAAAATAAATATTTATGAGAAGAGCGCGTAAAGCTTTTGTCACAATTTATAGAATTTTAGCGCACACGCGATTATTTCACACAACAGTTCGGTATAAACTTTACGCACGTCAGGCTTTAGCAAATGTCCATTTGTTGCCATATTTGCAAAAACATACAAATATATTAGGATCAGCACACGTTTATCCATTGGTAGCTGAGTAACTGAGATTATTTGTAAAATAGGCCAGAAAGTTAAGTTCCACACCGAATGTCAAATTGGAGCAACAAATCCTCTTGTGTGTAGGTACGAGTAAGTTTGTATGCAAGCGTTTGAAGAAATTGAAGATAACGATAAAACTACATTGATTTTGGTCATTTAAATTAATGGCAATGATTTCGAACTTTGACTAGCTATACCAATCGAACAACTCCAATGGCAATAGCCTTGTAAACATGAACGCATTTATTGTACAAATGTACATACATACTCGTACATAACATACATACATACATATGTCACACATAAATATACACACATGTGCTCTTTGCCTGTGACATTGTCGGCTATTTCGTTGTGGGTGCAGCTAAAGCGATTAACGTACAAATTCGCACAAGTCTTAAATTCTCTGTACCTCTTTTGGGGGTGGGCGTATCTGTATTTATTGCTATCGTCGCCCCAAGAAGTGTTGCAAGTAAAGGTTTTAATGTTAGAAATGCATTTATTATTTCAGCGATAGTAAGAGTCTTACAAAAATTGTGCATGATCGCAATTACTTTAGTAAGTATTGTACAACAAATTGTGTATGTTAATTTAAATTAACATAGCCAACGACATAGAATATTTTTTTAAATTTTATTCTCCTGCACGTGGCATTAATTTCGATGTTAATGTTGTAATGTTTTGGTTCTCCCCAATTTAGAGAGCGAATAAGACCTTTTGCTGGTTTTCATTTGCTTGAAAATGTTGACAAATTTTCTTTTAACTTTGTATCCTGTTCACCGGTTTATGTTTGGTAGTGCCCCTATGTTACGTGGATCTGAGAATTCTTGGATCACATAATTGAACTACCGTGCTTTTTAAATACTACAAAATAGTAGTAAAACGTTGCCTTTTTTAGGGATAAACAATTCTGTTATATCTCGAGACGCAGTGTTGACTAAATTCCAATACTAAGTTCGCCATTATGCATTACAGGTTGTTTACTCATGACTCTAAAGCTGGCATTGAATCAGGATTTAGATTCAACGTCGATGATAATGGCGAAACGATGATGATGATGGCGAAACGAAGCAAGAACATTTTTTTCCGTAAAGTGCAGATATCTTTAAGGTTTTTGGTTCGCTGATTGCAAAAATGGCGTCAGAATGTAAAATTTTAAAATGGCTGACAGAGAATGGGTGACAGTTTTTCGGAAAAAAGAAAATTTTAGAGCTTAAAATTGAGTGTAAGTGGGTTTTTGGTGTCAACTTCAAACAGCTGTAGCAAAAAACACATGTCGGTGACTGCATTATACATTCCAGAAATTGACTCACCAACTCCACCTCTGAGACATGTCTTAGAACTATTTTGACCCGGTATTTTTAAATTTTGTACTATTGGCCAGTTTTTTTGAATTTTCAACCACTGTGTGATGGTATGAATTCCACTTTTTTCATTTCGATTCCATAATCAGCTGTAATAGGTAACAGTTAAATACTTTTTACGTGTCTGCACCAATGATTTTTGGGTGTGCTGAGACAGTTCATTTCTTCCCCTTAAATATAAATACCAAAGAAATAAGCATAACACATTGAACCATTTCTTTACTTACTTTGCACTTCTTACGTTTTATCGTTTGGATTGATTTAATTTAATTTGTTTACAAATATAATCAGCTGATTGATCTCAGCGACGCTACTGTTAGGGGTTGCCAATTGTCGTAGATTATGCATGGCAATATGGATTTGCTTCGATGCATACTGCGCATGTGCCGTAGCGGAATTAAGAACACGTCGGTTTTATTTCTTAATTGTGTTTAGTATAACATATTATAATTCAGTTTTATTAAACTAATTGAATGTAGATTAAAGAAATAAATGCGCAACATTTTTATCAATACCATGAGATTTTAAATATAAAGTTTTTGGATGATAAATAGCAAAAACCTTTGTATTTAATTTGCCATTTACTGTTTATTCGGACAACGCAAAGAATAAACTTTTCAAACCGATAAAATTTGTCGGAATCGGAATCAAGAATTGTAAAGCAGCTAATACAGCACTGCTTCTATCTAGACGAATATCACATCTCTATACTTAAAACATCTCTGTATTATCATGTAAATGCAACCGTGTATAATAAGAGAATGTAATAAAAAGAAAAGATGATGGCCACTTCCTTTTTGGTTACCGAGACAACCGGCCGTGTTCTTAGTCAAGTGATTTAAATCGATAATTTCTAGACGGTTAAAGTGACATCAAGTCAAATTTACAGAATCGAAATGCAGAACAGGCCCGATTAATTTTTATTCTAGTTTCAAATATTGCTGTGAGTTCAGCATCAATTTACAAAAAAAAGAAACCTTAATAGATCAAGAATGCGTAAATCAAATTTTCAGTTACGATCATCACTTTATACCTGATAGTTCTTGTACGCAAGGTTATATTAACAATGTTCGAATAACGGCTGTTAATATAGACATATATGTACCAGAGTGATCAGAATGTAAATCGATTCCTCAGTCCCGTCTTCATATCTGTCCGTCCGTCCGCCTGTCCGTGGACACCTTAACTTAAGTAAAAATTGAGATTTCTTAATGCATCTCTGTAAGATTGCACTTTAGCAAAGTTAGGGTGCTATTGAAAATGGTCGAGATCGATAATCGTAGGTGTGGGGGTGGTCCATATAACAGACTTCTTGAAAAATAACTTGGTTTTTTCGTGATCCATTGTAACAAATTGGGTAGCGTTTTATATTTGCAGCGAAATGGTCGTTGCCACGCCTAGTTATGATAAAATTATTTTATTATTTTAGACATATTGTCCTTGATATCATCAAGCTAATCGTTAAAAAGTTTGTAAACGGAAAGTAACTATGTAAACCATATTATAGTAATTTTGAAAAATCCGGAAGCAGATGTACATATTTCGGCAACCTCTGCTAAAAATTTATTCATACAGTAATCTTATAGCAATAAAAATGAAAATTTCGATATTTATAAATTTTAATACCAATTTTTTTTAAATTGGTTACTTTTACAAATTTAGAAATGGTCGAATTTAGCTTTTCTTACTTATTTTAATTAAAAACCGTTTACAAATGAATTAATGTTTTTATTAATCGCATTGCATTGAAATTTAAATACCTACATACGAGTACTATTATAATAATAATAATTATTGGGAATTTTCTTTTTTAGTGGAGATTTTGAAGTGGCCCGAAAGTAACCGTGAATGGTGACGTGCTATTTGATGCCTGAAATCGAGACGCGTGGTCTGAGGAACAGTTGATTTCAACAAGTTGGCGTCACTCGCCATATAAGTAGCTCGTGAAACAATCACTCAACTATGAGAAAGTTTCCAGATTCAAATTCAGGAGCCAGGTGCAGTCCAAAGTATACGTTAATGGGCTGGTTACGATGGACGCATTAGAAGCTTATATTACACTACCGGTTGGAAAAATACCACTAAATACGAATTATTGAGAATCAGCACTTTTGAATGAATCGCAGTTGAACCAACGCGTGAAAGAAATTATTTTTAAAAATATTTCTAAATAAATTGTTGTTTTGTAATGTTTTTTTTATTGTTCCAATTTAAAAAAAAATGGCCTATAAATGAGCTGTTACGTTATTAAAAATTTTAAATTACTCCGTGTTTCATGTTCATTATAAATCACTATCACTCTGCTCTACATTTCAGATTAAGCACAGCATTTTTTTTTTACTTTTTTTTTCAGAATTCACATACCAATAGAAAATTTTTCCAAAGCTACTGAACAGTTGCAACACATCAGATGCACGCACAATAGGCGTGCGCATAAAAAATAAATAATAACGAATCAGTGGTACCAATTATAGCGCATTTACCAGAAGCAAACAAAAGACTTAAGCTGCGAACCTGCACGGCTGCTCCCCATAGACGACGTGATAAGCGCTACAAAAACAATGCCAACCACATGAGCAATTATCAAAATAAGCAAGCAATGTCCCAGCGGATAACCAACACATACATACATTCATACATTTATAAAAGTCACATCCCTATTTGGCACCACGTCGCCTCCCATCCCACAGAGATTTACGAAAACTACTGACCAATGTATTGCTGTTTTATTTTCCCCACGAAATCTGCACTTACTGGCTATTTATCTGAATGCAAATGTCAACTAAATTACCTTACACTTTCATTGTATGTGTGATTGTGTGTTTGTGTGTGTGTGTGTGCTTGTAAGCGCGCTGGACATGGTGTGGCTGTTGTCCTGTGGCTAGTTGAGTCTACACTGCTGCAAACTTTTGCTAGCTACTTGGGCGTTCATTTGTCCACCTCCACTGGTGACGATGCGAAGTTGCGGGCACTATTTTCATTGTTAGTTGCTTGTAGCACGAAAGTGAGCACTATAACAACAACAAACAAGAAATATAATAAAATGCAACTAGGTAGGTTGTTGCTGTTTAACTTGCTGCTGTCAATTCTACAGCGATTGCAGTTTGAACATATTTCATCCAATTAAATGAAAAAATCTGCTAAGTCGATAGACAAAAACTTTGCAGTAAATTGCAATTAGGAGTTGCAATGGAGTTGCTTGCATGAAAAAAATTAAAATAAAATAAAAATCTTTGAAGCATAATTAGTTGAAATGGAAAAATAAATTCAGAATTGGCAGTGGAAAGTCACATCAAATTAATTTTTTTTTTTAAAGAAAAACTCACAAAATATTCATTTTTTTTTTTTTTGCAAAGAAATTATTGGCTTTGCTGCGGTTTTGCAATTTCGCAATTTCGCAATTTCGCACTTTCCCTTTGCAACGCCCACACAAAATAGCCAAATTCGATTAGCTTAGTGATTTACACCGTGCATCGATGCTGCCACAAATTATCGGTGGCGGCAGAGTAAAACATGAATTCGTGGCCTTTCTGTACCCCAAATACATTCCAAATACACCCACACACACACACACACACACAACAAATATGTTTTTAATACACCTTTTTTTTTTTTAATTTCAACAATAGAAACTTGAAAAATATTTCAACTTAGCCATCGCATAATTTAACTACTTGCCGCATACGCGTTGCCGCCTGGTGACCACATAATTGCAACAAAGAGCGAAAATTGTCACACATAACAAAGAAATACATACAACATTTTTTTTTTTTTTTTATTTTTAGTATAAAACTTAAACAATTTACATCGATAAGAGAGTGTGCTGCAAACAACAATCAAAAAGTATTTCTATAGCGTCATGCGGTGTTCAATGTAAATTTTGCAACCCACAAATTGGTGTAACTAAACTGCATTGTTGCAAGCAACACACTTTTGTGCCACACATCGAGTGAAAACTCTTGTTCATTGTATGTAAGTAAGTAATTGTGCCATGGCTGGCTGGAGGTGGCATTGTTCAGTGGTCAATTGAATTCTAGGCGCGCGCGAAATGTATGTCACGCACCACCCACACGCACTCAATACGCACCCACACAGCAGTCATTCGCTGCATGCACACGCACAAGCAAACATTCAATTTAGTTAGTTGCAAACAATCGAAATAGAATGAAAGTAAATAAATCAAATGTTGATACTAATGAGTGCGTAACACATTTTTGCGTAGCTGTGGGCGCGAATTTTTCCTTGCAATAATGGAAGTTAAGAAATTAAAGCCTTCTCGACTGGGTTCCCGCAACTAAACTCACCCTCCTAAAAGCCAAGAATCGCAGGTCCTAAGCTCACCAGATGTAAGCTCAAATTACTTTAAATCCTCACACCTGAACTCACCACACCTAACAAACTCACTCATATCTCAACTAGCAATATCTATACTCTCCTCACTTTAACTCATTTCATCTGACCTCACTTCACCTCATCTAACCTCACTTTACCTCCCTAAAACTTTAGAAAGAGTTTACTATATTTCAACATATTTCAAAAAAATAATTAAACACTTAAACTAAATTTAGAATGCTTTTAATAACCTTCCTTAGAGCGCAATCAGTGTTTTTTTTTTTCAATATAATAAAGTCAAGCGCTTACTCACATTGAAAGAATGGCACATTAAAGTAAGGAAAAAAATTCCAAACACATTTAAGAAAATTAGAACTTCGTTTTTATTGCATTGAAATTAAAAAAAATAGATAAAGTTTTGATGAAAATTTCTTGAATTGTTTTAAATTTTGTCTAAGGGTTGAAACTTTATTTTTATGAAAATTATTAGAAAACAAATAAAACAAATTAATAATCAATATGTCTACAGTACGTTGTAGTACAACTTTGACAGTTGGAACGTCTCAAGGATTTCCGGACATAGTGAAATACAGTTGGAACGCAGGTCCTAAGTTCACCAGATGTAAGCTCAACTTACTTTAAATCCTCACACCTGAACTCACCACACCTAACAAACTCACTCATATCTCAACTAGCAAGACCTAAACTCACATCTCACCTCACTTTAACTCATTTCATCTGACCTCACTTCACCTCATCTAACCTTCTCTCAAACTTTAGAAAGAATTTACTATATTTCAACAAATTTCAATAAAAAAATTAAACACTTAAACTAAATTTTTGTTTTTGTTTTTTTTTTCAACATCAAAGAGTCAAGCGCTTACACACATTGAAATAATGGCAAATTAAAGTAACATTTGTTAGTTAAGAAAATTAGAACTTAATTTTTATTACACTGAAGTTAAATGGGCTACAAAACTTCTTACACAACAAATAAAAAAAAAATAAATAAAGTTTTGATGAAAATTTCTTGAATTGTTTTAAATTTTGTCTAAGGGTTGCAACTTTATTTTTATGAAAATTATTAGAAAACAACTAAAAGAAATTAATAGTCAATACGTCTACAGTACGTTGTAAATAGTACAACTTTGACAGTTGCAACGTCTCAAGGATTTCCGGACATAGTGAAATGCAGCGGAGGACTAAGCGTTGATGGAAATATGGCGGTTTGCTATTTTCCAGCAAAGAACTATATTTATAGACAATTTTCATTGAACTGCAAAATTGCTTGATTGATTGATTGCATTTATTTAGTAATAATTTAATTACTTGTTTTTGCAATGATACAATTTAATAATATCTTTTTTCAACTTTTTACTATTTTCCTACAAATTCTATAAATTTTCTTTTAAATGGGTGTACATTTTTTCTAGTCTAGTATCTTCATTTAGCACCTCAGTATTTTTCGCATAGCTTCATTTTGAAGCTTTTGCATTCTCACGCATTATTTCTTTCATATAAAGAAAATGTTTGCTTATTCGTTATACGGAAGAAAGTCGCAACACCTTTGAAAACAAAAAATTCTAAAAAATAAACAGTAATTTCTAGCCACTTGAAACGTTCACAATATTGTACTAAAATTGAATAAGCTATAAAACTGCATACTCAAACAAATTCTAACACTTGTGAGGAAATATTTCAAAGTCTATATGAAAATTTGTTGAGTTTTGTTTGAATTTTCTACAAAATTTATGTTAGCGAAATAACTGAATTTGAATAGAAAATTCTCAAAAATAAATAAATGAATATAAGTGTCAAACTATGCCATTTTGAATTTAAGGAATAAAAGAGAATATCCACTCTTATCAAACTTTCTAGTACAATTGTTTTCAATACTGTGTAATGTGTTTCAAATTCATTAATTTTGTTTGTTAATTTTCATAAAGTAATTTCCAGATTGATAAAATATAGTGAAGAAATGTAGCAATCATTTTTGTTTATGTAACTCATATGAATATTTGTAATAAAAGAACATATTTCTTCTTTCGATCTTACACTCTTGTTTATATTTCACTGAATATATTTGTAGAAAAATCTCAAGTTCCAAGCTTCCTTGAGTACTATTTGATTTCGTGCAAGTGACTTGTACTGAAAATATCTGTATTTGATGGAAATTGGCTCCCACTCGCCTTTCCTCTAGCGCGATATACTTCGTTATCATTTTAGCTGTGCATTTTTGTATTAAAATTGCATTGCTAAGAAGTTGCTGATTAAAACTAATGTGCAATATACCTTAAGAAATAAGCTGCGTCTGTGTGTGGAAAAATTCACTACTCGATTAAAAAGTACTTTAGTATGTGAACTGAATCATGATGGAAACTGTTGAATATTTTGCAACACCCTAATATTTAACTAAGAATGTATTGAAGTTATTCTATACAATTCATTTAAGTTGTGAAACGTTTAATTATGTTATTCGCTTTTATAACAAATATTCTATTCTTCAAGCTCGTGACCAATACTGGCGGATCGTTGTGATATTTGTCGTTGGCACACTGAGATGCCAAAAAACCACAGCAGCCAGTCATGATTCATGACTGACCAACACCGACTTGCATTTATTTTATTTGAATTGGTTTTTTTTTTGTTCACTCCCTCAGACAAAGTTAACGAAAATACAAGCTGCAATCGATCAAAGACACTGTGAATGTTTAAATATGCTTGTTGTTGGTGTTGTTGGCAACTGTTTTTCCAACTCAACTCAGCGGCATAGCTGCAGCACACGACAAGCCTCATCCGGGGCGAATTCAAGTTTATTCTCCTGGTGTTCTGCCCTAAATAAATTGATGTCGCTTTGACGACGATTACAAACAAAGGTACATCATACAAATGTAAAGTTTGGTGAATACCAACCCAGTGGTTAGTTCGGTTGTAAAAAGAGAATAACTAAGCTTAAAGTTTTACTAAGCAGGGTTATGAACACATTTTTTCTAATGACTTATTTCATCTTACTGGTTGCTAAACTTGTTTAAGTGGGATGCCAAGGGAAGCACCATTCAGATGGGCAGCCCTTTTTAGAAAACGTTTTATTTTTTTAGAACTTGACAATATAACACTTTTGACCTTTAGATCTCCAGCTTGTGCGAAATCAGCACATATAATTGCACAATATTTTCCGTCATCATATCGATATATAAATTGTTGAAACTTAATCCTCACGTGTCACTAATTGTTTTTAAGAATATTAAATTATTTTTGGGTTGAATTAGTGTTAAAAGCATAGGTTCTCTAACAAGAAATCCCCTCTTCTGCTTATACGGGGTTTTTATGGTTGAAATCATAAACCGCCTCTAGGCAATTTTTTATATTCAATGTACTACGTACGTTTATTCAACAAAAAAAGAGTAGTATTTCACGTATTGAAACAAATAAAACAAAAGTCCAATAGGTATTCAAAAACGTTTAATTGTAATGAAAATCGTAAATTCAGTCCTTTTGCTCAGAGAGGCACAGGTTTAAATTGAACTTTCGACATAAAACTTGAATTTCGGGGCAATCAGGAAATTAACAATTTTTTTTACCGCAGCGTGTTAAAACTGCGAAAAATAACCGAATTATCGTAATGAACGTCTTCAGGAGGTAATAAAGGCTTTTCCCTGCATCTTTTTTCATTGAGCGTTGCTAACTTAAACTTTTTCCGTTTATTCATATCTATTTTCGGCTTTAATGCATTTTAAATTGTTTGACTTTCAAACTTACTTAATCTTTATTTGTTCCTCGTTATCCCAAGACCGCCTCTAGATGGGCTATTATAAAAGGCATATAAAAGTTTAGCAGAGAGATTTTTTTTAAAGTGAGCCTATCTTATGCGTTCTGAACACTATCAGACACATGACAATAAGTTTTATTTGCAGATGGGATAGCTTTTGATAGTTTTTTTTTAATATTTCAAATTAACACCTTTTGCGTAACCGAATTTCACAAACTTCCAACTTCAAATGACTGTGACAGTTGATCCAAGCGTAAGCATGTGCTACAATTGGATTTCCCCGAATAACGGGAATATGAAAAAAGCAGAGAATTGAAATTTGAAAAGTAAACAGGCTATACAGGGTTAAGTTAAGGTTAGAAAAAAGCATTACGTTTTATTTAGAAAAAATAATTAAATGGAAAATAAAAAGTACAAGCACATCTTTAATGTTTTAAACATAGTATTATGTTTATTTTTTAATTATTTAAAAATAAGGTTTTCTTATATTTATTATGTAAAAACATGGTGATTTGATTATAAAAAGAAATCCATATTTTTAGTTGGGATGCTAGAAACCCCTTCACAATTGATATGATGACTGACAAACGAACATTAGTCACTTGTAGAAGCATTCGAGTGATGAGATCGAAGTATAGACTAATTTGTCTAAAATATGCAGGAATTCTATGAAAACTTTGTATTTTATTGTCTACGCACTCCAGACATTAATCTTTTCAAAAGTTTCCGAACACAATTTGTTAAAATTGAAACCAAAGTATAACAAAAAAAAAAATACATTTAGAGAGGCAGAATATATTGTATTTGCGAGGAGTTCAGCAAAAAGGATTGAGGTGGTAAAGAAGCAGACGCCTACACCCTACATCTGTTAGCTGTTAGCTTGGCTAACGATTACCGTTTATTTTTTGTATTTTTTCTTACTGAAGCACTTTTAAACATATTTTGTATATAAAAATATTTCGAGCATGCGTTGTATGGGAAAAAATGCTGTTTGAAACTTCCGCAATATAAAATTAAAATTAAATTAACTAAAAATGTCTGTTCACTTGAATACAGCCGCGCCCTTTTATATCTTTTTGTTTTTTTCTTTGAATAGTTTTTTGCTAAAAAATGAATTGTGTATTTTAGTACAAAAATCTTTAAAATAACATAAAAGAAAAAACCTCAAAGGCACTGCCCCTATTCAAGTGAACCGAAGTGTATATGAGAGTGCAGCCATTTTCATTATTAAAACTTACCTTAGGAAATCCATATTTATTATGCGATTATGCTAAATTAAGGAGAGTATGCTGCAGGTACAATGGGAAACACTTTTACGATAAATATATCCGCTAGATGGCGATAGAGTCAAGTTTTTTAGAAAATCGGTATTTATGGACCGATTTTGTTGAAATAAGCAATGCATACCATGAATGAGACGAGACATATTTTTACTAGAAGCGAATGCACTAGAGTATGTGGCAGAGTACTTTATAGGGAAATTGAATATACATACATATGTATGTAGGTAGAAGTAAGTTATGCCATTCGTCGTCTTGGGTAAATTAAGCATTTTTTTAAAAACCTAAAAAATTTAAAGCCGATTTTTTTATAATTTAAATATAATAATTTAGAATTTCGTAGGTGTTCATATTTTAGATAGTTTTTTTTATTGATGTCCTGTATTTTGTATGCCGATGCTAATTTGTGTTTTGTTGCATTTTCTAATAATTTTTTGTAAATTAGTAATAATACTTTGACTTTATAAAATTCAAATAACTATTAATAACTAATATGAAAATATGTTTTATTAATAAGCCAATGAGTTAAAATGTAAGAGAAACGTTAAAAATTGAATGTTGAAATCATATATTCATATTTAAGCGTCATGGGTGCACGTCAGTATTTGGCGGTAACTTTTTCTTTTGCGTTTAACATGAATTTATTGGATTCACACACGAAATTTTGCCTGAGCTGGTACTGAGATAAGGAATGGGCAGCAAGATTTGTTTGGGTATAAACAACTGTTTTTTTATATTGACAATAATTGGCACAGAATAAAATTAATATGATTTTATTTATAAAATTCCCTAAAATGTGTTGTGCTTGTGTACCAAAAGTTTTTTTTGTATTTCCAAGTTTTAGGACTGATCATAAAATTTATGGTTGGGCTGACTTGCGAAGGCCCTTTTCAGCATTTAAGGCGTCACTATTGCACGCTGTTGGTGAATATTTTCGCTACATTGGCTTTTCTTTCTTCTTTCTGTTTTGTTGTTTTTACCAATTCTCTGGTTGCAACTGTTGTTCTGCTGTCTGTTTGGTGTCTTGTTACGGCTGCTGTTGCTGGTAAATGCCGCGCAGCAACAATGCCAACTGTCACAATTTATGTTTTACAACGAAACTATTTTAACTGTTAGAACTGTTTGGCTTCAGAAAAAAATCAAACAAAAAAAAGAAAGGTTGCCGAAAATAGTAGAGGCTTAAAATAATATGGAAGAGAATTCAAAACAAACAAAAAAAAAGAAAAACACAACAAACTGGCAAGCATATAAATGAAAAAGGAAAAATAAACAAAGGACACGAAAAAATGCAGACAAATGGAAATATAAACTTTTTTGGCGGCATCAAAGGCGATTCGTATATGTTCTTTTCAGCGTGCTTTTACAAACAAAAACGTTGCTATTTAAAAAAAAAAGTATTTAAGTGTTTCTTCACCTTCATGTCCGCACTGCTTTTGTTTAATTTTTCTAACTGCATACAATTTTGTATTTTATTTTATACTCTTTTGGTCGCATTTTCTGCTCTAAAACTCCTTCATACAGCTGCTGGCTGCTTGTTGTGGCAGCAGGAGAAAATCATGGCATAGATCCTGACAAGATTACGAAAATAGATAACAACCTTTTTGGTAGCTGTTCTTGCTTAACTTTGTGGGCCAGCACTGTGGCCCAACGCCAATGTAAAACTCACGAAACAAGCAGTTAAAATTTTTCGTTGCATAAATTGGCATAATTTTTTGGTGTTGCATGGCCGAGTGTAGGTGGGCTGGCTGAGGATGCGCCGAAAAACCGCTTGCCTTATTTTGACTGCTTCATCTCAATTTTACAGGCTGATAATATGGGGCGCACTCTTTTTTTTGTGACAAAATTTCGTAAGAGAATGTCGCTGAAAGTACTAACTTAATTTGATGCCCAAATAGTTGAATTGCATTGCTTGTATGTGTAGTGGCATGGTAATTGCACTCTGAAGAATATGTTGTTGTTAAATCTTTAAATGGCACTGATTGAAAATGTTTTTTTTTTAATCCAAGATGTGTGTAGTACCTCCATTTAACCTTCATTATTTTTATTATTTTTACATGGACGTGGTTAACTAATATTAACTTTGTATAGGTAAGTAGCTTAAAAAGTATATCCACTAGTTATTGTAAACATAATGAATTTGTTCTACGAATAATGCCTCCTTGGTGGATGTTTTATAATATATAATTGCTCTTTGGATACAAATTTTTGATAATCTCGGGAATAAAATGCTATTGAAAATATGACATACATATATTAGAGAGATTCTCTTAGTCTTGCAAAACCATTGAACGATGCAAAGATAGCATGAATGGCAAAATGTACCATAATAAAACTGTTTGCAAGAAAACATTTTTGAGAGCGAATGTATTTTAGTCAAATACTTCCCCCCTTTGAATTTTATTTATATAATTATAAACCTCATGTACTTCTTTACATACTTAACACTATATTTCAGCACCGTCATAAGACTATTACAGTCTTAAAAATTTAAATTTAAAAAAAGTGAAGAAAGAAATTGTTAGATACTTTGGAAAAGTCAGAGATAAAATAATAAGTCTGACTTATTATAAAATAATTTTTAAATTTTTAAAACGCATTATACGCTTACACTTACTTTTGTATAAGTCTTTCTAGAAATACATATTTTATTAATGTAAACTCTATAAAAAAACTTCCACTATGGTGTTCATAAATTAACACAAAACTAAATAAAATTAAAAAACTAAAATAATTCTCGAGTAATAGATTATGAATGGAAGCAGTTTTCTTTGCCTTTTAAGGTAATTTATGAGTTAATTTTGTAATGTGACTTGATATGATTTGCTTGTGTGTTGTGATCTGATATGGTGATGTGATATATGACGTGGTGTGGAGATATACAATGTATTTTTAAATGATGTTTTTAAGTGATGCAATGCGATGTTATGTGATTTGATATGATATGATGCTATGATGTAATGTGTTGATGTTACGTCACGTCATGTGATGCTATATGATGCTATGCTTTGATGTAATGTGTTGATGTTAACTCACGTCATGTGATTCTATATGATGTGATGCTATGATGTAATGTATTGATGTTAAGTCACGTCATGTGATGCGCTAATATGTGATGTAATGTGACGACGTGATACGATATATATGTATATTAGGTGATGTCATGTGATGTGATGCGAAAATGTGGAGTGATGTGATTTCATATATCGTGATTTCTTTACCAGCAATTTAGTGTGAGTGAGTCAACGATTGCAACATTAATGACTGCAAATTTCTCGTATATTTTGGTCACGATGCATCGATGATTTTAGTAGTATTTTTAGCGGATAAATTAGATTAAACATTGAATAATAATCCGGAACATTCAACAACTAGATCACGAATTTTCGTAAGAAAAAAAACTTGAAAGCTTTCAAAGAACTGCATTACATTTAGTGACGATTTTTTTTTCAATAAAGATACGCATCATAACACTTAATTAGATTACTTTCTAGCGTAAACTATCACCAAAAAATGCGACCGAGCAAATCGAATGACTCAATAGAAAAATCCTAGATGAAACCACGCTTTCAGAAGTTCTCCTGAGTAGCAGCTTGCTTTTAGACTTCTGACCATGCGTCCGAGTTCATCGCATCCTTTTACTAATAATCACTACATAAGCTGGAAGCATAATGAGATGTTATTTTTTTTTTTAAACTTACGAGTATCAAATGAAAAACTTGATTCGCTTGATTTTTTAAGTGTCGCGTGTGTACGTTCGCACAATTAACTTTTGTGTTCTCTAGAAAAAATGTTCCATAGTGACAATAATAATAGTGACTGTAATAAAAAAAACACTGATAACGTTATCGATATTGATGATGTTTTAATGCCGATATTGATTAATATAACAAATACATGTTAATATAGGTAAAATAATCAATGACTATGTCAGTAGCGATAATGACAACAAATATGAAATCGATACAAATTATATCGATAAATATAAAAAAGGGGGAAAAATCCATTTTTTCTAATGCTGGTAATGATGAATGATATTCGAAATTTTTTAACGATCTTAAATGATGATAATTTGAAGCCAATGAGAAGCGTTTTTAAATGTACAAAAAATTTGTTTAAAAAAATTTAAATTTTTTCATTTCAAATAAAAAGGTTTATATTCTCTGCAACCTTTTTATTCATTACCCTTTTCCCTCGTTCTACACATTTAGTATATTTAAGAGCAAAAAACGATAAAAAACCTCTACACCTAATGCCAAGCTTCACTCGGATTGACCAGACAGTGAGTTTGCCAATCAGCCAGTAGACATCGCGGTTAGCCCCAACGTGTAATACTAGTCGTGCTGAATACAATGGCAAACAAAAAAGAACCATATGCACCAACACCAACAAATGTGTCAGTAAATCTCATTACAACATTTCTAACAGTTCTCGCTAATGAAACGTTTTAACCTTGTGCGGAATGTCATATCGACCAGCGTCTTTGGCTTTGGCTTTGGCTGTGGCTGCGGCAGCGGCAGCCAATTGACTGAGTGACTGACTTTCAAAAGGCAACAAGAATAAAAGCACGCTATGATGATAGACATGGACATGCAACAGCGGGATGCCACTTTGATTAGCTCATGCGCAATTAGCAGGGAAAAAAGGCTGAGGATAAGGCGAGCAAAATAAATGTTGCCGCATAAGTATTCGCACATTCAAGGCGCTAGCTCTGGGCGCACTGTTCATTCAACGTTGCCGATGAGGATGCACCGCTAAAGTGCCACTCTAGCTTTGAACTTTATTGTTGGTTTTTTTTATTTTTTTTTTAGAAATATTGTACACTACTTAGCGGCACATTCTTCCTCTGCGGTGCCATATTGGCCGCTATTCGCGCAGACTTGGTGACGACAATAAAAATGAAAAAAAATAAATAAATAAACTAGCACATTAGCTGTAAGGCTGCAGGCAATAAAGAGACAAAACCGCAACTACATAAAGTGTTATTGCAAAAACAATAAAAGTTGCTTCATTTTTTACACTAAATTAAAAGAAAAAGTTTTATTTTATTTTATTTTGGTAATACAAAGAGCTAAATGTGGATCGGAGTTTCCTTTTTGGCTGAAAAGAGCATAAATAAATGAAATGTATTTTCAGTACCAATATCTTGCGACACGTTGCAACTGAACTTTGGTCGATTTTTTAAATTTCATAACTCAATTGCTGTTAGTAACCCAGTTACAATTTAATATACAGTTACGTTTTCCTGCATTGCCTTAAGTTTTTATTTAATAGCACCAGTTTTAGTGGGTTTAAAATATGTGCTCTTGACAAGGGAATGGTAGAGTGGAGAGCACAAAGTATTTTACTTAAAATTTTTGGAAAAAAGTGATAAAGGATTTTTCGGAAGAATAACAAAATAAATTCATATATATTTCGGAGACTAATATTACAAATTCTGCAAGAGCTTTTTCTTGTTTCGAAAATGCATTTCGAAGATCTAAACGTACTAAGCAAAGTTCTTTGGAAATCGTAAATATGATATACTTAAACATTTTTTTCTAATTGTTTATGGGTCATGACGTTGTATAAAAAAAGAGTAGTTATTTATTTTTTTGTAAAAACAATATCTTTGCTTACACTATCTTAGAAAATTTTGCAATTGTACGATTTGTTGAACAGTTTTTTATTTGATCAAAAAATTTATATTTTGTATGAAAAATATGAAAGAAATATAATAAACAAAATCAGCTCTATCGCTGAGTACGTCGTATTATGATTTTTGTAGATTCTACGAAAAAGCCATTCCTGAGTTCGAATTGCTACGTCGTATATTCGAAATTCGTAGAGTTGCATCGGTGAATTTATTCGTACATAGCGCAATTTCGTAGATTTTGCGATGAATTTGTTACGACGTGTTTTGATTGCCGGAGAAAATTTTAAAAATCATATTCTAAAGGAATGTCCACTTTATTTCAATAATTTATAATAATACAGAAACATTGTGATATTGTGAGTATTAAATTTAATAAAAAATGTGTTTATTTAAAGCAATTTTCTTTCTTGTTTGTTCTTTTCCATTTGAGTTCAGAAATTTTAAAAACGCTTTCGCATGACGCTCGGTTGCTAGAATAGTTGCAGAAAAATTCAGAATTTCGAGTGGATAATTCCAAATTCAAAAAGGATGAGGTGAACCACTTTTGGACTCAATTTTACACCCGAAAACCAGGATTTTGCCTAGGAGTCCACTTTCGCATTTCATTTTTCCTCGTTACTAATTTCCAGCTTTGCCCATAGAGGGACTGCAATGCTTTCAAAATTTGAAAAATGTTGATTAGACCATAAGTATAACATAGCCTTTTCGAAATCACGGCTGGTAACCACCTTCCGCCAAAATCTTAGCACAGAAGCCAGTTTATGGATTTCATTCATTGACGACGGTCTCGGAACACTTCATATGCCATTTTTTAGAACTCCAACCACATTAATCAATGCTGATTTGTTTAATCGAATATTTTTAATAAATCTGTAATGTAAATATATCTTTCAACAACCGAAACTTTTTCATAGAAAGTGTCATCGGATCCCAGAGGATTAAATGTCTTAAAGTTTTCCGCTACATTTTAACTGTTGTTAAATTTTGCCGTCTTTCTTAATTAGGAAATATTATTTTGGCATTCCCAAGGATATTCATTTTGTTTAATAAATTCAGAATAGAGCTATAAAATAAAATTATTTTGTTAAAATTTTTTTGCATTCTTTGTACCAGCTGATATCGAAACCTCAAATTGGTATTTGAGTTTGGCGAATTCACGCGGCATCAGCGATATCCAATTTTTCGTATTCGTAGCGGAGGGTTGCGTTCGTAACTTTTCTCCGACGGAATCAGCGAAAGGCAGAATATGATTTAAAATCTTTGAAAAGCTATTCAATATCGGGTCTTAATAAGAAAAATTGTTTATTTTTAGTGGTTAGTTTAAAAAAATAGAATACAACATTCATATTCAAATATTGATATACTTAGATTGACGTATGGCAAATCAGACAATCCGCTCGATTCCGAAAACATTTTCCCCATTGTTACACACATTTTCTACCGCAAAAGACCCTTCAGTGGTAAGAAGAATTTCAAAATCTTGATGTACCGATTTATCGTTTTGAGAAAGGTTATTTAAATTATCTTCTTACAACTATCTGATTAAATGTTCTTAAAAATAACCCATTAAAATTTTGTTTGGTTGGAAAACAACGTGAAATACCTTCATTCAGGGTACCATAGAACACGTTGGAAAAAACAAAACTTTTAATGCAGTTATTTTACATACCATACAAGGAGTGATTATACCTTTCATAGAAATTGTATATTAAGTTTGGTCCGCTATTTGTAAGTACCAGATGGTGTAAAAATTAACCCATCAAAAAGTATACCTAAAAGATCAGAATGATGAGCTGAGCCCATTTTGCCATGTCTGTCTGTCTGCCCGTCTGTTTAAACTTAGTCCCTCAATTTAATTTATTTATTTATTCAGTCTAAAAAGAACTAGGTTAAAATAGAAAACAGTTCAAGCTTAAATTTATATAAACTATTGTTTATGGAATGTAGGAAACGAATAAATTAGACAGCTCAGGGCATTTCATATAAGAATTAATTATGTTGTAGGCAAACAATAGCGAGGAACAAGTTATTCTCTCATATACAGCTTGGAGGCCAAGTAATTCACGCCTGCTGGTATACATATGTACGATGGTAGGCCATCAGGCCAACGAAGTTTACGCAAGGCTATTTTGGTAAACATTTTTTGAACTCTCTCAAATTTTGTATGAGCGCAATTCATAGAATGGATTCCATATATTATTGAACATTACTCAAGTCCAAAGAAATATATGTTGTGACTTCAACGTCATAGGATCTTTAAAGTCTCCAGAGATACGCCTAATAAATCCAAACATTGCAAAAGATCTCGAAACAATTATGGCAATATGACTAGAAAAAGAGAATTTAGAGTCAAAGTTTACACCCAAATCTTGAATCATATAAGAACGGCTGGAGAGTAGGCATTTATTTGATAGCTGAAAAGAGTGGTAATTATCTTTTTCAATTTTAAAGGTGCTTCATATTATTTATAAATCATTTGTCGGAATCAGCTAGATCGGACGAATATTAAGTTTATGGTAGCAGATTGTTCAATTTTGCACCATAACTCCTTCATTTAATCTGCTGAAGGCAATGTATGGTTCATATTTGTAAGCAAAGAAAATCACAAAGATCAGAGAAATCTAACATACATCTCCCATACCAAACTGCCCTGTTTTTAGTGCGTTTCAGCCTGGTAGTCAATTAATCATATCTCTACAAAGAACTTTAATGGGTGCGGTTCGCAACTCGTGCCCTTGGATAAAAGGTGCGATTTATTTTTTTTCAAAAACACATGCTAAGTGACTGAAAGTTGAGATGACAGATAATTAAATCTTGCTTTCTTTTCTAAATAGCAGTTTCGAATAAGTAGACTGAAAAAGCATAATAAACAAAATATCTACTTCTAAATGCTATTAATACTCGTATCATAACACATTGCTAAATATACTCATTTCCAAAATCTAATATTTCATTTTAATCATTACTTAGCAATAACTTTGAGTCATTCCCGAATGAGAAATGCATCTTGCGCTTTCCCAAACATTTGCCAAATTGAAATGCATAAATCTTAGGGGTGTGAAAGTCTATCAACCGATGAAGCGTACGTTTGAATTTGGTTTTCCTCCTTTTGTTGCGCATGCGCGTTATCATTAGTGAGTGATATGGCAGTGACAAATAAAAAAAATACACACACATACATATGTATATAGTATACGAGGTATGTTTGCATATACATAGCTACACTTGAGTGCACCTGAGTTCGCATTTGCGTGCAAAATGCTATTCGCATTTGATTTATTTGTTGATTTATTTTACCGCCATCGCTGTTGCCGCTGATGTGTCCATCAGTTTTTTTTTTTTTTTTTTGGCATCGCCAGTAACATTTCTCAGTCACAAATGACAATTCCAATTAGGCGTTAGACATATTCGACTGACATACATACAAACTCGTACAAACACTGATCCATAACTACGATGCAATGCACATTTGAGTCCAGCAATGCCATAAACTTTGCCGCCATGACAAGCATTCAAGTATGGTCAATAGTTTTGATGGTTGTGCCATATGGCGGGTAAAATTGTTAGTGTGTTGCATACCCCCGCTGTACATACTACCATACAAACAAACATACAGAAATGTATTTACTTATTAACTTGATGTTGGACGTATTGTTGATGGTCCTGTTGCAAGAAAGAGTGAAAGTTTGCACTGCGCTGAACCTGGGAAAGGAGAGAGATGCATTTCAACGTATGTATGTATGTGCATATGTAAATAAAATTCAACTAACTACAATAAGTTGCAAGTTTATTGTATGAGCATGAGCGTGGAAAAGTTGAGTTCAGAAGCCAGGAAGAGACACAAAAATACTTTCAAGCTTTCTTAGACCTTGCATTATTAATGCAATGAGTTTCTTATTTATTTATTAAGGCAACGTTTACAATTTGTTTCGATAGCAAATTGATGGACATTTGAACAAACCAAAGTTGTCGGTCACATGTTGATAGTAAAACAAATGAATTTTATGCTTGAAAAAGTTTATAATTAACACCATGAGTTAGGTTAAAGTTTGCCTATTCGCTTACGCTTCTTAACTACTGCATGGTCGGTATCCTAATTCGTTTATTAATGTTATAAAAATACTTAATTTCTTCCGCAGCATGGGTGTCTATTATTTTTATAAAGCTTCTAATGCGAAATAAAGTAGATAAATACTTGTCACTCAGCTGTTGTTTTGGCGCCACAGTTTACATGCTGTGAAACTAATAGCGAAAAAGGGCAGGAGAATTGATGCATTTAAAATAAAAAAATAAAAAATATTTAAGTTTGATGTCAATAAATATTGTTTTGAATTTAAAAGGCATTTGCTTCAGAAAAAAATTACCTTAAAACATCAAAAATAAATGTGACCATGTTTGTTAAAGAATTTCACTTAATATGCACACGGTGGTGATTAAAATAATATTAGTGCTTTATGTGTTATTGTTTGGCCATATAACTATTTAATTTTTTAATTGTTTTGTGAGCCGATTAGTTTTTGGGAAAAATTATAAAGAAATAGCAACAATAATCAAAGCGGTGGAAGTTATAGTACTATTTCGCAGATCACCACGTATCCGCTTTAGACATTTTTCTCCTTGGACTTTAAAGGTTTTTGTAAGGTAATTCCACTTTAACATCTAAACAAAAATCTGCTTATGATAAGTCAGACAACTAGAGGAGCTTACACTTTATAGGCAAACATTTATTTTACATGGATTCCTGAATAAGAACATGAAGCTATTGTAGAAGTCCGTGTTTTGGTTATCAATATCTCCAACTTGAAGAAATGTCACTTTTTCTAAAGGGTCTTGGAGTGAAATTTAATGCAAAAGACTCCAATAAATCACTAAAAAAGAACCAAAAAGCGCTCAGACAATACTTTAAAAAGTCTCCTGCAAACGTTCAAGTATGGCTTCCAAAGAGCTATAAAATTCACTAAATATTAGTCAGTCATAAAACGCACCGAATTAATGGGATTTGGAGTATTTTTGAAGTAATTTTTTATACTCCTTACAACGTAGATCGAAAAATTGCTCATTTAGTGCTAAAAAACGAGCTCATTTATGAACGAAAGATTCTATATAAGAAGGATTTCTGCTTTCAAAATTCTTTTAGGATTCTTTTGGTTAGCCTGGAGAATTAGTAATAAAAGGCGAATAACAAAGACATTTATCTTTTAGGTTGTACCTACAATAATAGTTCTAAGGTAACAAAGAAGCTTAAAAAAAAAATAAGTCTGCGTAGAGCTCTTCAATGGCATTATTATATGGTGACAGGGAACCTGGTAAAGCATGATAGTGTTTTCTCGAAATTAAGTTTTCAAAAATGGTTTTATGTTAACATTAAGTCAGCGAAACATTTAAAAACTTAATCCATATTTGCGATTTTATACATCGATGGCAACGCATTACTTTATTTGAATTGATACAGTTTGCAATAGACCAGTTTTATTAAAAAGTATATTAATATTGCTTTGAAATTTTTTCTATTTTTCGGTGAAAATATTAAATATAGATTTTTATATATTAACAACTTACATAGTACATTGCGTAAACGAAATTCGTCATTTCTAAATTATAATTGATTTTTTTTTAATTCTATCAAAATTTTTTTGCTCATTTCACTTGAACTCGAAGAGGGAAAAATATAATATTTTTGTAAACTTGAATATGATTACAAGGGTCACAGAAATCTATCAAGCCATATCGGTACTGAGTAAAAAATATTGTAAAGAGTATCGACTTTTAATTTTTGTTGCGCAGTATCGATACCAAAAGTACTTAGAACTCAATTGTCAAAGCGTCCACAATTTTTTTAAATTATCATTACATAGTTCATCAAATTACGCAGTAATCACAATAGTCCAACATAAAATTTAATTGAAAAACAAAGAACTTTAGAAAACATTATATCGCCTTAGAGTGAGCAGATATGCTTCCGTAATTTTATTAATTATTCGTCGATTAATTGGCACCCTACAAACATTATTTTCAATATTTTGTTTAAAGTTCACCTTTTTGCTGTTCTAAAAAAAAATTAGGACTACTCCATTTTCCATAATAATTTGTTCGTATACTAAGCGTTCACTACTATTGAAATAAATAGTACTCGAATTAAAGTAACTGGAATTATTTGGTTCTAAGATGTAAATATTTTTAGCGAGTTTAAAAACAATAATTTATTTGTTTGTAATTAAGTACTTTTAAGCAAATACTTAAAATTCGTTAAGAAAAGCTATTTAAATTATAACTTTACAGAGTTGTCTTGTTTTTCAAATTAACTAACTCATTCTCTAAGTTCTAACAACTTACAACTTTAGTGCAGTATATTTATTAATTCTAATATAACGGTGAGAGAAGTTTATTAATTTTGTCTGGCAGCGCAATTAAAGGCAAAGAACCGCAATTCAACTGTAGCGAATTTAATACATTGTACGATAGTGGTTTGATAAGTTGGTGATTTTTCTAATAAAATATTTTTTTTTTCGGCAAAAATTATTCTATTTCTCAACAAAATCTTCTTTTCTATCTATTTAGTCCAGTGTTTTTCCAATTTTTTTTATTTCCTTCCAAATAATAGGTGTTTGTTTTTGTTATGACCTCTACACTTGACGCAAACGTTTTACCAACCAGCCATTTCTTCAGGTATAGCTTAAAGAGCAGCAATGATGAATTCAAATTCAAAAAGTCACTGACTTATCAAACCGTCCACGTATATATGTATGTATGTATGCATGTGTGTTTGCATTTGCTTGATAATCAACGGCGATTCGAAGTTAAGTTCTTGTCTTCTCTTACTGACCCATAGACACACTAAAGTAAAATTCTAAAATCGAATACAATAAAATATTTGTACGAGTATATTCTGTATGTGAGGGCAGCGAATTTTTGGTAAGAACTTATGTACAGGGAATATTTTATCTTCGCTAAGGCAACTGACATGTTGCGCCTGCATTGGTAACGTACATTTAGAGGTGATTTATAAAAATGCTTTCTACTCATGTGAAAAACCATAACATTTTGCTATTGCTACCACAGTGTGGCAAAAACTAATGAAACCAATAATAATTCCCTGTCAATCACAACACTACCAACTCAGGCATAAACTACCAACGAAGAATGGCCAATGCCAATTCTTTTTTTTTTTTTTTAAGCTGGGCAGTAATGGTCAACAAAGGCGTCACTCACGACTCAAATGACAACACCATCGCATTAATGATGAACGAAAGCAGCTGGCGCGGCGTAGACCGTAAGAAGGCAGGCGATAGATGAATCGAAAGGTACGGCAATAGTGGTAGAACTACTTATTTGAAATATAACAAGAGCAATGAATGAGCAGTGCCAGTTTGGTGTGCTCTGTTGGTGTTTGGCGCGCGCTATTAATTAGCTGGTGGTAGGCACAAACGCTTTTGGCTAACAATGACAGAAGCACAAAGAAAATTAAGACAAGAAAACAGAAAAGTGGCAAAGTAAGTTGCAGAGAAAGAAAAAAAATAATCTGAGATTTACTTGATTTGCTAGAAACGTGGAATTGGCGTTGTTCTGTTGGGGCTGTGCTATAAAGTTCGACTTAGCTCAGCTGGCGGACAGTTGGTGAATCTCACACTCTTTCTGGTCGTTTTAGTTGCTTGAAAGCACCTACACCGTTAGTTGATGGAATGGTCTGTGTTTTTTTTTTAAATTTACTTGTATATTGTAACGCTAGCTCGCTATTGTCGCATGTCGGTCACTTTTGTCTCCAATGGAATTAATAGATTTGCACCGCTAGAACATAATGATGGTTCGCTATTTAATTGTCTGCTGCTTTCAAATTAAGTTGATCGTTGCGCGTGCAGGCAGCAAACTGTGGTTAGGGAGGGTGCACACAATAATCAGAAAGACTTATTACAATTGTCTTACTATTAAACAGTGAAAATCTGACACAGTTGACATTGATTTTACCCACTTAAATGACACTATAACTCCCTAGCATGCCTATTTGCCATTATTTTTTTTTTAATTGCGCCAGTTAGAAAAATGCTTTTAACTTTCCTCCACCATAAACATAGCATAATTTAAGAACCTGTTTATCCATTCGTCCCATTTTTTCCGAAATGGACCATCGTTAAGACGTAGTGTCATAAATTTGTTAAAGAATTTTTCTTTCGAACATTTCATGTAACTTTAATTTGATTTTGAAAGCGTCAAACAATTAAAAAATTAATGTGAGTAACTTATAGCGTGTATATAGCATTGGATTGCCGAGAGAGAACTTTGTTGAGTAATGGCGTTAATGTCACTAATTCATAAATGATCTGGTTACCATTAAACCTTCTCTCCATCAGCTCTTCAGGCATGAATCGTTAAGGTCCCTCCCTTACCGTTTCTGATCATACTTATTATTATAATAAATAAATACTGTTAGTAAAATTATAAAATAAATCAGTAGCCATTTGTGTGCGAAATTAAAGTATTTAAAAAAATTATGGCTTTTTAAACTATGTTTTTTTGTTCTCGACAAATTCTTCATTTATTTAAATTTTTGCACCTGGCTCTAGAACGACAGTGTCCTCTTCAAGAAACACAATGTCTTCATCGTAAAATTCGAATGCAAATTCATAGGCATATCTATCATCGGCATAAATGATTTTAATGATCCATAAACTCGATCTCATTGGTATTCAACCTAATTTCCTTCATTCGATATCTTCTTACCTCATTGACAGAACACAACGAGTTCTTTTTAAAAATAGTTCTTCAAACATTATTCATATTTCTTCAGGGGTCCCGCAAGGAAGTCACCTTGGTCCGATTCTGTTTTTACTTTTTTACCTTCTGTAATAAATTATTCTAAAATTTTATTGTATGCTGATGATGCAAAGCTTTTTAGATCGTATCATTCTGTTGAGCAAAGGTCCTTACTACAAGCGGATTTAAATAGCATGACTAACTGGTGTGAAGTAAATTACATGCCACTAAACCTTAAGAAATGTTAAGTAATGTGATTTTCTCGCAGCGCAGTTCAACCAGCTTGTTATGACATATGTAACCATAACCTCGAACAAGTGTTTAATTTTGTTGATCTTGGAATTACAATGGACCCAAAATTTAATTTTAATCTTCACATAAATGTTACAGTTAACAAAGCCAAGGGTGTTTTTGCATTTGTAAAACGGTGGCCAAAATAATTCAATGACCCTTACATCACGAAGGCTCTGTTCACAACGTTAGTGAGGCCCATACTGGAATATGGATCTGTTGTTTGGAACCCGCACTATCAAGTTCATTCCGACCGAATAGAGTCAATTCAAAAACAATTTCTGCTTTTTGCTTTAAGAAATGTTCGTTGGGATTCTCAGTACAACCTGCCGCCATATATAAGCCGCTTAAAACTCATTAATCTTTCTACACTTGCTAGTCGCAGAGAAATGCTAGGCATAGTATTTTTGGTTAAGTTACTGACAGGCTTCATCTCTAGCCCATCTCTTCTTAGCGAAATAAAACTAAACGTTCCGTCCAGAATTTCAAGACATTTCCGGCCTCTCTTTCTGAAGCCATGTGAAAGTAATTTTGAGTTAAATGAGCCACTCCGTAGTTTGTGTCAGGATTTTAACACTCACTCCGGGTTCTTTTGATATTTCAGACTCACTTTTTTACATAAAGAAAACTATACTCAATTCTCTCAATAATTAATACATACATACATATACATATATTACTATTCGATCAGCTGATGAGCATTTGTTCTGTAGCTGAACAGTTTTAGATCTCGACACTTAACAAACCTCTGCCTTTCATGACCCGGCGCAACATATATGAAAATAAGGATAAAACCGTTGGGATTATTATTATAATATTTACAAGTATTAAAACAAAAAAAAAATGTATTTTACCGAATCCTTAAAGCATTACAAATCCCTAAGACACATGAAAGTTATTCTCATACAAAAACAAAGTGTTGGTGAAGGTACGTCTTCTCTAAAAATAATAAAAAAAATATTATTATTAATACTCGTATAATTACTTGAAAGAAAAAAAATGAAGTATGTATTAATTAATGTAAACCTTCAAATTTAATTATTTCTTATAGCATGTATTTCACTATCGACCTTAACACTATAAGTATTTATTTATTTTCGAAATAAGTCGTGTGCTTATTATTTAGAAAAATTGCTGGTTTTATCCACTTTGTGGTAGTGGAGTTTAATAATTGCAAGCGCATGCGTCCCTAACGATGTCACGTTTCATTCGCCAGTTAGCACAAAAGCAAGAATATGAGTGGTCAGTCAACGGGCCATGAAGCTACATAATTATGTGACAGTCTATTTAGTATATACATATGTATGTGAGTATAATAGACTTATGTCTCGCGTAGTTGACTTCTGACGTATGTATCTACGTCAAAGACTTGTGTTAATTAAAGCAATGTAGCTCTGTCCAGTTGGCCAACTAACTTCGTCATGACAAACATCATAGTACAAGTCGACTTACTTTGTGACGGTCCACTTACACTTATTCTAAGTTTAGTTAGTTTTTTGGATACAGAAGTAGAAGCATAACAACGGAACCGCTATTCGCTTTTATGATTTTTGTTAAACCTGACTTAAAGTGACAATCCTTTCAAATTATGCATAAATAAATGCATACACTCGTTTAATGATGTGTGGTTCATGAACGAAAAGGTTGCGGGACCATCCGTCAGTTCTGAGGTGACGCGTTCTAGTAAAATATATAAATATGTTAATAACAATGATTAATCTATTAGGTTGAACTTTTTGTTGATTGCTTGAATTTGCACTACAACACTTTACTTCGGGCAGTAATTGTGTAAATTAATATCATAAATAAATAAATTACAATTGAGCAATTGGCTTTCAAAAATATGGCGCCAACTGCTTTCAAGTTACCTTAAAAAACTTCAACTCTTTATTGCGCAACTAGTTTTTAATTGTAAGTTGAGTCGAAATACCAATGCAACCCTGCGCAGCTTTGTTTTGAAACATAGTCGACAAATAAATGGCATTGAGCTTTTGTGGATACTATTTGGTGTCTTCGTCAATAGAGAATCAGGAATAATTTTTGGCTTGTGACGTTTATATAAATGATTCTTTGCAAACAAAATGTGCAAGTAAAAAACTAAAAAAAAATGTTAAAATGGTTGTGGATAATTTCTTATTGTTTGCTTTTTATAGATCTTCATTACGTTATTTCATATAAATGTGGTATTTTCCGTGTCTTATTATTGGCTATCGATAATGTATCAGCTTACTATGCGTGAACACCAAATAATTTCGGTTTGATCATTGTATTTATTACGAAGAATTTTCCTAAACAGGAACGACAAACTTTTTCAAAAAGTCTGCCAATGAAACCCGAGTAATAAACTGCGCCAAGTTCGATACCAAAAAGTTTTGAAGACTAGATTTTAAGCTGTCCCAAAGCAGAACGATAATCGTCTAATTAGACCCTTAACCATTTCGTGTCCTTAGCTAGGTAAATTCGAGTTGATTAATCATTAAGTATGTGGTCTTAGAGCGAAGTAGCTTATGGGGTTGAAGTGGATCTTTAACAGATAAAGTTTAACGGCTAACTTTACAGTAAGAAGGACACTAGATTGCTCACCAATTGTCGAGTAGTGCAGAATCCCTTGCACATTTTTTCATTTCTCGAACTATAAGCGGCAAGTAAGTATATAAATTGATAAAAATTATGAAATCAAAGACAAAAAAGTGTGAGAATTTAATAAATTCATGAAATGAGAAACGAAACTTTCTGCTAGCTGAGCAAATGCTCTGCTCACGTCTTCGGACAAGACAGAAAAATTTAGTTTTTATTTCTTTATTTTGTTAGAATTAAAGTTTACTAAAGTCAAGAAATAAATTACCAATATTTATGTGGAAATTTCCGAAGTTATAATTGAAGTAAGTAAAATCAGCTAATGAAATATTTTTTTTGTAGCTAAAGAGTTTTAGAATCTCGACGCTCAACAAACTCCTGCCTTTTATAACTCGGCACTGCATATGCAAAAAAAAAAAAAAATTAGATTCATGCGTCATGCGGATGCGCCCCTCGCGTCGGTTTGGAGGGAATGGGATTATTATTATTATAAGCTATCCCTGGCATTCTTAAGGCGGTGTACGACGTCGTTTTTCGAGACTTTTTAATTTGCTTTATAGAATTGATCTTGAAAAATTACAGATACAACTTGTATTTTTTATACAACTTCATTACAAATTAATTTTTAATTTAAATTTTTTTCATTTAAGAATTTATTTTATTTTTATAAATTTTGAAGACATTTTAGAACGCGAGGTACAAAAGCACCCTAGGACCCTTAGACAAATTTAATATGGTAGTACTAGAAATCTTTTGTAGAAAAAGCCGAACCTTGAAAAAACTCAACAATATCTCTTTTACTTGAAAGAGTTTTAGGACAGATCCTTTCCAAGCGCCCTCTTCGGCCAATTAAATAGTTGCCAATTTTAAGTTGCAACAAAACTTATTTTTTCATAATTTTTTTTTTTTATTTCTTTACAATTTTGGCTTGTAATTTGTCCAAGAAAGTAAGTTACAAATACGTGTACATCGACTAACATTCAAAATAATTTTTATGAGTTTTTCTTTCTTAACTTGCATGGAAAATGGAGCAAAATTAATTTCATTCATGGAACTAATTTTATGCAAAGAAATGAAGCACTTAAAAGCGCATTTGTAACTGCTTTACTGCCAAATGACCGCATAAAACTCTTAGAATGTAAAATGCTTACATTTATGCTCGATTGCAAATTGAAATGTCAAGCCAAACGGGCTAACTGGGCGCATACGTCTTCCTTTCACCTGTTTACGTGATTTTATGCACACGCTAGTAAGTTGAAGTAAGATGTGTATATGTGTGTGAGTTTTCGTGTGTATGTGTGAGTGTAACTGCGTATGCATAACGGCTGTCACCCACCGACTCGCGGCTTCTCATATTCCCGCACTACCGCTTGGCAAGTAGGCGCGTCCAATGGGAAATCATTGACGTTCTGCCACATGAACACAACAATAATAATAACATGAGATAAATAAATTACGAAAAAACTGGCTATTACAAAAAAATAAAATATCATTTTGACGTATGTATGTGTGTATATTTACATACTCGTTCGATGGTCAAACTTACTCGCTCCACGACGGAGTCGAGCTGGAGATGCGCACGCGCAACCGCGGAGTACGAGGATGCGATTACACACGACTGCCACTACTGGCCTACATAAGTCATGCTCAATTTTGACTCCATTTAAAAGGCGGAACACCACAGAGCAAAGAGGCAACTGACAAAAATGAAATACAGGCGAACACTGTAGGCGCATGTGTGCGGGCGTGTAAATGCTACCGCCGCCGTCTGCTGCACAACAAACACACATACATAACATAAATATACGAGTATATTTATGTACGTAAATTCTATTTTGTATTCGTTAGCAAGTTGGTTTGGCCGCTTGCCTAACTGTTCGAACATCGTCGCTGGAAGGTAGCGCCGCGTATATTTTGTAGGCGTCTTCAACTCAGTCACTGGAGTGCGGCAATGGCGCGGGCGCGGGCGCATACGACGCATCCATGTATGGTCAAGAACGACCGACGGGCAAACGAACGATTCAGTCCCGGTCGAAGCACCCGACCGGGCGAACAAACCAACACATAAACAAACACTCCAAAATGCATGACAATAGACCGAGGAAAAGAGGAATGCGCACACATTCAAAGCGATATTGATATACTCGTAAATAACATACGAGTATGTATGTAAATGTGTTTGTGTCGCAATCAATGTTCCGACAGAGTGACTTAATAAATCGCTTGCAAATCAAAAAGAATGTCAGAACCACTTTGCGGGTCGTTCGGCTGGTCACCGTGTCGGTTGTTCGAAAGCAAAAGATGACTGGCATATTTTGAATGCACGATCGCTTGGCTGGAACTTTTTTGCTCGCTGCAATCGACTTCAAGTCTGGTCGAAGATCGCCTGTAAAGTATTGTTATACGAACCTGTTATAAGTAAAAAAAAAATATATGACAGATTCCAGCTCTTACCGATAACTACCTCCTCTGAAGTTCAGTGTCGCAATAAAATCCTTATGTTGCAAGCTTCATACTAAATACCGGTTTCAACAATGCATATCGTCGCGATCTCTATATTAATAGTTCTATTAACACTTATTTCTAAAAACTCATATTAATGTTCAAGCTTACATTTCCAATTACATTCGTATTCATATTTATACTCTTTGATAGGTGTATATATAGTTATTTTTTATAATAAAACTCCCTGGCATACTCTCATTCATATTCACATTCATATTAATTTTCGTATTAATATTAATAATCGTGCTCATATACATGATTATATTCTGATTCGGCACTGTCACTTTCTATTTAAATTCATATTCATATACGTATTTATATTCCAATTCATATTCATATTCATATAAATATTCATACATATATTTTCATATTGATATTCATAATCTTATTCATAAACACATTCATATTAATTTTATTATTTATATTCACATTCATAAACGTATTCATTTTCATAAACATCTTCTTTTTCAAAACATATTCTTATTCAGTTTTGTGTTCACATTTGTATTCATATTCTTATTCATATTCATATATATTCTTATTCATATTCATATTCATATTCATATTTATATTCACATTCATATTCATATTCACGTTCATATTCATATTAAAATACTGTACAAAAACACACTCATATTTGTATCCATATTCATAAAGATGTTAATATTTGTATGCATATTCATAAACATATTTATATTCATTTTTATATTCATATTAATATTAATGTACAAAAACACACTCATATTTGTATCCATATTCATAAAGATGTTCATATTTGTATTCATATTCATGTTCATAAACATATTTATATTCATAACCGTATTCACATTCATATTCATACTCATATTCATATTCCCATTCATATTCATGTTCATTTTTATATTCATATTAATATTAATGTACAAAAACACACTCATATTTGTATTCATATTCATAAACATATTTGTATATACTCATATTCATACTCATTTATTCAAATTCATATTAATTTTTGTTTGATATTTGAATCAGCTAGCATTGGCATAGTTTATTCATGTTTCCTCTATAAAGTCTTAACTAAGAAAAAAATAATTAAGTTCTTCGCTACTTTCAGTAAGTTCCCTCCACTCGTTGCAAATATTCGTGCAGCAGTTTAAATACTACATACAAACAGCAAACAAAACACGTTTTACTATCAGATATTCTTTATACAAAATATTTTATTTAGCTGCTACTAACATAGTAGCTCAGTTTCTCTAGACTTTTAATTTAATACAAAAAAAAAGCCTTTCATTTGCATCGCAACCTTGCCTCTTTCTCTATGTTGTACCTCAGCTATGGAATGCCTTTTGTCCACCAACGGCCGACTATGACCTACTGAACTGGTCTGTTGTCCACATTAGCGTGCCAATAGTATCGCCGCTGTGTCGCGTTGCGAATCATTGCCGACTTTGATCGGTAGCAACAACCAACATTTTGACGTTGGCCGATAGTTTCATCAATGTCGCCGAGCTGGCGTTGCATTAAAGGCTAGCATGCCGCTGTAATCGCTATTGTTGCTATTTTTATTTTGCATGTCAACTTCTGCAACTAGCTAGCCAGCAACAACAGCTAGCAAGCTTAGTGAGGCACGTTGACATGTTTCTGTTGCTGGCATTTGCTTCTGAAAGTTGCAGTTCTGTTATGCTTCAATTCTTGCCTTTTCTATAGTATTATTATTATTGTTATTGTTTTTGTTGTTGCTGAGTTGCCGATGACTGCGTGGGAATTCGTGACCGAGACACAAATCGTAATCTTCTGCCAACAAACAAGACGAATTAGTTGCCATTGTTGAGGTAATCGGCATTGTTAGTTTTGTTTTTGGTTGGTTGGAATTGTTGTTGCATACTTCCTGCTGTACCTACTTGTTTGCGCTTTGAAACGTGGAATGAAAAATTTGCATAGACAGCGGTTGTTTTTGTACTGATAGGCTTTTTACCCTTGTCAACAGTAATTGTCTTTATTGTTGTTGTACTGCTCTATAAACGTAGTTGATAGACGACTATTTCTATTTTTGTTCTAAGTTATTTTATTCACTTAAGTGGCAATGTATTTATTACACAGTGAATAAACTTTCTGCTTATACATATTTAGTTGTATTCCACTGAGAAATCTGATTTTAGACATTTTTGGTAACTTATTTTTCTCTCGAAATGATTCTATAGATGTAAGGCAGACATCTAGCATTTTTTTTTAAATAAAATAATAGTATTTTTCCCTTATTCTAGAGGAGCTTAATTCGTGATTTATATCATCTATTCATATAACTACTGTATTGACAGCTAAAAAAAAGGCAGTACATCCACAGCCGGAAATCTCTTTCATTTGGCAATAATATATTATCATATTAAGATACGTATACCATATTTTTAATAAAATAAGAAAAGAAATAAAATATTGAATGACCAAATTTAGATTTATCATTTTTGTAGGTGACACTGCAGGTACGACTTTTAGGTTCGGAAGTAAATGAGAAACAACCCTTAATCCATTTACGCTTCGTCAAAGGAAGTCCAGTAACGGAGTTGTATCATTCAGGTAAAGATATAACAAAAAACGAAAACCATCTACTAAAAGATTTTGTATCTATACGAGTATATCAACCTCTTCTAAAATTTGTGGCCTTGGCCAAACCTGTCGTAAGCAGATAACGTTCCTCGCTCCTCGCATAAGCGCAAGTGTGAAAAGCCGATTTTGAAACATACGTGTTACTGAGAATATTTGATATTTTATTTTGAGGTCTTTTACATGTTGATTTTATGCCATTTTCTTAACTTCCTTGCGCTCGCAAATTTATTTTGCAGTGTGAAAGCCTCTAAATAAGAAGACAGCTGTCGTCTACTTTACCTCAAAAAGATTTTACCACTATGCCGAGCATTTGCGGCTGCCAACATTGTTATTGCATTTGGCTGTTGTAACTTAATTTTACGCTATTTTTGGTTGCCACAAACGTGTTCAACACACAAAAAAATTGCGAGTCGCCGCCGACGCCAATGCCGCTGTTGCTTCTGCTGTCACATCGTTGATAAAATAGTTTGCTCGGCATATTCGGAGGCAATTGGAGGTGTTGCAGCAGTTAATGTTGGCCAAGGAGACGGGTGGGCGGAGATGGCTTGTCACACGCTTTATTTGATGCGCTCTTGATTAAAGCGTCAGCTAGAGAATATTACATGAGTTGGGTTTCACATTACGTGAAACCATAAATCGCGTTAACAAGATGAAGGCGGCAAAGGAAAGGTGGGCGAATACACTAACTATGGTCTGGAGCAGATGGCGCTGCAGATGCCAACCTAATGGTGTATTGTGTGCAATTTATTCAGGTTTTGCTCACAGCCTCAAGAATTCTACTTCCTTCATTTGCACGCGTACTCCTCGTATGTACGAGTATGTGAATATTTGTGTTATCTAAATGCAAATGCGCAAGTTGCATGAATCTCTTAAACAAGCGAACTTTTGTATGTGTGTGTGTGTGTGTGTGTGCAGGCATGATTTGTTAAGTGTTGTTTTATAGTAAACTGGTGTGCTGTTTGTTCGGTTATGTAGTAGGAGGACGCTAACATTGATGTTTATCAGTTGAAGTTTTGCTGCGTTCGTTGCTGAAGTCTTTAGTCTTTGCAGTTATTTGTCTCTTCTTCCTCTCGATTCAACCAAACGCGCTGCTTGCGATTATAAGTCTGTTCACGCTTATTGCCGCTAACTGACAGCTGGGCTTGGTTACAAGCACACCAACCATGTTGTAAGCACTATTTAAATTGTAACGCTTTTCTATGATGATCAACGTAACGCGTTTTTCCAGCTCAAGTAACTATTTTTATTTTACCCAACGCTCATGAATGCGAAAAAGTGGACATTAATGTATGCGCACTGAACAAAGTGAACTAAGCAACAGAATGCAAAATGTGATTTTAAAGATGTATTTTTGATAGATTTAGTTTTTTCTTTACTAAAAATTAAGGACCTTTTATTAAAATCCTAAAGTTGTAACTACACATACCAACTGTTTGTAATAGGGTAACATTTTGTTAAGATGGAAAATTATTTCATGCGTCCTCATGAATGCTTTATATGTATATTTATACATTTATTTTGAGTTTCTCTAAAAAGAAAATAAGTTTGTCGTTTGAACGTAAGTTATTTATCTGACTGGCATAAATTCTACATTATTTTTTTATTTGAGGAGTTATCTGCAAAACAGTAATTTCTGAAATAAATGCCATCTGAGATCTTTGCATTTAAAGTTTGTAATGTGTGATATATTTTTTGTCATTGTAGGATTATAATAAGTATTACTATTACACAGAAAGGAACTGATGAATCACCAACTTACATTAAAAGGTGCATTATTGATACAGACCTTTGGTTTTAATACATATTTATTTTTAGTCATACATTTTTTTTCTTATTTGTATATTTACAAAAGAGCGTTTCATTTACCTTTTAAAAAAAATGTTGTTTATGTTTTGACTAAACATATTCCCAGTTATTTTTTGGGTAAATTGCTTCGAAAATCTTCTGCAGATACACATAAATCTTGTCACATGCAAGAAAGACACGTTTAGAGCTCCTTTGATGTTACGAAGAAAATTTATTGCTCTTCAAATCAAAATTGTGTTAAGGCATATAGCAGTGATTATTTTTTCTATAGGAAATTTTAAAGCAAAAATCCACATCTCATTTTGAGTCCTTATTGCAGCTACCCCTAAAATTGACTGTGGCACCTACTCCATTAGTAAAATATTGGTCATTTCGATATCTTCTAGAAAATACTGGCTCGCTTAAGATTGAGGAAAAAAATAAAAATAATAATTTGGTGAAAGCTCATATCAACCAAATTTTTATTTTGCTGTTTATAAAATTGAATGCTCACAAACATTCTACAAATTTTTCCCTTGACGCTACCCACTAACATAAAAAGTTTAACTAAAAAATCAGCTAAGGTTCGGAAGTGATTTAGAGTTTTATTATACACTCAAAAGTTCACCTTCAAGTTAGTAGGATGACTTAACGGCAGCAATTTATTAAGCTAAATAATGACACTTTCGTCAGCCGCTCCCAACTGAATTGTTTACTGATAAAAACAAATAACAATTTTAAAAGAACTCAAATTGAATTTTATAAAAATTTTAACAAATATAAAAAAAGGCACACTTTTTTTTCAATTTAGCAGTGTTCTTTTGAAGCCGTTTCGTGTGACTACAAATTAACATTGACTTTTGAAAACGATCATTAGATATTTTTTTTTTAAATTACGCAACACCGTCAATAACAAAATTGTCCAGCAGCAACAGCTTGAACTTTAGTATATAAAGTTGAATTTGCAATAGAAAAGGTCATGCTCATAAAAATTCTAAGAAAAAGTTTAAAAAATCGTTGAACATTAAATGCGTTTTTTCAGTCTTTACAAACTTTGAACTTTGGTTTGAACCAATTGGTGTTAATAGTTTTGGGAATTGAGCAGTTGATATAAATCTTTGGTGATCTGTTTCATTTCAGCTGAAGAAAGCAGTGGAACAAAATCAATGCAAATAAATCCCCTACTGTTCTTGTGGTATCCTTGAGTTTCTACCCACTCGAAGAAATCGTTGGTACTAACTGTGTAAAATAACATTTTATGACTAGTTATAAGAAAATGTTATGCAAGTGTTTATTCTTTTTATTCACACTCTTAGCATACATTTACGGAATTCATTGTAATACTAGGAAGGAGGTGGTCTGCCAATTTTCCCTGGTGAAGAAAACTCATTTTAGCACACGAAAAAAATTCTTATGAAGTGTAGATTTTATGCCTTCTGTTGTTTTGGTGGCAAAAATATAGCAATATAAATTTCCAAAAAATGTTACCAAAGTATTACTGTAGAAGGTTTTGGAGTGGGCTCAAAAGGAATGCGTCAAAATTAAAGGTTTAAGATGGCGGATTGCACTATTTTTAATTTAACTAATTTCTTAAAAAACATAAAAAACTCATAAACTTAAAAACTGAAATTGGATCCTTAGCCAGCGACCCCGAAACTTTAAAATTGTCCAATAAATAGTTTTTGTGAATTTTCCTTTTAAGGTAAAATGCTGTTTTTTAGACTGCTGAATGAAAGCATATTTCAAATATATAAAAATTAACTCGTCATTAGATGCACTGGGTATATAAATTCGTACTCAGTTGCTTATTGTATGTATGTTCGTTTTTAATTTAAGGATCTTTGAGTAAGTTGCGTATTTTGTGAGTAAAATTCGTAATTTATTTCACATCTGAATGCAAATTTCTCAACAAACACTTTAATGCTGCATTGTAGCTGCTTATCTTTCACTGCAAACAATGCAAAGATGCAACGAATGCAAAGCTTTAAGAACTTGAATAAGAATAAACTACTTACCATGCACATGGAATGCAAATCTTGCTGCTTTTGTCGCTCAGGAGACAGACAATGTTTTAATTGTTTTTTTTTTGTTTTTTTTTTTTGGTGTATTTGCCGCGTTGTTGGTGTTCATGCGCGCTTTTGAATTTCAATTTGAAATTTTTAGGTTAGACACATAAAAGCCAATGGTTTATTAGTAGCATTTTACGGGAACATGAAAAACAATTGTCTGACACATTGTTTCTATTTATGATATTCACAGCTGCTTATCTATCTGTACAATGTCTTTTATGGATGGGAAAGTACTAAATACAAATTTACATAGTTTATATCTAAAAGTTTATGAGGTACTAATAAAATGTACCAAACTATTGGTAAGAGTAGCTGTTATGAAATATTAATTGGGAATAATAAGAACTTGATGTATGTGAAGACATCGTTTTGACATCGGTATGGGAAAATGTTTTTGCACTCCCATTTTTCTAACTATAATTAAGTTTTTCTCTTGCGGAAATATCAAAATAATTAGATTATGTCAATGGAAACTGATTGTGGTAGTGTAACGTTTTTGTAAGTAAAATATAAAATATTTGAAGAATTAGTTTAGAAAACGAATCTACGCTGTATCGGCTAGAAACAATATGAGAGATTAGAGTATATTGGTAAAACCATAATTTTATGAAAAAAAAAAACAATAAAGAAAGTGCTCCTGGGCCGAGATTAATCTTATTTATGATTGGCTCCATACCCCCTTAGGGTCGGATCATTTAAATCGAAAAAAAATATTTGTTTTTGCTTAATCTCTTCCAAACCTATCTAAAAACATATGGGTAAAATATTAGGTATGATATCGAAGTGGTTCACAAGATATTTCAGTTAATAGACAAGTGCGTCGACAAAAATTCTACTTTCATTGCACTTTAACAAAAGTTTGAAGCGCGTTTTCTGAAAACCATGTTTTTGCTATTGGCGTGCACGATCGCGCGAAAACTATCTTACCCATCTATCTGATTAAACTTATATTTAGTAAAGTATGGAAAACTGTTCTATGTGAACCAAATATATGAATAATTATATTGATTTTTGCAATTTTCATAAATAAAAATATGCACAAATTTAACGTTGAAAATCGATTTCAAAGTTCAAACATAGGAAAAAATTTTAATTTTCAGTTTTCCTGGGCTTTATGAGGTTCATATGGAGTAAAATAGTTTACAAATTAACAAGATATTTGTATTTACTGTTACAGTTAAGATTTACGGACGCTACTTTGAACGCCAATGGACGGTATCAGCTGCGACACGTTCCACTGTAACATGGATTCCTCCGCCCTTTTTCAACATTTTTGAGTAGTTCAATCATTAAAAACAACTTTCAGATTTGCTCTAAAATATACTGTTCAAACGAATTGTCTACAATGTTTCTTATTCTAAAGATTAAAAAAAGCTGATATTTGTTGGAAAAAAAGCCTCTAAATGATCCGACCCCCTTAAGCTCTGACATGAAGTGTGATACGACAAGGGAGGTGAGGTGTGGTGAAATGAGATGAGATGAATTGAATTAAAGTGCATTTACATCAGGTCACTTGAGGTGAAGAGAGTTGACGTGGGGTGAATTTAGGACTAGCGAATTCAGATACGGTCAATTAAGGTATGGTGTCTTTAGGTGTGGTGGCTTTGCATGTAGTGGCTTTACATCTTGTGAGTTAAGGTATGTTGAGAAGAGAAACGACCTAGTGATTCATAATATGACAAAATAGAACATGATATAATACAAGATAACAGAAAAAAGCATAACACAACATAATAAAACATAACATAACACAACATAATATAATATATCTATGATATGAGAACATAACACAACACGATATAACACAAAAAAACAAGAATTAACATAAAAAAAACGTAAAATAACAAAATATAACATTACATAACATAACATAAAATAACTTAAAATAACAGAGCATAACATAACGTAATGTCATATAACATAACAGTAACAAATAAATAGAGATATCATAACATTACGTAACACAATGAGGCGTTGCTTAATGTAACGTAACGTATTATTGTATAAATTAACAAACTATAAAATAAGTTTTGTTTTATGGAATTTAGTTTTGGTGAGCTGCACTTACTGCACTTACCCCCCACCGATTTGTACCGTTCCATTCGGAACAATTTACGGCGCATTCGCCTTTTGACTTTTCACTTTTTCCTTTACTACAGCCGCTAAAGAAGTTTTATTTTTAAAATGTATGCTCAAATCCTGAATGTCAAAATTCACTTTGCTCGTGCTAAATTTCAAAAAATTTATTAAATTGTTTTGGAACAGGAATAAAGTAAATTGTTTCATTAGACTTTTTCAATGGTTTTTTTTTTTTTTTTTGGCATCAATAGTAGGGTCCAAACCTATTTAAGAATTAGTATACATACATATAACTCAATACTTAAGTTGATTCACGGACAAAATAAAAAAGATCTCCGGAAGTTACGTTGCCGGTCTTTTAGATTTCTGATTTTTTTGAGTTATTTGAATTGGTTGGTGTTAACAAGCGGGATATTTAAAATAACTTTTTTTTATGAAATTTACTAAAATTATGAAATTCACTTAAAAGAAACTATAATATTTAAAATTCTTTTTGTTTTCGTTTTTTTAATTTTTATGTTTAAATATATCGAAGATTTTGCAATGCGCAGTTAACTACTTCTTCTGCTTAAGTTGACAGGAAATTACTTTTACCTCAAGTTTTCAATAGCTTTTAGTGAAAAATGTAGAATTTTGGAACGATTCTCCGTCTAGTTTGGCTTGGAGATAAACCTGCTTGTGTCCTCTTCCGTGTTGTTTTGCGTTCTCAAAAACAACACCGAAACCGGTTTGCATCCACACTAAATTTGACAAGCGATGACGAAAAATTATCGTACACAGGCATCAAAAATGAAAATTTCATTGAAAGCATCTGCTCTCCGTATGAGTAGGATTTTAAATTATGACTTTAAAGTTTTTAGAAAATGCCAGACTTAGTTTAAAAATCAAAGACGGAGCAAGAGCCCATAATTTACTCTTGTGCCTCACTGAATTACAGCGAATATAACAACATAAAATCTTCTGGTGGGCTGATATTTCAGCAATAGAAAAACACATCCTTTGAAAAGAAAATAATATAATAAATATCTACAACAGATACACATTCTCGTTCAAAATAATACGTATTCACATACATACATACATATATTTTTTTTGCTATTTCAATATCGGTATTTACTTATTTTCCACAACTGCGCACATCAATATATTCATACACTGATATTAATGAATGCCAAATTTTCTAATGCCGAATTGTAAATTTGTTGCGATTGTATAATTCGATTATTTCTACTTTCACCTTACAACTACCGGCAGCGGGAGCATTCCGGGCCACTTTCTCGCACATGAAAAACGAAAGGATGTCGAATGATGACCAAATATTCAAAGGGGCGCGCGCATCAAGTGCACAATCGATCACATACAATGATATATTTACATACCATATGTGTTTGTTGTCACTGAACTCAAGGGCATTCGTTTTGCAATGGAATGTAAATTGCAACAATAAAATAAATTTATATTCCAGCACAGTGGATGGACAACATTTAAGCATTCATAGATATTTAATAAAAATCGAATTTTTGGCAAAAGTGTCGGTATGGTGCCATATACACATTTGTATGTCTATGGAAGTGCAAGCCCAGGAGAAGGTAAGGTAAATAATATTAGCAAAATAAACGAAAATATAATAAAATAGGCGAAAACATTGAAAACGAAGTAGCCAACTATACAAAACAATTTACTTATTGTACTTTTTAGCATTGAGCATACAATTTGTAATCCCTTCAAAACTTGCTTTTTATTTTTTACATAACCCGGCTATCTTGGCTACAACTTCCCATAAATTTTGAGGTTGGTTACAAGTATTTATCATTAATTTTATTTAAAAAAAAAATGCAATTGCGATAGTCGTGTTAGATTGCATGAAAATTTTGGAATTCAATTTGCGAAGTTAATTGCAGTTGACAAAATAACTAAGTAAATTTGAAGTTTTTCCTGGGAAAATTGTAAAATCACAGTAACAAAAATATAATATTTAGAGGCGCAACAAAGTCGATCGTAACAAATTCTTAATTGATTGTGGATTTCCTAACCATGACGACTCTTTGGCGCTTAAAGCAAAAATACTTCGACTATTGTTTTTACAAATGCAAATTGATGATTTGGGAATAATCTTTATTTTAATTAACATTTGAGTAAGTACTTTGTAAGTCGTATAATTTAAGTATTCTACTCTTTTTTTTTGAAAATTCTTTGCTTTCGTTTTCATTTCTGATCTCTGTTAAGCCTTTTAGTATACGCAAAGAATTCTATACAAAAGATAGCTGGGATATTGATTTGTACAACATTCGTTGTCTCTTATGCAAATGTGAAAACGTATACGAAAATCGATCGATACCAACATCGATAGCAATAACCATGCTTATAAAATAACTAACATTTCCAGTATAAGTTGCTATATTTTACAGTAACTATTCTTACATTAGAAGTGATTACAACATACTACATCGCTACTCATTTATATATTCAAAAAAATTCAATTTGAAAAATGCTAACAATATATTAAAAGAAATAAAATAAGAATAACATTAATTGAAGCGATAACGATAAGAACACCGACTTACTTAGCAGTCATCAACGAAAAAAAGAATTCCACAATTATTTTTAATATTAAATATGTCGATAACTATTTTTAAAACCGATATCTATTTCGATTACAAAAAGGAAAACCATGCCGAAAAAATTGCACAGTCAGTCAAAAATCGATTGATATCGACGGTTTATAAAAATCGTTAACTTCAAACATCGATAACAAAATGAATTTGCGTAAATATTAAGTATTTAAACGATAGAAAGTAATGAAATGAACAACATATTCAGAATAAAGTATATATCAATGACGATAATGGTAACGATATTGCCAACAATACGGAATATCGAAAGTACTGAGTAATGAGATCGAATGTGCGATTTCGATAAAGAGCTATTTATTAATATCGATTTTCTCTAAAATATAATATGAAGACGTAAATTCATCTGTAATAAACTTATATTCCTATGGGTATTTTTACCAAGCACATTGCTGACCAACATATTACTTTAATTTTAAACTAATAAAAAATTAATTAGGGAATTTCTTGAATTTTCATAAACGACATCGACACTGCATTTTCTTTGATCGACACTGTATGTATTTAAAAGAACAGAAAATAAAATGCGGGTAGTATTGTGACATGGCTTTGTTTACTGCTCGTAAAAATTATTTATTGGTCAAAGTCGTTGAATAACAGTTACACTGGGGAACATGATTTTTACACTTTTAAAGTGACATTATTTTTGTCAATCTGGTATCGTTCGTAGAGTGTAAAACATCGTATTGGTTTGCCTAAGTTGGTGCAATTAATTTTTTATAGCGATTTTTAAATTTTTTTTTCACTTTTTCAGATCATCACTGAGCTTTGGGCTTTTAATATACTTATAATTTATAAAACAAGATACTAATACATTTAATTTGAGTTGCCAAGTATAAAAAAATGGAGATTTTTAAAGAAAGTTTTACTACGCACTATTGAAAGAATGAGTGAAAAATTAACGTTTTTTTTTGTTAAATATCAAAACTTTGACAAACAAAAAAAATAGAAACAACTACCAATGTTATTTTTTTGTCTAAGAAAGATATATTAAGGCAAATTTTGCGAAATAGCGCTTTTTAAAAAAATTAATTGTGGAAAAAACTATAAAAATAATTTAACTGAAATACTTGTCCGGAATATAAACTTTCCAACAATACGCCATTGAAGAAAATCGGTGACCATGTTGCAGAAGCTTGTTTAGTTTAATTGGGAATGGCTGTCATTAAAAGGAGGCATTTTTCTGCGGTTTGTAATTCTTAAAATTCATGTTTCCTTAACTGAAGTCCGAAATATAATTAAAAATTTTGCTAGGTAGTGTTCAATTTAAAAAATTAGCAATTTTCAATTCGTTTACAAGAAATACGTCGTTTTTAGTCACAACCTATGAAAATTTTGTAAGAAAAAACTATTGATAATTAGAAAGTTCCTAGGGCGAAAAAACAAAAAGTTTCTAGAAACGTATTTATGTTCCTCATAACGCCAATTAGTTGTGTAAAATGAGATAGCGGCATATTTTTCAATGTTTTTCAGACCAGACACACATATAACCATATGTATTTACACGGTTAGCTTCCAAAATGAGGTTGTTGTGATTCTTATTAAATGCCAACAAAATCTTCTTTAAATACATAAATACATATTTATCTTACAATTTTATTATACAAATTCAGTATATGCCACAATACTAATATGAAATAAATACAAAAAAAAAAACAGAAATTTCTTATTTCAGAGAGCATATTTTAACAACACGCAATTTACATTTTTATAGTTGAAAATTACATCCATCATAAATAAACTTAACCCTACTCATATATATTTTGTTATAGGCCTTAAAAGTATAGAACTATTAAAAATAAATTAAGTAGAAATGAGCAATAGTTATAGTAAACTGTGCGCATGAATATCGGTGCATTGCACATCTCATCTGTAAATAGTTAATTACCTTTATTTCCATCATTACTTAATCAGATTGCCTTGAGCACCCAGTATATTATTTAACTTACAACGCCATCGACTTTACCACATGACAACAAAATGCGCCTGACTCTTCTGCAGGCAGCCGTTTACGCGATATATTTAGAATTTTTAAATTTCTGTTTCATTTTTAATTAATTGATATTAGAGATGTATTTCTCTTTTTTTTTTCTTTGATTTCAATAAATAATCTGTCCCAAGGCTATTTCTTATATTTTCTCCAGTTGATACAACAAAACAACTCTTTATATCGTAAAAATAAATGCCATCGAATTCTATTGCATCGAGTATTGTCTCCTTAAGACGACTATTTTTTTATTTTTTTCATAAAAGCTAAACAAAGCGTTGCATTTGCGGCTTCTTAACATTTTCAAATGTGACCGCTTAGTAAGAAATTATGCCTGCGGATATTAAATTTTTAAATGATTATGCATTAAGCATACATATATAGTGCAAATTATTCTATTCTCATAAAGTTATTATTTATCAAAATTTTCGTTAAGTGTTTTAATGGCGTTTTTAAATGATTAGTAATAATTGATAATTTTATTGAGCCCGAGGCTAGTTTATGAAAGATTTTATTTTGTAAAATAATTTTAGTGGTAGAAGTTATAGCCACTATTTGGGAGATCACCACATCTCCTTATTACACTTATTTTTAATTTAAATTTATTTATTCTTTAACACCGCTCCCCGGTTTGAACCAAGGAACCGCGGATTGCAGAGCGAACACGCTACACGCTGTGCTACGTTTGCCTGGCGGCCTGTTGTGTTTTTCCATCTTCCTTAACTACACGAACTCTAATGATGTAGTTGGCATGTATTTTCCGTAATTTAAAATTTTTCACTGCATCAGTAGGTGGGTTGGTAAGTGTGGCTTTCACTGATATTTAGCGACACACTTAGGCCATTAGCTACCTGGGATATATCATACCTTTTTAAGGCATATATACTATTAACGAATCTAACGATACAATATTAACGATCCCAACTAAGCGAAGTCTGCCTACCGATACTAAGGTCGTAGTTTGTGCCCAGCTTTCATTTGCACGAGCATAACCAAAGTTATTTAAAAGCAGCTTACTAGTACCAAAAGTCATACAAATGCGTTCTTTATCGGGAAGAATCTGCTTGGTAGTTCCCTACCTCGCAAAACTCATTCGCTAAACAGTTACCCTCGATGTCAGGTTAAGCCTGTTCTGTTAGCCATCTCCTGTAGAAATCGGCGGCAACCCAGTACAATCTTTGATTTTATCGTAGCTGAGTTCACAGCTTTAATTGCCGCTTGGCTATCACTAAAGATAGAAATGTCCACAGCCCCCTTAATAGCTCAACATCAACGTGAAAACCACTATAGTGGCCCGGCAACCGAAGGAAAAAGCTCAGACCGAAGGAAAACGCGAGAAGAACCCTCCTCCCACTCAGCCATTCAGTTTCGAACCAACCATGAAGACGAAGGGACTTCCAGGTAGATTATAGAAATTTCTTGAACACTCCTCCCTACCGGGAATTTCCATCGCGAATTTTCGGTTCGGGTTCAAAGAATCGAGGCAGCGATCTGTGTAGTCCCGAAGAAAGCTATAATTTTCAGTATGCAAGAGTGCCCACGCAAGCTAAACTCCCACTGACATGTCTCTCTTAACCGAAGCGCGACAAGAGCCGCCACTTGCTGACCCACTGAGTCTAGTGATATAAGGTCCAGAAAGACATTCAAGGTTCTGTATATATCAAACGGCATACCCCATATCCATCCAATGACCCTCTCACAAGAACATCGGCAGCCTTCTAAAGTCGCTGGAAAATGTTATCCCTCCTGCTTGTTTTCATGAATAGTGGAACTTCATTTATTCTTTAGAATAAAACGAATTCCATTTAGCTTCGGCGGAATTATCTCCGGCACCTGATATTTCCTAGTAAAAAGTACAAGCTCCACCTTTTCTGAGTTAACGCTGAAACCACATTGTGCGGACTCCATACGTCGCGACATTCCTCAGGACACATGCCTTTAAACACGGGTTGCACCGACTTCTATTGTTATATTCCTTTCCAAGAACATTTGAACTCATTCAAGGAGCTTTCCACTCCTCTCCAGTCCTCTTAAGGCTTGTGTTATGGCCTCTTGACTAAAATAATTCCTTGTAACTGTAAGACTAGGGAATGTAGCGCGGTGTCCGTGGAACCTCCCATTAGGTTAGCATGTTGGTTATTACACAATAGTCCTTTGTGGATGAATAGAGAGTAGTAGTTACTAAGAAGTCTTTTTAGGGTTTTCAGAACAAATAATGACATGCTAATAGGCCTGAGATCGTTTAGGTTCGTAAATGTAGCTTTTCCAGCCTTGCGTATGAAGACAACTGAAACAGATCTCCATGCTGTCGGTGCGTAGTTTAATTTCAGCATCAATAAGGAGATGTACAAAACTGCATGGCATAATACAATTTTTAACTAGAAACTTGATGACAGTGGCTATGTCGCAGCCTGCAGGTTAAATGATATTCTGATCGAATTTTCGTCATCCCTTGTCAAGTTTGGTTTTAAGCCAAACCGGGTTCGTCGTTGTGCCATCTTCATTGTCATTTTTCGTTCTCCGTTCTCTCTACAGCCGCCGGATTTTCGCTGTTTCTTTAAAACAGCTTCATAAATCAGGCCTTGCAATAATATTCTGCAATGATTTTAAGTGAAGAAGGTTAAAAAATATTTGTGAACATTTTTCTTTAGACTCAGGCTAATGATTTCTTTTGAAAAATGAAATGTTCGTTCAATATTTGGTTTTAGTTATTTTTATTCAATCTTGGTAGAGGGGGAAGGGGGAGGATCACATTGTGTGCTACAGATATACACACATACAAACATGCATGTACAAGTTTGTAATTATTTCGCAATCAAAATCTCTACTGAGCAAAAATGCCAAATGTACCGTTCGGTTTAAAGTCGCCTTTGCGCAATTTACAGCTAACCATTGTCTTGCCCGCTAATAGCAACTTCCCCCGCCTACCTTGGCCAATGGCAAAAGTGAATTAAAATAATGAAAATTAAAATTTTTTTTATAAATAGTAAACAGAACTAGAATTGTAGAAAGATACAAATGTATGCAAACATATATATGTATGTATGTATGTATGTCGGCCAATGCAAGAATAGCATAGCAAAAGTTCATTGCGCCTTAGTTATTAGTGGATATGTCTGTATGTATGTATGTTTGAATGTACATATGTTTTGTATGTGCATTGTATTGTTGTTGAAAAGAATGCCTTCCGAGGTAATTAATTTACCTTGCCATCAGCGCAACGCAGCGGCCGTAATTCATTGAAAGATATGCCGCCGCCGCTGCCATTGCCGCTAACACGTACACACACACACACACACACACACACACACACACACACTTTTCCTATTTACTATTTTACATTCACAGGGAGTTGATCAGCGGCAGCCGTGGTAGCGACAGCGGCGATCGACATCGGCGGCAAATGCCAGCAAAGTTATCTGCGCACGCATACAAACACACACTTATGCAGTTGAACACGTATGCAATTACGGCAGTCAGTTATAATAAGAAATTGGTATACCTACGCACATACAAAAGTGCATGCAAAACTAAAAAAAAAAAAAAATAAATAATAAATAAATAAAAAAAATACAAACACTAGGCATGTCGAATATCCCGGGATCCCGAAATCTCGGGATCTCGGCCTTTTTTTAGCTCCCGAATATCCCGGGGTAAGTCTATTCAAATTCCGGAATTGTGGAAAACAAAGAATTTAATAGCTATTTATTTTTCAAATTTTGTATAATTCTTTAAAATTCCCCTTTCAAGGGTACAACAAAGGTTTTTTTTTGGTTTTTTTGTTTGGTTTTTGCCTTCATAAATGAGCTGGAAAATATCCCACTCGTGTACAAAATGAGCCTCAGTATAAAAGCGATATTAGTAGAACTAACGACGAGGTGCCTGAAGTGGATAAGGCAGAAGGTCTCAAAGAAAAATTGCATCAAGTTTTAAAGAGCAGCTGGCAATTGTCACATAATTGAAAGGCATAAAATTTCTCAGAAGGTTTGATAAAAGATATTGATATTTTTTGTAATTAGGTGATAGAGGTTATGTGTACAGAGAGCATTTAACTTTCTGTCGACAACAAGTGTTGAGACGCTGCAGTGCTTCATCATTGCAGATTTTATATGCAACAAATTTAAGTCTAGGTTAGAGGATAACACACTTACGGCTTTTATTTCGTCAAGTTCGTATTTTGATCAAAATAAGGAATAATTCTGCCTCGCTCAAAATGGAATGGGTGATGTATTCAATTTTTACTTGATGTATTTCTCTTTTTCCTGAATTGTAATATATTAATTTATAATATTGGTCTCAAACAGAGATTAAAATAATTTTACTTTATGTAGGTGCATTTGCTTCTGTACCAAATATGTATACTTGTGCTTGAAGTACTCGTATACATTATTTTTTATGTTTGTCAAATTTTACGTTTATTTCCTTTTTTCTTGTAAATACCAACAAATCCATACATGATTTACAAAAAATCGTTCTTCTTTGTTATATTATTGTTATTTTATATATTTCGAAAATTACGAATCAAAACTTCGTGAAATTCGGCATCCCGGGATTGTCCAGGGATTTCGTTTTTAAATCTTGAAAATCCCGGTATCAACAAAATGCTCAAAATTCACATCCCTAACACACACACACACACACACATACACATGTTAATAAGCAAGTACGCATTTAAAAGTAGTGGGTAGGCACAATGACCGCAGCGTATGCAATAAATTAAGTCGAATTAGGCAGGAAAAGCACACGAAGAAGAAGCAGAGCTTGCAAAAGAATTGCATGAAAATATGCTAAAATTCACTGAAGATGCACTGAAAATCCATTGAAAAATTGCTCTAAATGTTAGCGGTACAAATTTAATTTTTGCACTTTTTTTTTGAATTTTTGGTTTCGTTTTTATTTTTGAGATTTTTTTTTTTCGCTTCACCTTTTCGCATTCATGGCGTGTCAAAAGCAAATCGTCTTACACAGCTTTGCTAGTTGCATGCAAACTTTGGTCGTTAGCAGAACACCAGCAACAATGTTGAGATGCAAATATTTTTTCCGTCCAACTGAGCCGCAAGCGGAATTTCGTGCCCTTCATAGCATTTTGTGTTTGTTTTGGTTTTACTACTTTATTTTATTCTTAACTTTTTGCTCATTGCTCTAAATTGTTGCAAATATTTGTGGTCACATTGGCGCACATAAACGTACACTTGAATACATTTACTCAGCCAAGAACTGACGCCTTTGTGGGTAACACCTCGCTCAGCAGCTGCAATTCTTATTACTATGTATAACAGAGGCGTATACTAGGGGAGAGTGAGGTTTTACGAAACTTTACGATCGCCATTCTCAGAGGTCAGAACGATTTTTTTTTTCAAATACTTCAAGCAGCCTCCGACTTCTAAGCAATTTTAAACCGAATTTGGTCGTTGGGAAGGAAATTTGAGATGGCAAATATTGTCTGATTATCAGAAGTTTCGGCTGCATGTCCTATACTATGCTTTAAATCGAATTCAACAGTTTTTTGTATGATCTCAAACAAGAGGAATTTATTTTGGGGTCTAAATATTCAAATTTATTTTCTTAAATCTGAAAGGAGAGGTTGCCTATATATCACAATGCCGTAATTTCACATATCTGCATAACCGCAGTTCATTTTAATGCATTTCTGATCAAGTTTAGCATTAACTGCATCTCTTATCTTTGCGTTGCTGTTACATACCTTTACCTTTAAATTTCTATTAATTTTTGGAAACAACCAGAAATCACTAGGTGCCAGATCCGGAGAACATAGTGATGGTCGCATTTCTTCGATGTCAGAAATCGCAATAAAGTTACTCTTTCTTCCTGTTCTCCAAAATATTTTTTAAAACTTTTGGTAAGAAGTCTTCGGTATAATATTTTGAAGTTACTGTCTGACCCTTTACCAAAGGAATATCAGCTCCAATTTTTGATCCAGTGGAGTACAATAAGCATTAATAATTTTGTTGTGGATTTTGCTTGATTGCTTTTGCGTGTGGGTTTGCTACTTTTGGGCTCCATTCCATGGACTGTTGTTTGTTTCCGGATCATACTTATAGAACCAAAATTCGTCACCAGTAAAAACTTTACTGAAGTTACTAGGAAAATTGAGCAAAATGCAATCGAGCCTTTTTTTGGGCTTAATTAACGATGCTTGGGACCATCGAGCAGTTTCTTCGTCTATTCCAGATGATTGCTTAATATTTGCGATACATTCCAATACACGTCATCAGTGAAAGATTTCCTTCGACCTTCTCGGGCCTCGTCTGGACACTTTCGAACCACTTCCAAATAGTCTGTAGAACCAGTGCAACCGCATCTTATGCACTTTGGCATTCATTGAATTTCTGTTTGTGTTGGTTGTGGAATTTCTTCCGATCTATCGTGACATTTTACGTTTTCAAGTTTTTATTTTAACCGATTGTTCCGAATATTAAAATGAAGTCTCGTAAAACAATTGCAATAAATTATTTAGAGTTTTTGGTTAAAAAAAAAATGTTGAGTCAATATTGCAACCTATAAGGCAGTTTGGGAAAATATTCAAAATTCGGAACATGTTTCGCAGATAGCGTGAAAAATGCACAGTGTGAAATATTTCAAACGAATGAGACATGACACTAAAAAAAATATTGAAAATTTTATGTTGATAATTGAATTTTCAACAAAATAACATTAAATACTTATGTACATTGGATTCTCTATATAAATATTTATCTACATACATATATTGAACGTGTAAGGCACGATTAAGGGTACACCAAAACTTACATTTGTCTTTCTTTCTTTAAGGGTTTTATAATTGTTTGTCACATTTAATGGTTTTGTGTTTTGTGAAACAACAATCAATTTATGAATATGTGGTAATTTTTAAATTTTTTTCGCTATGTTTCATTTTTAATGAAATTGTATTAAAAGATGCAACTGCATTTTAATTCTAAACGTAAAATTTGATGTTCGGATTTTCGGAAAATTTATATGTAGATGTACCGATTTCAAATAAACTACTTCACCAAACTATAAAAACATAATGGCGTGCAGTGTAGTGAGATGAACTGTAGTTAGATGAAGTGAGGTGTGGTAAAGGGAGGCGAAACGAGGTGGGTTGCTGCTGCTGAGTGCAGTGTGTAAGGTGAAGTAAGGTAAGGTATGAGGTGGATGAACGTGTGGTGAATTTAAGTGTTTTAAATTTAGATATTGAGTTCAATTTTTTTGGCTGTATTTAGCTTTTATTTTTTGTGTGTTTAGGATCGTTAAAAAAAAACGCGAAAACACCGTCGTTCGCTATATCCATTATTCCTCTCTCTCTCTCTCTCTCTCTCTCTCTCTCTCGTGCAAAGAACGAAAGAGTACTTTTGTGTATCCCTTCATCTTTAAATCTCAATTAAGCCTCTGCTTTATATGCATCCAGTTTTTGTTTTTATTTTCAGTTTGGTGTTTACATTTTTTCAAGTTAAGTTTGTTGGTTTTCTTTTCTTGTGCCTCTAATTTTTTTGTTTGTTTTGTTTTTGGTTTTGAATTCAAACTCTTGGCGCACTTCCTTAATGTGCGCCACACCAGATGTTAGATTAGGCGCCTAAAATTGTATTTCGCAACGCAAGCCTTTGTTGACTATGCTTTGTTGATTGCGTTGATACTATGTTGATTCGCGCTGGTGGGGTTTTGCCCTCGTCGGTTGGTGAATTGAATTTTTCGTCGCTTTTGGCAAATCTATTGTGTGCTCATTGTGGCTGTTGCTACTTTGGTGGCTTTGTGGAATTTGTGGCGGTGTTGATGGCTACAGCCTTTGCTATATATTGTTGTTGTTGTTGTTCTTATTTGCCAAAACATTTGTTGGAGATTTCACTTAGCGAATTCGTGGTACTAAGTAAACATTTTCGACATTTGCGAAGATTCCTTTAAGGAATGGCGAAGCAATGAAATTAAAAATTTCTCGAAAAAATTTCTTTAATTTTAAAGCTGAAACGAATTAAATATGAAAGAAATTATTGAAACAAAACTTATATCTACTTTGAGAAAAATTTAATTATTATTGTTAAAATTATGAGTCCAGATAGAAGTTCTATTTAATCAGATTACTTTTTTGCATAGATAGAAAGATTTATTTAAAATATTCCTCAATTCAATTTATATCCGCAGCATACACTTTTGTGTTTTCTTAAAATCGTAATATTGTGTTTTTTTTTGACTGTGTACATATCCAGCCATGGCTCATGAAATGACCAAACCCAACGCTTAGCCGTCTAGCAGCAAATAGCTTGAATTTTGTGTCTTTGTTGTAGGAATGAAGTTGGAATTTTATTCGATAAAATCTTTAATTTAACCCAAAGCAAAAGGAGCCTTGTTTTTCCAGGTAAATTTGATTTTCGTTTTTTTTTTGCGTTTGGCCATTATTTCGGCTTGAGTAGTTTTTTGATAACAACAAAAACACTTAAAACACATACTTACATAAATAGTTGCATCCAACTTTAATAAAAATGTGCAAATATTTGGTTAATGGCAAAAAAGCATAAAAAATGGCAAATCAAATGGAGTAAAAGAAAAAGAAAAAAATAAAAAAATAAAACTTTATTGACCAGAGTAAAGGAGAATAAATGTGAAAATGAAATGCACAAAAACGGTAAATCACCGCCTTTTGTGTCGAATGGATGGGTGAAGTTTACATTTTAATTAGCAACCGACTGCTAGTTACTAGCCGCGGTGTGAATTCTAAATTCGAAAGTAATGTGAGAAAAAATAAAGTGTGGGTTTATGTATTTCTTACGAGCACATGGAATAACGAAGCGGGAATAGTGGATTATTTGCAATTATCTGCTGCTGACGCCTGCTGACATGCCTAAGTATTTAAAAATAAAAAATAACTTATTTCTATTTGAGAATATGTGCGTTTTGATACAATACCACTTCTGATTATACATTTCTTTGCACGATTAAAATATTTCATCAAGAGTTTTCTTCTGGGGTTTGAAATACACATTTAATATTTCTTAAATTTATAGCTTATTGTCAAAAATTTGGTAAACAACATCTTTGAGGGCGCTTTTGTAAATTTCGTACGTATATCTAAGTAAACTTAAAATGCAGGCAATTGGCAAACCTTCGAATGTATTTCTGCCATGAAAAAGCTTCTCATTGAAAATACCTCTGCCGTTCGGAGTCGGCACAAAATTGTAGGTCCCTCCATTTGTGGTAGAATATAAGGACGCAAATGGTAGGAGAAGCTCGGCTAAACACTGAGCTATAAAGTGTAAGCGCCAAATTATTATTTTACAATTTATTTTTCTTGAAATTATTATATTAAAAAAAACCGAATTAAAATATTACAGTTTTGATTTTATTTTCAATTTGACAATCATATGATTGTACGACAATTTGCAATGCCTTTGAAATCGATTTATTAAATAAAACAATTTAATATTTTTTTGTGTTTACGTGGAGAAGCAACCTTCTGTCTTCCTAATCCTTTACTTTTTTTAACAATCGATATAAAAGCACCTAATCAAATTCTTCTATAATCGCATCCATATTTACAGAATTTAAAATACCACCTACAGTCAAAGCCACGCAACAAAAAAATTTCGTAACGCATACTGTTGCTCTCTTTGAACACGAATACACACAAATGTGCAAAAAACCATAACCACCAAAAATAAGTTTCGCAAACAGCTGATTCGGTCCTTCTTATTATTAGATAACTAAATATAAAAAATGGGCAAACGTTCCTAAAATGCTTTCATCAAGATATTTCTCTAAAAAAAACTATATCAAATTAACTTGCATCTTGAATATTTAATTAATTTCTGTGATAGTTTACAATAACTTTTGATAACTTTGAATACAAGAAGAAATAGAAATACTAAATGGCATTGAATTTTATACGTGCTGAATACTCATACATACAAAGTGTTAAAATTTGCATGCTTTTAACTATTCTTGAGTTTACAGTTCTCTTATTCTGGAGAAGAATCAGTTAAAAAAATATTGTTACTTAAAAATTAAAATTCGCAAAATTCGGTTGTGGGTTTTCTGGATCCAATGCATACTGCGGTGTTTGAGTAGGATACATTAAAAACAGCTTGGCGTGCAACACTTACTACAGCTGGGTAGTCTTGCTATTAGCTTTTCAGGAGCTTAGAGGAAAGGAAAGCAAGTAAAATCCATCACTTGCTTTGCAAATTTCAAATGAATTTCACAAAGCAATTTTGGACGGGTGTAGAGTTGGGTTGACTAATTGTTGAAATATAAGAACTAAGAACTTTTTTAGAAAATTATGTAATTATTCAAAGATACTAAGAATGAAAACACTGAAGTCAATCCCATGTAATCTGAAAATGTTTTGGTAAATAGGAAATTCTAAATATCTTCCACAACTTAGTTGGTTTCTATACTAAATATGGCAATAAAAGGAGAGAAGTGTAAAATAAATGTGCATTTGTTGAAATCTAAGCTGCTGGGATTTAGAAAATTTAGTTTCTTGCGGCTCATTTCCAAAAAAATTTGCATGGCAGGGAAACTTTAAAGAACAAAGTGGCACTTAGGAACTTTGGGCATTGAGACAAATAAGAACGTTTTTTGAAAAATTATCAAAAATCAACGGTAGTTTTTAACCATTTTAAGGTTCCACATATGTAATTATACTGGAATTGAATGAGCTCTAAACTGCATACTCAAAAAAATTCGAACAAAAATTTTGAAATTTGAATGAAAGTTTGTTGATTTTTTTTGCTTATCTTTCTGCAACGTATGATCTTTGGGTGTACATGGATTTTGTCGAAGAATAAATTACATTTTAAATCAAATTTATTAAAAATAAATTGATAAATAACCACAATTCTCACACAATATCATTTTGAAATTGGTGTCAATTATGTGAAAACCAATGTATAAATATCTATAAGTATTTATATACATATATTTTATTTTTCAATTATTCAGTATTTATTATTTCTAAAATAAAGTAAAGTGCATTGGCCAACTAAAGGCACAAGAAGCCAAATCTTTTACACAATATAAAAAAATCAAGAATAATTGCAATCACTTAACTAAACTAAAACAAAAAAAATGTTTAGAATTTTTCGGATTATACACACAATTTATAGGCCAATCAATTTTGTTATTCTGCAGTGAAATTTTTAAGTGGATACAATTTAGTGTTAATTTTAGATATTTTTTTTCATTTCGATAATTTCCTGCATATACTGCACAAGTAAGTAAAAAGATTTACAAAAATCAACAGTAATTTGTACTTATAAAAACCCAAAATTTTTAAATTTAAAGTTTGAAATTTGAGTCAAGTTTATGGAATTTTTTTGTAAGTTTTGTACATACATAGTTCAAAACTTGTGTTTATAAGATTTTTGCAACAAAATTTTATATAATTTAATATAAAATAATAGTAATTGAATTAAACAAATTGGTTAAAGTAGTGAATATGTGGTATTTTTACAACAGTAACCAGTATGCAACTTCAAACTTTATTATCATTCAGCAGCATCAAAATCCATCTCAATACCCTTTGCTATTTATAAAATAGTTATACTTTTAGAAGAAGCTATGTCAGCAGACATTGAAAGATAAACTTTTGTAATTCTTTTTTTTTTGCCACAAAAGAGCTTTTTTTTCAATAAACTCTTTAAGAGGTTGCTTGAGCACAAAAAAACTGATGACTTAATTGTTAATAAGTCTAAGGAATTTTAAGCCCAGTCTCTTTTTTTTTTTAAATCACCACATTTGGATGAGATTTTAAGAACTTTGCAACTGTTTTCACATCATCTAAAACAAAAACACTTTAGCGGCAATTAGCCAACGTAACCCACGCAGCTCATTAGTGCCACACCATGCAAGCGTACTGCCTGGCCAATTGGCCATTCTTTGGTAAAAAAAAAACACTAATAATGCACTTAGCAATTTTCAACAGTAATTCCGTTATTATTACACACTCAATGGCAAAACACATTCGCGCACACACAAACAAACATACATACGTGCACATAGAACGTAAACATTATTGAAGAGCGAAAATTGCTATGCGAAAAAGGACTCCACAATGCTGAAGCCAAATAAACAAACAAAATTGAAAAGTGAAGAAAACAAGGAAAACAATAATAAAACAAAAACATATGCTCTATGCTATAGTTGTAGTGTTACAGAAGTGAATTCCACGAGTTGGGCAATTTTCTCACCATTTCACCTCAATTTGAACTCGAGCGGCACAGGTGCTGGCCGCCAATTGACCGCATGCCAACGTTATTATACACACACACACACACAAACTTATATATATATAAATGGCAGTTGCCTTTGCGGTAAACAGTAATATGTTTGTATGTATGTATGTATGTACTTGCGTTAGTTGGGCGCAGTCGAGCAGCAGTCAAACGGTAACAATCAACTGTTTTCACAGTTGCTGATTGCAACTGGGCAACTTCAGCGACTAACCGTTGCAAGTACGTTGCCAAAACAATGCGCCACCGTGGGTAGATCGTGAGAAACTAATTATAAAATGAACGATAGTGTAATGATTTTGCTTAAAAGATAGCTTGGCGACTGCTTATTTCAAAAGTGTTCCTTTCTATGAGCCGATAATATTAATTCATTTATTTATCTGTCGCTCTATAATCACATTCTAATCTTATGTAGAAGAACAAGAGATATGGTATAATCATGAAAAATTTCTTAAATCTATCGAATAATAATTTCCAGAAGACAATATCTTCTGTTATTTGTAACTTAAAGCAAAACATCGTTTTAGTTCAGGGGCGCGGACATTTATAACTTTTATAATAAAAGTAATTAGAAAAAAGTTATTTTGCGACTTTTATTTTATTTAAAATAAAATATGACCGATTATGACCCGCACTTTTATCTTTTAAGTCTGGTAATAACAGTTAAATCTGGTCTGATATTTTTCAGTACGAACAAGAGTCCTTTCCTAATAATAAACAGATCGGCAAAGTTGGTAACATTGCTTATAATCAGAAAAGGACTTTTATTTCTTTTTATTTCTGCACTGAAATAAAAAAAGTCCGAATTTTTTAGTTATTATTGGACCTTTTCCCAAAAAGTTGGAAAAATAAAACGAATCCAGGAATCATGTCCAGGAGGTCCTAGGATCAAAGAAACATTACTAACTTGTTTATACAGCCCGGAATTTTTCCAACTTAAAAAAAAAAAACTTTTATGTTCGGTCCCTGATTAAGGTAATTAAAATTGATTCTGAGTCTATAAACCTAGTACGATTATAACGATAATTACGCCGAAAATATGAAGAGTTTAATGTCTGTATTAAAAAAAAAAACATTTACGAAACGAAATTTATTATCTCTATTTCCCGAATGTACTGACGAAAAGCACTTACTCATTTCGGTGTTAAGTACAAAGCCACTAAGTCCATTTTCAAATATTTCGCAAAGGCCGAAAGTAATGATGTTATTTTCCTATGTCAAAAGTAAGTTGATATTTGTACATTAAATATTAGTATTTTTAAATAGGCACACATTATTAATAAGCTTTGCTAAAAATGTTAACTTACGAAGAACAGTAATTTTTCTATATAATATGGATGCTAAATAAGATTTTCGGTTTCTTTCTTTTAAAATATAATGAAAAGTTAGATCGATTTTATATTTGTTAAAATTGTACTTTTTCGAAAGATTACACAATCGCTGTAGTCGAAAAAATATGTCTAGTCGTTACTAGAACAAAACTCTAACGCAGTTTTTCAGAGCTCACAAGAATAACACCGGTCAACAAAAAATATTTTTTTTTGCATAATAATAAGGTAATACATATAATCGAAAATATTAGCTTTTTAGGCAATTATAGCGAGTTGACCATTTTTGATATTCGCGCCAATATAATATGGCCCTTCGCGCGCTGTTGCCGTCGAAAGATAGGAATAACGTGTTTCATAATTTTGTTTCCTGTGAATGTAAACGAGATTCTGACTCGTTTTGCTATATTTGCAACGAATTTATTAAAGTGAGAGAGAAATGATTTAAGTACAAATTAAAAGATTTGCAAAGCGTATAAAACTTACTTCAATCCATCTGGTAAAAGTTAGGACAAAAAACTAGCTCCAAAGAAAACATTTTATCCAGATCTGCTATCGACCACATATAAGAAAAAAATCCTGTGCCTGTGTTGGAAAATCAACTAGTACTCCCTCTGAACAGCCATCCATCACGGAGTTCATCTGTATCCATAAATTCCGAATTCGTTCTGGAATCTGAACCAAAAATACCACATCTCATCAACTCTGAAGATGTCAATAATTTAATAAGAGACATAAATTTATCAAAAAAAAGCAAAGTTATTGGCATCGCGGTTAAAACAATAGAATTTACTGAATTCTGATGTTCGAATATAATACTGATGATGACTGTATCTTTAATTAAATTATTTTTATATGAACATTTTTTTTATATTTTTATTAAATGGAATTTATCCGTTTTGTATACCTATAAGCAACTATTTTTTATTCTTATTCTTATTTTGAAGTATAAAAGCAACACAAATAAGTTATGTATAACTCGGGCGCAAAAATGCTGTAGATTAAAAACATATTTATTGAGTGTAATTTTTGTTCAACGAGATATTAATTTACTACTCACTTGCCAACTCAGTCCAAAGTTGCATTTACTAACTGGTAAGAGAAATACACCGCTAGATTTTAATTCTTAGTTTTTTTTTTATTAGTGTTAACGCCGATTCGTAACTACATACAGTCATCCACTGTTTCAAAGTAAGATATATCTGGACTCATGGACTGCACTTCTTCATCTTACTAGAAGTAGCCACTTTATCTTATGCTACCGGGAACATCTTTAAAATCGACAAAGAAGCTGAATTCTTTAGGTAATCTCAATAATTTATGACATTACTTGATGATTTGCCAGAAATGTTGTTTTTGAGAATACATACTTCTATGCCAAGTGCCAAGAGACATTTACATTTTTTTTTGGAATATTATACTCTTTCCTTATAACATTGAAATATACATACATAGAAGTGTTATATTTTATTCGCATTATGGTTGAAACACAATGCCGACGTACGACGAACTTTGCATCGCGACTGTTCGTCGTGAAAAATAGAACACACCACCGAATATGAGAATGCGCAGAACCAAAACGCCTACTAAATTCTTCCGAGGTCTATTCACGGCAATAGATTTACGTGTATTGTGTCGCTGGCAGCAGCGGCTAAATGGGAACCAGTGTGACCATATGTTATATATTCTAAGGTCTTAAAATCGAAATAAAACAAAACATGGTTTAGTTTTTTGTTAAAAGTATTAATTCGATTACTATTTTTAACATTCTTGTTAAATGGCCTTTTCTCGCTGTATTCATTCCAAGTTTTATCTGCTCAATATGGTCACTCTATCAGCTGACATACTACTTGGCATAATCAGCTGATTTCAGTGTAGCCGTAATTATGTTTTAGTAAGCGAAATTTCCGGGTGAACGTCGCTGAGGATGTCGCTTTGTTGGGCGAAATTTCGGCCGTACGTCGGCATTGTGTTTCAGTCATTACTCGTGTTTCTGAAACAGATAATTGTTTCGCAAGTTTCTTTCGTTTTTTTAAGTAAAACATCATCAGCGAATAAATAATACTTAGTTTGGTGGTAACAAATCTTAGACCCTTCTTCATTATTTACCATTGAACTGTATTTAACTGCTCGCCTTCAACATTTGTGACACTGTGCAATTTTACAGTAGTTACATAGAGCGAATGGAATTTCACTGACTACCGGAGCTGCTGTCATTGCTATTGTTTATGTTATACGAGTATCTAAAGGTTGTGTTGGTGTTGGTGGAACCCTTTAAATAACTATGGCTTAAATTATGCGAAGTGCATGGATCTAACAGTAAAAATGCGGATTAATTTGTTGTGAATGCAGCAAGCAACGCGCCAGCTTGAAGATGAAGAAATGCAAATTGAAAATCACAAACAACCACGAACCGACGCACGAATGAGCCAAATGACGGACAAGCGCATGCGCAAACAGTTAGTGTACGATTGTGTACTGTGTAGTTGAAAGAGCGGAGGTACAAAAAAAAAAAAAAAAAATTAAAAACAGACACTCTGACTATTATTTGTATGTAGTACATGGAAAAAACTAATTTTGAAAAATGCAAGCTAAAGAAATTATTACGCGCCAACAAAACTGTTTCAAATGAGAAAGAATAAGAAGACGAAAAAAATAACGAATTTGCGAAAATCAGCAAATTGAGAGATATGCAGAGTAAGCATGAATAAATGAACTAAGAAAGATGTTCTTAGCACAATTGCACATACATACTTACACATGTATAACAGCGTATGTATGTATGTATGTGGTGTAAGAGGCAGCTGTAGCAGTTGGCGATTGAGGCGGTTTGGCAAATAAACAGATGAATTCAGAGCACGAGATGTACAAATGGATACTTGAATCAAATAGGAGCAACACTGAATTTGTTTTAGATAAAGGCATTTATGTTTGCATATATGTATGTGTGTATGAATGTGTGTGTTTTTATAAGCGACTGTTGTAATGGCATTTGTGCGATTTTCTTCGCGGCTTGCCAATGATCAGCAAGCCAGTTAGACTAGGAATGCTCTAAACTACTGCGAACAGCAGCAAGTAAGTAACTAGAAGTGCAACAAAAATAGCAACAGGTGTTCGCCAACTAACAGTGGCAGCAATGAAACAAACAGCAACAATAAAATCAGCAACAGTCAAAGTAATAAGACAAACATAACTCGTCGTAAAACAATCAACAAGATCTTTACGATTTTAGTAGCTTTGTTGTATGGTTGATTGGCAACAGGGCATTGGCATTGGCACGGGTATAACAGCAAAAACAACAAAAAAAAAACAACATTAGCTGTTAGCTAAGATGTTAAGAAGTTTGAGTGAACAGGCCGTTTGGCTAGTTGTTACTGTTGTTGTGGCAACGGCAAATTATGACGTGGCTGGTCGTTAGCACTACGCCTAGATGCCACAACACACCTCCACACACACACACACACACACACACACACACACACACACTGAACTGCATGGCAACACCTCGTCGCTTACCTTGCAGATTTTTGCTTTGCCCTCTTCAGTTTATCTGCTCAATTTTTGCACAAACTGCGCAATCGGTCTGCGTCTCGGGAAGTGACAGGAAGTGGCTTGTGTGATAGCTTCCAGTGCTGGCGGTGCTACTAAATTACAAGCGCTATACACTTCAGTTAACACGATATTTAGTAATAAAACGTCTCAGCATACGGCAGCATCAAAAATGCGTGCTTTGCTGGCCACTTCATTTGTCAGACCATTGGCCACGAGAAGCTTTCGAGGTACTTGGATGCTTGCGGATGTATGGAATTTTATTTCAGCTAAAGAATTGAAAGTGACAAATACATAGAGGTGGTGTTAAAACTAAATGTATCTAACTTCGGATTGTTATCCCTATAAGCCTCCTTGTTTTCTTTTTTAATGTTGGCAAATTCTCAAAAATTAGATCGATTTCGATTAAACGTGTGATCTCGACAGGCTAACAAGTAGACCGTTGTAATGTGAAAATCTTGAATCCTCTTTTAAAACAGTGTACGAGTCCAGCTAAATTTTTTGCCTAGACGGGTTCTCCTTTAGATCTGACCTAATTTCCCCGAAGTGGTTAACTTAAAAATAAATAAAGTTTAAAGTGATTTATGTAAATATATTTCAACGCCAAAGATTTAAACACCAATGGACACTGCTTTTTAGCATTTATGTCGTGTATTTGTATAATAAAGTCTTACAAATTTGCGCATATTCGCACATCGAATGTGTTCTGAACGCCTTTCCAGTTGTTATGTAGTACAATCCAAAACCCAAATTATGAGAACCTTATCAGGCATTCCAAAAGGGAATCATCGAGGCATCAATGTGGGTCAATTTCGTTTTTTTCTTAGAACTCCAGTCGTCATAAATTTTCAACAAAGAGGTCATCCAAAAGATGGCAAACTCCAATTGGCAATCTCGTCCGCTTTGGAATACCGGTTCCTTAAAGCAGATGGACATCCATTTTAAACAGGGATGCCATGATATCGGATGTGGTCACCCTTTAAGGTTGCTCATCAGATATCAAAGCTCATTAGAAATTTGCCGGCTGTGCCTCTAGGAAGCTAAGACACATTTTGTGTAAATATTTGGTCTTGGTCAAAGAAAAATTAAGGCACCCCCATAGTATATGGTCGAGCCACTGGGTGTTACAAACTTCACTACGAAGAGTTCTTGCAATTTTAAGACGTCAGTTGCCGCTTTACCCAGTCATATTTCTTTTGTACTTTCCTATCTGTTCGTATGTTTACAGCAGCGGGGATCGATAATGCTGCATACAACTCATTCCATAGTTATCGGATATATTTTCGAGTTGTGTCAGTAATGAAGCTTGTGCTTTGTTGTTATGAGTATATCTCGGATCGAAGTGGCCTGGAAACATTTTAAGTAATTGAATTTTCCATTTCATTCAGTATTCGTAGCCAAGACATAAGCCCTTTTTACACTAGTGTCAATAAATATTTCAGATTTGTTTTGAAACTCTCTTTCAGAGTTCTTTCTGCTTAAAGGCAGGCAGTGGGTTGTCCTCAACTACTTTAAACAAGCGAAACTTATGGACGAATTATTTAATTTTTGTTTAATTGGGGAAATCATCTTAGGTAATTTATTAATTTATTCTTATTTTGAAAGGCGATGTTTCTTTTCTGTCGAAAATCCACTCGCAAGTGGATGTGTTTGCCAAAGAGTGAGCAATGAGCCTAAAAATGTTTTATATAATTTTCAATAACTGATCTTTCGAAATCAGTCATAGTATTTTATTCCAGTGTAGTCGTCGATAAATTTATCTAATGCTATCGCTACGAAAAAAAGCCCGAAATATGGAGAAACTCGATTGCCGATTGCAACAAAGCTCTGTACTAAACAAGGAAAGTCCTTTCAATCCGTACATAAAGCGGTAAAATGCATTTGTGAGGACTTTTTACAAATGGTTTATCTTGTTTAAACAAGACTTAGAATCCTTTAAAGACGGCTCATGGTCAGAACGACCGAATGACATGACCACTCAGGAAATTATTTTAGAAGTTGAAACATTAATATTATAAGATGTTCTATTAAAGACAGTTCGCAGAAATAAGTGGAGTGTCCGATAAAAAAATAACCAAAATTACTCACAATCTTTTGTCATTACTTAGAAGTGGTAACAGAGAATGCCCCGGATACATAGCAATGAGTCCGTTCAGAAAGGTCGTGTTACCCTTAACAATTTTGCATAAGGTGACCTTCGATTCTTTAGCGAAATCAAATTATGAATCAGTGAGGGACGCTAGACTTTCACTTTTTCAAACAGAGACCAAATTATATTTTTTAAAATTGCCTTTTTCGTTGTCGTTAGGTTAGCTTTATCGAAATATATACTTATTAGTATTGATCATTTATGGTCTTTATCATTCGTCTTAGTAAATATTTGCTTTTCCAGATGTATAAAAATGGGCATTCCAACCATATCATTCAAATTTATAATTCACTTAACACAACATTAAAGCTAATTTTTGAGATTACATACATATGGTTTAGCATTAAAGTGCAAAGAAACCCCTTTTATTTTATTTAAAAAAATTTAATACAACAGCTATAATGTTAATTTTATACGGTATCTACAGACATACAAATATATTACATAAATAAACATACATTGCCTTTTCCAAAAAAAAATTGCGTGTCAGTGAGTATTTGTTTGAGTATTTACTAGCAGAATAAAAACAACAGAAGTTATTTCATTGATAAAGGGTTATAGCAGGAATACCTAAGCGGTTTTCCGTAAAGTTCAACAGTGCCATCCAACTAGAACATAATTGCTTAATTAAGCGATTGTGTGGCAGAAATGGTAAACGTCTGCCAACGAACGAGCAATGTATGAAGGGGAGATCGCCGCGTGAACTTCCCATTGCAATTCAATTTATTTTGCTACAAACATTTGACCACTCGCGTGTTATTGTTTATTTTGAACTTTTGCGGTTAATCAGAGCTTCTAACGATCGCTAACAGCAATAACCACAACCGGAACACCTGGTGTTAGTGTCGCCGTCCCCTGCAGCGTCTGATTGGTAGTGGTTTAATTAAGTCATTTTATAGCTTTAAACAGTTATTATAAGTAGCTAAGTTAATATATTTAACCGCAAAGGAAATTAGCGGGTGTTGTGTTTCTTTTTATATTCTTTAATTTGTTTTTTTTTTTAATTTCACTAACGTGATGCGTCGGTTGGCTGTCGAACATGGCCAACAGTGAAACGTAAATAGAGGAAATCGGCGATTTTAAAGCAATTTAAAATATCCAATTATGTCCACTTAATACAAAATACATGAAATACTATTAAAGTGTGGGACAAGCGTGCACAATTCTATTTATTATTATTGAATAAATGTACAGTAATAATCAATAGCTGAGTTTTGATTTTTGGTTTTCTGCAAAAACTGGCTTTCATTGTAATCTCTGGCAACAAAGAGAAAACATCTCATGAAACCAACGGGTATAGTCAATGTGAGAGAAATTACTGCCTGTTAATATCTTAGGCTACATTGAAATCGATGTGCAAGATTTATCTTATTTTCGTAAATGGCGAACCACAAGAATTTCCGTCTTCCCCAAGCATAATTTATTACAATTCTTAATCTTCTCGCATCTGAATTTAATTTACGCCGAAAATCTTGCATAGCAATATAGTTTTACCTGTAAAAAGTTATTTTAAGATTTCTTCACTTAAGAACTTTGCTTCTATGAGCATTTTTAACACAGACTGAGCTATAAGGAACTAGGCTTATATTTATTTACTTCAGCCCTTGACTCGACTTCCTTCGAGTTTATTAATATTTTATGGAATATGAGAAGATAAAAAAATTAACGATTAAAGATTTTTAGCCAAGCATATTTTATCAATGTCGAAGTAAGGTTTGTACAATTTTAGCACACACTTTTAAATTTATTAAACTTTCCGTTGACTAGGAGAAATATTCTAGATTTGGCGTGGTCCTTTTGATACCGTCCAAATTATTTTTGCCCTAACCTAGTAGGTTTTGCACTCAATTACTAAAACATTATGAAAGATTACTTGTCTCATAGCCTTGATAGACATTCTTTCATCGAGATGTTCCATAAAGGTACGAACTTATGCTTCGTACCAAGTCAAAGACTTATATTTTGTAATTTATTCAAGCGTCATTCATTCAAGGGAGTTTTCATATACCTTTCGCATAACCACTCATTATAACAAGCCGCTCCTATTTGCTTTTGAATTGGCCAAAGTGTTAGATAAGTAACTACCATTTGCTTTGCCAAAAAGCTCAGTGGTTTGAAGCAGAATATCTTTTGCGCGGTTGTGAAAGGGTTGTCATTTTCACTGCATGAAATTATTCTCTTTGACGAGAGATATAAAATGCATTCGATGGAATCACGAGATTGAATTGCCATCAGTTTAATCCTTTCCAGTTGATAGAATAACTACGAGTTATCGGTTTGGTTCAGATAGTTGTTCATTAATATATAACTAGGTACTTGGACTAAATTTTAAATGTGCGGTAGAAGAGCAGAATGAATAAGAAGGTCAATTTAAATCACACCAGAGTATAACCCTGCAATTTCTTCCTTTCGATTAAGAGAACATGAAAATATAACAAAACGAGCACTGGAGTAAAGTAATAAGAATGCTGCGCCTACATTTTAAACAGAAACTATAAAATTTATCACACATTTTACATAGATCATATTGTTTCCTACTCCTTAACTAGTAGGAAGGATCTGATGAAATCTAGCAAGCGTACTGTATTTGTTGAGTAAAGCGAGGCAATGACTCGAAATGATAATACTCTTATTATCACGAACATTTATTATTTGAGCAAATGCATCCCTAAAGTTTATATCAGACTTAAAAAATCACAATCCATGCCAACTAGGCATTCTAGGCACTGGACTCCCATGGAATCTGTGTGAATGACTGGAGTCCTCTGTGAAAATCCACCATTGTATATATTTACAGCAAGTCGTATCCTGGAAAACACCCGAGATAAGCAAACTTTTTACTTCGTCTAAATTACGATGGGACTCTTCGAGCGGTGCAAGGCCAAATGAGGTTTTAGATAAGGTGACTAATAGCCATGCCATTCCTTCAATCTAATGTTGGAAAGGGTAATACGAGTTGTCAAACTGAATGCAGTGTAGGAATTTTCAGCATAGTGAAGGAAGCAAAAAAAATTAGCCTAAAAGTGTACAAAACAAAGTACTTTTTGGCATAAAAACAAAGAGTCCCCATATCTTAGCAGTTACAACATTAAAGTCGTGAAGGACTTTGTATGCCAAGGATCACGTATAAGCACAACCAATAGAACTAATAACATGCTGACAGAATTACCAATACACTCCCATTTATAATATCAGCACTAACTGTTAAATGACTATCATAGTGCTTGCCAAAGAGAGACCAAAATTAGCGACTCGCTAAGCTTACTATAGTTGCATATATGCGAGATTGAGACAACCGAGTTGTTCATGTTTTCCATTACTGACCGCCAGATGAATGATAAAATTTAAAGTTGCACAAAAGAGACAATCACCATTTAGGCTCATTTCGCATATGCGAGAAAGAACCAAACAATAAATTCATATTCATAAATCTGAAATGTGAAGTTTAAGAAACATTTAAGAGATATGTTTAAAATGAAAAAAAGAGCTTTTCTAAATGTTAAATATAAAGACAAAACAATTTTCGAATTCAATTTTAAACATGAAAGGAACTCAGCGCGGGCAGGGTTATTTTTTGAAGGGCGGCCGAAAAAGTTCTACGCAAAAATTAGTTCACCAAAAATATATAATACCATTTATTTACCATGAATTTGGTTATAAAACCTAATGAAAAAAATAAAAAAACTAGTTTCTAAAATCAAACAAAAATGGAACACTTATTTATTGCAGATCTAAACGTAAAAACTAAAAATTTACAGTGCTGATGGTTTTATGGGCAGCACTGACCCACAAAGAAGGACGATAGTGAGCAGTATTGCTATATTTATATTTATATTCGGACTTTGCGTATTTTATTTATTTTCCAGCAATTGCTGACGAACAACGGTTTTAAGCGGAAGTGTGAAGGGCGCTGTCGAAAAGCAGAAGAGGGTGTCAAGACAATCCGAAGTGAACGACGGATTGATGGTGATTCATTTTTTTAATCACTGTCTAATTTAATTTTGCGCTCAATTGGATAATTTTAGACATTTTAAGGGCCCTTAAAAACGAGCTGATGGTTGAAAGTTGTCCGCTTGTAGCGACTTTCTAGCGCAATGCCCTAATCAATTTTACAAAAAATTATCTTTACATAAACATTTTTGAATAGCAAGATGTTTTCTAATTTGAAGAGCTAGCTGGCTTAGAAGAGAAAGTTTTTCTTTTTTTTTTCTCTTTTTTTATGTTCATTAAAATTTGAAGTTTTATGAAACAACTAAAATACTGACTTCCTGCCTGTAAATAAATAGGAAGGTATTGAGTGGCATTATATAAACACCTTTAGCAAATATTATGAAGACATATTAATTATATTAACTGATAGTAAACGCCAATAGCTCAACAGTTACATCTTTGATATTATAAATGCAGTTATTATAATATTTTTGCGAAACTTTTAAATGTCGTTCCCAACGCGCTTATTTGCTGCCACGAAATGGGTTTCAAGCTTTCATGCAAAGCGAATAGTACCGCTATTATACAAATTTGCATATCGCAACTGGAGTTCGGACATACTTCAGCTACAAATTGTTGTTCGAATAATTTTCTCATTTCCGTATTTTCGGCAAATAAAAAAAAATCGCTTGCGTTTTCTGCACAACTTTGCGTGTGCTTAGCTGATGAGCGAGCGGTTCAGTTTGCATATTTTTGTGCATAAAAAACAAGTTTGTATGTAAATACATGTGCATGGATATTTTGTTGTACGAATGTATGTGTGTAAAAAAAAATTCAAAATGACCGAATTTCTGTGCGGTCTTCCGCTTTGCCAACGGCTTAGACACTTTTTGCAAAGCTTGTGGGATGGCAAGGCATCACTTTTTAATTTTTTTTTATTTTTAAAAAGTGTTTTTTTTTTGTGGCAAACACTCCATTGTAATGCAAACAGCTTTCAGATTTTTGGTAATTGCTAGTTACAGACAACACGCAACCAGCCTAAAATGGAATACATCCATTGCAGCTTAAGCTAAGAAGCCCCGCAAGATGGGCAGTTCTTGTTATTCAGATGCGCGCGCCGCAGTCAAAGACCGTTTTCAAATATGGGAGTTATATTTACCTCCAACTTTGGGCTGGTACACATGCAAATAAAGAACTGTAAATTTACAAAACTGTTACTTGTAGTACATCGAAATTAAGAAAGAAACTAAAAATTTGATCATCTTTAAAGAAGTGCAGGTCGAAATTTAAGTTTAAAAGATAAGCCAATAATAATAGGGCAAATGCCCAGCAGTGTAATGCCCTCTCTTTAGTAGAGTAGTGAAGGTGCGCGCATGCGCGTGTCTGACGATTGGCCGCCGGTGGTTTATTTTGGAGATTGGATCTCGCACGAAAATTAATGGGTTCTTGTTCATATTTGTGCAACATTCTATTTAATTAATGGTATCATAAAGTAAAATGGAAAACAACAAAAAACCAGGAAAAAAGTGTATGAAATTTATTTAATTGAAGCCACTATGCATACGCGCTCAACTTCACAATTATATATATTTTTTGCACTAATTGATTTGTGTGATAATTTTGGGAGCTACTTTTTAATTGACTAACAACGAAAGGTTTTGTGATTTTTTGCTTTCTATTTTCAATTTTAAATTGTTATCTTAAATTAATAGAACATTTCGTTTGTATCTTGTTGAAGATGTTATTTGCAGTTTTCTTTGGATGTAGTTTAAATGCAAGCTCTGTTGAACCCAAACGTAAATATTCGCCTTTCACTTTGTCAAATTTATTTCTTAACTAATTGATAACTGACATTAAACCCTTACATACAATTTATTAATTTGATATGATTGTTAATTGAAAAAAGTGTAGCAATGAAATTAAAATATAGAATTTACTTAACACTTTCGCACAGCAAAAGTAAATACTCCAAAGATAAAATTTATAACCAACAACAGGCAAACCAATTTACGCTGATTTTTCAAAGTAACTAGAAATATATAAATCGTTTCGATTTTAAACGAAGAAAAACTAGAAATATTTGTCAAAAATAGCTGTTAAAATTATCAGATTGGGCTGAAACTTTGTCAATCTCAATTTCTAGCCTATTGGCACATTTTACTAAAATCCAAAATTGTAACCACCCTAGTGCGTAATTTGTAATTGAGTGTAATCTAATCACCGGGGGAAGGTTTAGTAGCGCATCGAATGTTGTCACTGCTGTTTGTTTTAAGATAATACTTTATTTCTCAAATTGTTGTTCAGACGATTGTATCCTGTTTAAAAAATGTATATGGGTAATTTCATTTCAAATCGGCCAGGCAGTTAGGGTTTTTTCCAATAAATTTTGTTTTTAGTTTCTACATCGAAATCCATGAGCACGCATTTTGCTTTTTGCTTGATTTTGAGATCTTTCGTCGTGGGGAATTTTTAAAAAATTTGTCTGAAAATTCGATTTTGCTCTATTGGTGCAAGTTAATTTTTTTTGAAAATTCGATAACTTTGCAAAAAAATGACCGATTTTTTCTGTTTGTAGGTAAAGGGTTCCTCTAAACGTGAAAAGTGTGAAACATATGTATTTTCAAAAAAAAAAAAATTGTATATCGTCATTATAAAAAACAATCCCAAAAATTTTAATCTATAAAATTTCGAAATGTATCATTTTTTTCCTTCATATTTTAAATGATATGCAGCACATATGGTTCGTAACGAAGAATATTTTGGAAAGTATCTTCACTGTTAATTTTCGTACTCGTTCTTCGATGGCATAACGCCCCCGGTTTCTCTCCAAACCAAACTTGGAAACGGTTGGCAGAAAGTTGTTCCAACAAACAACAACATTCACATTTTTTTTCTTTGTATGTCCTGCTGTTATCCACAAGTTTTACCACTAAAAATTATACATAAGTAATAACTAAAATTTGAGATACATTTTTTTGTTCAAAAGCTATTATTATAACATGATTTTTATATTTTCTCGCTCGCTCGAGCAAAATATTAAGATAAGAATTTTATTTCTTCGCTCAGGTATTATTTTTTTGATTTTTATTTTTTAATTTTTCAGCATACATAAATGTACATATGTATATCGCAACCTTATATAACCAAAAACTAATGAACGTTCTATTTATTATGGAGTACAGTGCACGGAGTTTTTTTTTAAATCCACACTTGTGCGCTGTCTTTTAACATTTAATTATTATTTCAGAAAAATACAAAAAAATATCACAAGATAATCATTATTCTTATCCTTACTCTCAGTCAAAGACATTGCAATCAAGATGTAACCATTTCTCTCGCACGAAAGACAAAATTAAAATTATAATAATTACTTTTGAGCAAAAAAGAAAACAACCAATACAAAATAACTAATTATGATCAGGTTATCTTAATTAAATGTAGATATTTTTATGTTTTTTTATCTTTTTATGATTACAATCGAATGCATAGTTGGCAACTCTGAAAGACTAACAAGTCTAACTTCTTTATCTGAATAGTTGCCAATTCGACGGAAGCTGTAATAAAGCCATACAAAAATTTAATAAAGCCATTATTGTATGAAGTTTTTTAAAGTTATATGAAAGTGACCATCGGAAATTTTTGAAAATTAAAATTTAAATGCAGTAATAAAAATGCTAGCTTTAAGTGGCCAATGATTACTATTGATTTGCGAATTTCTTTCGCCCGCATTTTTTTTTAAATAAAATATAAACAAAGTTCATTATTCTATTAAGGAAGAAACACACAACACATCCTTGGAAATAAGAATTGTGCTAAAATTGAAAAGGCTACAAAACTGAATGCTCAAAAAAATTCTAAAAAGTTTATATTTTTTTTTTAAGAGTTCGAAGTTTTGATGAAAATTTGTTTAATTATAATAAATTTTGTTTTTTTAAATATTTTTGAGCTTTACGGCCGATCGGTTTATTTGGAAAATTATTAGGATAAAACAACAATACTAATTTTCCAAATAAAGCGATCGGCCTTCAAGCACCTACATATTTAAAATAAATAGTTATATGGGCAAAAAATAACATATGTATAATAACTTTTGTTTTTTAACTAATTAATTTTTTATTAATTTTTCCTATAATTAAGTATGATTCACGACAAATATAAAGCTGGTGGCCAGTTCTGTTGTCGATGATCAATGTTGCAACTTGGAGAAATAAAATAAATTAAATATAAATTACATAAATGCGTTACTATGTATGTATGCTATGGTTGTGCAACACCTTGTATATGAAATATACGTTGCTTAACGAACTAGCAAGAAATTGCAGATCATTTGACTTTTACACACTTTTTTCTTCCTCTCCTGGTTAATTTTTAGTCGAAAAAATTATTTCTTCTGAGGTATTGAAAAATCAGTCCGCACTTCCTCTGGCTTGATTTGATTAAATGTGGCCGATTCAACATTAACTGGCGATAGTAGCAAAAGTGTTAAGCCAAACCAAAGTTAAAAAAAGTAAAAGTGGCCCCGAAGAGAAAAAATTGCATGTCTTTAGTAGCCTAAATATATAGTTCATAATGCGAAAGGTCACATGTAAAAATTCGGGTGAAAAGTTGCTATATGCTTTATTCCTGTCATAATGATGATTGATGATTGTCTTCAAACTTTTAGCTGCTTAAATGAAAAATGCTCTATACATAGTACAATCGGTTTAGAGTTATATTTTCTGAACTTGAAAAGGTTTTGTGTAAAATACGAAATTTGAACAATTAAATTATAATTTCTAATAGGTTTACCTCTACGTCTTCTGTGTCTTGCAGAAGCAAACCAAAATTCACTTTATGTAAGTGCATGAAAGGTATACAAAATAAAGCATTTACATCCTTCGTGTTTACTTAGATTAGTTTAGATTAAAGTGGCTGCTAGCGATCCCGCCAGCACACCTAGGCCTTTATTAGGCCCATTATGTTACGACGCGGATTGAAAACAAAAAAAAACGCTTACTCGAACCAACGTGTGGAAACTAGGAACTTTTTGAAGAACTCTGATCCTAAGAATTTTCTTCTTCTTTCCCATAGTATGGGATATTCGCATATGATGTGCTTCACGGTTTCAGGCTCTTCTTTATTTCTGAAGCTTCTGCAGAAGTCATTGCAGGGAATCTATAGTCTCTCTGCGTGTCCACCTATCGGTACATGACCTGTTATTATTCCTAAAGTTAGGGACAGGTCTCCTCCACTCAGCAAGAGACGACCTCTAGATGGCTTAACGTCCCACTCCAGCCACATGAGCTTGGACATGATGCAGGTGCTTCCGTTTATCCAACGGTCTCCTGCTTCCTTAAAGGATGAGTCCCTTAGAAAGAGCTTGCAGGTAGCGAGCGTCATACCAAGACCCTTTCAGCGTGATAAAAGCGGAATGGATGTTCTTCCTCTTGCAAGATCGTCCGCTGTTTCGTTGCCTGGTATGATGCTGTGCCCTGGCACGCATACCAAGTGAAAAGGAAACTGCTCCGCTATCTCGTTTAGAGATTTGCAACAGGCTGCCTTTGTTTTAGAGTTGCAGTTGACCGAATCAAGTGCCTTTATGGCTGCTTGATTGTCGGAAAACATAGAGATTTCTTTATGTCCAATTTCTTTTCATTTCAGCTTCCTCAGCCTGAAAGACACTACAGTGATGAGAAAGGCGGACAGACTTTTCTAATCCTAGTTGGGCTCAGAAAACACCTCCTCCAATTTTGTTCTCAAGCTTTGAACCGTCAGTGTAGAAATGAAGTGATTACGTCGATCCAGGAGATCCATTGGACCACCAGTCTCTATGAGGGATCAGTATGTTAAACTTCTTTGTGAAGCTTTGAATACGGACGTAGTCATCCGTATCGTGCGAGCCAAGTTCGTGTTTACTTAGAAAAAAGAGTAATTTTGTAAAATCTTTTAAGTGTCCTAAAACTAACATCAGAGGCTTCATAAAATGTTGATGCGTTCGTATTTTGATTGATTTAAAGTGTGTTTAGTTTGTTTAGCGAAATTGGTAAGAAAAGGTTGCTATGTTCACAGGCTACACATTTAACAAAAACCATTGGTCTACTTAAGGCAGGTAACAACAACGAACGCATTACAAAGAGGAGCAACGATATTTTAAAGCTCAGTGAGTGCCGCCTGCTACTTGCAGATGCATGCCACTTGCCACATAAAAGTTTGTGGCAAAAAGCCATTTCAACTTGAATTACCATATTTACATTTGACTGAACTTTTGTTTTTTGTTTTCTAGAAGCTTTTGTTTTGTTTGTTGCTGGCTCATTAGAAGAAGAAGGGTTTTAATGGTGGCGATAAAAACTAAAACTAAAAAAAAATTTTAAAACGACTAAAGTGGCTGTGATGGCATGCCACCACACAGTGAAACGTACTACGAACTAAGAGCGGTTGTCGCAAAGCACATTCACACGTTCCATTTAGTAAGTGATTTAAGGTTGCAAGTGGCAGTGGCGGCGACAGGCGCACATAAATGGTTCATTCGATGGCGTGCAGATGGTGGTTGAGAGTGGGCGAGGGTGGCGGAGGGTGGTCGAGTGGCGGGCAATTGGCACCTGCTACTACTGCTAAGCATGGTGCGCATTATCAATCAGCTGTTTTGTTAGTATTGTTATTGTTACTTGCAGTGCTCGTCGCAAGCTTGCCGCAAGTCAATTGTGTTGGCAGTGATGCGGCATAAAAGTCGCTCGGCATACCGACAATTGTGGGAAGCGGCCAACAGCCAACAGCCAACGAGCGGGCGAAGTAAAGCGATTTGCCATTATATGCGCAACGATTGGCTACGAAGCGACAGCAGCGGCGGCAACAGCAACAGCAACAGCTGGAATAATGGTTTTGGCAATCACATCAACGATGGCAATGAATGTTGCAGTCGCCGGCGCAGTGGCAGTGGCAGTGGCAATGCAAATGGCCACGTAACGAATGCGGGCCACGTTGGCGTTGTGGCAATTAATTTTAATGAGCGGCATTGGCATGACGTTGGCTTGCGTAATTTGTAGCAGACCAAACCAAAAATTCCTAGCAAATTGCGCCATGACGCAGCGGCCCTTCAATGCATAACTGCCACATTTAAGTACACATTTTTGTGGCAACAACAACGTGCAACGTAACATAAGTAATACTGTAATAATGCGCCCATTCAGCTGTGGTATGTTCTGATTGCTGCGCTGCTCTAATTTTTCGATATTTTCTTGCAATCGAATGCCATCAGAAGTTGATGTTGCTGTTGTTGTCATGAGTGGCAAGTTAGCGGAAGCGTTATTGTATTGTTGCCACATTTTGCGGCAATAAAAATGCCAATACCCGTTGGAGTTATTACATCATCACGCAAAGTACATTGGACACGCCCAACTTAAACTAAATTACGTAGCTGTAGCCGAAAGGCCGAGGAGGCTCATCGTTGGAAATATCCTTAGTTGATGGCTCAGTTGCTTGCATTTGCATGTGTGTAACGGTTTCTGCGTGTGTTACAAACACTTTCCACAACACAAAGCTACCTATAAATCAAAAGCGATTGTCTGTGCTAAGACATTAGTGTGGCATATTTGGACTTGCAGAACTTTCAATACGAAAATTTGAGTAGATAATATGTTTCATATTTTCCAGCTATTTTGGAACAATACTATTTTTTTTTTCTTTTAAATTATTCAAACAATTAAGTGATTCAAAAGGTTTCGTAAAATGTAAGGTCATAATAATATTAGGTACTTCATAATTTTGTTGTTTTGTTTTTGTTGCATTGCACAGAAAAAGGATGTAAAGTAACACAACTTGGAATTTTTCAAATTTTGTAGTTTTTAGGTGATTTATTTGATTTGATTTGATACAGTAGCGGACCAAAAAAAAGGGACACTTAGTTGTAGTCCTTTTAAATGGATGTAGTATTAACAAATACAACAATATTACACAAGTAAGTATATATTATAGTAAGTACATTATTTAGCTACAATAAAACGCTTTTATTTATTTTCCTGAGTCTACACGCGACTGCAAATAAAATGAAAAATGGAAAAAGTCCAAAATTCACTGAAGTTGATAAAGCCACAATTTTGGCTTTGCGATTTCAAAACTTGAGAAAAAATCCGACAAAAATGCCTCCAATGGGCTAAACTGCGCAAAACCTGGACCAAAGAGTATAGGAGAAAAGTCATGTTTTCAGATGAATCCAAAATTAACCTCTTCGGTTTAGACGGAATGTCGTACGTTCGCTGAAGAGTTGGTGAATGTTTCAATAATGACTGTGTTAGACGTACCGTTAGGTAATGGGAGGTAGTCAGATGATCTGGGGGTGTTTTTCCTATCATGGTGTTGGAAAGTTGACTTTGGTTGATGGAAATGTTAACACAATTAAATACCAACAGCTCTTACAGGAAAACCTGGTCGCTTCAAATTGAAGAAAATAATCACACACTTCTAGGGTGTCCTCTTTTTTTTGCGCTCTACTGTATATTTAGGTTCAAAGTATTAATGCAATAAGCTCTATATAAATTTTTTGTTGCACAACATCAATCAGGTTTTACAATCGGACATTATAAACTGAACATAAAACAACACAAGAAAAAAACAAAAAATAAACATACATAGAAATGAAAATAAAAATAAACATACACTTTACAATAAGTAATATTTGATAAATCCATACAATTTCAACAATCTATTTTTATTTTCGCTTTTTCACTCGCTGATCACTGCAGCACATCTCCTATAAAAAATAAATTAGAAAAAGAGCAATTTTACGTTTTGTAGTTTAATGCTCGAGAGAGAATTTCGCCTTTGTTTGAAAAATGTTATGAAGCTTTTTTTAAAATTGCCATTAGAAATCAAGACAAATCATGGGTGCCAAAAGTGTGTTATTTAAAATGCTATAAAAATTTGACGGGTTGGTACAAGAGTAATTATAAACAGTTGCCTCTTGGTGTACCAATGCAGTGGCGTGAACCAAAAAATCACGTAGACGACTGTTACGTCCGTTTAACAACTGTGAAAGGTTTTTCAGAAAGAAAAAAAAAACAATACACTCGGTGAAGTGTGTTGCTACCACATTCTCCATAAATTCCAGTACCAGAAAGATTTTGTATTTCGTCAAGTTTATCGAGTCCTATTGAAGAAGAAGATGAAGCTATAATAGTAAAAAAATATTTATGGATGACAAAATACACTACCACATTTGACAATCAACCTTGTTAGAGATTTTGATTTGACCAAAAAAAAATCCGAAATATTAGGCTCGAGTTTAAAACAAATAAATCTATTGCAAACTGATGTTAAAATTACACCTTATCAAAAACGTCACACTACCTTAGCAAACTTTCATTCAAAAGAAGATGGATTAGTGTTCGGCAATAATATTGAGCATTGCCAGCCATGCTTGCAGAATATTGTTAGAGCCTCCGGAGGGATACTGCCACTACTGACTACAAGAGGAAAGTCAATCGTTCAAGAAACACATTTTTTTTAATGTAGAATAATGATTTATGCCACCGCTTCATATAATTTTAAGTAAAATCAATAAATGCATTTCACTACTAAACTTGACGTGATAGAACAATTTTATTTCAATATTCCAAATAGTTTTTATGTAGCGAATCATAATTACCTACTGTGAATCCAGTGAAAAAAAAAATGTTTACTTTGTTGCATAGTGTAAAAAGCGTCCCTTTTAGACACGGCAGTCGGTAAGGATTAATATTTTTCTGTGTAAAAATGTTTCATTGGATAAACAACTCATGTCTTTATAACCACACATAAATTTTGTTAAGTTTTGTTGAAGTTGGTTTGTTTATGGAAGATAGAAAAATATAACACGAGGTTCCTTTGTTCAAACCTGCGAAGCGGTGATGAAGAAACAATTAATAAATTAAATTTAATAAGTCTAATGAGAAACAAATAAAAAAAAACATTGTGTTCAGTAAATTTTTTTTTGCTTTTGATTTCTATGTAGTCTTTAACGATAAAGATGGCGATTTACCAAACCAAAATTTAGAAGGAATTAAATTAACTTATTATGTAACCATATTTATGTGAAGCAACACCAGGAAGATTTAATAAATTATTTCTAAATTAATACATAAATATATTTACATGTTCGCCGCAGGATTTTAAAACTTCCCTTGTTAGTTGATCTATTAATAATATGAATGTATGTTTGTATGGATCGAGAAATTTTCGCAAAATTTAAAACAACAAACATTACTCGTGAAAATTATTAAAAAAAAAAAATCTCCGAAAACAAAAACTTTTATAATAAGTAAGTTCTAATAATAATATATTCATCAACACTTATTTCTGATATTGTGCGCTTAATTACTAGCGACTTTTCTCGCAATCACATAAACCCCCGTCAAAAAAAGTTCTCAAAACTCAATAATAAAATAGAATGCATTTCAAAATGTATAAATACACATAAAAAAAAGTTGGTGTCAAAGCGGCACTCTTTGCTATTGCTGTATATATGTATATATAAACTTAAAAATAAAATAACACCTAACTTAATTAGCAATTTTTCGTTCTAAGTAAACATAAAATCAGTCGAGAAAATGAAGGATATGAGTTTTTACATAGCCAATTTTGTTACTTTGCAAAAAAAAAAAACAAATTCCCATTTATGGTATTAAGTAGGGTGATTGACTCGGTTTTTTCAAACCTGTTTTCTTCGGTTTTTTTAAAAAATTATTTGAAGTTTTTTTTTGAAATCTTGATTTTTCGAATATTGAATAAATCCGTTTTTTTAATCTCCAAAACCGGTTTTTCGCCTAGTTGTAAATTTAAACCCTTTGATAAATAATAAAAAAAAAAAATTAAAAATGGCAGCACATCGACAAATTTTATATATTTATTGAAATGGAAACCACAAAGTGGTAATCAATTAGATTATACCGTTATATATATTCGAAAAAAAACAAAAAATTTGCAGAAAAAACCCAGCAAATGTATTTTAGAATATTTTATATATGTATTTAGACAAATTTCATAAGAGGACGGTCTTTCTAGCTCGCTCAGCACTTTGGTATAATCTAAACATTTAAAATTTGAGACTAATGCCCGAATTCAGTAATCTCAAGTCTCAAAATTTGGGAGAATGAGCTAGATATTATTGCTTGCCCTCGCTTTCACGTTTTTCTCTATTTTTTTTATTTGAATTTTTTGTGACATGCTTATTACCGGCTCACCATTTAGAGACTTTATTTTAAGTGTAATGAATGCAAACTGGTCTAAAATTGTGACTTTTGTCTCTATTAGAGACTGATACTGCTTACTGAATTCGGACATTTAACTACATTTATTTTTCAAAAGATTTCTTTTATAGAAATAATTGCATTTAGTTACATATATGTATGTATGTATGTACATTGATGTAAGAACAGGAACCGATTTACCCGGTTTTTTCTTGATTTTAAAATTAGGAATCGGTTTTTTTAAAAATGGTATTTTTCGAATAACTCCAAAACCCGTTTTACAAAAAGTCGAACAATCTAACACCCTTGTATTTATTTTATTTTTTATTTTTTTCATTCATTGATTTTACTTATTTATTTGGAAACAAATATGTGCGTTTTCCACGTTTTTAAACTTTACGCGAATATAAGATTAATAAATTTCTCGAAACTACGTTGGAAACCCGAATATTTGTTTATAGTTAAAATATACCCCTCTTTTACTTTATATATTAACAATAATTTTGTGCTCAAATAACACACTCCAGGATCATCCGAATCGCGGCAGCTTTAAATAAAACCCTTCGTCGCAGTAGTAAAGGGTGTCTCAATAAAATTGAACGCTTAAAATTATTTGTTGTATGGTGTGGCAGTTGATGCTGGCGCTGCATTGTCAATAATTGAAAAAATATGAAGCAAATCATTGCAATTTCGTGAACGTTCATTCCTTAGCTTAAAATTATGAGATTCCAAATTCGACAGCTTATTGTTTGTTTGATAATAACAAAATTAGAATAAAAGACTGTATATAAACTAATTCAGATAGTAAATTCTTGGTGATTCTCTTCCTTGTACTTCCAAGTTGTGCCTGCTCCACATGCTACAATACTGCGAGCGTACCTGTCACATTGTTGCAATCTCTAGTGATTGTTGTTGTCGCATCAATTTAACACTTTATCACCGACATTGAGCTCCGACCAGGCACACTTCCAGCGAGGTGTGGATGCACAAAAGTGCACCACTGATGGATTCGTATCCATCATAAGCCACATGACATGCAGTCTCGTTGGTGCAACTCAGCCACGCTTGCGGTTGCGTGCAACAGGAATTTTCAGCTGCATAGACATGTTATATGAACATGCAAGCAAGTCGTTATGGCAGATGGCGAAAAGCTGCGAACCATTCTTTGAGAGTTTTTTTTTTTTTTTTTTTGTTTTAACGATCTAATGTCAGTTTTTGTTGCTTTGTTTGGTGTATGAAATGAAATATGTTACTATCTACTTTTCTATGTTTGCACATTTCTTTGAGTGCATTATTATGTTTGAGACTTTAACCAGTGCAACAGTTTTACATCGTAACCATTTATCATAAAGGAATTAGAGATTTGTGTGTTTTGAACGGAAATGTAGAAACAAGCTGAGCTAATGGAAGGAGGAAGCGGGCAGCAGGCAACTAGACCGCTTACTAACCTCGACTTTTATTGTTGACAATTTTGTTAGCTTAGAAGATCTAAAAATACTACATATAGTGAGCACATTCGAATGTTCTTTGTCATATGTAAAGCCCAGATAGCCTCTAAATAGTTTTCTCGCTCACCGAAAGAAACTAGTAGTTTACTCTTGATGGGCCCCTTCTACGTTAGAAACAATTATCTCAAACAAATCTTCCATTTAAACGTCAATTGACTTGTCAGTGACAAGGAAATTTGACTTATATAAGTTACTGAAAATAATTTGACTTTCTAGTCAATACCATCAGCAATGCTAAGGAATACTATTTTAAATATTACAACTGACTAACAGCACAATTCTGTGTACTTGATAAATTGTCTAACATTTAGAATTATTCAGTCAAAAATAAAAATCATTTTTCTTTGCTTAATTATAAATGTGAAAAATGTTATTGACAAACTCTAAATTATTGAATATTTGTAAATGTTTGATAATTTATCCAGATTACAGAATCGAGCAGTAAATCGTTAACATATTGAAATCGAGTATAAATGTGACGCACCTAGGAGACTGTAAGCAATCAACAACTGTCACTCGTCGCTATTCTCAAAGTTTAGCCCAAATTTCTGCTGGCTGTTATGAGCTGTGATTGTTGGTGAGCTACTCAATAGACTAAATGGCAACAAATTTAGGCAACAGCTGTTTTTACAATAATATTGGCAAATTTTAAATTGACATTTTGTAAAACTTATATTTATCTATTTAGTTTTAATAATTTTCATTTAAGATTTAGTAAGATCTATAAACACGGCCATATAAATAAAAGTTCCATAGCTTTTATGAAATTCGCAATAATTAAGACGAATTTGTAAAAACAATCATCAAAATTTCAAACTTTTTATTGAGGACTTTTAAGAAAATTCTGGTTTTCTAGCCCATTCGATTGTTGATTAGTGTTATGAGATTTTGGGGCGCCTATGATAGTATACTAATTTGTTGTTTTGTTATATAAGGGAGTATCTTGGGATCGCTCTTATTTACATTATTTATTAATGATATCAGTAATTGCTTTTCATTTGCTAAATTCTTACTTTATGCTGATGACTTAAAAATCTTCTCAGCAAATAAGACTCCGGATGATGCCATTAAGCTTCAGACTGACATTGACAGACTTTACTTGTGGTGTCAGAAATCGTCTCTCTCACTGAACTTTTCAAAATGCTTTCAAATGACATACTCGAAATTATCTAACTCTTAAGTACAGTATATCGACTTGTGTCCTTCAGTGTGTTAATGAGATTAAGAACCTTGGTATTGTTTTCGATAGTAAATTTAGTTTTAATAACCACATACATTTTATATACCTCAAAAGCTTTCTCTATGTTGGCGTTCGCTACGAGCAATGCGTTTAAATTTTATGATCCCTATACTATTAAGCTACTCTATGTATCATATGTAAGTTCCCATCTAAAATATGCTGTTTTTATTTGGAGACCAAGTAGTCAGTTAGCTGTCACAAGAATTGAATGGGTGCAAACAATTTTTTTTTAATTTTCGCTTTGGTCTCTGCATTTCCTGCTCGCCCCATGCTTATAAGTCTCTAGTCGTTAGACAATTAAAGGTCTATACACGGACTTTCCTTTGTTCATAATATCATAACTGGAGTCATTGATTTAACTTGCTTACTGCAAAGGATTCGATTTAATGTTCCCCAGCGTTCTCTTCGAAATTTCTACCTGTTTTATGGGGAGAATTTAATAACTAAGTACGCCAGTTACTTGCGCTACACGTGAATTAAATTCCATTAATAATAATATTGATCTTGATTTTTCCCTACCAAGGACTTCTTTTTTATAAATATTCTTAACTCTGTTTTATAGTTAATAATATTTATATGTATTATGTATTTTAAGCTACTTTTGTTCGTAGTCTGTAAGGATTTGAATTCAAAGACGTAAATAAATTAAAAAAATAAATAAATAATTATATAAATATTTTCCATAAATATTTTTATATACAAAGATGATAGAGTAGTTTATGAGCTCGTTATCCATGTATGACATTCTATTAATGGAGCGTTCACACAATTTGATTTGGAAATAGTCAATTCGTGAGATTTTGCATTCTTGGTACAAATATTGATTCGAAAATTTTTTTCTTGAAGTATCTCAGGGTAAAATTTTACATTAATTTCACTACATAATCGAATATGCGTAGTATCTCCATTTGACTTGAGGCAGGGACTTTTTACGATATTTCACATATTTTGAGATATTTGATTATACTCAATTATAAACATGGACCCATCCCATGTATCCCTCCCTGGCTTGAGGAGGTATTGAACGAAAGGAGATAAACTAAAAATCATTTTCTTTGCTTTTTCTAGGGTTCAGTCGAAATGTTTAAGTCCAAGACCAACTCTTCAGTAAATGTGGACCATGGACATTTTTGATGTCAATACCGTCATTAAAATAGAAATAAATTATATTTATGTTTTTTTTAGACATGTGTAGTTTTAATGAAGAAATAAAACGCATATAATTTAATGCTATGCCCAATAATTTAGCTTTATTATAAAGATAATGGTTTGCCATTATGATTTACAAATGATTTCGGGCAAGTGACCGCAGCGGTTGGCTCGAATAAATTCCAGTCGAGCGGACCAATTTTCGACTACGTTTTGCAGCAAAAACGCGCCAAATATGCTCTTCCAAGGCTCCTGAAATGGCAAACCAAAATGAGTATAAATCAAGTAACAGCTGTCAAAAAGACCAACTCCGAAAAAGTATTGCCTCTTTGAAAAAAACCTTTTATTTATTCCATCCTGTCGGAAAATCAGAAGCAAAAAAAAATACATAAATTTATAACCCAATTTCTCGACATGACCGCTACATTTGACCATTCAAAATTAAATGCCTGCGATGAATTTGCCGCCGAATATAACCTAAGTTGTAGTTAGATATCAGCAGTTCATTATAAGATCCGCACACTTTCGGAACATATTGGGCCTAGGCTCTTTAGCAAATTATTTTTTTTAACTCACCTGCCTTACCAGAACCTCCAAGAAATCGCACCATCAAGCTACAACTATTCGATGAGTACTTATGTAAGTACAAGTTGATTTTAAAATACATTCAGGCGCATTACATTAGTAGCTGATAACATACCAACAAATTTAGCTGCCAGTCAAAACTCCCCAAAATTTGATACATTCATATTTTGCTAACTTCATTAAATAGGCGTGCGAATATTGAGCTCAACTTTTATACCTATTAATTAAAATTATAGTTTGGCATGAAACTTTTGTATTGATTTCCCATCAAAATGAAACTACTTACTTCTAAGACAACAGCAATTAGAGTACATACACATACATACATATGTATGTATGTATCAATGCAGTATGTATGTATGTATGTAGAGGCGTGCATGCGCTTGATCAGTAGCAGCAAATAATGCCAATGAACTTTGAATGCCGTTAGATTATCGGTCGGTGAATATAGCGCGCCACCCATTTTACATTTCAACCAATTATTCTACAAATGGTTTTGTTGCTATTGCTCATGCGCGCTGTATGATCTGCCACACATACATATGTACATACATACTCGTACACTTGTACGAATGTACTTATGATTGCTGCTGTTAGGAATTTTGTTTTTTTGTTTGTGGGAAACCCAAATGCGGAAAAGCGATTGTATTGTTGTAGCCAATTTTTTTTTCGTTTTTTTTTTTGGGTAAAAGTATACATTTTTAGTAATCGCCCAATTTATGTAACACACATATTGCCACCATCAATGCCATAACACCAAGAAATAAAACGCCGGCAAGCAGCGGGGCAGCAGTCGCAGCTACAATAACAATGCGAGCAGCAATAATAACCACCATCGCCAACAACGACGGCATTGCCGCCAGCCTTTAGCCGCCACCCATATGGCCATACATATTTGATTGTTTGTATATATGTATGTATGTATGTATGCGTTAGAATGCTATATATGTCTTATGAGTATAGTACCTACATGTAGACCAAAAGAAGGGCAATGTTCGTTGTAATATTTTGATACAACAGGCACAACAACAAATACATCAACCACTACAAAAAAGTCAAAATTTAAAATCGCCGTTTAACCCAGAACATACAAATTACATAACCCCCCATTGGAATAATAATAAAGCGACGAGTACAAAAAATATTAACAAAAACAACAATAAAAAGAACAACAATAAAAAGCATGCCAGTAAACAAATAACACGATTGAATTATGGTGAGAGAGCACTGGCGAGCGGCCAAGCGTAGCGCGCAAATCAGTGTCTCGTAATAGTCTGGCTGGACCATCATCATGTGTAAAAATCACACACACACATACATACACCCCATTACAGCACTGCACTGCGCTGTCTTGCACAGCCTCCTGGGCAGGCTGACTGTGCCGGCTGGCGAAATGGTGCTGTGCTGACAACCTTGATCATGATCATCATTTGCGCATAACAACACCACAACCGTCACCATCAACAGCACCAATGCCAACAAAAACAATACCTGCTGCTGACCGCTGCCTGCTACTAGTTACCTTAAAAAATGCTAATAATAATAAAATAAAGTAAAATAATAATAACTTGACGACGCAAACAAGATCACCAGATCAGCATAGTTAGTCAGCGGCAACAGCAGCGGCAACAACATGCGCACCGTCAACATAAACCAGAGCAATAACCTGCCAACAAGGGCCAAAATCGACTGCAAATAACAACAAAAAAAATAAAGAGTGCAAAAAGGAAAAAAAAACTACTTCAGTGATCTTGGTGCCCAGCTTGGCTCTTTGGAAGGCCATGTTGCACTCATCTAAAGCACACACGCACACACACACAAGTACTGTGGTATGAATGCTGCTTACAACACTGTTGCAACAATGGCCCCAGTAGCAATAATGAACAAACAATAACTGCCAAAGTGAGATAAATTGAATTAACGAGCCTGCCAGAGTGCAATGGTATCTGGTGCAAAAGGAAGTTGAGCGCAGACTGTGGGTCATTTGCATTTTCGACTGCGCAAATAAAGAAAAAGTGTTGCTGTTGGCAAATATTTTAAACATTTTTTTATATGAAAGAAATTTCAAGCATACTTCAGAAGGAAAAATTCATAATATCAACAAATTACGAAAATTTGCGCAAATCATTTGGATTTCGAAGACACTGAAAGTTTGTACTTTGTTCTACCAAAATTTAATGAGCTACAAAAAAATTTGTATACAATTATTTTTGTAATTTTGAAATTTTGATGAAAATGTAATGTATTTTAATAAATTTTCTAAAAAGTTTTTTAAATTGATTTATATATTGTATTTCTGTAATGTGCTATACTTGTTTAAAAAATTATTGATTATTAAATTTTAACTCCAAATTTCGAACCGCTAACTTTCTCTTGCATGGAATGTTTTAGCTTTCAGTGATAATTCGTATTTCGACACCAAACGAATACATTTCCGGGCAAAGCTTAGTACACAGCTCTCAAGAAAATCGAAAAAATCATATAAAATGACACCCAAGAAATAAAAAATCAGTTTAAAGCTTTAAAAAAAGACTAATAAATTAATTTTTTAATTTTAATAATTTGGCGCTCATCACCATTTATGGTGTGCGTCTCTTATGTTGTACCACAAATGAAGCGACCTACAGTTTTATGCAGACTCGAACCGCAGATTGATTTTATGAGATGCCTTTTCATAGCAGAAATTCCCTCGAAGATTTGCCATTGCCTGCCGAAGGATGAACACTTTTTCTATGATAGAGATTTAAATTTTCCTGGCTGAGATTCGCAACTCTCGAGAGTTATAGCACGCACCGCTACCCACTCTACCACAGCGGTTGTTGGTGTTGAACGAAAATGACACTGAACATAGCACAACTCCGAAACCGGTATGTTACAAAGCCAATTTAAATTAAAATTTATTTCTCAAAGAAAATTTCCAACAACGACAAAGGACCTTTTCAAGCAATAAAAATAATTCAAATTATTTCTTGTGATTTATTTTGAGAGCTATATTCAAGCCTTAATACAGTATTGATTACTTATTTAAATAGCATCGAGACACAAGTATAGAATTTATGAAACTTCAGCGCCACTTAACGCATCCATTTCTCACCCAAGTAGTTTTCTTTGTATATAGAGTTTACATTTCTTATTTCTACTAAATCGGAGTGCGAGTATATACTTTCTGAATACCCCGATTCCAGCGCTACCTAGCAGTTCCTTTTTCCTTATAAGTATTTAATTTCAACTGAATCGGAACATATATCTAGATTTACAAAATATCTCAACTTCAGCGTCCCCTAGTGGATACGTTTCTCATTCAAGTATTGCTCTGTATATGCGGCGTACAAATATCTAATACGGATTTTTTGAATAACTTGACTTTAGCGGCATCTAGCGGATTTAAATTAAAGAACATTTCTATCTATTGACCTGCCAGATTTAGTCTTAAATATTTTCTTTTTGCATGGTGAGTAGCTTGGGTTGAATCTCTTAACCAAGTAAAATTTCTCGTAACTACCTTCTTCTCCCAGTTCATATACAAATCGGGTAAAATATGGCTAAGCTACAGGCTATGCAGAATACTATCATTAACACTATTAGGGAGTTCACAATCACTGTCGTATCTCGTATTTCGGCGTATCGCTTATTAAAATAAACTAGTCTAAACTTGTTGTTATTGTTTTACATGTTAAATTTTCGTATTACAATACAACTCTGAAAGGTAAGTTTAGTGCGTTATTTGAGTTTGTTATTCGATCAGCTGTTTGTGTTTGTCATCACTTACTTTTATTATTTGTGCAAAAGCGGCTTGGTAAACAATTGAAGCAGATCTATAAAAAAAACAGAATGGAATTACATGTGAATTATTAAATAACCATTTAATTTAGAGCAAACCTAAGGGTGTCGCTTTTCTTAGTAAAATGCCTAATGGTAACAATTTTCTTTTATCTTGTTTTCTCTTCTTCTTTTCAGTTATGCTTCGATACAACATACAATAGTGAGCGAATTAACACGGTGCGTTCACAAGCTCCTCTGTTTTTTAAATAACGCACTAAATAAATACGACCAATAACACGCTTGTGAACTCCCTATATATATTCTGATGTAACTGTACCTTTACAAGTATCCTTACACAGTACTCGTATTGAAAATTTCGTTATAAGATTTTTCGGCGATTTTTAATTGTTTAAAGGGTAGTTTTTGTAGAACACCACTTGGAATCTTGTAATTGCCTACATTGTCGCGAAACTTTTTTCTAGAAAAAAGACAAGTGTAATTATAATAATTAAACAATCGTTCGAAATTAAATCAATTCAAATATCTGTTCGTCATTACATTCAATTCAGTGCCATTGTACACTGTGTTCCACTAGTTGTGTGGCAGCAGAATTCACATTTTATTGTTGGTTGCATTCTGGTATGCACATATATACATACAAACATACATATGAACATACATACATATATAAATGTGGCCACAGTATTAGTTTGTTGCTGCGGTAATAAATTTCGCAACTGGACTTCCTTTCACGCCGAATGCCGACTGCGCGCTCGCAGAGACAACATTGCTAACAATAGAGCGGAATCGAGAGCAACAACAATGCACAGTAGTGTTGTCAATGGTGGCAATAGTGACGGTTAGCGGTGGCAACTTTAGCAGTATTCGTAGTGGCAATACTGGCACGCCAAAGGAAGTGGAGAGTCGCCGCCGCCATCGCCACCGCTGCCACCGCTGTCGCCACTTCCTAGCCAAGCTGCTCTGCTGTCAGTGGTCATTGTGCATAGCGGTTGGCAGGCATAGTTGGCCTGTCGTTTGTCGCCTGGCGTGGAGACACTTGATGCTCGTGGTTGTTGTTGGCTCTTTGCTTTGGACACAATTGCTTCCGTTGCGGCTGCGGCTGCTGCTGCTGCTGCCGTTGTTCTTGTTGTTGTTGTTGTTGTAGTCAAAAGTCACCGAACATTATTTGTTGTAAATACTTATTGGTCATTGGTGAATGTTTGTGTTGTCGTCGTCATTGCTCTTGTTCGCTTATTAATATGATAACAAATGATGGCAACAGTAGCAGCAAAATATTGTGGCAAGTAGGCACAGTATGCTGTTGTATTGTTGTTTTTATTTTCTTGTTGTTCTTACTGCTTTCTTATGTCAGTGCATCGCACGTTACGGCACATTGCCACACACCAGGTTTATTCGCGCATATCAAACAAAGCGCGTGGCAAGATCAGCGACACTATCGCCGGCCCTTTCGGTTGGCGCGCCGAGCGGAGGGCTCCAGCGAGTCGAGAGTTACAAAAAAGGATGGCAAAGTTGGGCAGTTCGTTTAACTAGTTAGTTGGACAGTTGACCACTGGAGTTGCTGCTGCTGCTGCTGCCACAACAACCGACACTAACACACATACCATATTATCACTGGTGCGCCATTCATGCCACGCTGTTTTGCTTGTTAGTCTCCGCCGCTGATACATAATCATGATAAACGAGCTATGATTGCTGAAAATGGGCTGAGTGTCTATGGTATAGTAGGAGTACACACACATGTATGTATAGGTGTACGAGTAGGTATGGCGCAGAAAAGAACAAATTATACGATCGCCAAACTTTGCGCCACCAACAGCTTTTTATTATGCTTGCAACTACCACTAAATTCATATTTTAGTTGGTGTTGTGTGTTTGTTCGTGTTGTTGTTGGTCTTTGTCGTTGCTGCTTTTTTGCACTACTGTCTATGTACGAGTAACTTACAAATAAGGCTCGAAAAATATGAGTTGCGCGAATATGCGCTTTGAGTTGCACTTCATTACGCGCTTATCAATTTTTGGAGGAAGTTGCAAGGCGAGTGCGCTTAAGTGCAACTCACATCATACTACCAAATCGCTTATGCAAATGTGAATATGGCAAAAATTTGCATACACATGTGTATGTGCATATGCGAGTATGTAAGTCGAATGTTGTAATGTTGGCAGCTAATCTGCAACTGCGTTTGAGCCACTCATTTGAATTTCATAATACTTGTAGACGTGTACGCATATGCTTGTTTGCTATGTACTGACTATATTTGCGGAACGCTGGAAATTCGCATTTTGCCTTATTCGTGTTAGCCGTTTTTTTTTATAAAGGAGCTGCCAATGAGAGTGGGGACTTGCCAAATAATTCTAGACAAAAATACACTCGTTGTAGTAATAGCGCTTTCCAAGTAACGACCGCTTTTCGAAAGACCACCTTAAATAATTTAAGGTTTACAATTTTTTGACTATTCTGAATGAAAATCTGTGTTAAAAATGCTCGAATAGTTTTTTAATTTAGAAAAAAAAAAAAATTTACTAAACAAATTTTTTAACTAAGCTCCAAATACCCTCTGACTTAATTGTAAAAGGCGTTTATATGTAGGATTACAAACGAGAATAATAATAAAAAATTAATGTTTATGAAATGATGGGTTTGCGTAGCTAAAATAGCAAAATATTCGTACATATCTACGAACCATATATGAATATATATACTGTTTTTATTAAATCCACAACACATATTTGAAATTATTGACAACTTTAGTATAACACTTTTATTAAATTTTCATTAAAAAAAAAAGGAACCAAACCATATTAAGCTTAGGTACACACCTAGCTAAGAACACATCCATATCGTGGGCTCGACTTTCCCGGAAGCCGCTTAAAAGAAGGCTGATGAGGAGATGTGGTGATCTCCGAAATATTGCTATTACTTTTTCTACCGCTTTGGGTATTGTTGTTTTTCTTTATAATTTTTCATAAAAACTAATCGCTCCTAAAGCTCATGAGCAATTAAAAAAAAATAAATTTTGGCCATTACGTTGACAAAAAAATTATAAATACATAAATTAAAATTATATTTTATTGCACTAATATTTATTAAGTAAGTAAGTTATAAAATTAAAATCTTACAACTTAACCGGAGAGCACTGGCTACCAGGCCTTTCGGTTCACTTGCACAAATATAAATGTATTTATAAATGAAAATAATATTAAAAAAAATTTTATTTATTAAAAAATTCAGCTTGCTTGTTAAATGCATAGACGGGACTTTCCCGCAAATTCTAAAGTGGTGGAGCTTTTTTACAAGACATCACATTTTTTTGTTTTTATGTTGTCAGCTAGATTTCTGGTCTATATCACTTTGCGTTTAAGGGGACATATCGAGCCCTAACCGCAATTTTGGTGTAACGAACAACATTTTCGATTTTAGTTTTTTAACTTTGATCGATAATTTTTTCGCCACTTAAACCATCTCACGAAATGGCCAATCCAAAGTTAGCAAAGCTATGAAAGTATAAACAATTTGGATCATATAGCAAGTTCATGGTAATAACTCTGCCCTTTTTTTGATAGAAATGAAAAAAAAAAAACAACCTTCTCCTGTAAAATTTTCTCTCTGTTGGTTTTCATAAAATTGTGAATATAGTTCGATATATCAATCGATATTAAATATTAAAGACCCATCCCTGAAGTCAGTAAGTGTATGAACTGACTTTTTAGAGTGAAATTTATAAAAATCCAGTCATTGAAATATTTGAAAAATCTTAGCCAAAAGTCTTAATGTACACCGGTTGAAAATAAAAATTATTACGCTTATTATATTTTTTTGTTTTAAATATTTGCTGTGTACAAATTTTGCTAATATATATCCTGAAAGTAATATAAATTGATGTTTATTCCACGGTAATTGCGAGCTCGAGACGGAAATATATTCTGATCCAAAATGCAGTTCATACAATCATACTGAGCAACCCTTTATATACGAATATGTACTATACAACAACTACTACTAGAGGATAAGTGCATATTGAAATTTAGCGATGTCGTTGTCAGAAATTAACGCAAAAACAATTAGTAACCATGGCAACTTCTATGTAGCTATGTACATTTGTAGGCGGAAAATGGTTGTCACAACGCTGAAAGCTCACCGAAGTATCGTAAGATGTATGCGATAGTGACTGTTCGCAGCATAAAAAGGAAATTAAAAAAATAAATCATAAGAACAGCCGCAACATTGACAGGCTGGAAAAGTTCCCATACATTATTATTAAAGGAACTTAATATCTTCTTGTATTCACATGTATTCGAGGTTGAAGTGTGTGTACAGGAAATCCTGAACAGTTTGTCGCTATTGTACAGAACATAGGTTAGGAATTTTAAAAATATATTTTCCAGTTATCTCTTTTTTGTTTTATGAAACGCTGACACAGCTTTAGATAAAATTAAATATGCATGAGTCTGATATCCTTAAGCGAATGTGTGTCCATTTTTTGCAAGTGCTCTAAAATTTGCTAAGCCAAATGCTACTCTTTACATAGTTAATAGGTATTTGGAATATTTTCGTTTTTTCGAGACCGTTGTAAGTATAATCGGAATTATGTAAATATTTTCATTCACTCATAACTAATAGCAGACTTGTGATTTGATGGCGCTAATCGACAATAAAATGACTACGCAGCGAGTATTTGTACAATTGGAATGCGAACAGTGGTCGGGAATGAGAAAATGACTCGCTTATTTTGCACAATCTTTACGGATGTTGTTGTTACTTTTTTTTATTAGTATATACTGTTCTTTTGCCGGCAACGCGTCATAATTGAAGGCGTCGATCCAACACCTTGCTAACCGTTCGTTCGAATGGTTTGTTACTCGTATGGTTGCATGCCACAGCAAGCCAACAACGGTCGATAGTCGACAGCCAATGGCCGCTTTGGTATTTCCACCTTTCAACACATTTGTTATTCATACTAAATTATTGGGTATTAGTGTACGTATGGATGATAGTGAGAACCAAATTGTTGGTGAAAATTAAATTCTATTAAAAATAAATATTTAAAAGTAACTTAAAAGCTTCATTTTCACGAGGCCTTAATGCAGATTTTTGAATGCATCGTGGAAGGAGAATCTGTTATTTTATTTTTTAAGATTTGTTTAGAGTACTAATTGTAAGGCCAAAGTCATTGAGATGAGAAAAGAACTTCGTTGAAAAATTTTTCAAGCAATCATGAAAGGAAGGATGTGGTTTGAAGAAAATATATGTATTTGGTTAGCAGATTAAGGGCCAGTTTTTCCGTGCTGGTTTAAACTCAGTTTAAACTAAGTTTAGGTAAACTTAGTTTCCTTGCGCTCAAATAAATTTTTTGTAACCAAAACGAAGTAGTCAGCAAACAGTTAATAAGTTAAACTAAGTTTAACCGAGCACAATTGGCCGTTTAAACTTAGTTTAAACTCCGGTTAAAGTTGACTGAAAAACAGCATACTGAGTTTAAGCTTAGCTTAAACGACAAACAGAGTTCAACTTGCACTGAAAAACTGGCACTAAAAGATTCAAAATGAAAACTAAGTTTTGTATTTTGTCTTTCACTCTTTCGCCCTCATTTGACAAATTTTAATACGTTAAAATATGTAAAAAAGATTCGCTATGAAAGTGGTTATGTTCATTATCTAATTAACAAGCGTTGAAGAGAACTTATTCTATATATTTATTTTCGCAAACACTTACACCTAATTTCGAAATTTTTATCCTATTGATAATGTCTTTTCAAATTTGAAACTTTTATAGTTAATTGATCTTCCAACCTTAATATTCTCTCTGCGTTTATTCTGATTTTATTATTAACTACATATATACTAGTAGTGGTTCTGATCAAAATGAAAAGAAGTATCACAAAAAATATTGCTAAAAACTTCAGCAAAAATTAATGGGAGTAAAGCATAAAATATAGCGTTTTTTTAACTTAAAGCTTGAAAAAACCTCTAAAAAAAACGCTATATATTTTTCATTATTTCTATTGTTTGAAAAAGTACTTTGCCTGTAAATTTTTTTGAAAAAATAAATATACGTTCATTTATTCTTGAAAGTTTCATACTGATTTAAGAAATTTTTATAGAAGAAAATTACTTGTTCTTTTCTTGAGTGTCACTTAAATGCATATTCTCGATTTTCTTGAGAGCTGTATACTAAGTTTAAATCGGAATGAATATCACTTTTTGATAACTCTCTTAAATATTGTAAAATGGATTACCCTAAACTACTTAGAAGTTGTGTATTTATAAATGTATATGCGTTGCCGCAACAAGTTGCCATTCAATCAAAACCCAAAGCGACGCAACACACTCACTTTACAGTTGGCCATGGTGCTAAACACGAAACCAAAACAAATAAAATTGCATTAGGAAACGCGTGCTTTTGCGTCGTTTTTGCTGTTGTTGTTGTTGTTGTTTCCATTCGAGCAACTGATGCGCGCCGATTCGCCCGATGCGGTAATGCAATTGAAATTGTAGCATGCAACGTCGTCGCTAGCTGTAAAGGCGCAGTGGTCAAGGCAACTGGGAGCTTCGAGCTGGTGGTTAAGAATTGGCAGCTCATTTTCACTTTGCTTTTTGCACACTTTCCTTCGCTTTGCAAGCGCTCACATTGCGGATCGATGGCCTTACCGGTGCTGATTGATTTTACTGCATGGACACTAAGCCGCATGCCACACAGTTGAGTCGGTGCCACACAATCTAGCTGTCGATTGCATCAGTAAATTTTAATTACATTTTTGTTGCCGCACAAAACGCTCGCTTCGTGAGGCCTCGGCAAATCGCTGCCATTGAGGTTGCATGTGGCGCGTACGTTGCGCGCATCGCTTGCTTAGCTTGATTGCATGCAAAGTGGAAGTGACCTTGCTGTTTGCATTTGCATCATTCTAATAATAGTTACATAGAAAATGCTCGTACTTCTCAGCGGCGAGCACAATCAAGTGCTCAAGCTTGTTTATTGACATAATACAAAACTGAGCATATTCCGTGACAGTTAATCCTTTGTGAAAAAAAAACTATTGACTTGGGAGTACTCTAAATTTTTACGTAACACAGATTCCCACTAGTTTATGCCAAACTTGGTTACTAAGGAAAAAAAGAGAATAATTAATTGCAGAACCCTTTGGAAGTTTAACTAATTAATTTAAAAAAAAATTTTACAGGTGCCTATTTAATTGAATTGCCATATGGCTACCGATTATGAAAACCAACGCCTATATTTCATTCTACTTACTTACTTACTGTAATAAAACAGGCTAATTATATCAAAATTCATAATAACAAAACGACTGATAATCCTAAAGTGAACGAGTCTTTCTCGATATGCCAGATATGGAATAGTCTCTTGTGAGTCCGAAACTTACCAAGACCAATAGTTGTTGTTTGCCCGAATGACAGAAAAGCAATGAAGGGATAACATTCCTGTAGTTGTAAGTATTGTATAGGACCAGAATGAAGTCTTAATAAAAAATTGAAAATATTTGTAAGAAGTCTTTTCCAAACAAAATCACATTTTTAGTTGACAAATTACATGGAGATTAAAGGAAATGTAAATATAGTTAATTGTGAAAAATCGTCTCACAGTAAATTATACATTTTAGAGCTAAAACTATGCCTTTATAACCAAGTATAGTTAATTGTGAAAAATCGTCTCACAGTAAATTATACATTTTAGAGCTAAAACTATGCCTTTATAACCAAGTGAACTAAAAAGTTAAATACAGGTTTTTAATGTTTTAAAAGCCCTAGTTGAAATGTTTTCTTTTAATGTCCCCCTGAATATGAACTTTATTTTCGTTAGAATAGCGGCAGCGTGATTTACAATTTTTTTCTACAAAGTTTTAATCTTGAATTCATATGATTATCGTCAGAGTACAAGAAATATACAATTTTTACAAAAAGCACTTAAAAACACGATTTTTATGTTATTGAAATTAATTAATAGTTTTAGAGACTTTTTCGTTGATGATAAGTGTGAATATTTTCCGAAGTATACTTTTCTGGAACACATTAACCCTCCAACGGAGTTCTAAATTTGTTTTTAAGGGCTTTTTTTAAGTAAAAGTCGAAGCAGACCTTTATGTTAGGTGCCAGGTAATATGTTGAAATACTTAACGAATAGCTACATACATTCTCGACAAATTTGACTATGTAATTCTTAATTAATTTTCCTTGAAAACAATTTAGGTGCAAACACTAAAACTTAAAGAAATTTTAAGATGACAATTCGATTGAAATTTTGCAAAGCCTTCGTGTAGTTTTGTAGATTACTAGATGGAAATATTAAAAAAACTCGGGCTGGTATCTAAAAATTAAAATATGTGTATAATTTTTTTTTTTTTTTCATTTAGCGCTTATTTGCCTACAATCTCGTTTTAGCTTTTATTTTAAAAATGATTTTTTAGAGCTTTGAAATTTTTCTGACAATACTGGACACATGTATTGTTGAAAATTCGTTTTCTAATAAAAATTTAGCGAGAAATACTTTTTTTCTAATAAAAATTTAGCGAGAAATATTAAAATTCAAAATATTTTGATTTTAATATTTTTCGGCATAACGTTTAGAACACAGCTCTCATGAAAAATCACTAAAAAATCAAAGAGGGGGCTGAGAGGGGGTTCCAATCCCCCCGAAATGTTGTCACAACTACATGGATTGTTCCACTTTATTGGTAGAATTGTCAACCACATTTTATTTTCTAACATAATGTAATTGCTTTGTTTTTGTTAAAGCAGTTGCATTCATTTCCAAAAAGTGAGCTAGAAGAAAACTAATTTTGACTGAAGAAATTAAAACTAAGCCATGTAAATTAATTTCAGTCTGCGCTAATCATTGCATGGAAAATCATAACCTTTTATTCGGATTTAAATAATTGATATTAGCGATTGTTGCAGCTCTTGAGGAGTTACGACTTGACTGTGACATTGACGTCTTATCTAAGGCCGGTTAATTTTTTTTAAATCTACAATCAGCTATATATTTGTTGTGAAACGTTTTGCATTCACCTTCCTTGAATTTATTAAAAGCAATAGAAAATTGAAAGCATATCGAAACCGTGTTACGAGTTATTATGAATTTCGCAGTGACATAAATAAAAAATTCAGCAAAAATATTCCAAGAAGTATACAAACTTTTAAGATCGATTTATGGTGTAATACAACTACCACAAATCGCCTACATCGAAAAAAGGAATAACAGGCAATAATACAAAAGAGTCTGATACTTATTTTAGAGTAACGCCTTTTGTCGATGATATTTTAACATACGAGTATACAATTGCGAAACAAATTTATTCAACACAAATCATTTTTTACAAAATTTTAGTTTCTTAATGCCTCCGATTTGCTCATTAAAATAAATTGATTTTAATGTATCAGATGCAAAATAATTTGAAACTTATAAAGGCGATATTGACACGGCAACACCTGCGCCGGAGTTTGCTTTGTGGAAGAAAAAGTGGAGCCGAGAAGAAACTAAAAAGCAACCAACATCTGCAATTGAAGATTCATATCAATGGAATTAGAAATTTTTACCAGCAATATTTCTTTGTTAAAAGTAATGCGACAATGTCATTCACTGCACAGCGAAAGGATCCATTTCAACACTGAAAATATTAAAATTCGTAATTCGACGAGAGGAACGACTTAATGGTGTATACATAATGAGTACTTATCGTTGATTTGATATTAAAACAGATGACATAGTAAATGGGCTAGCAGCAAAAAAGTTCCGATGATTTAATTTCATAAAAAATTAAATTTTAAATAAAGGTACTCACTTGCTTTAATGTATATACATACATACGTACTTTTATGTAGATAAAAAAATTTTTTAAGGCGTTTAAAAAGTGTTATTCATGCGTACCTGCAAATTTTTGTTTCCTTATTTACAACAAATGTATAGAAAAGGTTAGCAATATTTTTTTTTGTATACCGAAGGCGAACGGTGCGGAATGTGATCAAATTAGGTGCCGGCAGAGAGTTTTTAAACAGTTTTAGTGGTTTTAAGTGAGTGAAGGATGTATAACACTCTGTTTAATGGAAGAATGCAAACGTGTTTTAATTTTTTTTTCCTCTTTCAAGTTTTATGAGCAATTTTGTTTAATTCTTTCTTTGCTTTTTGTGCATTGCAATTCTGTGTAGCAATTTAAAGAAAAACAGAAGGAAGATGAAAACTTGCAGCAGGCAACCAACAACCAGTGATCACAGCAGCATTTAACTGCCGCCACTAAAGTTTTATGAGACTTGGCGCTCCTATTCGGGCGATCATAAAAATGTTGCAACAACATTTACGATTGCGCCAGCCTGGTGGCAACTCGAGCGGAATCAGCAAATCATTACACCCGCTCGCTGCACGGCGTTACCAACTACATACATACTCGTAGGCACAAAGTTCGCTTATGTGTCTGCCGCATTTCAAAAATGCAAATTTTCAAACTGGCAAAATATGCCACGTCTGGCGGTTGTGTGGCAAGTGTGTTGTGATGCAATCGCGACTGTCGATCGGTGTCCGATGTAGTCCGCCTACTTCTGCCACAACGGTCAGCTGCGGTCACTGCGGTTGCAGTCTGTCAGTTGGCCGCCTGCTGCGCGGCACAAATTATTGACGATCCGCTTTTCGTAGTGAAGTTTTGCGGAGACTGCTAATTGCCATGTTGCACGTTCACTGTACACGGTTAATAGACCGATTATGAGGCAGATCAAGCTCACTGTATAGGAACAAACCGGCTGCGAGTTGAGAGACCTGTCAAATGGCGGCAGCCGCAGTAGCAGCGCATCTGTGATTGCTCAATGCCACCCAGGTGAGGCAAGTGCTGTGTTTGCTTTTATAAGTGGTAAGCTCTTTTGTTTTTAGTTATCACATGTTTTCATTGTGCATGCATTTATAGGTACATAAATTGTAAAACTAAATATATTAATATACAAAAAAATATGGTTGTAAGAAAGCTTCTGTCGATTAATGCAACTGATTGGTCCGCTTTCGTCAAATTTATTTTAAATTTTTATACAAATATAAATCTTCGCACGATAAAAAAGAGCAAATATAATTTGTAAAGCCAGAAATCTATCCCTCATTCGTGGTTCTCTAGCTGTTAATGGAAATATTCACCCCTTTTACAAATTTGAAAAAGCTCGATGACCGTGTCGGGTTTCCTTTTCATACAAAGATAAACTCGTCAAAATTAAAGCAAAATGCCAGCAACTTACCCAATCTTATCCAGATGACTTGGATAACGAAGAACTATACAGTGATATTCAAGACGTCCTACTTTTATTGAAAAGAGCAAAGAATAACGATGAGCAAATGGGATTTTGACGGGAACAAGTTTTACTAAATATTTCTTCAATGGAACTGGAAGCCTACAAGACGTTAGCGACAGCTTTGAGAATACTACTAGGTATAGTAAATAATACCTGTGTCAGTTGCATAATGTGAAAGATCTTTCAGCAAACTTAAATTGATCAAATCATACTTGAGATCGATCAGGAGTCAGAGTAGACTGTGTCAAATCTTGCAATTCTTTCAATAGAAAGTGAAACAGCTTCAACTTTGAATTACTATGATATAATATGTGATTTTGCAGCGATCAAAGCTAGAAAAGTGCACTTTTAAGTTCTATTACTATTTTGAAGAATGATGTAAAGTGTGCCAAATTCAAAGACTAAAAAGTATTTGAGTTAAATTAATATTTTCGTTGTTATTCAGATAATGAAAATATGAGTGTACAACTCTTTTTTGTTCTATAATAAATTGTGTAAAAATTTTTTTTTAAGTATTTTTCTAAATATTAAAGGACAGCGAAGATCGTTTAGCCACCTCCAAGACGTTGCGTCCCCTTCGCTCCATTTCTAGCTACACCACTGTAAAAGGACCTGCAGATCTTACGGGTTTGATGAGTTTTATATATATCGTTAGATATATCTTGAGAGATTCGGAGTTTATTTGTTCGCGAGAAATCCATAGCCGTTTTACTGCGACCTATCTCGACACCAGTGCTGCTGCATTGAATGTTTCGCGCTCCCTGACAAGTGCAACATTATGCTTGACAGCCTAAGAGAAATCTCGTTATCTGCACTGCATGATGTGGTTGAAGGCGATGCATTAATATTATACATAATTTTATTAGCTTCCTGGATGTCCGAGCAGACAAGAATGTTTGTTCGTACTCGTCTCTCTCGCCTCTCGTCGTGTAAAGACTTTAGCTTTAGTCGTGTAAACACTTTAGCTTTAGTCGATATGGTCAAATAGATTTCTGCGCCTACACCACAAACACAACCCTATAAAAATAGAAATTGAAAGTAACATTCTTCCATGCTTATCTTGAGGAAAAAAATGTATCGAAGGACTGATTTTATCGTATTTTACACATAAATATGAACGATGAAATCGGTGTCATGTGCCAGATGACATTCAGGACTTCCGTTTATATCGTTTGAATACATTTGTACTCACGGCCTCCAAACCATCGAACAATTTGTAGTAATAAACCGAATCAACGCTATGTAAAACCATGTCGTAAGTTGGAATGAAGACGGCACTTTTGGCTTAACCTTTATTTTTTTTTTTGCAGACCCTCTCGTGCTAAAAAAATATTCGAAAATACGGATTAGATACGCTGTTAAGACTAAGCGTCTGAGGTCCAATAGGTTAATTTTTTGTCAAGAATCCAACCAAAATTGAAAGTTGTGGAATTGAGATTAAAAAGCTGCCCGGAATGCCCAAGTTCGCTCTTCACTTAGCACTCGATAAGCTTACATAAGACCCGTCTATTCTAGATAATTCCGCGTGGTTTTTTCTTAAATTGACTAGGCAACCAAAAGGATACTTTGCTTATCACTGGCATAATGAATAGCAACTAATATATGATTGGATCTTTGTTTTTTAGTTAGTTTTTAAATGCGCTTACCGGTAAAATACTAGTTGCCAATCCGCTTATTTTTTATAGCTGCAAGCTCTTTCTTTAAAGGTGTTCTGGTAGTCTTTGCAGAAATTCACTGGTCTTTTGTTTGAATATATTTGGGGATAGAGGAACTCTGTCTGTGCTGGCTCGGTTGAAAAAGCAGCTAACAATAATGCTAGATTGCTTGGATCTTGATTTTAGTGCTTCGTGATGAACCACGTATTACAGTTGGAGTAGTCCGAAAAGCTCCACTAACTTCGTTCCATAAAAGGAATACAAAGAATATTTTATGTTAAACTATGGGATTAAGAGTATATAAAAATTAATATTTCATATATTTATTTTTTTAATGTTAGACTTCAATAAGACCTTTAGAACCGGAATCAAGTCGTGCATCCTAACTGAAAGCGCAATGCGGATACCACTCAATGATAAGAGCATGGCGCGTAGAGATTTGTATACATTTTAAGTTGAGAAATGAGGATATTATTCAACAACTTTCAGAAGACATGGATGATTTAACTAGCAAACCAAACCATTTTAAATATAAGCAAATACGTATTCCTTTATGTAGTGTTCAAGCCTTCCTCGAAACGGAACAAAAGCAGAAAATATTGCATAGAATTACTTGCAGCACATTAAAAACAATTAAAATTAACTTGCTTTAAACCTTTTTTTCTTTCTTTCTAACTTTTACTGTTGTAAACCCCGATGGGGTACAATCAACTACTTTAGACAATTAAATACTTGAATAGCTATCATCCAATGAAACTGCAATTTACACCTCAAAACCTGTCAACAACTTTAAACTGCACTTGCTCCAGAAAGAATTAAACTAAATCAGCAACAACACTTAACTAAAAGCCATGCAGCTATAACGAGAAGATTGTAATTATAGTAAACGCAACCCGAAAGGCAGACAACACTTGCATTAAATGGACAAGCAGAAGAGCTATCAGCATGAGCCACAACAAAGTCGCCGCCAACACCAGCACTAACAACAATTTTAGTAGCTTATCATACTGAAATACCAACTAACTAACTTACAGCACGCTGCTGTCTCACTTCCTTATTATGCCTTTAATTATCGACTCAAGGTCGTTGCTGTACAGCAAACAGCATGCTTTGCGGTATGTGGCATGCAACAGCACGGCTGACTATTTAGTTTGTGGCGCTCTCTCTCTCTCACTCTCTCAATCGATTTTGATTTAGATGCAGATGCTGGCTTTGCATTGTAGATAAGTAAAAAATGATTTAACTAAGCAAAGCTGCTGCCTGACCAATTGGTGCAGCAGTAAGTGGCAATCTTGATAAGCTCTGTCATAGCTGTTGTTTATATTGCCACATAACAGTGCCACACATCTGCTCCGTGTTTTGTTAGTGGTCATTTGAGATTTTGTATTTTGTTGGCATAGACAATTTCCTACGACTAGCAGCCTGCTGTTATTGAATATTTATGGGCGCTGATTAGTTAGTTCATTCTTGTTTCGGCTGGAAATCATTTTTTTTTTGTTTTTGTGCAGCAACGAGAAGGAAGCAAAGTAAACTGGAGTCTTTATGTGTTTCAGGTGCACTGCACATTGCCTATCATAGTGTGGATTAATCACACAGCAAGACGCGAAGTTGGTTGATGTGTTAAAAAAATTATTTTTCTTATAGTTTGTGTTTATTTTAAACTAATTTTTTAATTTAAAAGTTCATTTTTAACCGTTTTTGAAGGAGGAAGTATACGCGACCAACGCGACATAAAAGTGCTATTCAATCAATAAATATGCAAATATATTCAAGTCAATTTAATTTCGGTTTTTTAACTTATAGGGATTTTAAATTATGTTGTGAAACATCAAAAGCTTCGCATACTTCCTTGGCGTTAAGGAGCAGTAGTGCTACTTTAAAATAGTGTTTGCAGTGAGTATAGGAGGTGAATACATTACCAATAACCGTTTAAAGAGTTTGAGTTTGGTTAATACTTGGAAAAATTTGACAAACAACAACAAGAGTGAAATTATTTTGAGGGTCATCCTATTTTCATATTTCCGGTGGTTCTTTGAATTCGATTATAAGTATGAAATCTATGTACATCTCATTTCACGATGAAATATTGGTTTCTTTAAATTTTTGGAAGTTTTTGATACTCCTTCATCGGCGGTGGTAAATTAAAAAAATCCACAAGGCGAAAGTAATGGGAATTATGCGACAGAAGTGATAAGACAGAAATCGACAGTAATGGTGCACACGAATATGACCGCCTACAAGTTTTTCTTTTGGCCGTTATGTTATATTTTGTTAAGGTGCGTTATGGTATGTAAAGATTATGAATCGTTATGTCATGCTATGCTATGGTATGCTATGTCATGTTATGCCATGCTATGTTATGCTATGCTATGTTATGCTATGCTATGTTATATTAAGTTCTGTTAAATTATGTTATCCCATTTTAGCGTTAGTTAAGCAATGAGAACAGTGTACACGGAAACGACAACAAATGCTTCTTCTCACCATACTTGATTTCACCTCATTTAAACTTTCGTCAATTCTTTTTACCACTCATCCCATCACCACAACTCACTTCACCTCACCTCATCTCATATCCTCAACTGACCTCAGCTCACCATGGAAAGCGAAGCAAATAAATACAATTGATTTCTAAAATCGTGATTTGATCAAATTATAATTACGCACCTTCACAAAATGTGATGTTAACTTTGTCAACTTATGTAAGGACAATATAAAACGCATATGACTTTAATATGCTTAATTTTACATAAAATAGTTGTGAGCAGCAATATTTTCTTGCTTATACATACAGGACAAATTACAATTAATTACATTTAATTCTTAATGCAAGTTTTTTAATAAGTTGGCACTTTTTTTCATTCAAATTCTTTATAAATTATTCCTTTTGGTAGATTTTCTGCACTCACATCAATACTTTGAAATTTGATTAAATTTTGAAATATTTTTTTATTTTGTATGCTACATTTTTGCAGGATTGTTTTTAAATTTCAATTTTACCATTGTAATAAATTGCAAGTTCAATAGAAGAGTGTTGTATATATACTCTAAATATATATGTACCTATACTCATATATACCTAAAAAGTATGGCACAAAAGGATGCGGATGCGGATCTGTACAATAAACTTAAGAGTTGGTTTAGTAGGGTAAAAAAACACAGTAATTTTTATCCTTTCTTTATTTAATAATAAATTAGTGAATGAATTACTATTTCAAATGAATTATTTTAGTAATTAAATTTTAATAAAGGAGCGTTATATTTAATGAAAAGTGGAATGGCCGACTTTTCAGATTCCCGTCTGTTTCGCAAGGGTTCGTATATTAATCCTGCGCTCCTAAATAACTTGGAGCACTGGATGGTGGAGCAAATAAGAATTTGCGTGCTATTTTAGATAACAGTTTGAACTCGCTTTGATTAACACTCCACCATTTAAGAGGACTCTGATTTAAATTAATTCGCTTCTTATTGCGGAAAGTAAGTAACTCCTTTTTGAGAATTGCGTCAGGGCTGTCAATTTCTGGTGTTTTCTCATCGCCGTGCGCTCCCCTTTCTTGTCGCGACCTGCTACACATCCGCGTATGCATCAGCTCCGCATCGATTTATACGGATGCGGATGTCTGAATCGATGCGGATGCGGATGCGAATATTCGCAACATCCCTAGTTCTTGGGCTCTAAAATTTTAATAATAGAAACATTACCCTATTGCTTTTGATTTTCATTTGATATCAAATTTCTAAAAAATTTTAACAGTTGCGATGGCTCTTGAGAAATAAACCCATAATTCTTGGCCCCAGAAGCGTTAGTTTAGCAAATGAACATATCCCAAGAAATGGAAATTTGGGCACATCGCTCATGTTGGCTTGAGGAACAGCTTGTGCACTGCCGCAACTCTGCAAAATAATTTCTTAAAGACGAATTATTCCACATAAAAATAAAATAATTATTTCAAGTTTGTGTGTCAAAACCTAAGGTATTTACCGATAAGGTGATAAAAGTTGAATATAGCTTCTTCTAAAAAAAATTCACGCCTTCGGTCATAAAAAGGGGAGCTCGGATCTACAGTGTTATGTACTTAAATGACAACCTGTGATGTAATTTAATTAACAATTTAAACAAAAGCAAAAAAAACTAACCTCGAGCTCAATAAAATTGTGAATTATCAAAAAAAAAAAAAATTAGAAAAAAAACAGTAAAAGAAAAATGTAAGTGCTCAGTACAGATTATCCTTTAAATTGCGTATATTCTAAAAATAAACTTGCCCTATAATTTCTATAAAATGCCATTTTTTGTTAGGCATTGAAAAGAACTTGTCACTAATTTTTTGTGAGCGTCCTGAAACGACCATACAAATGGAAAAAAAACCTACAGTTTTGTGTTGCCTTCGAGCAAGAAGTTAAAGTAGTTTAGAATAGATGGATATTGTTTAATTGTTTTAAATACACATAAATATGTGTGTGCATATGTCGATTGCAACAAAATAACAAGGATTTTACGATCACCTTGCGCCAAAAACATGAATCGCAATCTCTGCAACGTCCGTCAACCGTTAGAGCGAATAGTGCCCTGCAACGGGGGGATCACTGACCGCCGTACAGTTATTTGGTGCAACGTGGCAGCAAGTGCTAATAATATTTTATAGAGAAAGCGGCGTTAATGCGGGGCAGCTGCTAATTTTTCTACACAACAAATCAGCTGGAGTGCGATTATTCCATAAACAGCAAAGAATCAATATCAATTAGGCACAAACGCACGAAGCCAACGCAACGCGAAGATCCAGCATGCTTCTTAGTGCATACAAGCAAACTCTTATTTGGTATGTATGTGTGTGTGTGTGTGTGAGTAGAAGCAGGCAAGTGGGCAAACAATCAATGCAACTGCTGCTCGAACATGTGTTGCACGACATAAAAATGCTAATGACTTTGCTGACACAGCTGCCACAAATGTTGGCGAGCGGTGTTGCCTCAGCCGATTGAGTCTTCTTGTGCACTTGCAACAAATCAAATTAACGCCAAGGCAAGGTGTGACGGGTTGTCGATGGGGCTTGTGGCCGGTGTTGCAAGAATGAAAGGAGCATTCACACTGTGCAACACACACACACACACACATAGATAATCGTTAATGCAAATGCATCGAAATTGATTTTTCTATATTTTTTTATTCGATTTGCTTGCAATTTTCGCTGATGGAAATCAATTACATAAACTAACAGTAGCTGGTGCGCCGACAAACAACAATACCAACAACACCAACAACATTATCAACAACATCAGCAAGAATAGCTACGGCCACAAATGCAGCATTGGCAAGCAGCGCTAATATAATAACTGCATTTATGCAACACGAGCGCTTTCCTGAGCGCCGCACAACTTGCAACATTCAACAACATTAAATCGACGCATAAAAATTGAAATTAGTTTCTGCGTTTGCCGGAAGTTCATCGACCTGTAGTCTAAATCGCGTGTGAGGCTTTACTCGTATACCTTTTGCGTTTATGCGCAACAACAAATCATAAAGCGGTTACGTATAACCTTGGCACCTTTCATGTGTGATCGTCGACGAAGGGTCGATTAGGAGTCTGTTGTGGCATGTGTGCAGCTCGGTGGCAAGTGATGATGACGAACGCAAGTTGCCACTCATCCAGCTTCCAAACATATTGCAATGGCAAAATGCACTTTTGACAAACAACTGTGCCTTCGAGTAGGTTTGCTTGAGTTTTCGATTAAGTACTTCTCAAGTCCGGCCTTTCAGTTACCTGAAGTCATCATAAAATACATCTGTGCAAGTGAAAAAAGAAGCTGCGATAGAAGCTCAGATAAACACTTCTTCTAGAAAGCATAATTTTTGATTTCGGTTTATTAATAAGCAGGTTCGTGTTAACATAATTATTACAAAAGAATTGTAGAAAAAAGCCTCAAGAACAACAACAAATAAGAAAATGATAAAAAAATCGGTGTTATTAAAAAGACATTACTTTGACAAGTAAAACGATATTGATAACACATTCATAGTAAATTAAAGCTTTAAAAATAATTTGTAGATGCAATGAGGAAGGTGTTCATATTGCGATAATAATATCGATAATAATATCGATAAACTGCATAAAAAGATATTAATTAAAATTATTAGTATAACAAAAAAATATAGTTTTTATGGTAACAGCAACTAATTTAAAATACCTTTAAATACTGCGCAGCTCTGGAGTTTTCACACAAAGTTATTGATAAATATTACTTTGTGAATAAAGTGAATAAATAAAACTATCTTGACTATTCTGTTCTGTTCGAAAGTGAGCATTTATTTTTGATTTTAACGTATTGCCTCTGAATAACATAAATAAAAAGAATAAGTTCTGATCCTTACAGAACTGAAGAAAATAACAACAACCGATTCCGACCAAATTTTTATTTTATGCAGAGACAATAATTTAAAACCAAAAATAAATGCTCACTTTCGATCTATAGCTATGACTTTAAATTTAACTACATGTAAATTTTATCCAAAAAATATAGGCGTTCACTGACAAGCATATCGATAACGATAAGCGATTTGAATAAATAAAACTATAACAATTATTTATTTTTTTCATGATGGTGTTATGGATTTGTTAGCAATACCATTATCGATGCAAGAATTTGTAAATAGAATAAAAAAATAGTGATTAGTTTATCGGTAATTCTACTAATATCTATAACTATGTATATATCAAAAAATTACTTAAGGACATTTCCATATTTGACGAAATCAATTATATGGCTGGTAATAAAACAATCCTAAAAGAGAATAAGAATTGTGTCGAATATCGATAACAAAGCTTTTTCATCGCTCAATTAGCCGTCTTTGAGTCGTCGAAAACAGTGATGTGCCGATAGACTACTTGGTGTCGACTACATGACTGTTTAAACGTCATCGACGCTTAGAAAATGTTTGACCTATCTAATCACTTTTAAAGAAGAATTGCAAATAGAATAAGTTAACATCTTTATTTAATTTTTTATACAAATATTTATACACATTAATTGAATATATGTATATGTAACTAGCACATTAAATACTTACACTTATATGTTATATCAAATCTTCGACTTCTATTGGTACATCTTTAATTCTTCAAGTGTTAGAGATATAAAAAAGTTTTGTATTAAAACGTCAATAAATGTTTCGAAGGAATATGAACATGAGCCCAGCTGGAAAAAAGTCGCTCAATCTGGACGGAGGAAGCAGGTATTTTCAGAAATGTGAGTGTTAGTTTTCCTTGTGTTGGATATTTAATTTCCACCGTATTCCAAGAAACGATATGTTTTAAATTTTTTTTTCGTACAGCATTTTAAAGAATTTGGTTTTTTGTCCAAAGTGATCCTACTTTTCATTGCTATCTTCAACCACGATTTTAAATAAGAAGTCTGAAACTATATTGTGATGATTGCGGCTGAAGACAAATACTTTTCATATACAGTGTCCAGCAGTTTGGTTGATAGAACTTTTCTTCTTAGAATTTTATTTTAAATAATGACTCTAAAATATGTAATGGAATATTGGATCCAAAAAAGACTCGTTAATTTCGTATTCATCTTTTTGTGAAAATAGTCATTGATTTTGATAACATGCGCTTTTTGTTCTTACTTGAATTTGGAAACGTAGGTAATGATGCCGATATTTGTTAGATTGACCGGAGGTTCGCTATGATTGGTCACTGTTGGACTGGCCCGTCATTGCAGAACGTGATGTTGCTGGAGCCTAAAAATTTAAAGTTCGACAGTGATTATCCTCATCTAGAATTAGCTGATGTTGCTGAACTTGGTCTTTTAGAAGCCGCATTCGCATCACGTACGAAGTTTTTTTATTGCCGAGTTTATTAAATGTCGATATCCAAAAACTGCTCAGCAACAATTTAATGTTTCATGTTAAGAATAAAAAATTTTAACAATTAATATAACAACATCTTCGCTCAAGATTTCTACACGGGGCTTAAAGAATTTGTCTACACATGCGCATGTAATTAAACTAAAATAATTATTATTAAGTTAATTGCAACAAATATGCTTTAAATTAGTTTTCAAGTTCATTTAAATATCTTATGCATTATTTACCGACAACACGGCTGCTTCAGTATGCTTATCCATGCATTTAAGTAAGTGCTAATGACGATTTCACTTTAAATTAAACACTGCATTTTATATAAATTTTAAATTTGTATAGCTTTTAATTAGTTACCACTAACAATAACAACTGGAATGCTTATCGAAATAAAGTGATTTTTACAACAACAACAAAAAACCAGTAAAATCACACAAGTGTTCATGTTATTATTTTTAGTATTTGATAGTTGAATCTTTGCTGGATAAAGCAAATACCGCTCTATTTGAGTCGATTATTGCAATAAACAAATTGTTTATCAAAGCAAATTCACCGAAATGAAAAAGAAAAAAAAAAAAAAAATACTTGCAGTAGCATCGCTGTGGCGGTTATTAAATCGAACACAATTATAAAAGTAATAAAAAAAACATAGCTGAAATGACACGATCTACTACTATGCTGGGGCAGTTAGAGTAACAAACAAGCACGTTGAGGGTATAGCGAATCGCAGTGTAGTTAATCATTTGCTTCGCGAACGCTAAATTTATGTACATAAACGAGTAAATAAAAATTAGAAATAAAACGAAATTAAATGGAACATATGTAATTTTAAGCAACTTGTAGCTTACCAAAATTTAATTTTATAATGAATGCTCTCTTCATTTTAGCAGAGATCAACTTACGTAAGTAATTTCTTAAACATTTTTGTTGTTTGAAAGAAAAAAATAAACAACTTTTAACACTCATTACACTTTAATAAGGTTTCGTTACAATGAGATCAGAGTTGTTTATTAGTGGCTTATATTTTGGTAACTATGTATGTTTGTATGTAGTTCTTATGTACTTCTATAAACAAATTTTAGTTATTAATTTAACGCATTTAAGCTTACCATCACAGCTTTGCGTTATATTCGCTTGACTGATTGTACTTACGCTGTAGTTTCGTGAAAATAATTGCGTCAAAAATAAAAACATTACAACAAGTACAGGTTCGACGTTGTATTTGTAATATTGTTTCAAATTACCATTTATATCAAGGCCAATCCATGCATCCCATTTACACCAAAGATTTTTTCCGGTAAAATCATTTTTTTCCCTTTCTTTGGGTCAAAATATGAGACACGAATTTTTTTATTTTGAAAAGCTTTTTCATGGGAAAAATAACCTCGGAGGTTTGCCATTGTCTGCCGTCAACTTTTTCTATGATTGAGATTTTACTTGCCTTGGCTGAGAGATTCGAACCTTGAACTCAGCGGCATATTGAGTTATAGCACGCACCATAACCCACTCGACCACAGCGGCTGCAGATATACCTTTACAAAATTGAAAAAAGTTTTACTGAGTTCTTCGCCATATATTATTTTTTTATCCATACGTGATATTATCTATATTATTTTTATTTAAAACATTAACAATTTCTTTGGATTTTTTATGTGTCAGTCGGACATGTTTTGCATTCATTGAAAAAACACTTTTTATCGGGATGCTCAAAAAACTATATCGCCCAGGAACGGAATTCATAACGTTCAGCCTAAAGAAAATAACAGATTGAAAGTCCAGACTTTTTCTTTGTAAAAGACTTGTAAAACCGGAAAGACGTGCCTCAGTAAATATAAAGTAGATATTCATCTTCATTGTTGTAAAAACCCTAATGAAGCTAATAAACAAACTTCCGAAATTGTCTTTTATGTAATGCCGAAGAAATTCAAAATTCAAATTCACAATTCGTAATTTTAAACAACCCATTCTGAAATTTTTTTTAAGTTTTACATATCTATTTGAAGATCAGTTTTCCAGAAACAAATTTAAATAAAATCCTTACTAAATTGAAACAAAAAATATAATTTGTTATTATTTTTTTTACAATTTAATTTAAAAAAAAGATTATATCCACTTCTCGTAATCCTCATATGAAATCCAAGAAAAAATCATAAATGGTACGATGATTCCATACTTTTTTAAATAAAATGCTGCTTTGCGCGGAAACATATATTACAAAATTATTTTTTGGCATGCTTACATTTTAAAAATATATCTCGGAAGCTGTAAGAGTCAAATTAAAATAAAAAATGCGTATCTCATATTTTGACCCAAAGAATGCAAAGAAAAATGATTCGAGCTGAAAAAACTTTCAGTGTAAATTTAGCATGGATTGCCCCATTGGCAAATGATTCGGAAAATCAATGCCTTATTTAAGTTAATTGAAAGATATACTCTTTTATATTTACAAAGATTGGACTCAGATTTTTTTTGAAGGTTTTAAATAAATGTTTAAGACTTTTTTGAATACCCGTGTATTTCTTATTCATTCGGTGTAATTTTTCCAAAATGAAAAGTATTTTGATATTACAAAATGAAAATCAAATCCGTTTGAGTAACTGTATAAGATAAGGTTCAAACTTATTAGAGAAAGCTAAGGGGATTACATTTGTGATAAGAATCCACAGGAAAGCTCTTATTTGAATCAGTTTGGTTATAAACTACAGTCAGAGCTACCACTGCTAGCGATATTATATAATTAGGGGGCAAGGATCAATATTTATTTCAACAGCCTGTTCTTTAAAATTACAGAAAAATGGAAATATGAATTTATATTTTGACCATATATAACCTCAAAATGATAGTATATTAAATGGGGCATTTGAAATAAAGCCTAAGAGCCTTCTGAGCAGACATTTCAGTCGGGCTCACGCTTTCTGATCGCTGTGGCGCATATGAGATCAAAGTAGTCAACTTGAATGGTCGCTTGCCATGGAATATATTTGAATGAAATATAAACATTTTTCCAGATAGCGAACGTCCGTTTAGCGGTCTTAGGCATTTTTTGTGTGTTATAAACAATCATATATTTTTAAGTAAAAATTTACATATTTTCATTGTTATTTTAAAAAAGTTGTACTTTCTATAATATTTTTCACATACTTATTTCAATTTGGATATAACATACACATTACAATAAACGTACATGGTATGCTCTATTTTTTGAAATGTTTTTTTTATTAAATAAAAAATTTAAAATGTAATTCTTTGTATATCAACATTGATTTTATATTCATAAAACAAATTCGCAAATGACTTTGCACTAATATTTGTAACTGTGAAAAATCATGAAATATATATTGAAAACTAATAATGTTGGCAACGTTTAAGCTTTGTAGTTGCAAAAGGTTGTAAACTAGGATGACAAAAAAAAAACAAAAAGTCTGATGGAACATAAGAGACTACATATAAGTAAATTGAAATGCTAAAGCGGTAATAAATAAATGAACAAAGTCAACAGCATAGAAAATGCGCTGATATGACACTTTCATGCGGTGTAGCCAGGGTCTAAAATAATTTTTTCGCCGGTTCTTTTTATCTGTTTTTATAGCTATATAAATACAACTTTGCTGTAAATGTCACATATACAAATGTATGTTTTCGAAATTGAAAGCGCGTCACGTTTTCCGACCAATGAACGTTTATCGCTGGCGCACTACACTTCGCTGGCGCAGTGAAGCGTCACAAATGCAATTAGAAATAAATGTTGAGCATAACACTTTTTATGCTCTCTGTTTCTTATGTTTGCAAATATATATTTCAACAATGGTTTTTTGTTTATATGAGTTGTTGTTGGTAGCTACAAACATTTATTCACAACCCACTAATTGGCGGCATTCCTAAAACATTCCGAATTGAAAATAGCGTGAAGAAAGCGTGTGCACTTATAAAAGTAAGCGCATATGTTTGCTGCGATTTTACGTTGTTCATGCATTAAGTAGTTTGTCCACGATTGTATGTACATGAAAGTAGTTTCATTTATTTACTAAGTGAGTTTTCGTATTACTAAATTTTTGATTTCTGTCATTAAATATTATGACATTTTCTCTCTCTTAATGTAATAAACGCCTTGAATTCATTACGTAACATAATACCCACGTTAGTATATAGTAAGTGTTTTTTTTTCGTAATGTAAAACTCATCGTTGCGTGTTTCCACAGACAAATTAAAAGCAGAATAGAGCAAAAATATCTATTGAGAGTTCGCTACTTAAGTCTTTTGTATTAGCTCTCAACAGGCGTTCGTTCCTTTGGATTATTACTAAGTTGTAAGTAAATTTTTGTTCAGTAAAAGACGAAAAGGAAAATAATATACATAAAATTATTTGATATTATATTAAAATTTTTAACGTGGTTTTGCAGTCATTGCATTTCTACTAAATTACTTTTTTACTTATGAAGTTTGTTACGCTTAAGTATATAGCTTTTTTAATTTGAGACAAAAATTTCACTGGACAATTCCTTTATCTAAATAATGCGTATACATGTTTTTGGTCAGATTGTATTTGAAAATAAAATAGTTAAAAATAACGACGAACTTATGGACATTTCATCTTCATTATTAAAATTGGCTCCTTGTAAAAGTAAAAATAAGCGTATACCAAACAAAAAAACAACTTGGAGTAATAATATGCAATTGTGATAAGTATAGAAACATATTTGTATGCAAAAAAAAAACGTTGCTTTAAAAAAACTTTTTTTTTTCGAATTTCTTTTTTAAATCTTTTGTTCTTTAAGAAAAAAAATATCAATAACATTTTCTTTGACAATTATGATTATTATGTTTAAAAATAAAAACAAATATATCAAAGGGAAATACTGCAATACACATGTCGATAATCCGAGAATTGTGGATCTCGGCACTGGGCTTTGTATGCTAGAACAAATCTACACTTTTGGACGCATAGACATACTTTGAACATATTACTTTTTATATATTTTATACGCAAAACTAATTATCAATAAAAAGCGGTATTTTTTCTTTAAAGGTAATCTACAGTCTGTAAATATTGAAAAATCTATTACTTGCTAATTTCAAGCAAAAAATCTACAAACATCTGCAAAGCCTTAGCACTGACCTGTCGTTAACGTTTACATTTTATGTCATTATTTAGGCAAAAATAAGTTTCATTATTCCCAAACGAAATCTTCCTCATTTGATTTATCAGCGATATTTGCTGGTAATGCTGCTCTGGTGTGATCCATGCGATAATTTAATTTTTATCTCAAAATATCGTCAGTGATTTCCCTATGAGAAAATAATTTTCTTTTCAAATTTTTTCAAGTGAATAATTTTTTTTAAGAATTTGAATTAGCAGTTTTTTTAAACGTTATTTGCGCTATATGTTTTTTTTTTGTATTTGTATTAGTCGTCATCAAATTAAGCCTCTAATAGTCTGCAAGGATTAATGTTTCGTAGACTTAATAAAAAAAAATTATGAGTTTTTGCATTTGTAAACATAAAAATTAAGAACTTTTTATTGCAATACTTGTAGTAACGAGCAGCAATGGCCCATAAAAAATTACACGTGCTGCTCTATTATTTAAACAAATATTCTGACTTTCACAAGTTGAAAGCAAATAATAATGATTTGGTAAAAAAAGAAAAGAGAGGACATCGGATAAGCATAAACGAGCCATGTCAACCTCTAAATGGACTGTCAACTGTGAACTGCACCGATCTTTGCCAGATTGTAAGTAGCAGAAACAAGCAAATAAAAATACAATTCATTTGTAGTGGTAAAATTTTATTATGTCACCCAAAATTTTGAAGTGCCAAGAAATTGTTTCGAAATGTGAATTGAAATTGGGTCACTTCTGTTTGCCTTTCTATTAAGCTTATACTCACACATAAATAAACAGTGGTGGCCATTTATTTTACAAACAGCGACAAAGTGATCTTGCTTGCCAATTAAACTCATTTATATATTTTGAATAATTTTTATTTAAGTAAAACTTCATTCTCTAGCAAATATTTGTAATGCGAACGAAACTTTGAAATTTTGTAGAAAATTAAATAACAAAAACAATATATTTATACAAAAATAAAACTATTTTCTCAGAAGTATTAAATTTTTTTAGAGTAACAAATTTTATACCAAAAATTTAGTATAATAATGTGTAAGTTTCAAGTGACTAGAAAACACCGCTGATTTTTGAGCATTTCTTAATTTTAGGCTTTTGCAGATTTAAAACAGAAACTTTTTTTATGCTTCTATCGCAAATATAATGAAAAAAATTATCAAAAATATATACATTAATTTTAGCCACTTGAAACTTACTCATTTGTATATCGAAATTTTATATGATTTAAAATTATTTACACAAAAAATTCATATTATTCAGAGAAAAAATATTAAAAAAGTTTGAAACCTTGGTTGCCCTAAATTGCGTTATAATAAAATAGTCACCACTGTTTGTACAATATAAACAAGAAGGTATATTGAAAGCGGATATAATTTCTGAAAAGCAAGACGAATCATTATTTTCTTTTGCAAAATCGATTTATTTCACACATTTTGTGTATTAACTGTTTGATTGAATATGTCTTTTCAACTATCTAAAGCATATCGAATTATTTATTTAGATAAGCCGGAAAAGTATTTAAGCGGTTTGTTCCGCTCAAGCGAACACTTAGTGGATGCTATCCCTGGATATTGATGAAACTGCATAGATAACAAAAAATAAAAAAACTTTGTTGTATTCACTTCACTTTTGCCCTTTTGACGTATAAATATTGTAAGCGAAAAATTTAACAAGAAAATGCGTCAAAGTACTTTTGAAAGTGTGGTGTGATGAAAAAGGCTGAAACAATTTTTATTTTACTATCTATAAAAATAAAATCTTGCGCTCTCGATTGACACTTTTCTTCTGAAGCTTTATACGTACATCAGATGACCATTTGTAGATGGTTACTACACGTATTTTAAAGCTTGATCAGCAGGATTTCTACAAACGACGCATTTCAAAAAGTATTTTTTTCATGAACTCTGGACAGAGATAAATTGAATATTAAATCCAAGTTCTTGATGATAATAATTTTACAAACTAATCAAATTCAAAATCGTTCATGTTAGTTTCCGAGATATTTGTGTGGAAAGATTTACACATTTTCATATTGTTTTTTGTTTTTCTTTTTATCTTAAAAGAAAGATAGCGTTCTTAAGAAAAGCGTAGAATCGGGAGTTACATACCAGTTTTATTTCTTGTATTACATTAATTATAACTGATTAGTGAAATAATTTGAAAATTACTTAGGTTCAGACCACACACAAAAATGTTCAATGGCCTTCAATTTCTTCTGTGGCGAACGCTAACGAAAAAGCAAAATCGATACAAATGTAAATGTATTTATGTATGTATAGGCGCAGGCTGTGCTGCTGTGGTTGATTAATGATTTGTATTTGCCGCTTCCTCATAACCTCTACCTCATTTTAGCCTTACAATTTGATATGACTTTATTGTTGCCACCTGATGTTCGCTGCGATCAAACGGCGGTCAGGGCCAAATAAATAAACGCGTGACTAAAAGTCGGTAAAGATACAAATTTGTTGTACATACATTTACCTACATATATGTATGTAGACTGTGCGCGTATGAAAAATTTAGGATATTCCTTTGCTATTCAACTGCAAAATCAGCGCAGTGAGTGATGAGTGGTGCAACAATTCGAACGCACCAAGCCAGTTTGGCGATTAAGGCTCAATGTTATTGCGGTGGCAAAAATTATGCCAAAACTGCGCTGATCTCTTGTGAGAACGACAAAAGTGCTGCTGCATTTTAGGTTGAGCGACAAAATTTTGAAACACTGCACTGGAATTTGTAAATTTTGTTGTTCCTTTTTTTTTTGCACTTGTATGGTCGCCTACCAACAGAACCTGTGATTGCTGACCAATACGATTTATTATAACTGCCTGGCTGACAACATGATTGGGTAGCATGAAGGCGGCGAGGAAGTTGATTAACAATTGAGATCACAAAATGCAACAATATTGCTCAAATTATCACGTCATTACCCGCTTAGAGTAGAATTTTTGGTTCAGTAATGAAAAGCAGGAGTGTGTTAAGTGTCGAGTGATTGTAAATAATAAATCATTCATTGACGAAGAAAAGTTATATAGCAAGAAACTGCAGATCAAAAACTTAAGGTTAGGAAACATTGTATCAGTCAAGAGAACTAAAACTAGTAAATAAATACACATTGGAAAAATTGGTGCAAATTATGAAATTATTTGCTGTTAAGTATGTTACATTAAATTATGATGAGCAGATTGACCGATGCAGGACTTAGATACAAACAAATACTATGGACCCTTTGTGATACCGCATTGTTATATTTTCCCTGTTGTTCGCTTACATAATACGAAATTATAACCGTATAAGCGTCTTCTGTCCTCACAAACTGACGTCAAAACGAAACAACAGCTTGGTTTTTCCAAAGCAAAGGTGGATCTGATTTTATGTCTCTGTATAACTTGTAAAGTTTATCAGTCTATCAAAGACACAAAGACCGGTGCTTAGAAGAAGTTGGAATTATTTAAGAAATAATTCGACTATTGATTCTAAATATTTTCAAATACCATTTTTTTTTTCTAATTTCAAATACCATTTAATAATGTCAGTTTAAGTTTCATTAGCATCCTGCTTTTCTCACTTTTATTGATAAACACATTTCTAGCTATTGATACAATTGCCAAATAATGGACATCTAAACCATGCAATTTTAAGGTTGCTTTGAACTTCATCCTTTTCAATTTCCTTGGAATAGTTCCCCCATTTTCGATGACGACCACGGCAAAAGTGTTAATAACAATAATTTTAGGGCATGTACCGGTAATACCCGGACCCGATAAAATCGACAAGCCCTTGCGACATATTATAAGACTGCCAAATAAGGGAGCGCATATTCGGTGTCGGAATTGTGGTGGCAGAGATGCGAGTTGTTTAGTTAGGAACCAGCATGAACATCAATAATAATATCAGCCTCGAGGATCTCTCTTGCCAACAAGTTATACTTCAAATTGAGTAGGCAATTGAGCAGCGTCTTTGCAATGGCGAATACCGCAGACTATGAACGTGACATAGTTCAGCGGACTATGAATCAGCGGCTCCGCTGGCTAGGCCACGTCGTTAGAATGGATGAAAGCCCTGCAGCGCTGAAAGTATTCGCTGGTGGTGGAAGATGAAATGGACGACCTCTTCTGCGTTCGGAAGACCGAGTGGAAAAAGACTTGGCTATGCGTGGAATTTTCAATTGGCGCCAATTAGCAAGAGATAAGGGAGTCTGGCGTACCTTGTTGACCTCGACCAAAATCGCTCAGACGGTTTATGCGTCAATTAAGTAAGAAAGCAAGTTTAGAACTTCATACCTCAGCGGTGTAAAAGCTCCGCTTCCAGTAAAACTATAACTTAAACAATTATTATTATTTTTTGATTTGATTAGTAATAAGTAAGCTTGCATCTAGTCATTTGACAAAACTTAACTATTTTGAGTATCTTCAAGTAGAAATTAACTGAATGTTGCATGAAAACTTGCAAGTGCGCCAACAATATTAAGAATAATAATAGTAAATATAAAAAATATCAACGTATGCAGTCAAATAAATTTAACTAGTCACATAGTATTTTAGTTGTCTATTCCAGTTAGAACACACAATTGTGTGTACACATTTACGTACATTATGACTCGTCTTTATTATGAAAGTCAAGAATTTCTTGTTACTGAAAACAACTTTCACCACAGTTAGTATTATTATGTTTTTTTTTTGTTTTTCAAACAATCTAACACAGAGGTTCTTTCAGCATTTATTTTTCATATTAAGCTGAATTTTTACGTTTAATATGCGCGAAAAAAATATGTACATATGTAGCTATGCTAGTTGTATTGACCATTTTATGGTTGTTGTTCTTGTTGCCGTGCTGAAGGCATGTGTGCGCCACTTTGATTGTTGATGCGATGCCATTGAGGCAGCTTCCATCGCTTTAGCGTTGACAGTAAGTCTGCAAGCATGGATGCCTTCATTTTAATGGCATTATGCAGCGCAGGTCGTAGCGTTGATCAAAAATCGTTTAACTTGATTGGCGACATATAACCGCAAGCGTCGAGCGGCGATGGTGGCGTTGGCGGCGGGTGGCGACCAGCAACTAACAGCTAACAACACAAATGACTTCCATAGACGACAATACTGACAATTGTTGAGTGGTAGCTTCTAAATGCTTACATTTTTTTTTTGTTATTGCATATTGCACCGGACTGCCTCTGAATTATTTCCGTTTTTGTTGACAACTTACTTTTCATTCTTTTTGCATTCTTTTTCCACCCGCTCCACATTTATGGTAGTGTGAAAATGTTTTGCTCTTCATTATTTTCTACTCCGACATAGAACTTTTTTTTTTGGTATGAACATTTAATCACATTAACCGAATACCCAACTAAAAGCGATGTTCAGGCCGCAAAGAAAAAAATGTGCAAAAGAAATATTTTGTAGTTTGCGACTAACTTTTGCTGTTTTGTGTGCTTACAATAAATTCTCATTACATAGAATTTGGAATTGTAGGACTTAAACTGGGTTAAATTTTTCAAGGTAGATGTTACCATCAAGTTTTTCTTTTCAAATTTCTTTTAGGAACATGTATGTGCGTATGTTCATATATAAATATGTATGTAAAAGTGTCAGCGCCCAGCAGTAAATCGAGTTAGTTCAGAACAAGCGCGTAACTTGCGCATCAACTGACTCTCTTGGATGCGGTTCTTTTATGTACCAGGCACAGTCAGTTCGTGCAATCTGAATTCAGATGATAATGTTAATTTAGTGAATTTGTTTTTATACATTTTTTTTTTATCTGACACAAATTTAAGGGTATGAAATTAATAGCTTAAAAATACTTTTTAACTATTATACGGATTTATATTGTGGAAAATAAACAACTTTTTATTATTTGTCCGCTCCGAGTAAAATTTTACACATATATATTTAAAGAGCGGGCAGATAAATGCATATTGATTTTTAGTATAATTGACGTAAATATCGTTAATAAAGATTATATTAAACAAAGAGTTCCTCGAAATCCGTTAAGCATTAAAATATTATAAAAGCTTATTTTATACTCTATTTTTACAAATTATAGCACAGACATTTATTGACACATTTCGAAACTTTCTTTATACTCCAGTTATTTAAAATTATTTTTCAATTAAAACATCGTTAACTCTCTAACACACAAAAACTTTTTTAATTTTACAAAAAATTTTGAAAATATTTATCAAAACTTTCACAAAACGTGGAACTTTTTAAACAAACATTTTTCATATTGTTTTCTTCCTTTTCTTGTCCGACAGAGTGGAATTTTGACATTTGTTGGAACGATTTTCCGTCATCCCTTGTTTAGTTTGGTTTGGAGACAAAGTGGTTTTAGCGTTGTGCCATCTTCAGTGTCAATTTCGGAAAATCGTTTCAACAAATATCAATATTTTTAAAAAATTGTTTAGAGTAAACTTTTAGGAAGCTCTCTTAATTTAAGAACAACAAAGTGTAAGTTTCCAGTGGCTACAATCTACCACTGATTTTAAACAATTTTTTTTTAGTGAAGCGCTTTCGCAATTCCTTCCAATTAAAAAATAATCGCAGTTTTGCGTTGATGGAGAAAACTTCCATTAAAAAAGTTCGAAATTTTGATGAAGTTTTTTACATCATTGTTCTTTTTGTAAAGAGTTTAAAAAATATATGCTTCAGGTTTTTCTTAAATACTTGCGAAAAAATTTATATTAATTAGAAGAAAAATAAAGTGCCCAAATCAGTCAAATTTTTCTACAAAAATGAACAAAATATCTCTTTTAATTGTTCCAACAACATATTTAACTAAATTTCTAGATTTATAAAAAATTATCTTTGATGGTAAGTAAGCGCGTTTTAACTGCATCCCTTTTAGACTAGTTCGACGGCAGTCGTGCACTCAAGGAAATCATATCTTACTTTCATCGTAGGGTATTTTTGTTTAATTTTTGCTTTAGTACGTTTTACTACGTGTAATATACTAAGTTAGCGCAGCGAGAGTGAAAAGTTCTTGTCCGGCGGCATTAACTTGGGCGCGCTTTAATTATGCTAAATTCTTGTTTAGTTTAGGTTTTTTTTTTTTTTGTATTAATATTTATCACTTGCACAGTCGCGCTAGTTATTACCTGATTTTTTAAAAATATTTTTTTTTTGATCCCACTTTAGCTGCATTTGTGCCTGAACGACGGTTCAAGTGCAAAAGAAGTGAATTAGAAGTGAAAGCTTAATGGTCATATCAAACGCATGACTTCAAGCTAAGCTCATTACTGCACGCATATAACAAAAAACGTAGATATTCGTACACACAAGATAAGTACACGCGAGTATATTATTTGGTATGTATGTAGGTAAATAATTTTCGTCTCAGACATTCCATCAATTAGCCAAAGGCGGTCAACGCTTATGGCTAAAATCATTAATTTTGATTTATTAATTCAAATGATTTGACATCTAGAACTGGTTGATAAACACTATACAGTTTGAATTTAATTGAGTTTTACTATTTATGTTATCTGAAAACAAAAAAGATACATACATTTTGCATTATAAACAGTGGTGATTAAAAGATGGTAGTAGTACTTATTTTTCATTAAAAATTTTGATAACTACATATTTAATCCTTGATTTTATTTTAATTATTTATTAATTAACTGTCGCCATATAAACGTACGTATCAGACTTTTAGCAGACTTATTAGAAAATTACAAATTGAAAAATTTATAAAGAAATTCGTAACTTTTGAATTATAACTTTAAGGGAAATTTTGGCCTAGGAGTGGTCAAGTAAAATCATAGCAAAAGTTGTTTCTAATAGCGATCAATCCGCGGCAGGAAATGGCAAACCTTCGAGGGTATTTAAGCCATGAAAAAAGATTCTCATAAAAAACATCTAACGTTCGGAATCTGCATCCATTTTTGGTACAACATAAAGAAGAAAACCACAGAAGGTAAAAGAAGCTCGACCAAACACTTAGCTGTATAAATAGTGCAGGTGTCAAATTATTATCATTATTATTATTAGTTTTATACACACAAAATAGTGATGTGTGAAATTCACACCTTTTCGAGTAATATTAACACTACTTTTTTATGTCACTCATTTGTAACACCAAAAAACGTACAACGTGAGAAAATCTGGTGTAATTTTACGAATCTGCTCGCTGTTCTGCACTTTAAAGTAAAAACTTAACACTATTTGGTAGTCAGCATATTTGTTCATTACAAATAGTGTAACCAGAAGTAAGAAAAAGAATTAACTCCAATACCAAACTAACATTTGCAATTTCACTAAAAAATTTTTTAAATAACACAATTATCTATGTAAAAACTTATATCCGACATTTTCTCGACTGATTTGATGTTAACTTAGAATAATATATTGCTAATTAAGTTAGTTGTTATTTATTTTGCCTCCCTTCGGTGTAAAGTTTACACTTTTTTAGTTTATATATACAGCAACACCAACGAGTGCTTTTTTGACACCAAAATTTGTTTGTTACGTGTTTAAATGTATTCTATTCGAGTATAACGAAATGTTTGTTTCTTGAGTTTTGAGAATCATTATTAATAGATATAATATTGGATAAAATTTCCTAAATTCCTCCTTAAATTTTCCCGGTGTTGCTTCCTATATTGCACAGTTTCAATCACGAAAAGCTAGTTTTCCTCAAAATATTGTGTCATAATTAGTTCATTTACGAGTATTTCTTTGAAAACCTTTTTTCGGTATATCCGTATCTTTATTATTAAAGACTACTCATCAAAAGCAAAAATTTCTATAATCTTTCTACTTGTATGCGTATGAAGAATGCCCGTTTACAGAGAGTCTAGAATTGATAATCGACTTTTTTTATTATGGTTTTTTTTTATAGCGAAAGCGTAACATTTTTATTTTATTTAATTATTTATTATCAGAAAAGTAATAAATTAATTATTATTTTACTTAAAAAAAAAATATGAGCAATTATTTTTCAAATTTTGTAGTTTAATGAACGGAATGTACATAATTTCCATTTGAAAAAATGATATGGAGAGTATTGTCCGAATCATTATTTCCTGATAAATGCGGGTATTTTTTTTAAATTATTGAAGTGATTAAATATAACTCATTTTTATGGTTGTTAATTTATTGAGAAATTATAAGTCTTTTACAAAATTCAATGCCTTAAAGCAATAGGAACGAAACCCCAATTACTTAAACAAAATTCCGAAGTAAGTAGAATTTTTCGTTGCGAATGTTCGTAGCGAAAAATAGAACACTCTCCGTAGAAACTTATATTATTATAGTCTTCTCATAATTTTCAGCGAGATACATTTTCTTAAGTTTTCAAAGCCTTACATGTATTAAAGTCTTTTCATAATAATGATGAGTAATTAAACATTTTTTAGGTCTTGAAGGACGGAACTTAGTCAGTACCGAAGCGGTCTCAAAGTGGTCTTATTTAACGCCGAAATTGTCCTGAATTTGACCTGTCCTACGAGACTTAAAAAATGTTTCTCAATCATAATTATTATAAGGTTTCTATATTATGCATACACGTATTTACTACATATTAAAGACTTAAAAATATTTATATCGCTGATAATTATTTTGAAAATATTACTATAAAATTAATCTCAAAATGACTTTACAAACTTTTCTCATTATTTTTATCAAACGACTTTTATAATTCTTACGGAAATTTGAATGACTCTTTTAAAACTCCACAATGATATGATTTTATGATCTAAAAAGTTTTTTATCAGTTTAATATGGCACTCTATGAGCTGACATTCAAACTGTTTACGTTGTCGCAGTAATTGCGTTTTAATGAGCGAAATTTCAGCGTGAGCGTCGCCAAGGACATCGCTCTATTTGGCGAAAATTCTACGTGCGCTGGAATAGTATTTAAGCTTATTCTGGCAAAAGGCCAAAAAATTTGAAAAGTGCAATTACTACGTTTTGATAATCAAAATAATTTTTATCATCATCACTTTTTCGATTGAAGGAAGATGAGAAGATCAGTCTATTCGCATGAAATTCTTTGAGTAAGAAACAATGTCGTATGAAAAAAATTAAATTGTTATTTTCTTAATGTTCCCTCTAACATTGTTCTATTGAATGATAAACGAAAAAGTGCTACCAAAAATGGTACATAGTTGAAGCCGATTTTCCGAAACCAAATTCAATGATTATTGACCAAAATTGATTCTAGGCATTTTTATTTCTATGTGCGATATACTTTTTTTTTGATAGTATTCTTTTATGATACATATTATCGCAAATTTTAAGCACACTAATTATTTTATATAAATAAAATATATAATAAGAGTAATACGATTTATTTAAAGGCCGTCATCGCTTTAAGGCTTCAGTAAAACTATGTCACACTGACAAAAAATAATATTCGAGCCTTGACTGAATGAGTCAAATCTACCTTAAGAACTTTTCTTAATATTTATGAAATGCATCTTATGTTGTTAAATACCTTTTAAATTTCTTTAATTTTTGTTTAATAAAAATAATTCTTTGCATATCACTATTAACAATTTATGGCCACAGAGTTAATAATTAGCAAAGAAATTTAAAATTTTTTATATTTTTGTTAATATTTTCTTTTTCTCAATAGCATTTTTTGGCAATAACAACTCTAAAATGTTCACTATTCTATACTTAAAATGTAATGAACGAACGTAGGGAAAACAATTTTTGCAGAAGCTATTAAATGGTTTTGCAATTTGAAGCACAAACTTCTGTTAGTATCATTTGTAATTTAATTAAATTAATCTAAACTACTTCCTATTACTTCTTACCATAGATTTTATGCAGCAAGTTCAATAACAGTTCAAATCAATTAAATTTTGAAATGCACGCAATTAAATATTTCGCAGCATTTGCTAGCAGATACATAAATCGCATGCGCGCAAAGTTGCGTGGATTAAGTGGAAATTATTACGAGTATTTTTCACCGCAAAATTGTATCTCTCACCAACGATCGAAATCAGCAGTGCGCGGCAGATTTTATTTTGTGCGAAATTAAATGAAAAAGACCGAAGCATAGGAAATCAGCAGCAAATTAAACGAAGCGTCAAAAGTTCTTTGCAAATTGTTTTGCGGCTTTGGTTGCGCGCCAAATTCCACAGCAAAATAAGAACAACAATTTGCGCTGTGGAAAGACACGGCAGCGATTGTAGTTCTTATTTGTAATGCATATTTAATAGAAACGAGAGCAGAAAATATTTGCCTATAATTGTGATTATTCGTATCAATATATTGTAATGAAACTGCGAGCTGGATGATGGTAGCTGTGCGAGGTAAGCGAGCTGAGTTGAAGGTATTTTGATCAGCGGATTTTTAAAGGTTTTGCAAAAAAAAAAAAATGATGTCATGTGTCTTACACTTTTAGTACGTACAGCCGCTAGCATACTTAAAAATATATCTGCCTTTGTGCTTCTAATTAATATGGCAAATGGACACCACTCTCATCCTTTTTCACTCATACGCGCAGAAAAGTGAAACGGTCAAAAAATATGAATTTTCGTGTATTATTCCAAATTTGCGCCTACATTCACTTTAATTTAGTAAAAATTTCACGCTAAATATTTTGAGTGGCAAAGAAGTTACTAATTTGTTGTTGTTGTTGCTGTTATTGCTCCTGCTTGGCCGAAATTTTGCCGCAAACAAGTTGAAAAAATACGAATGTTAAACGAAATGTGCCAAGCGAAATTAGGATTTCGTTTTAAGTGAATTTTTTTTTGGTTTTTGCGAAGAGAAAGGAGTTGGAAACAATAATCTGTTGCATGTTTTTAATTTCGTTATGCTGCTTAAAAAAAAAGAAGTGCTTTTGATTGTTCAAAAAGTGAATGAGGCAAAAGTGGGCGCACAAAAAAAGAATTCAAATTGGCAAATGGTGATAAACAAGAATTCAATTAAGCTACTGATAAACATCTACGCGGCTAAGAAGAACTGGCCTAAAAAAGAAAATGTTACGCCTGCATTACTTGAACTACCTGTTGTGAGATGCACAGGAACAATGAAGAAATTAATAACAACAAAAAATGCTAAATGAATCTGATCAGTGATGCGAAAAGGTGCGTTTACTTACATAAATAATGTCAGGCGAGAAATAAGGAAATACCAGCGAGCCATAATCCGCACGCGCAAAATCTCTCCCTCTACAATGTTGTGAAGTTTGAAAAATTTGGGTTAAAAGAGGCGTCGCAACGCCGTTGTTTGTTGCATACGATCGCGATGCCCGTGGGACAAAAGGAAGGCTGTCAAGTGTTTTTTATCTCATGCAGTGGCAGATTTTAGGGTTAGAGGAAGAGGAGTCAATACAGAAATTTATTTTTTTTTTCGAAAGATTGAAATATTTGCGATATTAACTGTTTTAGCGTCGATTTAATTTCTAAGAAAACTTGTTGATTTTTTAGAGGTTACAAAAATCACGAAACTATTTCGAAATTTATGAAAGGTATGCTAAAATAATCAAATAGCGTTGCAAACGTTTAAAACGGATGTAAGTCTTCGGGATCTTTATCAAATATATGTGATGATTTCATATTTTTGATATATTCTTAAGTCAAGAAAGAAGCGGCTAGCGAAAGAATGTGGCAGTTCTAAGTTTAAGAGTTAATATAAAAGTCCTCAATTCCCATAGAAGCCACATAACGCACTTCTTGAAATTAAAAAAAAAAAAATATTTACACCAACCTTGACGGTAAAGTGACACCATTTTTTCAGCCTCCACATACATGCTAGCCAACTTAGATATTTCTATCGGTGAGTGCCTGATAGGTATGACAAGAATGTTTCGTTAGTGTAATTCTTTGTAACGACTCTGAAATGTATTTGATGGTGTAAATTTTAAAAATTCATCAAATTTTTCGTTACAATTATAAAAGTCTTTTGATAATATTAATGGATGCGATAGAAATTGTTAAAGTCATCGATGACTATTTGGTTGGGAATTATAACATAAAAGTGTCCATAGTTTAATGCGAGATAAATATGTTTAAGTCTTCAAAAACTTTTATTTTGTGACTTACACCATATAAGTCTTTTCATAATAAATGTATATTATTTATAGATTACCTTTCTGAGGTGTTATCTTCCATTAGATTACGGTAAGCCAATCGAGTGAATATCTAAGTTTACCAATGCAAATGCATACCCACCTCCCTAAATCGAGGCGACGTTAATCGTTTTTAATATATTTAAATTGATATTCACAACGAATCGTTGAAAAGAGTTCTTATGAAATCGATTCGAAAATAGACTCTCTGTCAAATGTGAGCTCCATATTTTTGTTTTTATTAGTGAAGTTCGTTATCTACATCTACTACCAACATAGCTAATTGTATTTCAATGGTCTTTAAAATGAGTCGCACATGACCGAGTGGCATTGGAAGATTTAAGAAAAATCTGATTCGACCTGATATTCATATTTCTTATTATAATATTTTAGGAGTTTTATTCGTCTTATGTAAACTACTGCAGAATAAATATATTTGATAATTTGAAATAATTTTTATTACATCGGGTTCACTCATAATCTACAATTATGGGCAACATAAATGTGACTCGGATCTACTTATCTTCCTTAGCAAATTTTATAATTAAAAAAACAACATAAAACTAATATGTACATAGTATAATTTTATAACAATAATTTTTAAATATATATCGTGCTCATGGGTAAACAAAATTGGAATGTTATTCACATTTTTGGCCAACAAATTAAATTACCTATGACCGTTGTGTTCGAGTTGGTAGCGGTGCGTGCTATAACTTGATATGCCGGTGAGTTCGAGGTTCGAATCTCAGTCAGGGAAAGCAAAATCTTAATCATAGAAAAAGTTTTTTCTAATAGCGGTCAAATTTATTATTAAACTATGTGCTTTCAAACAATTTTTGTAATAAAGTATAAAACCCCACTTTATTATTGGTTATTTTTTATCAAAAAAATTGTTGTAATGTATGTCTTTGTAGTACTTAAAATGTTCGGTAAGAAATTGCAATGACTAATCCGGATTATAGAAATGCCTCTGAAACAATGAATATGAATTAAAAAGTGTCAATTTTTATCTAATCGAGAAAAGCAAAAAGCACATTAATAATATTTTTTATGCTTAAGAAATTATGGGTCAATCACCGCATTTAAAATTTTTTTTTGTACTACTGTCAATGGTAAGGTTTTTTGAATTTGAGTTACTTATTGCGAAATTAAATAATAAAATACATTTATCTATGGGTAACGTATAGATATCTTAACATTTATTTCTGTCACTTAACAGTCTGCCTATTTTTTGTTGATATTGACCTCAAAATTTAATTTATCACTTCAATTAAATTTACTTTTTTAACTACATTCTTTAGCAAAGAAAACTTTATAAAATATTTCTTTAGAAAAAAAGTCCCCCATCTAATGACGGCCTCTGTTCTCAACGGATACAAAAATATAATTCTACACACACGCTTGCCTTCGAAAAAAGGGTCAACCGAAATCCTCACTTACCGCAGTTTTCACGCATCTTTGCATCTTTCACGCAGCGGCAAACTGCTATGCTACCACATCACCTGCAACGTCGCCTACGTTATAGGCTTCACCCGCTTGATTCGCCGCCACAATGCTAAAGAATTCTGTGCCACCACATCTGTCTCGAATGTAGGACATTAACAAATTACAATAATCAGAAATAATTTTCGTTGGCACTTTATCAGTGATTTAAGTTGCTGCTGCCTCCGCCTGCTTTCTACGCTATTTGCGGACATGTGAAATTAAAGGGTTCGCAAAGAACTTTCGCATGTCCAGTCGTTTGCAACTGTGTGGCTTAATGATTTTCGAAAGGCAAGAAAAGAGTCGAGAACGAGTGAAATTGTTATTTAATCTGAAAAGGAAAGAAGTTTTTTGTGTTTTTTTTTTATATTAAATTTTAACAATGCATTGCTGTTCTGGATATGATTTGCCAGCGTAGGAGCCACCTTTCTCCGTTCGTGGCCATTATGTTCAATCGTTGTGCCTTTGTAGTGCCACATAATCTTTACAAATTGCTTAATTTAAGTGAAATTTCGCCTCATTCTATACGGTGCATTAAGTAATTTTTTAAACTAAGCTGAGCAGGTAAAAACATTTTGACAGTTCGAAAACGTCATTTTTCATAACGTATGCTACCACTTTCCATTAAAGTGCCTCAAGAGAATGCCACTAACATGCCAAAATAATTTCCATGCGCCTTTTGGCAAAAGTCAATAATAATAATTATGACAAATTGCGTTAATAAAGATTCCTTCTGATATAACTTTATTGAAAAATGTTCACAGAACATATGTAGCAACAATATGTAGTATCAAAATTTGTAGAGGAGCCTTGAATTCATTGGAAAATATATGCATTGATTTTGTATATAATTCGTTAATAATAACAAAAACTAAGTACCATAAATTATGCTAAAAAGATACAATCCTGTGTAGAGTAAAAAACCATGTGTGAGAGGTTTTCATGCGATGCGATGGATCTAAATGCTAAACTTATTTATCTTTTCCTATCTTTTTTATATTACTTGCATTCCTCAATTTTTGGTTTGTATGCCTCTTTCGTATTTGGTTTGTTACTTGGATGACAATTTTTTTAAATTCCTGCAGTGCAAAACCTTCGTCATATATATATTTGTCGCTACATTGAAATAATATATTATAGGCAAAGCGAAGAGTTTCCCTAAGGCGTGACTAATATTATTTGGCGACCGAGCAGCTATTGTCTACTGTCACCAAAATAATATTGCCCTTCAATAAAAAGTCACTCCACATAATCTGTTCGCAGAGTCACGAATGTCTACGGTCGCCATTGTAATCTTGAGGTGTTTATTAAAAATAAAACGATAAATCAATTAGATGATGCGAAATTTGACACCGGTTTGTCTCTTAGCTAAACTTGACAAGGGATGACGGAAAATCGTTCCAACAAATATCCATAGATGATGCGCTTTATCTTCTAACAATGACATGCTTAAATAAGCAGCGAAATAAAGTATACAGGCAAAAAAAAAAAAAAAAAATAAGTTACAGTTAGGTTTTTATAGTTTTTTTTTTTAGTATTGTGGTGGCGAAAATCATTAGAACTGTTTTTATAAAGCATAGTCGGAGCTATAATAAAATGAGTGAACGTTAAATAAATGTTTAAGATACAAAATAAACATTATGGAAAAAAACAATTGGAGAAAGTCCCTAAATTATGCTACTTAAGCCGCAAACTTGTCTCGAACTGGTTACGAAATAATTTCGATCTAGTCCCGAACTTGTTCCAAACAAATCACGAAATGATTGTCAATAAGTAATGTCGTTCTAAATTTAAAAAAAATTATCTCGCTGATATCTCAAAATAAAAATCTTATAAGACTTAAAAATATTTACGTCGATAATAATTAATGGGAAAGACTTTTATAATATACATAAGTTTCAAAATAAGACTCATTGTTGACTTTAAATAATTTTCTTATTCACATATAGTTATTCCCAAAAGACTTTTACAATACTTACGAAAATTTCGATGAGTTTTTAAAATTACACCATGAAATAATAATTATTATGGGTGTCCGATTTTGAATATACTCGTAGGTATCTATAGCTTTCATTATTGCTTTCGTTACTATAAGCTTTTGAATTATTTTAGATATCGTTTTGAAAGAAATTTTTAACGGCTGTGCAAATTTTATTAGTTTTAATATTTAAATCATAATTCTTACAGTACAATTTTTTGAGGTTTGTTAAAAGTGGTTGAAGTCGAAGTTAGAGTAAAATGTTTCTTAATCGGCCTGTCTGTGTTAAATTTTCTATTTTTTTCTAAACTGAATCGTAACTGTTGATAAATAGTTTGTATTTAACAAAAGAGTATCTAAATATTTACTGCTTTACTTCAGTTACTAAAGAGAATTTTTTAGCTAAACGCTTGCAAATAAAATGAAAAAATGCCTTTGCTACTTTTAAGTTTATTATAATAAAAATTACAGCTGCGTGTTTAAATTAAAAAGCTAATACTGCTTTTTATAAAAATGACATTTAGAAATCTACAATAATTTCGAATGAAAGGAAGAAAACGTCAAACAAATAATTTCAGTAAAAGAAAAATATGAAAATGGTATTTATGCCCGAAACCACAGATATGCGCCACTGTACCACGCAATATGTAAGTATGCATGTATGCATATGTATGTGTTTATAGGACAACACAAGTTGTATTGATTAAGTCGATATGCAATCTATGTGTGTCGCAACGCAATCAACGCGCAACAAAGCTTAGTAGTGACTTTTAATTGATTTTATTTGCTGTTGCTGTTAGCGCAAAATTCTTTAACTAAATTCCAACGAAATTTGAGCGCGTGCCAACTGCCATTGCCCATTCGTAACTCATATGTATGTATGAACATATGTGTGTATGGGGTTATAGAGCGCCGTAGTTGGACATATCGCACGTCATTTGCTCCAAATTCGCACATAGCAAACGCAGCGTGTCGCAGTATTCATTTTCAAAGTTGATATCGATGCTTTAGTTCTTTTGGTAAATTTGGGCTGATATTCATTATTTTGTGCTGTTAGCATTCATTTAATTTACGTACAAACAAACATACAGTGACACAGGAAAGTAGGGTAAGTGTGCCAGTGACCGGAAACTTAACTTTTTTTTCAACTTGATGCTCAAGTTCGTTGCAGGCAATCAATGATATCGAAATATTTGATAACAATTCGAGACCTTTAACAAATTTAAAATCGACTGCATATCAGTTTTTACGAAAAATAATAATTTTTTTTAAAAATAGTTTTTGTGAGATATGTCTTATTTGTCCAGTGACTGGACACTTTTCCTAGTGTAGTGAGCGGACACTTGCGTTTTGTAATAAAACATAATGATATTTAAGAATAACAATAATTTTTTTAAAATTAATAATATGAATTCATTGAAATATTTTACATTATTGAATAAAAAATAAAATTGATGGTTTCGGCTACTCTAATTTACTAACCAGAATTACGTGTTAAAAATAGCATAAGCAACTTCCGCCTCGCTCTACCATCTTTAAAAGGAGTTTTTCTACCACTGGCTTTGATTATTTTTATACCCGATATATATAGACACATATATACCAAAATGATCAGAATGAAAAGATAATTCTATTCCAGAGATAATAACTTATAAAATATGAAAACAACGACCCATGTCCGGACACTGGAATTCTCCTTAATTTCCCATCCATTAAACGGACAGTTGATTATTTTAACAATACGAAATTTATTTAACAAAATTTGTGTCACAAATTATTAGTACGCCATTTATCACCAAAACTAAATAACATCCAACACATTTGCACGCATAATAACTCATAATTCTTACCTCTAAAAATCTAAGTGTCACTAGCAAACAAATATTTTGTTCGCAATTCGGGTAGGTGCATCAACTAAATTCTCCCAAATAAAGTCAGCTTCGCAATTATTGAAAAACGGTACTTGTTAAGGTGTTATAAATGAACGCCTGCTTCTATTGAATTTTAGTTTAGCATAAAACTTTTAACGGTTTTCTTATTTTAAATGCAAAACGTTTGTAGTGTCTGGTCACTGGGTGGTGTCCGGTCACTAGCATATTTACCCTATCCGTCCCCCTCCTCGATTTGCTGTTTCAGACAAACTAAACTGTTTTCAAGCCACAATTTTAACCATTACATTGATAATACAATTCACAAATCAATTTCTGCACGCACAGAAAAGTATACGTACGACGCCAATTATAAATACAACGATATTTTTAAGATTTCGCAAGTTACACATAAAATATTTTGAATGCAGATGCTATTAGCTTCATTTGTGTTTAGAATTTTGTTATCTGTAGACATCCTCAAAGCAAAATTATATTTCTTGTTCAAATGAGTCCTAAAAATAAAGAAGTTTGCTTTAAATGGAGTCGGCAAATAGTAAGTTTAAAATAAGAAGGGCATTCTCTTAATTCCATTACTTAAATTTTTAGTCGTGGTAAATCGACGACGCAGACAGCAATAAAAAACTTTTTTCAAACTAAGTCATTAGAAAGTAAGCATCGAACGGATCGCCCACCAAAACTTTCGCCCCGAATTAAACGATATGTGAGAAGTCAATTGGAAAAGGATCCTAAAACTGAGGCTGTGGAAATTCGAAATACATTGGAAACTGTCCTAAACATTAATATGCATCCCGAAACAGTACGCAGTGTTTTGAGAAAAAAGTGGATTTCACAGCAGAATGCCAAGAAAAATGCCTTTCATAAGTGAAATCAATGAGCAAAAACGACCCGTTTTCGATTTGTAGCAGGCACACAAGTCGTCAAATTTCTGGGCAAATGTGCTGTTTTTTGATAAAAATAAATACAATTTTTTGGTTGCGATGGAAAACAAAAAATATGACACAAAGCAAATACTCAACTTCAAAAAAAAAAAAAAAACGTATACCAACGGTGAAACATGGCGGATACTCGGTAATGATATGAAGCTTTATTTTAAGTGGGCAAACTCAACTCTTTACGCCGCTAAAATCACCGGATCTTAAACCCATAGAGCATTTTTGAGATGAGGTAGAACGCCGTATTTGACAAAAACACCTACAGCAATAAATAAGAAATGAATAATGCCTTGATGCGTGAATGTGAAAATATACCGGCCGAAGCTACCTGAAAACTTACATTTTCTATAAATATTTCGTTAAAGGCAGTAGTAGAGGCAAAGTGAGGACCAACTAATTACTTAAAAACCAAACTTTACTTGTAAGACTTATTTCCTTCTAGAGTACGTATACTTTTCTGTGCTGTGAAAATCGTTTTTCTTAGTTTACTCAAATTTTAATTTTGTCGTTTGAGCTGTAAAATGAATATTTGAGTTCTTATATTATACGCGAAATTTTGATGGGTATGGATACTTTTCTGAGTGACTGTATATGCGTGCCCATTGTCACGGTTATTAGCTATTAGCCACAAGCAATTTAAGTGGATTTGCGAAATAATAGTATACAGAAGTTGAGAATAAAAAATTGTGGCTTCTAATACGACCAAAAGCAATGTTCATTATTATTTTTGGCTCGCAATAATTAAACAATGACAGTTCACTTACTAGTGGCAAAATAATTGTTAAAAGATAAAGGAGAATTTCGCACATTATTTGTTGATTTTTTTTTACCTTTTTGTTTATCTCTACTTGTAAGCAGACGTAGACGTGTTTATGGGCCGGCGATGACTTTGATCATTGCCGTCTCTGAACTTGGAGTGATTTGTAAATATTTGCAGAAGTTCACTTGGCTTGTAATCAGGTAAAGGCTCACGATGATTCAAGTTTTTAAAATTGCAAATCTCTAAATTTTATAGATCCTTTTCTGTTTCCTGTTAGCGTTTACACGTTTAAAATTTCATTGAACTTAAGGTTTAATTTTTTCTTTTTGTTAACTTTGTAGTTGTAAAGCAAAAAATGTTAAAATTTTAAAATAAATCAAATAAACGACTTGGCCAAAGTAAACTGCCATAGTTTGAAATGTAAGCGGACGCCATGCCGTTGGGGTCGGCGTAATCTTGAATTCAATAATTATTGGCTAAGGATGTCACGTTTATAACTAATAATGCGTTTAACCAATCCTTGCTATGCATAATCTAATTTAATCTTAATCGTAGAGCTAATACAAGTTATAAATCTCTAGTGTTTTCTGAAGGGCGGCACCGCTAGTTTTGTGCCGACCCCCGAACGATCGACTTTTTTTTATTTTGTGAAAAGCCTTTTTATGCGAGATGTGCATTATTTTGTATGAATTTTAAGTTTACAGCACATCTTGTTTGATTAATGAATTTCTTTTCTCCGCAATCCATTGCAATATTTCCACCTTTCTGTTTCTGCAATGTATAGAAACTCCTAGGGTATATTTTAGGTCAAAAAATTCGAAGTAATCTTTTAAATATTGGCTTACGATAATATGAAGACATGTTATAATTATAAAGGGACTTTCCATTTGCAGCAATCGTAAAGAAGTATAGTGATCACATTTGATCCGACAATCCTACTCTTGAGTCTTGAGCTCAGATTGCTGCTATTCCATAACGTGACTTCTCCAATACCATAAGCCTGGGTCCCTAATTACCCTGACCTTATTAATGATTATCGCCGTGTTTATGTGTATTGTCTTTGCGATTGTTTCTTCATACAACGAGCTAAATATTTGTGTGTCTGTCGAAAGTTTTGAAAGATTGGTCACTATGAGACGGGTCCCTCGTATAGTAAAAAATTTAAAACGATTTGAGACGATTCCACGATTTCTTTATAATTACTCCGAAAGTTCGTAGGGATCTCAAGAATACTTACTGGTATGTACCTAACGCATCCAGTGCCGATTGAGCCTAATACTACTGGAGAGTTGGAGACTTAGTAAACTCTTTCACTATGACTTGCTTACAGGTTCCGGCCAAAGTATGTCTTGACTTCAAACTATGGAAAAAGTGGTGTTGCCGGGCACTGAATTCATTGCAAAAGTAAATTCAACAAGACAACGAGGTTAGGGCACGATATAGTCGTCATCTTTTGTATGCGACTAGCAAAAAAACGTCCAACTCGCTTATAATCAACTCTCTTATATTTTGAATACACTTTACAACACTAGTCTGATTAAATTAATGGTCGTTTGTAAAATTTGCTAGCAAAATAAAACAAAATGTTCTTTGCAAATCGCTTACAAAAGATGAGGTCTAATGCTATAAGCAGTTCTTGCGGGTCAACAACAAAGCCTTGCGCGAAGCTAGAAGGTCTTCATAGCGTTGAAGGCATCAAAGTGACAGCCAGACAAGACGGCTTCGGGACGGTAACGGGAAAGTAATCAATCGAACTGCTTCTGGATATTTAAAAATGTGTTATATTAAGACATAGAAATGCTACTGTAAACCTATCAATACCACTAAAGATTTGCCTGCAATTAGTAGAAACGATTAATTTCATTTTTAGGTTTTCATGTGCATGCAGTTTTAACCGAAATAACAATTTTCTGTTCATTTATCGATATATTAAGCCAAGAGCCATTGACGAAAATTGACTCAGTAGCAATGTAAGGTAAAAAAAAAAACAAGTATTAAAAAGTATTGTTGATTATTTTGACATATAACAAAGTACCTTAGTCAAACTAAATACAAATTAACGCTAAACACCGCATCCATATAAATGAAAGGTTACGCCTGCGCTGTTGATTGCGTCCACTCAGATTTACGTATAATTCTTTATTTTACTTAAAGCAACTGCCAAGCTCAAAGTGACTAATTATAGGTTTTTTTTTATTTTCATTTCATTTGTGTGAAATGTAATACCTTTTATTTCTAAAGTATCTTAAAAGCCACCCATTAGAGGCATCATAAAACTCACTTTCTTATTAGTATTTAGGTCACACAGCTATGTAGAAGCAATAGTAGCATCTACCAAAAAAAAATCTTATATTTACTTACAAACATACGTACATTTGTACAGTTACTAATGATTAGATGAAATGACCGCAAATAATGTGACTTATTTGGTAATTATTGATGAATATTTATTTTTGAAGTTTATGTTTGGTTTTGTGTCGCGGACCTTTTATGGTTAGTGTAGAAAGCAGCATTCATTCATTTAACGAAATTATATTTTTACGGAAGTTACTAATTATTTTGATTAGGAAAATCTAACGAATTTTTAAAACTCTCATACCAAATTTGATTTCATATGCCCACATATTGTAAGTGATCTAATGTTTCTGACGTCACAGTTGTAAGATTGCCTGTAAAAATAGTAGCGGGAAACTTTACAAATTATTACTATCAAATGAAAAACGTATGAAAAGGGTTATGATTTGGCTTTTATATTTAGGTGTCACATCTTATACACTGGCGGCAGATTTGCGAGACGTTTTGTAGTTTTTTGGAAAACTATTTTCGAAATCGGACCACAAAAAACTTGTAGTTGAAATAATAATTTATATATAAAAGTTTCATTTAAATTTTTCCAATTTTTCGGCAATTTTGCCTAGTCGGTCAAGAAATTTATAATTAACAGTTAATGACAGCGTTTCTTTATTAAAAATATAAAAGACAGTTGCTCTTGGTGAATACGTTAGTTTCTTCTAGATAAATTGTGCCTTTTCTGAGCTCCAAGCTTGAAAAATATATTGGCTAAAGAACTTATGCAAATGAATATGCGTGTTACCAAAACACAAAAAATTACCTAAAATCTGTTTGAGAACTCGCATAACAGTTGAGGTCATAATCGAAATTACAACTGCGATCATATTTCCAAGTTTCTAAATGGTCAATAATTTTCTTAATTTAAAAACATGATCCTCCAAGTACTTACATGTTCCTCCATACACATGTTATGTGTTTTCATATGTACTAAATATACCCTTTCGGAAATCAAAGTATTTTATAAGCAATTAAAAAAGTACTTTTTTCCAACTAGAAGTACTTCAAATTTTATTGTCATCAACTAACTATATTAAGAGTCGCGATATTCTGGGAGCAAGTAATTATCCGACTCTGCAATTGATTTCAACTACTTTTAAATATATTTGACTGAAATAACTTCCAAATGACTTTTTACCAACTGCAAAAAAATGTGTTTATTTCCAGCTATTTTAAAATGGCTATTTTTCTAACTAAATTTATTTAGACCAGTCTTTTCCAACTTTTTAAATATAAGTTTATTTTATAGTACGTACAATATTTTTTATGTCTTTTTTATTTTAAATAAAGTGGTATAAATTCAGTTACATCTTCAACTAAGTTAATCTAACGTTAATATGCTTCTTATTAAAGTTAATGTTCAGTTTTTGGTAAACAATTATGATGAAAAAACATCACGATCGGAGTTATGTACAAAAAGTATTTATAACTTATATATGTTTATACAAAAAAATAACACAGGGTAAATATGAAAATTTGAAAATGCATCTTAGCAACTTTAATTAATTAACTTTCTAGTTTCTCTTCTTTATGACGATAGGATAAGTTAATGAAGAACTAATGGTTCGCACGCTGCATTTGTTTCAAAGCAGTTGATTTCCAATTACTTTAAAATTGGTTAATTTTTTACACTGTTTGCTTTTTCCCGACAGGGTATTTATCTACTCGCACGTACACATACATACATACATGCACGGGGACACAGTGTTGGCGCTGTAGAGGTCAAGTGCCGCTCATAGAATTGCATGTTAGCATTTAAGTAGTACATCTACATACACGCCTAAATATTTGTGTACTTGTTAAGAAGCCAATATTTATTAAGAAAAAATGAAAATGCTTAGCATTTGAGTCGCGGTCAGCAGCGCATCAATTGGTCAACAATAGCGACAGCAATTATGTAAATACCGTTACATGTGTACATATTTGTCAAAAGCATTTTTACTTGCCTACTGTATTTACGAACATCTACGATGGCTTTAAATGGGCAACGAAAATAAGTGATAATACATATTTGAAGAAAAGTGCACAGAAGGAAGTGGTTAGTTAGCACTTAAGCGGCTTATCAGCAAATATGTGATTACGCTGCTGAAACTACTTATACGGAAAATTCTGAAACCAAAAAAAAAAAAAAAGAAAAATAAAAAAAAAAGTTTGTCATTATGTAAGTACTTCCACTTGACCTGCTTTCGTTCTTTTTCATAGTTCTTTGGGGACCAAACACTTGAAACTATTTAACTTACGAATTTAAAAACCAAAAAATAGGCAAGAACAATCCGTCTAGGGAAAGTAAAGTCACAACTCAACCAACTTAAAAGCATTATCTTTACTCTAAATTTGTTTCAATGTTTCTTTTATCAAGCTCAAAAGTCTAAACACTGAGATAAGTTACTAAAGCACAATACGAATGTCTTTAAATATACAAATTTTTAAGGGTACTATTATTTTATTTTTGATATATTTTTTTTTTTAAAGCAGAGAACGCTTCATCCATTATCGCTTGTGCCACTTATAATAACAAATTTTAAATAAAAATGCCTGCAACTTTCTTTAATTTTTTTTAAATAATTTTTCTCAGTATACTGTTCGGCTACTTATTTAATTTTTTTTTAGTAAAGTGTAAGTTTTAAGTCAATATAAATTACTGTTGGTTTCCGCTTTTTTTTCTGTAAGGGGGGTACGTTTTTTTATATTAAATATTTGACTAAAGAAACTCTAAAGTATGCGTTATTATTTAGCGATTTGCAACAAATTTTCAATTATTAAAATTTACTAGGCCGAAAACAACAAAAATTCTTAAAAATATTATATAAAATGTTTGAAAATATTTTAACTTTTAATGCAGTTTTTTAAATTAATAAAAATCTTATATAAAAATTGCAATTTTAGTGTCGTAATTTATTTAATTATTTATTTATTGATTTATTTATCTTTATTTATTTATCTCTCTAGAAGAACTGAATTCTACATAGTCTAACCTATAATGAAATTATATATTATTTATAAATCTCAATTAGAAAAATTTTAAGTTCTATTCAGGAGAAGCTAAATCAATGGCCAGAGTGTTTGAAAGCAAACTGAATTCTTTTAATGTTCGAAGTATAGAAGCTTGAGAGTAAATAGTTCGGGCTATTGCTAAAAAGAGAGTGTCATGCTTTAAAAGTCTCATTTGCGGCATGTAAAAATAAATTCGTTCGACAAGGAACGGAGAATCAAACTCCCCACTTATATGTTTATTCTCAATTTTACTGGTAAAGTAAATTTTGATACACCCGAAATTGAATTTGATATTTTAGAGTAATGGTTAGAAAGTTTTAAGAAACAGTGGCAACACCTCACATTTTTCTAATGAGTACATTTAAGAGTTCACAAGAATTCCAAAACGCATTGGTTTACTGCGCTTAATAAAAAAAAAAGCCGCTAAATGCTGCCGTCTAAGAGGTATTTAGTCAATATTAAGATCACTACAGCGTTACGAAGAACCCCGTTAAAGTTATGTTTATGTAAATCTACAAAATGTGAGTGAAACAAGATGAAACGGAAAGCCTAAATTCATCCACAAATGGAAAAATATTTCAAACCACTTAAGCATAAAATATGATAATTGCAATATGTGCATGAAATTAGCATGAAATATGCATGAATTATGAAATATACATAAAATATGTGCAAGTAGCCAAAAGTTATTTTCGCTTTCCATTAATCAAGGGCCATGAAATTACCTTGAAAGTAAATGTTTTGCGCCCTAGCCTTTTTGTGCAGCACAATCAAAGAATTACTTATATATTTATAACTGAAAATCTTCAATACTGTTCTTTGCAATTTGTATAATAAACATTTTCTCACATTAATTGTTTGAATATAATTTGTCTACGGTTAATTTTATTTGAATAAATCCGACAATTATTGTTTTTAATTTAGGGTTTGTTTGAAATTGTACGTTGCCACTATCACTGGCTATTAGCGAGTTTTTTGTAGAAAAAGTTAAATCAATAATTAGGAATACATTTCAAGTATACTTATCGAATCATTTAACACAAATGAGGCGTTAAGAGTATGCTCAGGCACTTTTGAGTTGATAATGGGAAAATTGAAAATTGAAAGTTGCAAAAAATTAAGATGTTTGGATGGGGAAAACTAACTAGGAAAATTGTACATCTCAACTAAAACACCAGAAGTGAACGTTGGCGGTGAAGAAAGTGTGGCAATTATATAAGGGAAGGGAACAATTAAATTTGAAGATGGTAATAGGCAAATCAATAATAAATTTTTCAATTTATGAACTTGTACTTATACTTATACAAACTATGGTCGAATATGAAAATGATTATTTGGGACTTTTAACAATAAACTGAAGCCGAAATAAATCCTATTTTTTGAGAGGCGCTCGACCTTGGCTGTTGTCATAAAATATTTTTTACATACGAATTTGAGTAAGCCAATTGTCATTGATATATTTTTGTATGAACTGACTTGTTTGAGGTTATGGAAGGTTGTTTTAGATCGGTAAATACCTCCAAGTGTAAATTATGCAGAGTCGCGGGTGCGGACCCTCCCTTTCGGGACCTCATTTACTATGCAAATATCAATTATTTCTTTATATACAAAAATTTCAAAATAAATAGCTTGGCAATTTAAAAAATAATCAAGCGCGACTTTCTGTACATTTGGATCAATCAAATGTCCTTAATATGGGTCAGAAGAACAGTAGTTTCCTGTTTCTATTACAGGTTTTTGGGCTTTGATGACTTGAATTGTTCAACACAAAGCCCTAACAAAAATGATACTATATATAACAAAGAAAATGGTGTGAAAATTGTTAAAGTAAAGCGTTAAAAAATATTATTTATTTATTTATTTTATTTTATTAATTTATTTGCACAATATATAAATATTCTGCAAATACTTTTTAAAATATTAAAAAGGTAAATTTCGAATGAAAAATTAAAATTCAACACTTATTCTTGTGAACAAACTAATCCACTCAAAAAAATACTAAAAATGTAGAGCTTCTGGTTTATATGATATCAAAAAATACGCCGTTTCGAACAAACAAAAAATAAAAAAATTTGTGTAAAAAATCATAACTTCAAAAAAACAAAAATCGTTTCTTTCTGACGCTTGTATTTAAAAGAATAGATAATTACAAACATTTGAAAAGAAACCCTATTATTAAATCGCTATTTGACGAAGTTATGCATGTCTAAAAACTAAAGTTCGTGAAACGAACGAGAAAACTTTATTTTTACAAAAATATATAATTGAGAAAAATTCACAAAAAAAATTGTTTTGGGCAAAAAAAAATGTATTTACCCAAAAACAACATATTAAAGTTTCGTTAAAATCTCAAGTCATGACCCGAAACGACCGGGCGTTTTTAAATGGAAAGGGCCTACTGTGGTTGAATTGAATAGTTGAATAACAATGAGCTACTATAATAAACAAAGCTTTTAATTGCATGCAAAAAAAATGGACTCCAGTACAATAAAAGCTGAGTTAAAGTAAAAAACCGGACAGCCATGACCTGTGAATTTCTTAAGTTATTTGCGACTTTGCAAATAAATCGTTGATAAAAACTATTTACTTTTGTAATATTTATCAACTTAATATGTCAATTTGCATGTACATATATATATATTTAGGTGATCGAATGAGATCACAAATTCAGTGAGTTTGAAATGGAAACATCTTTATTCTATGGATGAGTGAATACATTTTCATTTTATCCAATTTCGCCGTAGAATTTAGCAAATTTTTTGCTTTTAAATGTGACTCTGAAATTTAAATCGAGAGAAAGCTTCCCCACTCGTGAGTAAGGTGCTTGCCTTTGACTGATCGATTGATTGTTGTAGTACTAAATAGTAAAATTGTAAACCTCCCAAAATCATACTAGTAGCAACAAAAGTCACAGTCTCAACAATCTGAGCCACAACAATGCTGTACACTTTTAGTAGAGGCAACAGACCGTTATTTATCTACACTATGTAAATTAGCATACAACAACAATTGCCACAATAATAAAAGATTAACAAAGAAATAAAGTAAATAATCGGATGTGATCTGAAATGAAATTGAAACTCTTGCATTGTCTATTTTATTGAGGAAATGGAATTCAAGTAAACGATTTCGAACGAAAATCTTAAGTGCAAACAAACAGTACCACCAATATTTGAATGGGAATTTGCATTTGGATGAAAACCATTGATTAGTTTTGTAGATAAATATGTGTGTAAAGATGCGAAAGTAAAACTTAATTATTATTTACTACATACATTGCTTTCTTGAAAAGTCGAGAAACTCTTTGCACTTTCGTTGATCTCATTTTTGACACATTCGTCTGTGTCTTTTGTCTTGATCTCTGTAGGCTAAACTTTATGCTCGAGCCGAGTCTCCGACTAAGCACTAAATGTGCTGAATAATTATAATATTTACATAGTCGTAGTTGGTAGTCAGCAAATGGCATTGCACAGTGTTTGTGTCATTAATTTTTTGTGTGCCCGATTGCAATTTGTAAGAATTTCGCTGAATATGCTAATTTTAATTGTAGTATTTGTTGAGCAAATATTTAGAGAATAGAAAAGAAAGTTGCAACAATTTGCACTTTTGTACTTTAATATTATAGCGGCAGTTTTCATTGAAATTCAAAAAATCGACACCAATTATGCAAAATTTAAATTTATAACGACATAGCTAAGTTAAGAGTAGATAGTATTCTTTGTAATAATTGCAGCTAAAAGTATGTCGGTTAAAATGATTTGCGAAATCGAAATAATTTTCTTTTCTCATATTTTAAGACTAATAGTTAGTTATAAGTAGTAAACAAAGTTAATATTTTTGTTATGCTTCATTGAAAACTATTTTTTGGAAGGTACAATGTAGGAAAAACTATTTATGGACACTTCGTTATTAGAAAATGACAAGCAAAGTACAGATTATTTCATCAGATATTAATATATTTGTCATACACTATTTCATTTTGTTATTATTTTCCATAGTTTTTGTTTGTTACTTACCAATTTTGAGTGAATTGGTTGCTTTCCTCGTTCTAATTAGAGCTCACTTTGTATTTTTGGAATTAATTTTTTATCTCTTCTATCATAACTAACACAGCGAAAAAACTCTTATTTTTTTTACATACATACAAATGTATGTACATATGTAATTGGAATGTAATTTTTTAGCATTTCATTGATCTCAGGATTTTCGAGATTTTAAAATAAATCCCGGGATCCTAATTTTTAGGAAGTTTTGATTTTTATTTTTTAATAAAGTGAAACGAAAGAATAGTAAAATATAGTCAAAAACAATTATTTAAAAAAAAAAAATTAAATAATATAAAATAAACTAAAACAAAATTAAGAAAAAGAGAAGAAAATAAAATTAAATAAAAAAATAAACAATTTTAAATAAAATGAAAGAAAATAATATGAAATGATATAAAAAAATAATAAAATAAAAATACTTAAATAAGTAAAAGCAAATTTAACTAAAATAAAACATAAAAAAAATTAAAACAAAACAGACTAGATTAAATAAAAATAAATAAAAATTATTTCGTAACGAAAAATAAAGTAATTTAAAGTAAAACAAAGAAGATAAAAACATATTAAAAGAAAAAAAAATACTTTGAAAGAAAATAAAATAGAGTAAATTAAATTAGGAAAGTATACAAATTTTAAAATAATATAAAATGCAACAAAGCGAATTGATATGAAATAACATCAAACAAAGTAAAGTTAAATAGTGTAAAAGAAAATATAATATAAAATAAAGTAAAATTACGGAGAAAATATATATACGATAAATAAATAAAAAAGATTAAAATAAAAACAATATAAATAATAAAAATTTATAACATAAATGAATCCCAATAAATTAAATAAATTTTAAATTAAATCTTTCTCTCCCAACTTTACTAATTTCTTCACTGAACGAGACCTGACCTTATGTCCTACTGAATCCAGTCACATTAGAAACATTTTCACCGACTTAAGCACGAAATAGATTCTAACATTAAACAACCTCAATTAAACAGCTTTGCCTGCAGATCAAATTTAACAAAGAATGATGCAAATTCCTTTAAAAATACAACAGTTTCTATGTATTTTTTTTTTTAATAACTCTTCCCTTACTAAGTAGTTATTAAATTCTCGCTAATAAATAAATGCATCAAAATTCAAATCAACTCGCCACCAAACGGCCTGCGCACCTCAACAATTAAACTATTCATGAATTGGGTTGTGACATGAAAATGCTCTGGAATTAAAAATTGTGTCGAATCGAACACAACCACAAAATCTTGTCTCACTTACTACTTCCTCGCCAATTGTAAACGAAGAAACCTGCGCCGATGCGCAACAAATATTTACATCAACTAAATTAAACAAAGTCGTTTAGATAAACCGAAACAATAGCGCGGTGAAGCATAAAAGATGGGTCGCCTTCGGTTTATTTGGCACAACGATAGTCAAAAAAGTTGCAATAAATGCAACAGAACAACAACAGAGTGGCAGAAATTACAGCAAAAATCAGTAGAACATATCGCGCGTAAGCCGCAGAAATGCAGCGCGCAAGTAAAATCAGTTTTTTGATTGGACAGTTCGAAGACAGCGGGAAAACCGCGTCACGGAACCATCACTACAATGGTTGCTGTGGTTGTTGTTGTTGGTTTGTGCAATTCAATACGAATTGAAGATTGGTGCGCACGCAGGAAATTCTTGAGGTTGCTTTGCATTTCGCCAGCAGCATTGCGGCCCCTAGTCAGCTTTCATAAGTTAGCTGGCTAACATGCTTGCGGAGCAAATAAGTACATAAATGCCAAGAGGAAAGCAGAAAGTGCCAGCGTAGCAAGAGGCACTTTTGTTGTGTGGCCATTGGGGCTGCGTTACCTTGGCCAGCGGAGCCGGCAAGTGGCGATCGGAGAGGTATTTTCCAAAATATATTTATTTCGTATAAATTGATGAATTCTTTGCTGCCATTGCTGATAATTCTTGCGCCCGCTGTGCTCACTGCAACCAATGTGTATGGTACCGGCGTCAGTGCTGTTGCTCTTGCTTTTGCTATGTTGCCGGTCATTGGCATTCGTGGCGTTTGAGGTATCTACCCAGCAAACACTTCAATACAAATTCTCAAACGTTAAAAAATATATTTGAAAGTAAACATTTTCTCAAATTTTTCCAAACATTTTTTTCAACTTAAGAATGGGTTGAGAAACACTTGAGGTACAACTTTTAGCCCTAAGTTCCGTTGCGAAATTTGTCAAAACGCAAACTAGACGTTTCATTAACATTGTTTGCAGCTCAAGAAATATTCAAATTAAAATAACTGTATAACATTTTGTTCTGCTCTTCTAACGTTGGAAAAAAGATTATGAATTCAATATTTGTCAATTTCATAATAAAAGAAAATTTCATATTAAAAAAGTGCCTTTTAGTTTGAAAACGCTATCAACGGTTGTTTGGGATGCATTTGAGAACTAACTTTCAAGTTTTGAGAAAAAGCACTGTCTTCAAATGTTTCTCACATTGAGATTCAAGAGAAATGTTTATTGGGTACATATAGTATATAATATGTATTATATATAATATATGAAAATATGTATGCACATAGCTACGTAGATTCCCATAGCCGGCAGCTGAAGTCGTTAAACTCTTTATTTCATTTTGTTAACTAATATTTTTTTTACGTGTGCAGTACAAATAACTTTTACGTTTCGATTTTTCTTATTTATTAAGTAAATGTGGCGTTGCTGGCGATATTAATAAAAATTCAATCACAGCTAATGATGCGCTAGTTTTAAGCTGCGCTTTTGATGTGGCATGTTGCGCGGCAGCTGCAGCCGTTATGGCTGACACTCGAAGCGTTTTTGTACCGGCGGAAGTGCCGACAAGTTGCACGTTATGCGTTTTAAATGGAAACCTATGTATTATGCATGTACATATGTATACATACTCGTATAGCAAAAACTTATGTAATATAATTTCGTGTTTTTGCGTGTGTATGTGCAGTTATCGATTTGTAGAAATTCCTAACACTGCCGACAAATAAATGAAGTGGTGTGAAAAGTGTTGAACTATATACATACATACATATGTTAAAAGAATTTGCTAGGTTGTTTCGTAAGGTTTTTCGATTATTTTCCAGTACTTCGTTGGGCTCCATCTTAACCCGTTACGTTACTTCGAACAATATAACGTACAAACTATTTTGCTTAGTTAAAAGAATTTTGTTAGAGAAGTTTAACTATTTATGTTCCTTAAGACTATTCGCTATCGATTAGAATATACAATTTTTCAACCTTCATACAAAATTCGTAAGAAAATTTAGTTCTTCCCAATCTCCATATGATGAATTTTCATTTTCTCAGAAGTGCCATTTAAATAAATAATATTTTGATAAATTTTTACATAAAAAATGTAATGGAATTTTAAGCAGTTTTATTAAATTTATTTAAATTTTAGTATTAGAAACTAAAATATTAAATAACTACCCTCAAAAATTAAACTGACACTTGCTCGAAAAAAATGTACGATAAATCACACAAAGTTGGGCAACTTAATTATGAGGCACTCCACCCAATTTCAATTGGTCAAAAACTACTTTTGGGCGAATGTTGCAGAGGAGGCCGTAAAATTACTGCAAAATAAAGAAAAAAAAAAAAATTTTGTTACAAAAGTTATGCAACTTTAAAAATGTAAGGGGTCTCGTTGTAAGCCATTTTTCATCACTCCGTAGCTCGTAAAATATTAGTTTCATTAAAAAAATTATTATTTATGCAATTTTTTTTAAGTAAAATTTTTGATACCTTTGTAAAATTGGTTGAAGAAAAACCATGTTTGCACGATTTTAAAATTATAAAAACAAATATTTGTAATAGAACGTATATCAAAGAATGAACTGACCAGTATTTAATGGGTGTTTCCTTTTACGGACTGAGATATTAATTTTTTCGTGAAGCATCGTCTGATAAAATCAAGTGTTTCTCTCAGCACTTGCTTGTAGTTATTAAGCAAACCACTACTCATGGCTTGTGCCAACTTAGGGCTAGATTTGCTTTTGCTAATAGTGAATTCGATTTTTATAAATCTCTGACTATTTGTCTATAAAGGAAACTCGATTTTTCAATGGTACGCCTTTTATGTATTTGGTTGACAAGTTCTAAAAATGTCGCGAAGGTTGTGACTCTGCGGCTACCGCAAACTTTTATACTGTTTTTCAAAGATTTTTTATTTAAAATTTATTCACGGTAATCATTTTTTAGTAAAATATTCATATGCATATTTTAGTTTCGCGTTGGTCCGGGTTTTGTTTTCAAATACACAAATAAATAACAAAATTCTTACCCATTTTGGAAACTTTGCATGATGTATCGTATAATGTTTAGGTAGTAAAATATTATTTTTGAAATTGTCTTACATTTTATGATTATTTAGCACTTAAAGAATACAAAAACAGGTAATAGATTTTTTTCTACCACTGATATGAAAAATGAAGGCAAAGGGTTAATGACATTTCCATTGAGATTCTGCTCAATACTAGGTATTAAATTTCCTTACTTCAATTCAGTCAAATGAATATAAATGCTTATTGACTACAATAAAAAAAGTTTGGAAATTTATAAGTACATCTGTCTAGAAAAAAAAAAACAAAAAAAGTGAAATATTCATTAACTATAGTCCGAAAGATGGAATGTTAAGGCAGCACCATTTCAGCCTGATACCCAGATGAAATACTGAACTATATTAGGTGCATTTGCATTTGTTGCAATTTCGACTTTGATTATTCGCTGTACTCAGTCATATATTTTAGAGGCTATTTTGTAGACTTTACCACAACCAGCGAAAAAATTTCCTTCAAAATCGTCTACTCCTTTACACTCGTCATTTTCGAAAGAGATGTTTATTATTTGTTTTATATGCGGACGTAATTTTTTTTAGTTTTTGTGTTTATCTCGTGGTTCGCGGATTTGAACTGCTGCTCTTACAAGTCTTCCGGAGGTGTCGATAACTAAGTTTTGTTAGGGATGAAATAGGACAGACTCCCTGGAAAGCCATACCTGGAATATTTTTTAACAAATTAGATGTTAGAGGTTATTGGAAAAGATATTGAGAAATATTCATTCTAAGCGAAAGAAAGATAAAAACTTGTCCTGTACTCTGATTTTAAGCCCAATAGATGACAACATGACTCGTACAGAGAATACGGAAAAATTTATATAAAAATTGTTTGTACACATTAAATATGAATGATAAACAAATCATATAAAGGAAACAGTGGCGAACTTAGATATAATAAAATTTGTGTATGGGATAGTATGGCATTCTGCTTTTAGCGAAATTGGAGTGTGACAATTTGCAGAATTTTAACTAAAATTAATTTGATACAACAGGAAAAAAATTTTCAAGTTCAGATTGAAATAACACATTTTTTTAATTCATTTTCTATAAACAATTTTTTTTTACATTTCTTTTGTTTTTGCATTTAAATTGAATAGATTTTTTATTCAGATAGATTTGGCTTATTTTGCCGTACATTTTTATTTTTAATTGTATCTAACTTTTTGAATACATCTCTTTCGACAATTTTTTTAATAAGCCTTTCTTATACGAGAACTACTTTTAATTTTTTTTGAAATTGTGCTATTTTAGATGCCTAATAAGAGTTGCAGTGGCAATATTTCAATTAAATTATTTTTTTGATTTTATTAACCTTTTAAACATGGATAAATTTTGAAAACATATGAAATTATAAATATTTTAAAGTTGGCATAATTTTATATGGGTAATGGAGAGTTCCTAATTTGCGCCATTTCTTCTATCCTGAAGTTCAGATTCCCTCTGTTAAAAAATTATCTCAAAACAACAACCAAACGTTCAGCCAAATACCGAATACGAAATATTGATCACTTGGTAAGACAAAGAAAACGTGAAAAATTAATAAAAAAAAAAATTGGTATTGTTACTATCATTCACTTTAAGAGTCCACTGTAAATGCACAGACACTAACGTTAGAGGCAACGTGTGGTGCTTATCTTCAAATTCAAATTTATTAATTCAATAAGTGCAGCATTTACATGCTAAGCATACCCACCTTTCATTTCTTTCTAACTGCAGGCTGCCCACACCAGTACATAAAAGCTAAATCATGCAACTTATTCAATACTTACAAAAATGCAAAATGTAGATACATTTGAAGTTTAAAAAAAAAAAATAGCATGTGCATGTTCCAATCAATATGTTACATAAGTTTATAAATATGAGTGCAAGTTCTTAACGACTCATAAGTTTCTTCCTGGAAGTTTGCCTTTTAGCAAAATGTTTGCCATAGAACTCTCACTTCACCAATTTTTTAACCCAGCACACTAGCTTAGTTGATTGTTCGAGTATATGATTCAAATATTTGTTATAATTCAATTAAAAATTAAAATTCCTTTCTATTATTTTAAGTTATTTTAAGTAAAGCAATTCGTACCTATAAATTAAATCTGCAATTATGCAATTTTATGTTTAATATTAGCTTTGTAAATTTTTAGATGATAAAATTGAACTCTCTCTCCTCCTTTCTTAGAAAATAAATTATTAATTACATTAAATTTCACAAGTATCACATTCTTTAATAAATATTTTGTAGGAAAATCCAAATTGCATGAGAGTGAACGCGCTTCTTTTTTTTTTAAATACCAGGGACCGTAATCATTATAAGTTTTATTTTAAAAATCACGTTTCAAAACCATAACATAATATCGATCCTTTAGATTTGTTCTAAAAGGAAATGCAACGAATTTAGCAAAAAACTTCACTTTGATTTAAAAGTGAGTTTTATATTGAGAAAAAAAAATTATTAATAATGATTATTTATGATTTTAATTTTTTTTGTTCAAAAATAATGATTATTAATGATTTATTATAAAACTAATCAAAATAATCATTATCGGTGAAGAAAATCAAAAGATCCGAAATTAAAAAATCATCATGGAAATGATAAGATCGTCGAAAAAGGATTAACATGGCGTTATCGGTTTTTTTGTATGTCTATTCTAAAAGATTGATTTTTTCATTTAAAAATCGCAACAATAATCATTATTTACGGTCCCTGATAAATACCAATTTTCTCTATGCGTATGAGAAAGGTTGCATGTATGACTCCGGAAACTGCAAGCCTATGCCACAAACACTTACAGAGACGCTTTGCATTTATCTTAATGTTTTTTTTTTTTTAATTCAGATCAGATTTGAAAAATCTGTAACTGGTCTGCCAAATTAGCTTATATTTGGTAATTAAAACAACTGGCAAGATGTTATTTCTTTATGATTTCACAATGTTGTTTATGACAAAATTTAGCGTAAAACTTTTAAACAAATATTTTTAAGAACTTTACACACATTTTGATAATCACTTTAAGTCACCCTAATAAAAACATGCATTGGGTGCACTAGTTTAAATTCACTTATTCATACATAATTCGGATCATCCCATACTTAGCCACTTCCATACTTACATTGGCAGTTCTTGTGGTCTGCCATTGTTCTTTTTCGTAATCTTATCAGACAGCGCGTTAATTTAATGAGCATTTGTAACGCAACACTCCTGTTGCAAAAACAATACTCCTCGTTTATTGAAGGCGTAATATATGTATAAGTATTTGTTTGTGTGTGCATATAAATATATTTTCGCTTGTGTGCTATTGCAACTTATTTCCCAGTAAACATTTCTGTGGCTTTAGAAATAAACTAATCAAACTAGTGAATTATGAATGCATTAAATTAATAAACACTGGCAAATGTGTGGCTCAAATAAAAATAAAATGCGACTAAGACGTATAGTTTGGCCTACTTCGGAATGTGAAAGTAAAGTAGTCAGGAATCAAGTTCCGTTATAATTGAAAGAAAAAAGAACTACCTCATTTGATAGTTATTAAGTGTTTCTTCTGTGTCCATCTCTGAAGTAAATTTGCATTAAAAGAAACTTAGTATCTGGTATAAGAATCGCTAAAAAAAATTCGATTTTTCGTCTGAAAGTGCCACGTTAGCTTTCCTTGTCTGATATAAGAATAATTGATGTTTTTATACATTTTCTTTAAATAATGTTTATGATGAAGAAATGCTTAAAATATTAAAAAAAAACCTTCATAAACTCGAACTCCTATATTTTGCATTAAACTGCTTGCCGGGTTACTAATATTTTTTCTTATGTCTTCAGCATGTGCCACATGTTTTACCCCTTTTTTATTTGTATGTTGGCGCCTTCGTATAATTCAATTTGCCTCGCCAGGGTGGATCCGAACGATTATTCAATATTTGCTTTGTTCGTATTTGCTAATTTATTGAAATGGCCAACAACACCTGTGGCAATAAGGAGAGCATCAATCAACAATTATATCCTTAGGATTTAAGACAGTTTGTTTAAAAAAGTAAAAAAATAAAATTATATTATCACAGTAAAAAAGATAATGATGCCCGGGGGGATGCTTTTAGAGAGCTGAGAAATTGAGAAACTATGGTATTTGTATGTTTACTTTTTCCAAAATGTCTAAATTTTTCAAAAACATTTTATAACTTTCCGAAAATGTTTTGAATATCATAGAATAAAAACAGAAATATTTGTTAGACAAAGATGTTAAAAAGCAAAAAATTTACAAATGCAATTCATTCAAAAATATTGCAGTTTTTTTGACCACTCCGCCGCAGGCAACGAAATCTACTTTGCAAATTATTTAAGCAATCTATTTTAATAATTTTAAAGCTTTTTGGTTTACACAGTCGCAAAGCTTTTCCAAATATAGTTATTATGCCAATTTTGTGTGAGCAATCACCATGGAAAGTCAAATGGGCAGCAACAGCATCAGGTTAAGTGAATAGACACCTCTGATTATCTGCGCACTTTTTATGGATGCTCCACCAAAGACCAATTTAGTAGCTAATAAGTCCAATATTGTGAATGGTGTCAGGTGTTTACGAAATACAATTTAGTTAGAAATATGGTAATATACTAAAAATTGTGAAAAAGTTAATGTGCTACCATTAAATAAACAAATAATTTTTTTGGAAAATGCTTTTGCGATTACCAAAATTAAATTTAAATAATTTTTTTTGTTGTTGTTTGGCCACATAACTTTTAATTTTAAATTGTTTCTAAACTTCAGAGCCGCTTGGTTTTCGGGAAAAATTATAAGGAAATACAACAATACTTAAATACCTCAAATCAAATTTTCGTAAAAGCTGAAGATCGCAATACTTCTCTGAATTTATATTTAAGGTCTAACTAACAAAATTATTTTTTTATAATTAAGTACAAAAATTAAAACTTATTGACGTTTCCGAAAAGGTTTCTAAAATATACGTGCAATTGAAATTTTTTTTTATTAAATGATACGAAGATACGAACATCTTTTAATTAACGCTGAAATTGCTTAGTCGTTTTTGCCAATTAAACAAAATTGTAAAAATTTAAAGTTAGTTGTTAACGACACATAGTAGAAGGGGCTTCAATCGGGTGAAATAAAACTAAGATTCGATATTTTGACCTCATAAAAAACTCAATTAATATTCAATATTATATACTGAAAACTTTGTACGCGTGAAATGAAGTGTCCCCCTTCTTTTTAAGAATTAAATTCAAAGGTTTGTGTATATTTATTCCTATCAAGAGAGTTCGAATGCTAATCACAACAAGATTGATTTGAAAGCTGTCTCATTACATATTTATGGTGCTCGATAAAATGATAAAAAAAAATATATATCAACAAATCAATTTTTTATTTTGTTTCCAATATTAAAAAAAACACTAAAATAACCAAAGTTTGTAGGTAAACAATTTTCTTGCTTATTAAATTCTAGTATAATCAAGTGCAACTTTTAATAGGCTTAAAATTACCCTTTATTTTTGTAAATTTTTTTTACTAAAACTTTTTCACGAGCACTATATGGAAGAACGTAAACAGAAAATTTTTCAAAAATCAGCGATTGTTTGTTACATTTTATAACACAAGAATAATAAAAAACTACAGTTCTGAAAATAATAACTATGAAAATTTCTTAATTTTGGTTATTTTTTTCTAAGCTTTTAAATTGGGTTTTATTAGAAAATTAAAACGAATACAAATGAAAGTTAAATGCAATAGAATTGTCGGTGGTGCCGTTATCATTTTGCTGGGCACTTTTTATAAGTTCGATATTTTCGAATTATACTAAGTGAATGAATATTGATTTTTTTAAAAACGAATAAAATCATTTAGCTCAGTATAAGTAAGCGCAGTTTTTACGTTACATAAAAGTTTTTGTTAGAAAATTATTATTCATAAACAAATTGGTGAATGTAATATTTAAGGTAATGTTGTCAAAAACACTTTTTAATACAGATTCCAAATATATCATAAAATTTCACTTGATTTTCATATGATTTTTATCCCATTAACATTTGATTCTACTATTTTTAAAGTTTATTGTACCTAAACAAATATTAATACTTATTTGATGAGTGGAAAGCAAAGTAAGAACTTTTATACAAAAAAAAGTAGATTACAATATACAGACATATATTTATTTTACTTTGTTTGGTTTAATGAAGTTATTATAAAAAAAAATATTGAAATCTTTACATGGCTGGCATACTAATGGAACTATATTTTCTAATGAAAACGTCTATGGTTCAGCTGAAAAAATCAGAAAGTCTATTTAACAACAATGGTCTGTTCATATTTCTGCACTAGGAGAAGAATTATCACAATTGCTTTTCTTATATATTGTTTATATTGACAATATCAGCCAATTAAATAGCTAATTTATTATCTAAATCAGTAATTTGCTAATGGTTCGATGCGGCAAAAAAATATATTTATTGGTATTTGTTAGACGTTTACGTATTAAACAATACCCTCTGTTTTTGTATCAAATCGTTGGGTTTATTAATGTAAATTTTGATTTGGCAGATTTCCTATAAAATTTAGTAAGTGAAATTTTTGTCACTTCTAGCTTCGCAGAATTTTTGATTTTTTATTTACATTTTTTTTCATATAAAGATGACCAAAGGGTTTAACTTAAACATGAGCTCATCATACATAATTCACAAATTTGTTGCAGATGTAAAAAATCAGCTACAAAAATGAAATCACTAAAAGCAAGAAATAATCATACAAAAGACTCAAGCCGCGAACTTGAATATTTAGTACTTTTTGAAGCTAAAACAAATCAGCTGCTAAAAATTGTAAACTTTCAATTTCTAAAAGTGAGTGCATTTCTAAGTTACTACTAAAATTGCCAGACGCTCCACATTAAATTCGAACAGAATGGGCATGTTTCTTTTATATTTTTGTATTATTTATTAAATAGCCCTTTTTTTATTCTTTATTTGGGTTTATTACTATTGCTTTGTCATGCAGGGAGTTTTAAAATTCCATGGAACAATAGTTGTTTGCATTACTAATAGCCAAAAATAACTAAAGCAAAGAGACAAGAGTTTATAATAAAGAACAGTTATTAACACAATGGAAGAAAAAGTTGTTTGTAAGAAATGAAAAAGTAAATAATTTATAAAATACTTACAAATGTTATCCAAATGTTATAAATAACATACAAACGGGCCTGCTCCTATTGATCGTAGGCGATAATAACTTTATTACTTTTGATAATTTTATATATATGTATATTTAAATTATTTTCAACATAAGGTTAGTAAGAAAAGGAATAAATTTAAAAAGAGATCCAAAATTATTTAGAAAAATTTACTAACTTATTATTTGTACACCTTTTGAAAAACATACAATTAGAACGGGAAAAGTGCTGTAAACGCTGGATTTTAGGCAAGAGAGTACTGCGTCTGCATTTCTTTTAGGTTAACTCAAAGTAATATTTAAAAAGATATGTTCATGTTAAGGGTATTCAGAAAGTGTCGTTTTGTTGAAAAATTTAATGTGCTAAGAAATTGTGCTACCGAAATTTGGAATGATTTTACAACTTTCTGATTTCTTGTGAATAACCTACTTCTAAAAAAGACTTAATAATTTACTGATAACAGAAGCATTTTAGTACATACAAATGGTAATACAATTACATTGAAGACTCACAGGGCCGTTAACAGATACACCAAAAAAGTATATCGGCTCTTGACAAGATCACAAATGGTGCATTTTTTTATAATTTATATTTTATAATTAGCAAAATAGGCCTTCGAAGAACTGGAGTGAAAGGCGGAATCAAATAAATGACTTAAATGCATTTTTATATTTAGAAATATAAAAAGCGAGAAGTATTTATCTTCATTTTATTATAAATAAAAAAAAAATTTAAAAATACGTGGCATGAGTTATAGATAACAAACAATTCACTTTGTGCAGAATCAAGAGCGCGCGTGATTGTTAAACCTTTTTCTTGGTGAATGTTAAATAATGGAAGGAAATTACAATATTTTCAACTGAAACTTAATCAATTTTATAATATTTTAAAATGTTGTGGAAAAATATGCAGCGAAGTAGCGACATGTTTCTATAATTGAGTGAATGCGATATTTTCACTGAGACGAAACATTATTTTACAAGGTATTTTACAATATTTGCAATACTGATCTTGCCAAAAATTAAAAGTTGTTTCTACTGAAGTAATATCCATTTAAAGAGAAGTTAAAAACTTAGTTTAAATTTAAATAATTTCTATTAAAATATTGTTTTTTAAGAATCACAAAGCAATTTTCCGATTGGAGTTCAATTACGCAATGCCAAATACCCGGCCACTACAGCCATTTCCTGTTACCTTGTCTTAGTTCGAATAAAATAAAGAACTCTTATGGAAATCCTTGAAAAGTTACATGTAAACGCACGTTTAAACCATAAAAGGCGGAACTATTTTTCATGTCACTCAATTTTGTTCTTCCCTTTCTTAAACTTCCTAAATGAGTGGTGCCACGAGAGTTAAGAATTTAAACAAATATTTCGCCTTTTTTGAGTTTTTGAATGCCTTTGTTCAGTTTGATGTAGTAAACTTTAATTATTCCATAATTGTAATTTGAATATCTTTTCTAATTTTTATTTAATGCAATTCATAAACACAACAGCAATTAAAACACATTTTTTGGTGACTTTTTTTGTTTTAAATCTTCTTATAAAATTTATTAAAAATATTACTAGTTAGTAGTAGTAGTTAGTGTTTTTATTTCCTTGAAGATTTTTAAAGTATAAGACACAACAAGTGTTTGAAGAATAAATTTCATGTACAAAAAAAGCATTTGTATTGTGAACGACGAACGATTTTTATCGACAAATTTTATAAATAAAATTAACAGACTTTGAACTTTAACAAATAAAAGTCTTCGATTCCTGTTATCGTGAAACAAATTTACCAATACTAACAATTGTTTGTTGAGTAATTAAGTAAAAAAAACAGAAATTGCTATAATTTTTTAATATTTTAATAAGAATTAAAATTTTTTTTTTTACATAAAAACTATAACATCTACTGTCCCTGGTAATAATTACGTGCTCCCAAAGCCTTTTTTTCTATGAGAAAATTTATAAAATGTATCAGTACAGTGAAAAAGTTGCACCTATCTAACATTTTTTTTATTTTCCTACATACATTGTATGGAAAAAACCCATTTGTAACATCGAATACTCCCCATCGTTCATCCTTCAACTCTTCTAAATTCGCTGCATTTCCGTGGCTTCGCCTGTGTTTCCTTTCATCTAGTAACACTATCAGTTAAATTCAATGTGACAGTAATTACTCATATCTTTTTGTCTATGCCTTTGAGCGAAAGCATCCATGGAACAACACCAAAGGCATTATAAACTCATTAGAATTTTAATTGCCTGTCAAAACTGCCGACTCTTTTAAACCCTTGATGTTCTACACCAGCCGGCTTAGCAACACCGAAGTCTGTACGAGTATGCGTGCTACATTCGGTTGCATTTTTGATTTTTCTTTTCATCCTGCATACATCTTCTAAAGACAATTGACTACGCAACAATTAAGAAAAGAACAGCTAATGAAAATACAAATTAAAAAAAAAAATAGAAACATTTTCTTATAAAACAAAAAATAATGCCGGCCACCTTGAGTGCTACGGATTAAGACTCAACAAGTGTATGCGAGCAAAATATCCATTTAGAAAAGTACTCGTCTTGTGAGCGACTGAGCCTCAGCTTGTTACACGTGCAACATTTATTCCGCTCCGTTTCGTTTAGTTCGATTTTCCATTGGTGCCGTTCTGAATTTTCTCACTTGCGACAAAACTACAAAATAGCAATTGTAGCTGAGACTCAAAGCTTTTAAAAGTCACCTTCGTTATTATTGTTGGATTAACAGGTGCCGCTACTACTTTTAAGCATTCATGGTGGCGGCATGCGCTCACGTGCAGCTTTCCTTTGAGTATTTTCTCTTAAGCACTCAAAACAAAAATATCTTCACTTTGTTTCTCTCGTTGATTTAGTGAGCACATTTTGAAATCAGCTTCGTTGAGCTCAAGATCACGGTCAAGGCTTACTTCAGTGAGCTTCTCGCGTACGCTCTCTCATTCATCAATGAATATTTTACTTTACAAAGCCGCTAACTCCCGCTACAAGCTTTTTGCGCCGACCGTGTGTCACATTGAAAGCGTTTGCTCTTAATTTCTGGCTCAGCCGCTCTCCGCATCGCAACGCTCACAACAATCGCATAAACAATTTTCTCTTTTTTTCGCTTGCCGATCTTACTGTGTGTGTGTGTGTGTGTGCGTGTGTGTGTCTGTCTTGCTGCCTTGTAGTATTTCATTCTTCAGCGTGGTCATGAATGAGTTTCATTTGGCGCTTAATTTATACCTTTTGCTTTGTTATATTGGACTATTTTCAAGCTGCCGATGCGCACGATAATTATTTTTGCTTTCAGATCATCGCGCTCGGTGCCTTAACATTTGTGTGTGTGTAATATATATTTGCTTATTTGTTTATTAGTCGCGGCATGCAGTTTGCGGCTTGTGGCATAAGGCATGATTCTTTTGCGGCCAATAAGTGATGCTCGCTGCTGCATCGTAACTGTCGTGACCATCGTCCAATAACCATTGAGTTTAGTCGTTCAAGCAAATGTGTTGTATTTTTTTTGTGTTTTTACTGCGTTGCTTATGTTGTTGTTGGTTTTATTTAAATTCTTCGCCGTTTTGGAATTTAGTAGAACATTACAAAAAAATCAATTTCTATTTCTTTTCTGGTCGAACTCTGTCGAATTCACTTAAACTAAGCATAATTAATTATGAATTATAATAATAATAATAATTTGGCGTTTACACTTTATAGCACAGTATTTGGCCGAGCTTCTCCTACCATTTGTGGTGTGCGTCTTTATATTTTACCACAAATGGAGGGACCTACAATTTTGTGCCGACTCCGAACGGCAGATGTATTTTATGAGAAGCTCTTTCATGGCAGAAATACCCTCGGAGGCCTGCCGATGGGTGACCGCTATGAATAATTTAAAGTAAAAGAAGTAAATGACATTAATGCAGGGATTTGCAATCCTAATTTTTTATTTATTTAATGGAAATTTAATTATAAAAAATTATATTACAATTTTAAGACACTAGCAACAAAGGCTATGGATCTGACAATAATGTATACTTATATATGTATATTTATATATTACTAAAATTTATTTTTAATATTGGCGTTCGTTTCTTAGAAACTTAGTTACACTTCTTTTAAATATTTATTTGCTAAGTTTTGACTAAATTTGTTGATAATATCGCTGTTTTAATATGCGAATGAGCTGTAGCCAAGCATAATTAGAGAAAATATTTATAAATATTTATAAATGCTTAGAAATTGTTTCTTCAGAAGTTTTCCTCAATTTGAAGTAATCATAATTGTAATTTTTATGAGAACATTTTTATAACAAAAATATTGTCTAGTAGTACTAAAGTGACAGACATTATGAGACAAAACCTTTTGTTTTTTAACTGACGGGATGTGGGACAGAAATGATTGTAGTCACGATACTTGTTCCCTTAGCCTAAGCATCAGATGTTCACTAGATCGAACTTGCTAGATACATTTTGATATTTTTGATATTGTGCTTACGCCTTTAGAAACCTGTTTTTTAATTCACTATTATCATTAAATATAAAAAAAAAAAATATCTGTAATATTACTATTGAGATCCTGATTGTTGAAGAGTATAATTGCAAGACAATTATTAAAAGAGGTCGAAATCGACAATATTACCTAAATCGCAAGGGAACATGATAAGATTCAAAAAAAACACCTACGCTTACACTCCTCATAAAAAGCTTTTGAACATAAATGCAAGTATTCAAGGTTCAAGAAGAAAATGTTACTAAACTAAAATGATTCTACAAAAATCTATAAAAGGAAGTTATTTAATATTTAGTGCAAATAACACGATTTTATTTCACCTTTCCTTAGTATTTTAGCATATTCATTTACTAAGAAAAAATCGATTTCAGGAAGCAAATCAAATAGGAGTATAAGCGCCATAAAATTGATTTTTTAATGCAGATATTGGGATAAGTAGAAAAGAAATTACAATTCGGCGTATAATTATTTCAAATCACATCAGAATGTCCCTGATTCCAAAGTATGCATTTAGCATGTGTAAGTGTGACTGGAAATTTAGCGATATTTGGCGATACAGAAGTGAAAGCACATCAATCACTTTTTGACCAAGGTGGACATATATAAAGAAAGCATTTAAATATATTTTTTATATATACAATCTCATCGATGAAACTAAATTTTATTAAGGATGGTGGCCCACATACTTATAACGAAAACAATTTATTGGGTTCTACTTCTTAATTACTTTCGGTTCCGTAGATAATTATTTTTTTTGTTACAAAATAAAATATACCCCCAAAAAGGCTTTGCATAATCAGAGAAATATTAAAAACAATTCAAATTCACCTTTTTCTTATTACTTTTTGATCATATTCGTATTAATGAATAAAAATTAAATGCACATTTGCTGAGCGATTTAATATGAATACAGTACTCCTACTCTTTTTCTTATATTGTGTGAGTAGTGAAATTTACGCATTTATATGAGAAATAGTTGTCGATTGTTCCTTCCAAAGATTTAAAAAACAAATTGTGTGAATTTGGTGGCAATGTAATGTAAGAATTTCTTTAAATGACTGTCTCGAAATTGCTGATTTCTTCATTTCTGAAGGCCACTTTTCCTAAAATTGACTGATTTTAAGGAGATTTATTAATTTTAGCAAATAAAAAAATAATATCTCGATAAATATACTTGTAACAATAACAGTTTTTTTTATCATTTCGAATGCTAACTTTATGAATAATTTTTTTCAGCTGGCGCAGAAGAGCAACTTGCTTTCATAGAAAAAGTTCAGCGTGTTGAAGTACATATAATTTCTAATGAGCAGTGGACACAAATAAACAAAACAGCTCGACAATTATAAATCCGTTAAGCCAACTTCCGAATAGCGTTTGATATTGCGAACACAAAGCTGAGTTGAAAAAGGGTTATCTCAAAAGCTCACTCAGGAAGTAGCAGGTAGTAAAAATTATACAATTAAGAACGCCGCCCTACACAACATCAAAAAAAAAAGAGCTGCAAAATTTGGATCGTTACGAAAAATATTATTGCCAACTAACACGACCGCCGCATTTCGTCTGTATAACCGCAATGATAGCTGCTGATTGTAATGGGGCAGTTAAAAACGTAAAAGCGCCAAAGTAGTTGCGCGAGATCACTTCACAACTGCGACTGGCCACAGCAAGCGCTGCAGTCGAAGTGGCTGAGCGTAACATTTTGCTGACCATTGATGGCCACGGTCATGGCCAAGGCAGTGTGGACGACGCCAGCAGTCGTGCAGATAATCTTCAGAGCACGCCACTGAGCGTACTCTCAATGAAATGCTCTCTCGGCGAAAGAGCTTTACGCTAGCGACTGCTCGTGTAGAAAAGTTTTCCACAGCGAGCAGTAAAAGAAATCAGCTGTGCAACAACAGCTAGCGGCTCACAGCCAACAAAAAAATCACAACTAAGCCAAGTGAGTGTAGGAAAATGAGGTGATCCCCAATGCAGTTGCTGACATGCGCTGAAGAGCGGCCTCAACGTAGTCTCTTTCAAGTGGTTCTTTTGGTGGCACCGCCGTTGCCAATGTTGCTGCTGCCACCGCTGTGGCGTCTTTCTTGATCATATTGGCTTTGCTAGATTTTTACTTCGGAGTTTTCTTTTACAATGCTCTTGTTGTTGCTGTTGTTGTGCTCGTCGAGCGCTTTGACGCCACGCCGCTTTCATTCTATTGCCGCTTTTGTGGAGCATTCACAAGCATTGCCATTGCCAAGGCGATCGCACAGACAGCGCGGAACATTTCTTCGTGTTACAACAATAGCAACAACAGTAAAAAGACAACAGCCAGAGCATCCACGGTCGCCACTGGCACACAACATTCGCATTCATACTCGCATACTCGCATTTGCAGCCACTGTGGCAGCGCAACATCTTCTTCTTGCCGCATAGCATGCTCAAAACTCAAAAAGAAAAGCCTTCGAACTTATATAACTACTTATTAGCTCGGCATATGCTTTAGTTATACAGTCACCTCTCTACGGTCAAGTTCGCTTTCCTCCTTTCCAAAAGCCGAAAAACCAAATCGGATATTTTTGCTTCAAAACCAAATTCAACCGGACACAATTATTTTGGCAAAAAAAAAATTTTTTTTTGCATTCTAATAGCAAAGTGAAGCGAGTTCAGCTCGAATTAAAAATTAAAGCAGTTGTGTGCAAAGTGTGTGCGTGCATAACTGTTTTAAGCGGAAAGGAGCCGAATCAATTTAGTTACACTGACAATTATACAAAAATTTCAACTAGTAAAATTTTTGCTCAACGATTTAACAAATATATTCCTGTAATCGAATTTACTGAATTTATCAAGAAATTAAATAAACAGTGTGGGAAAAGTTATAGAAACAAATTAAGAAATATTTGCCGGCAAATGCATAGGCAAATAGTGACAAAGTGATTGAAGGATTAAAATTAAAAAAAAAAAAAAACGTTCAAAAAAGTTGAAAATATCTAATAAAAAAAATCAAAACTTCGCTCTTAAATTGAAAGTGCTTAGTTGTTGAAGCTGCAAATCCAGTATTACTAAAGCGCCAGGATATCAAGGTGCCGAAAAGGAGTGCAGCCGAGTTGGGCTGGCAACGTGTAACAAGTGAGTGTTAAGAATCTTTTAAAAAAATTTTAATTTAAAGATTTAAGGAACAGTGAGATATTAAAGTTTTATTAAAAAAAAAAAAATTATTGAACACACAGGTTTAATGTTTCCTTCGTCGTGGCTTACAGAATGTTGCAGGAAACTATTTTATAAGGTGCTTGCAATGCTGGAATCGAAAAACTATAAAATATTTGTTGATGATATAAAAATGACGGCATTAGATAGTGTTTAAATTTAAAGTGACTATTGACTTCACAAAAGCATTGCTGATCTCTAAAACAGCAGCTATAAACTCTTTCACTTTGAGCAAGGATTTGGAAATAAATTTTTCTAATAAAAATAGTTTCAAGCTCAATAAACACATTAAAAGACTGTATTAAAAAAGAAATTAATCATTATGCAAGCTTTTGAGTTAAAGAGCCAACACAATAAATATTTCAATGAAATAGATGAAACAGACTTTTCACTAAATATAAAGTAAAATTTGCTGAAGGCTACAAAAAGGTTGGTCGATTGGAAGTAGGTAGGGACTTCAAGTCTTTTGATCATCCGTTGAAAGCTCTCAGCTCTTTTGTTGAAATACTTGACTGCATAAAGATAAATAATGCCCAATTCCCACCTAAGTTACTGATTGAGCACATTTTCTAAAACTAAACTGTAGGATGATCTCGAATTTTAATTTTAATGGCTGTAGAGAGAGACAATTTCACAGTAAAGTTGTTAATTCTAAGAGTAATGTCAATTAAAAGGCTTTAGTAGCAAACTTGATAACAAAAACTGCTTTTAGACAAATCAAAAAATTTAGAAATATTAAAAATAATTTCTTTTTAATATTATTTTATAGGATAATATTCAATTTTATTTTGCTTTATAGTTATTTAATAGACTTATTGACGTCTCCTTAACTCCCTTATCATCTTCAGGGCGCATTTTATTTAAATACGTTAAACTAAACATAAAATACAGATAAAGGTATTCGCATTAAAAAAAATAAATAAATATATTTGCAAATCAGAAATATAAGAGAAAACTTGATGGCCATTTTTTTGAGGTCTTTTGGTGAATGCGTTTTGTATGAAAAATTAAATTAACTTAAAAAAAATTAAAATGCGGGCTTGATATGAAGAAGGAACATTTATAAACATTTTACTTATTAGAATTAACTAATTTAATTCTCAGAGAATGTTTTGATTTGAGATATTTTCAATTTCTGGCTATCACTTATTTTACAAAGTAACATGAATTTAAAATTACCGTGGCATAATCTATTAAAAAAAATAGCACGGGAATATTCATATATCAAAATTAACGGTATTATGAATGAGCGAGTTATTTTGTATAAAATATTTAGCACTGTATTTTGATCCTGCTGAAGTAGAAATTATTAAAATAGATAAAATAAGTTAAAATTTTTGCATGTTTAAGCATTTGCAATTTTTCTAAAAATCATTCAACATCTTGTTAATCGCGTCGACATATTTTTATTGAACTAAGTACTCTCTATAGAAAGGAAAAAAAAAATTTTTTTTACCTTATTGTAGTCGAATGCAATAGCAATAAAACAATAAATGTTTAAGATTTAAACAAAATGCAGCTAAAAATTTATTAGTTCAAATATAATTTTTTTACTTTGATTGTAATTTTATTGGAACTTATTGGCTTTATATGAATAACATTATTGCTTAAAATTATTATAGTTATAAAAAATAATTTCATTTAGGCCAGAGTAAAAAAAAGTTAACCGACTATAACAACAAAATGATCAAAAGTTTATAATTACTAAAAAGCCTTAAAATAATAACAAATTGCTTTCGTTCCACTTTATTTTTTTTTGAAAACTTTGTATTACAGAAAATATACCTTTAAATTTTTTCTTTCTTGAACTTTGGTTATAACTTGCGGGATTGCACTGATCCTTTTTTTTTCTGTTAATATACTTTAAAAAGCAACTCTCTTATGTTAAACTACTTAACATATTTAGCTGGAAATGTATTATTTACATAAATGTATATCCAAAAGCTACTGCTAAATTTTTATTTTACATTTCTTATAATAAATTACAATAAAAGCCAAGCAGAAAAATTGAGAGAAAAAATTAATTCGTGATTTTAATATTTTTTTTTATTGGAAAATTTTTTAATATGAAAGTAAAAAACAAATATCTTAAAACAGTCGACTGCAATATGTTTATTAGAGGACATTTTCGGAAGACTTATGAAACGAACTTCAAACAAAAGACTTAAGCAACAAACCTGAATTACTTTTATTATATTTTATTTGAAGAAATGAAAACTTTACTTTTCAAATAAAATTTAAACAACTAATGGAAAACAAAAAAAAACCTTCAAACCGAAAACGCAACTACAAACTTCGGTGAAAAAACCGCAATCAGCGCTGTTCACTTAAGTAAATATGTTTTGTAATAATTTTCAGTGTTATTTAAAGTGTCACTAGTCATTGTATTCGCTCTGCCCTAATTAGAGATCAATAAAATTTGAGGAAATGTAAGAAAGAAAGTTTAAAGAAGAATGAAAGGTAAAATATTTGTTTTGATTTAATCTGGTTTTTATTGCCTAATAGCGCGAGTTTCAGTTCAAATTGTATTGTGTTTTGTTAATGCAAGTTTTTCAATTATGTTTTGTCTATCAGTTAAGTGTGAGTAAACCACTGCTATTCAAATGAGTGAAAGTAAATTCATAATTCTGTTGTTAACTGTTAAATGTTATAAATAAGTGCATTTATGACACACTACTAACGGTTACTTTTTTAAAAATTGTTGATGGGTTAGTGTTTTGAACTGAAAATATTTGTTACCTTTTTGAATTTAAATCCGACTTGAAATTTTATGAAATACTTGTATTCTTTGTAAATGCTTGCGACTACAAAACTTATCTCTTTACATAGTTGGATTAATTTAAGTGCGGTTGTAAAGAGGAAAGTGAGTTAATTTCATTATCTTGAACTTGTTTTCTTGTATTTTCATTTATTATATATGTGCTCTTAATCTTTAATGGACTTTCGTAATGTTTAAGCTTTTTTTTATTTAATATGTAGTTAAAACACATAATCTGTCCTAATTTTGTCACAAATCTTCTAAAAATTTATTGAAGAGCTCGATATTAAATAATAAATCGGTAAAATTTTTCAGAATTATTTTCTTTTACCTTTATTATTATTATTGTTGTAAGGGGTGATACCACTGCGACCTTAAGATCAATTGTGCCTCCTACTTCGATTTAATGTTTTAATATTTTTCCTGTAGACCCGTTAAGTTTAAGATGGTTAACAAGTCACCAGAATACAAAGTTAAATTAACTAGCAGTAAAATGGTTGATTTCATAATAATTTAGAAATATCCGAATTACAACAAAGGAGAGAAAAATGTTTGTTCAGTTGAAATTTAAATTGGAGTTTAAATTGAAGATTTAAAATTTTTTTTAAACCATAGTCTACTAAAATGCACTTGGTATTACCAATTGACCTTTCAAAGAGAGATTTGACAAAAAATTTTAGCAATAGCTGAAATAAATATAAATTCTTAATAGTAAAATTAATATGTATGTATATGTATAAGCACTACTTCGCTCTTTCAGTTAATATACAAACATACAAAACATGATGCAAAAAATTTAAAAGTTATGATATATATACATATGTACTATATACAATAATCGCTGTAAAAATACAATTTTGAGAAAAGCAGTATAAAGTTAAAAAATAAATTTAATATTACAAATAAAAAAAAAATGATTTTCCATATGTGTACATTGGTAATAAAACCGGCTGTAATCAAAAATAAAAATAATATAAAATAAACCGTTGTTAGCTCTACATAAAATTAATGACCGAAAAGATCCGGGAAGATTTCCTCTTTGGATATGAATAAAAATTGTATAGCTCTTTTTGATTTGTCCCTAAAATATCCGTTTATTGAAATTTTTGTTTAATAGGTTTCCCTTCAGTTTTTGAACTATCTAAAATTAAATAATTTAAATTTACGCTGTTACGAATATCAGCCGCATCACATATATTCTAAAATAGTAATAAACAGTTTTTTTTAAATTAAAATTGCGGATCTTGAAATGCATTTATGCCAATCGGCGTCAGCATAACACTGAACGTTACGCAGCGTTCAGACAGCGCTTAATTGAGTCAATAAATACATTTTGTCCATTCAAAATACACGAACAAAATTTGCTATTTGCCTCAATTAAAGCATCGTCTAAACGCCGCATTACTTCATTTGTATGAGAACATAAATTTGAACACCTCAAATAGAAGCGAAAGGCTGATCACTCAACGAGCCTTTTAAATGCTGCAATCACCAAATGATTACTTATATTATAACACAGGAACCATACATTCAAATGAAAAATCAAATAATCGAAAATCTAGGAATTTAATACAACTTTTTTTTTTAATGCTAAAGTTTTATGAAAAAAGAATATAAATAACACCCGAATAAAGTAAATAGCAATTACTATTGTCTTAGGGACAAAAAAATGTGTTCAAATAACGTTTTACATATCTCCAAATTTTCCAATTTTCTTCCTATATTTAATTATTTTTCATAATTCGCTTTGTAAAGCAATAAATAATATGAATTTTTAAAGCTATTTTGAGGTGATTATCTTGCGAAAATGTCATTGAGCAAATGAAAAAAAAAACAATTATTATTAAGCAAAAGGACATATTTCTAAACCAGCAACAATTGCTTAATGGCATCAATTTGTAAACGTTAAACTAGCTGATCATAAATTAACAGCAAAAAACGTGCCTGCATCACCGACAACAATGATGCGCCCAGAGCTGTTTAGAGTAGCACCTGTTGCTCCCGCAATTATCGCTTGTGCTGCTGCGGCTGAAGCATAGTTGACGTTTGACTAGAAAGGCTGACGCAGTTACTGCAGATCTGTCATATGTGTCTGGCATTTATGTAATATTGCAGAGCATAATTACAGATACTACAGCTTCAATGGCAGACGCGTAGCAACGGTAGGATGCAGCAAAAGCAACAACAGCGCGCGTGTCTGTGTGTTTGTGTGCGCACGCGCGGCCATCTTCACCACTACAGCTGGACAGCTGTCAACAACATTGTCTACTTGTTACAATTGCCGTTCATTGTACGGTGTTTGTTTTTTTTGTAGTTCTTGTTGTTAAGGCCGTTGCTGCAACGTAACTTGTCAATCAATTTGGCGCGTTTGAAGCGAGTTGCACGAACTGTTGGGGTGTGCTCAGCCTACCCAGCTACCTTTTCATAACTGTGATTGTACTCGTCCATGCAGCGATGGCGGCTGCAACGTCCACAACTTCCTGGCTCACATGCGCACACAAACAAACACACGTCGTCGCACTGCTGATGGGCAAGTGGAATTTTAATTTGCTATAATTTTTGCTCTGACAGTCGACACAGCGTGAATGTAAAGGTGGTAGACTGTCATGCTACCTTTGTGACTGACATTCACACGCTTCTTGATTGAAAAGCTGCAAGTCGCTTAAGTGACAAGCGACTTGTGAGCTTGAAACGCATAAAGCTATAGCACTGTGAATGTAATTATTTAGGAAATATTTTTTTTAGAAACGCTATCCCAGGACGACGATTTTAAAAGAGTTCAGAAACGAACCCGGAAAGGTAAATAAAAGTTAAATCAATTAATGGTAGATTTACATTTCTGTTTTTACCCTCCATTTCAGCCCAATCGACGTGAGGGGCGCACGGATTTATTAATCATGATTTCATTAATTTCATGAATCATTAAACTGAATAAAACAATCTCATTAATGAGACAATTGAATAATTGAAGTTACATTTTTATTTAGTTATGTTTAGTATAGAAAAAGTAACACAGACAGATATTTATTAATTTCTTGGTATTTACATGCATATGAAAAATTTGCATTGACTGTGAATGCAAACACAAAGAAAAAGCAAAAAAGATACTTTAGCTTCAATTCATATTTTTTAGCAAAGAGATAAAACTACTCAGGACCTGTTTAAGCAAAATCGGCTTCCTAAATTTTTATTGCTTAATCAGGTTAAAAAATTATTCAAATGAGTAATTATATATACCTCATTTAAAGCAGTGTATAAATGGAAAATCTCTGCTGAAATTCTCGTCTCCGCAAATTTTTGAAGACACAATTCATGAATTTAATTACAGTTATTTCGCAAAGCTAGATTTGCTGGAGCATCACAAGCATCTTTTGTCACTTGAAGACATGTAATATTTTTCTATTCCTCTTTATTCCGAATTTCATTCAAAAACTGGTAATTTGGCATTTTCAAGCCTCATACGTCTATATAAATATTCTTAATTTAAACCGGATTTCTTTCCAATTTTATCGAAAAGCACTTATTTACTTTTTTTATATCACAAATGTTTTAAACAAAAATTTAATTTTTTTTATATTTAACTACTAACATATTTCCATAAATATAACTTTAGAGTTTGCTCTAAGCGAAAAAGCAAACTCTAAGCGAAAAAGCAAACTCTTACTTGATAATGAGCACAATAAATAACACTTTTGTTTGAAGTAAGCTCTTGCTAGAGCTGGCTTTTACTTGTCTCTTATTTTTCCCCATCGACTTCAACGCTTTTTAACGTTCTTCGAGTTTGAAAACTGTTTGTCTATAAATGTAATTATTTCCCATATATCGAATATGGGGTAATCTATTTGAGAAGAACATGTGTTTATTGTTATCAAATATTTTTACTTGTATCTAATAAAAAGATATTTCTCTATATATTTAATTATACGAAAACTTAAATTATAATACTATAATAGTAAGTGGTCGTAACCACAACTTCAATTACAATACCCAATCAAAGCGAATTAGATTTACGTACGAGTATTTTTTACTTTTTTTTACACCTGTTCGGGATATGTTGAAACTGAAATTTATTGAAAGTAAACTCTTAATTTTTAATGTACTGGAAAATAAATAGTGAAAAGCACAATGAATATTACTTTAAAACTACTGCATATAAAGTCATACAAACATGTGCAGCAAATTTACTCTTAATCTTTTACGGCAGGAGGGAAACCATTGCATAATATGCTAACAAAGAAATGTTTGTGGTTCTGACGGTTAAGATTAAAAATGATAAAAAACAAATATAACAAACAAAATATTTAAATAAATAGATAATAAAATAAATAAATACTTTAATACAGAATTTAATAAATAAATACTAAAATAAAAAAATTTTGTTATGGTTTTAAATTTATAAGAAAGCATTTAATGAACTTTTTTTCAAATTACGTTAAATGATTTTTATTTGTCTAAAAATATTTAGTATTTTTATAAAATGTAAAGCAACAGATTAATACAAATTATTTCAATTTAGTAAATTCATGGAAATAGTTTGTTAATCAAAGTTTTGAAATGACCGTACACTACCATAAAAATTATAATCTGAAATGCTACTTACTATATGCTCGTACATATGACGAACTTAAAAAAACTGTTATCAATTTTAAAACTATATTTTCAAAAAATTCCTCTAATGAAGTCACAGTTTATCAGAAAAATAAATTCGCCGACTAAAGTTATTTACAAAAAAAGTTATAGTTCAAATCACGGTTTTAAATACAGTTGGTTTTAGTGACATATTTTTACAAAATATACCTAACTCCATTTGCATATTTTCATTAACATTACACTGTTGATTTGAAATTTAAAAAACTCTTCTTGCCTTCTTGAAGCCTTGTGCTTAAAAGAGAAAAAAGTAATAGTAGTGGAAAGTAGTTGTGAATTATGAATACTTTCTACAGTTGTACACCTTCCTTACCTTAACTCGTTTCATTATCACTTTTTATAACTAAAAATAAAGTTGTATGCAGTTCGATGGCTCTGAATTAGGTACGCATCATAACTAAATTGCTTTACGCCTTAAGAGGATAGTCATACGAAAATTCGCATGCTCTGTTTTCACTATTATCTAACCCATTCGGTTTAAGTATAAGTTTCACAATTCAACTTGCAAAGCGAAAAAAAAACTTCATTTTCTTTACTATTTTTGTCTATAAAAAAGAAAAGTTACGATGTCATAAAAGTATTTAAATGTGTCTATATCCACTCTCACAATTCTACGTACCGCAGGATCATTGTGAATAATATTTTCAACTTTTAACTGTTTTTCGGTCACATCCGGAATAGCTCAAAACCGAAACTTACGAGTGTTGTGCAAAGAGTAAACTATTTATTGTCATATATGTTTGCGTTGCATTGTAATACATGCAGTAAAATATATAATGAATTATTACATGAAAACCATAATTTGGCCGCATGTGGCTAGACTGCTGGTGGTAAGGTCATTGATGCGATTTGTGTGAAAAAAAAACAATATTGCGAAAGTTATTAAAATCTAGAAGCTTATAAACGTGTTGTGGTTTCTGCGCACCGTTACTCAATAAATTTCAGGAAGTGAAGAAATCGTATAGTACTCGTAAAAGAAGTTAATGTAATGGCTGCAATTTTACAACATATTTTCATGTTTCTTTAAAGATCGGTGTTTTTTTTTTTTTGCTTTCAAACTACCTTCCTAAGGCGTTCAGGCAACATATTTTATTATTTTCCGAAATAATATCCTTCTAAATGAAACAATACTTTTATTCATTATTTCATTAGTTGGTTAGAAGTAAAGCTCACAAATCAACCTTAGATTTCAGCAACTTAAAACTTGCACATTTTCTGCAAATTTCACTTGAGGTTTTCTTGCGTTTGAGAATCGTGCGAAAGCGGCAGAAAAGATAGCGATAAGGGAATTACTGAACTTTATACTGCTTTTTAAATGTAATATTTCAACTATCGCTAGTACAGGTAGCTGTTCTTAAAGGGACGGACTTGGTCATAAGGATCTTATGATTTTTGGATAGGTAGCGGTATTTAGTTCGCTACATCGTGGCCAAACTGTACAAGAAGGGTTATGCATAGCACAAACGTTGCGATCGTTGACTCAACGAATTCGCCACATTATATACAATAACATCATTAGAAATTATCATATCACTCTCCATTATATTACATGGTATCAAAGCGTCACATCACATCGTTACATCACATAACCTCATCACATCACACCAACAGATCCCATTCATAGATGGGAACACTGCAGTATTTAGTTACTGCATTCAAGATGTCAGTAACCAGTAAATTTGTACTGATACTGAAATTTAATTTGCATTACCAGGAAACACTTTTGTACTTAGTCGAGCGAGACACAACAACAAATTGTCTAAAAAAACATCCAGCGATTGAAAACGTTTTCCTTAAATATAATACACCGTTACCCTCATCTGCGCCCGTAGAACGGTTGTTTTCATTCGCTGGGATTGTTAACCGTTCCAGAAGACAAAAACTCAGCGATACAAATTTTGAAATGCTTGTTTTGAGAAAAGCTAACAGTGTATAGTAGATAAATAAATATGTACATATGGGCGTAATAAACGATTGAAAGAAAAAAATGGACGCAATTTTTTGAATGACTTTCTTAGTTTGGCGGTTGTGCATTGACTTTTAACTACTAGTAACAATTTTTTTTTCTTTGTGCGGCTTACTGTAATTATCAGTACAAATTTACTGCTTACTGCTATTTTTCAGTAATCAGTACAAATTTACTGCTTACTGCAATTTTTTTTCAGTAATCAGTAAAAGTTTACTGGTAATGCATTTGCATTTCAGTATTCAGTAACATTGTACTGATTACTGCTTTTTATTTCAGTATTCAGTAAAAATTTACTGGTAATGCAAATTAAATTTCAGTATCAGTACAAAATTACTGGTTGCTGCATTTTTACTGGTAATGCAAAGTGCCCATCTATGATCCCATTAACCCATCACATCAACTCTTCACGTCATACCATCTTATCACTTCGTATCGCATCACTATAACACATCAAATTGCATCAAAACTTAACTTAAATTAACTTAACTTAACTTAACTTAACTTAGCTTAACCTAACTTAACTTAATTTAACTTAACTTAACTTAACTTAACTTAGCTTAACTTAACTTAATATAACTTAACTTAATTTAACTTAACTAAGCTTAACTAAACTTAACTTAACTTAACTAAGCTTAACTAAACTTAACTTAACTTAACTTAACTTAACTTAACTGAGAGACAAATCGTTTTCCATATAATTAACCACCTTGGATTGTCATTCATTCATTCACATAATAAATTATTTTTTCTTAACTCTTCACTGCGTTATATGGCTTTAAAAATCTGCGAGCGTAAAATTCTGCACTTCTCTTCGGTCATTACAATAATTACGGATGACCTTATTTCGCCTCAAAAACTCAGAAAAAAACTCAATAAATTACGAAACCCAAAAAACCCGCTGATTATGGGAAAATTACGGTTTTGTCAACTTTTTTAATTTCATTTTGCACTCTTTCTCTACAGTAGCAATTCCAACGGATAGTTTTAATGAAGATGTACTTTTGCAAAAGACAACAGCAGCCACAGTTAGAACCAAATACGACAATTGTAGCAACAATAATAAAGTTCAAAGTAAAAGTAACAGTAAAGAATGAAAATCAGAAGCACAGCTGCTTAATTCGTTAGAAAGTGTAACGGCTAATTATTATAAGAAACCACAATGAAAAAGAGGAGTGGCGTTCACGAATTAAATAATTACATAAAATTACAGAATGTAAACAAAAGAGCAACCTAAAAAAGCAAGCTGAGAAAATTTCGCAAATGGTCACCCAAAGGTACATTTTCCGCACAAATAAAGCAATGCACACATACACATACACACAGATGCGCGTCCAAATAAAATCTGTAAATTCTTAACTTAAAATGCTATGCATAAATTTGCAGCGAACGGAGAGAGCAAAAAAAAAAACATTAAACGAGTAGAGATTAAAAACGAAATATATATGTATCTACAAGAATATTTAAGTGACAGCAGCAGCAACAGCATCAACAACAACAGAAGATAAGTAACCATCTGCGATGCATTGCTGCTATTTTGGTTGTTGTTGTTGCCACATAGCTTATATATACTCGTGGCAGCATTGTCGCTTTTGAGCTCCGTTGTCATTTTGTGCGACCAGCAGCGAATTTGGGTCACGTGGATGCCAACTTGGACAGTTGATCGGTTGGTCGGCCGGTCGACCGGTCGCTTAGTTGCTAAGTCGATTCGCTGGGTTCGGTGGGTCGCTCATTGCCCGACTCAGTTGCGCATGGCCAAACAACGGATGCAAAACAATTAAGATTATTTAGATAACTTTGTCCAAGTATTTAGTAGAGACACAACGACACACACACACACACACACATGCGAATAAATACAAACATGGAAGTGGTTAGACGAAAGCATTATGCGGTGGCGATTTTATAAAACTTTTAACTGCTTACTTTGTTTGCTTTTTGCTGTGGGTGAGGTGAGTTGGAGGGGCGCTGCTATTACTGGAATTGTATTTTCCGTAACTTTGTGTTTGTTTGTTGTTCGTTCACATTGCTGTTTGTTGCTGCTACAACATATTTACTAGTTCTAGTTATTTCGCTTACAACATAAACGATGGCCGCTTGGCGATTTGGTTTGTTGTGCTATGCTCTGTTTTGATAATTTTCTTACTTCTGTGAAATTGTCAATTTCTATAGGTTACACAACGTGTGGAACGTGGAACTGTGATATGTTAATGGAGATTAATTGTACCATATGTTGAGCCATAGTTCGATGTAGGTAAATAAATTACATTTATTAAGTATTTAACACAAAAATATCGTAAGTTAAAGTTGAGAGCTGCTAGAAATTTTATTTTATGATGCAACTAAGTAGTTTTAGAAAAAAATTATCTATGAAATTGTAGTAAAGGAGTTGGCTTTATTTCGGCCGAAAGGTGAAACTTCTGCAGATCTTTTGGGTATACCATTTTAATATATACATTTAATATAAGTAACACTTGATATCGTAAAGATTATGGCTCACCAAATATCTGCGTTATAAAATACCGAATTCATACCAAATCCATTTACAATGAGCCTGAGTAATTTTACTTTTTCGATACTGTCTTTCAGAGACTTCCTAACGAGATGAACATTCCTCCTAGTTGGAGGGAAATATATTTAAACTTCTGCTCTTTATATAAATGCATGACAAACTGAAGATAAAATCATCTTATTTTGGTGCTAATGGAAGAGCCCTACAATCTGCAATATCTTTATCGAAATAAAGAGTAGTTAGACTTTTGCTTTTTTAAGAAAATTAAACAATTCTCTTTCAATATTTTATAGAGACATTTTTTTCATTGCTCAGAAAGTGAAGCTTATTCCAATTATTCGATGATATTCTAATTAGCAACTAATAAACGAGCATAATATTTGAAATTTATTTTGGATGAAAACTAATTTCAAAAGCTGAATGAATAAAAGTGAAATTTAATGACAAGGTATGGAATAAAAAAGGTAATGAAAAGGAAAGCATTTGACATTCTGTTATTTATTAGCGTACGAAGTTAGATTAAGTATAATTGAAGCATTGCCCAGTAAATCGAATTATAAAGAATCATATTTTTAAAAATATAAAAGTAAAAAACAATTTTACGAGCGAAATAAGAGCACAAATCACAGAATACAGAATATAAAAAAAGTGTATGATTTGTCCAATTCCTTAGCACACATGTACATTTGAATTGCCTTTTATATACAAAACGTATGCTGAATACATTGAGAAAGTTTCCAGAGTTACAAAATGAATGCGCTTAATCATAAATTAATTGTTTGTAACAGGAAAGTGAAAAGAAGATAAATATCATTTCAGAAATTGAAGCCCTAAGGTAGAGCGGAAAACAATTTAGGCAAAGTCGAACTATTAAAAAAAAAATTAAAACAATCAGAAAATGCAATAGAAAGTTTTACACACAATATTTTATGTACATTAAAATTTAATAGACATAAAATATTTTGTATTAATGTGTATTGACTTAATTATATTTTTGCCCAGAAAAATATTTTTAATTACATTAATGGAACTTGACATCACCTACATCTAAAGGAGTTAAAATTTTTTTGCGTTAATAATGCAAAATATGTACTTTTATGCAAAAGTTTATAAAAAATAAATAATAGTTTTCAAGTCAATATTTTATAAATCGAATATTTGTATGCAAATTTAATATTATAAAGCCTTTTAAAACTATTTTTTTTATGAATTAGTTAATCATTTCAAATTTTGTTTTTAACACCTAAAATATTTCAAATACATATTTAATATTTATTTAAAAAGATTGATATACTAGGACAATTAATTCTGGGATTCTAATTTCGAATGTTGTATGAAGGGGCAATAGATAAAATACAGCATCTATCAAAGTCTGTGTAATTTCGGTTAAAAACAGTCCAGCCTGTAAAAGACTTGACGAGACACGCGCCGATGGTCGCAGAGAAAACCTCAAGTAAAGAAAAAATGTTTTAATTTTCGTGTTGTATTAGAATATTTACACACCCAGGATCTAGCTCTGCCACAGTAGTATAAGTTTGATTTAAGCTTTTTATTTTTTAAGTTTCAGAATGGTTTTTGAACAAGAATACAATTTTTCCTTCACTATTACTATGTTTACTAATTACATCTCACAATTATCTAATTTAATACAATATTAAAGTTGAAAAGGAGGATTGCCCTAAACACTTATAATGTAACTTATATGTAGAGTTTCATTGTACAACCTTATTATTAATAAATAAAACAAAATCTAAAAAATCTAATTTTCGTATGAAAATTGATGAATAGGGATCACAAATTTTCTTAATAATAGATACAATACATTACCTTAATACATGTAGATGTGAACATTGCGATGATTTACTATATTTATTCAATTAGCTCTTTGATACATAGTTTTTCATATAGTAACTCGTAGCCACCACGCGAACTTTTACTTCGACTATTATTTTATATACATTTACTTTTGCTGTTCGCCATCGTATTGCAATGCTAATTGAGCTTATACGGTTTTGTTTTCTAATGAAGGAAACATAAAGATTAAGAGAAGAAATTAATGTATAAGACAGCTCATTACCGCCCACATTTGGCACTACTGGCTACAGGCCACCGTCACGATTCGTTTAGCTAGCTGACAGCGCAAATACATACAAATACTTATACTCGTCTAAGCGACGACTTACTTAGTTGTGCTTTTGTTATTTTAAATAAATATACTCAGCAGTATTGGCTTGCACCTGGCCAAATTGACTAATTAAGAAAGCAACTAGCTAAGATACTCGTATTGCATTGTCGGACGCTGTTTACCACCACTCAGCCGTCAGTCAACCGCCCAACCACAAGTCAAGTTAGCACTGAGTATGCTCATATGGCAGTGAATGAATGAATTGTCCGATTTAGAGGTGTTAGAGACTTTAAATTATACCTATTCATTAGACAGAATTATGTGCAATACTGCACGAGAGGGACGCAAAAACGACGTGCATTTCACTGCATACAGCAATCAACAGAAATGCAAGCACATGGCATTAGATATGTATGTACATACATACGAGTCCATACAAACCATACAGAAATTCATATGTTTTCCTTGCTGCGTGTGAAATGCATACATTCGTGTAACTTTTTCTTGTTTTTTTTTTTCAGCATTTTGTGCCGACTCATGCTCTTGGTGGCGTTGAATTTACCACTTCAACACTTTGTTGACCTTTGAAGCCTGCCAGCGCTTACCTTCCCTGCTTTTATCTTTCTTCCATATTTGTAACACACTTTCAAATCATCAATCCTTTGCGCATTTTTTATTTGCTTGTTAGTTACGTTTAACTGTTATACGATTTCATATATTGCATATATACATATATGTGTGTGCGTTGCAGAGTTCATACAATTAGACAAATTTGTTTAACCCGCCTACAAAGAAAGCACAAAAATAAAGACACATACATACATAACTATGTAGATATATATTATATGTAAGTAATGCTGATATATATGTACATGTACGTAGCAAAGAGTGCATGTGTGAGTATGTACATACATACATACACATGTGTGTATGCTCGGGTGACGTAGAGCTAAAATAAAATGTAAACAAAACAAAAAGCAATATCGCATGGGAAATAGTTTGAGGGCAGCAAATAATAAATGGGGAGGTTGGCGTGCGAAAGCCTTAATAAACATAAATGAAAATACACATACACACACGCACATGCATAAATGCATGCAAGTAGGTGCACATGCACTTGCCAATAGCCACTTATTATTATTGACTCAACGCTGATTAGCGTCACTGATACCTTAGCTAAGTGTCAGCTTTTGATAAATTTTGAAATTTTTTTTTTTAGATTATCATTATTATCAATGAGTGGCATTAAAGCTGAGCGGTAATGTGTGAGTGCATGCAGTTCAAATAGCTTGAGGTGTTAAAAAAACGTTTCAGCGAAAAAACTTTTTTTTGGTTACTTAACGCAGTAACGCTGTGTAAACAAGTGTTTGTTTGCGTTTAAAATTTAAATCTTTTTCCTTCAATTTTTTTCATTTAACTGAGAGTATGCACGCTTTTCAACTTGCTGACTGAAATACAACAAAACATAATGCCGGTAGCCAAAATTGATTTGTACATACTCGTATTGTTTGTGATTTCAAATGAAAGACTTAAGACACGAACTCGTTGGTGGCGTTGCGCGTGGGATTTGTGTTGGCATTCAAAAATAATAAAAAAATATACAAATATGTGGTAAAAATATTAAAAAATTACTGTAATGCATAAGGAATTTATCTGTTATTCAATATATATAAGAAATTTGCTATGGAATTGGGTCAGTTGCCCAAATTTATGACAGAAGCCAAGACTAAATTTTTTTGTGCAAATTTCCAATTGTTTATTTATATCAGCAGTTTTTTATACATAAAGACAAAGTTATGTTGTTTTTTTGTATTCAGACAGTTCTGTATATACGACTTAGAATCGTTATATAAGTTTTTAATATAATGACTTATATTATATATCGAAGCCTTTGAAGCTAGCGCTGCGTTTACTTGTAGTTTGTATGATAATTGTATTGTTATATAAGCTTAAATAAAATAAAAAAATAAAAATAAATAAATATATCGAAATTTAAATATGAAAATCCACAGAGTGAGATTGACAAAACCAAGCAAGACAAGAGAGTTTATTTTTATAACAAGACACTCACTTGCAAAAACAACTTTTATCAAATTTTTAAGTTTATTCAAACTTTTAATTAAAATTTTAAATTTTTTTCAAAATTCCAAAATTTTTATTTAGAATAAAAAAACTCAAACATTTTTAAATAAAAATCGCCAAAAACCAACAAAAAGTTAACGCGCTTAAAACCTCAATTTAAAGAAAAAAATTATTTTTTCTTAAGTTAGAAATATTGGTTTGACTGGCAAAGCATTACGAATTGAATTTATATTTGAAACCATTTTTTTTTAATTTGTGACATTTTTTTGCCGACGCTCTTCCGCAACTTTTTTCATAAAGTGTAAGCCCGAGATTTGTAAAATCTGGGTTTATAGTTTTTTATAAGATAATTAAATCGGAAAATATTAGAAATTATAAAAGAGAAAATTTAATTAATTTGTTTCAATATTGAACCGGTCTTAGCATTAAAATGTTCATTAAAATGAAATTTGTTGAAATTTGTCGTGGTTGAAATATAACTTCAATGTAAGGTTTTTCAGATTGGCCTACTGAATAAAACAAACTAAAAAGTGTATGGTTCCGTGTACAGAAGTCCACGAAAGTGGGGAAAGTTTCTGTTTGCCACTCAACTCGGAGTGGCCAGAGCGATTCTTCTGCATCCAGTTCATGCAGCCCACGACTTCCGGGTGATTTCTTACAAGTGTCCTTTGGGTAGCTACCTAACACTCGTTTGGGAGTAAGCTAAAGTGAGAAGGCGTAACCTGGTGATGCCACTCCGTCGTATTCGGCTTAAAAGCTCATCAGGGTCTGCAGCGTTTGTTTACCAAGTAGGTGCGACTGCGAGCGGCCGTCTGTCATGGTAGTCGCCACGTAAAAATAAATATTAATGAAATTAAAGCAAAGCCTTTTAGATTTGTGCTCGGAGAGACACTTTGTCGTAAAGTATCGTCGTTCTCTACGGTGGAAAAACGTCTCACCAATATCCGCATAAAGGCGAGATTCTTCAACATCTCGTTGAGTTTTACTTTTACCCCGACGGATGAGATGGACGCTGGGTTCAAAGGTGTCTTCTACGAACTCCTTAAGTGCACTTTTGAGGAGTGCCCCCTACATGATATAAAAATCGTGCTAGGCGATTTTAATGCCATTGCGGGCAATGCCATGGTTCCACAATCGGAAAATTTTGTCTCCACGACGAAGCATCCGGTAAGGGCACCCACAGAGTGCACGCTGAAAGCCGAGCCGAGCGTAAGGCTGATTCCGATCGGTGCTGATCAGTATTATAACCCTCGACTCCACTCGGCTTCCACTCTGCGGTATCAGCGTGAGATTGTATGAATTTCTAAGCATTAAGTTCCGAAGCTTATTACTCGCATTCATCATCTTTATGCTCGGCTCGGCTTTCAGCGTGCACTCTGCGGGTGCCCTAACACATTACGGCTGGGGTCCGCAACATGGTAGTCTGTAGTATCAGCCTCTTCGCTGGATAGGTCATGTCGTTTAAATGAATAAAATAGCTCGAGCACTGAAAGTATTCGACGTAGTAACCGCTGGTGGTGGCATAGGAGAAAGGAGGCCTTCTCTGCGTTGCAAAAGCCAAGCGGTAAAGGAATCAGGTACCCTTTGTATTTCCAATTGGCGCCAATTAGCGAAAGTTAGAAGTAACTGGCGTGCTGTGCTAATCTCAGCCAAAATTGCATAGGCCGTTATTGAGCCAATAAAGTAAATAAGTAAAAATAAGGAAACAAAAAATATATTTACTTGCAAATGCTTTAGTATAGGTATGCAAATTTAATTTTTGTTTATCCGGCATCCAATTTTTTATTATAAACAAAACACAAAAGTTTTTGTTTAAGCAAATTTTATAAATAAATATTCATTTTGGAATAAATAATAATTATAATAATACAAAATTTAATTTGTGTAAACGTAAACTACTACATATTTAATATTGAAAGTGAATGTGTGTTTTCAAAATAATAAATAATTCCACTGTTAAAAAAGCCATTAACACATTATCAGCGACTACTTAGCGCTCGAATAAAATTAAGTTATCTATGGAAAAAGTAAAATTGCATTACTAAGCATCCACTCGCCATCTGCAATCATAATGCGCAGCCAGCTTGATAATTAAAAAAAATAATATGACAAGCTTTTATGCAAAAACTTTCATTATTTAATAAGAGACAAAGGTTATCACATATTTACAATATTTGTTTTGTATTTTTTTTTTTTTTTTTGTTTTGAATTTTATACATAAATTTGTTCATAAACAAAAATGCACGCACTGAAATTTAAAGATGTATTTAACTTTAAAGCGCATACGTTTTTGTGTTTTTTGCCAATGTAATTTCATGCATGCATCGGGCACTTTTTATGATATGTATGAGTGAAATTGTTTTCATTGCTTGCTACTTAAATAAAAAGCTTGCATTAACTCGCGTGAGTTTGTGTGTTCGTTTGTTGACGAGGCACACTTATTCACTTAAGCAGTTATTTACTTACTCAGTTGTGTGCAACGCGTTATGAAACACTTTCGTGTAATTTTCAATGAAAGTGCTGTATAACACATTAAAGTAATTTGTTGGCTGTCTACATAAACGAAGTACATGTCTGCATTAAATTTTAAATTATCTCAGCTTTTTTAGTTTTCTGTTTACATGCGTGAGACTTTATAAAAGTGAAGCGAAAACAAAGAAAATATAAAAAAAAGTTAAAAAAATTATAGTGAGTTTGAATGGCACCGCTTTTTCGATTTTTTTCGCATAATATTTTTCTTTTTTCTATATAATTTCAAATAACTTTCAATTAAAGTACAAAACATTATTTACTTAAAACTATATAAAACATATTTCAATCTTAATTCATAATTTTTGAACCCAATTCAATCAAAATTTTGGAATGAAAATATTGTAATTTTTTGAGTATGCAGTAACCATTGATTTCGTCAATATAATATAAAAAATAACTTGCAGCAAGCCTTGTATGAAATAAAGTGCCGAGAAAATTAAAAAAAAAACCGACAGCAATCGTTAGCCATTTAAAATTTTACTACAATTAATTTGAATTGGCTTGAATGCTGTACATTTCTATTCAATTGAATTTGAGCAGCGGTTTTTCCTTTTCCATATTTCAATAAAGTTGCATTAATAAATAAAAGTTTAAATGATATTTATTACAGAATGCACTTTATTTAGAAATAAAGATATTAGAAATTCCATGATAGAAAAAAAAAACAGAAAAAAGAAAAATGCACAATTTTTACTCAATTGAACGTAAGTGTATTTTAAAACCAATTTGCAATGCGATTTCAAAATAAAATTGCTTGCAACTTAAGCGATTTTTTTATTTATTTTAACCAGATTTGAAACATTATGTGAGGTTTATTGTGTCGAAGCCAATTTGCTTCAATGAGTCAAATCCATAATTTAAGCACTATTTGAATTCTCTAAAGACGCAAATGTACGCCAAATAAATTGTAATTCCTTGTTATCCTACGACCGATTATTAACGTAAACATAAACGAATGCATTAATGAAATTAAAAAAAATAATAATTATACCTGCAGATACTTTCAACTACAGGTCCATCACTTTTCTCTCCGACTTCCTACGTCTGATTTTTACGTATGGTCTGATTTTACTATTTTAAAATCTGAAAATGGAAGTTAAAAAGTATTTAAATCATAAAATAGAATTTATGAAATATATGGGAATAGTAAAAATGTGTACTTATAAAAAATTTTTTACTTATTTAATATATCCTAGACTTTACGGAGTTCTCTGGCAGCAAATATTATTCTACAAAAAGTAAAGATTTTTATATTCCTGAAACGCATTTTACTAAAACTAAATAAACTACAACCAATTTTAACTAAATAAATTTTAACATTGAAATAACTGTAAGTCACATTTATAAGATTTCTATGTTAAATGGTATTAACTAGAAATTTTCTCTGACCAAAGTGACCAACTTTTTAAATTTTTATATATGCCACGAGAAGTTCTTTAACTAAAGCTCCCTTTGAAAAGTAATTAGAGATATACTTTGTTGGTTTAAAGCTCTATTAAGCTTTTTATTTTTCCAGGGCATAAATAATACCTAATAACGCATATATTTCTAATACAGCTTGCACATTTATTTCGCCACCCAAGTTGTTTTTACATTTTCTCCTCAATTTTTTTTTTTTATGTAAAACAATTTTTAAAACAAACTGGTATCTACATTGCCACGCGCTGCAATATCATAAATCACTATCAGTTGGCTATTTATATAAAACATCCTCAATGCCATTACAATTGGCAATAACAATTGTCGTTTGGCAATTTTTCAAACTGACAATTTGACAATGAAAAGAAAATGTCGCGCGCACAAAAGCGTCGAAACTACAAACAAAAGTACACAACAAATAAATGACAATAAAACAAAAATATTGCAAGTTGGCCGCAATGAAAGGAGGCAACAACAATATAAATAACATACCAGCAGCAATAATAAAGCCAGCGGCTGTGCGCGCCATCAGCGGCCAGCGACCCAACACGGCAGCCCGAGCAAGCTCATAATTTTTTCCCATCATTTATGGGTCACAGTGAAGTGTGTGTTTTCGATTTTCATGCACAACGTATGTGCGTATGTATGTATATAGCAAATTTATTTGCTTTTTTTTAATATACAAGTATTTATCTTGTTGATGCGCGCGCATCGCCGACCAGCATATTTTATTTCACACAAAAAAAAAAGAATAAAAAAAAATGTACACAATGATAAAATTGCTGTTGGTTTGTTTGGATTTCTTTTTGTTCTCATGCCACAACGCGTTTATTTGATAATGTTGCAGTTGCCGTTTGGATACACATAACTCGTATGTGTGTCGGCGCGCGTGCATCTGCAACATGCTTCACTGCTGACACACTGACGGCGATGACACAGGGAAAAGTTGTTGCTAGCTGCCTTGTATGCAACATTTGTTTCGCTTTCGTTTGACCGCATTGACCACATGTGGTGCAGCAGGAGACGCAGCAGCGTGAACAACAACACAACAAACAGCACCAGCCATAAGCGGCGCTGAGCTTTGCTCTTTGTGGCAAGGTAGTTGGGCTGCGAGGCACAACTAAACTAAGCGGCATACGCCATATGGCACGGTCGCTTGCACTCTGCTGCACGCGAAAGTTAAACAGATTTTTAACTGGAAGCTTGTTTTAAGTGTATTCGAAAGTTTGCAAAAATTTTGCATTAGTAATTATAATTCTTTAAAAAAAATGTTGAGAAACAAGGAATACGTTTAATAACTACTGCACCTTAGAACTCTTTTATTTTTCTGCACTAGAAAATAGTTTTTAATTTTTTTAATAAAAATGCGTTAAATCTTATATTAATTCCCGAACTAAATTGATTTGCTTTTAACTTTTTTGCCGTCACACATTTCAATTATCATTCATTTGTATGCAAATCGCATTAATTACAGCTCATCAAGTATCGAGTTGCATGTTGCAAATTGCAAGTAGCGCATCGGCAAGGCTGTCACATCGTGTTGCATTGTGGCATGCGCTTACTGTCACTTCCAATGTGTACGCGATGAAGTAAGAAATTAATGTTAATTAAAGCGCTGCAACGGGAAATATCTGTCAGCTTAAACGTTATGGTTGCAAGCCATTGAGGGTAGTTGTTCATAACTGGGAAAAATCTAAGCAAATAAAATTGGGAAATTAATATAAAGTCAGTTATGAATTTCAAGTAATATTTTGGGTAGATTCGAAGGCTTTTAATGCCTCATTTATAGCAAATGTTTATTTCCACTAACGATTGAGTGCAGAAATCATTTTTAAAAATATTTTCTTTTTGTAATTTTTTGGTTGCATTCTTTATATTGCATATTTGTATGCATATATGTATTAATTAAAATTATTTTATTTACAAAAAATAGTATTTCAATATAATTATATGTGTTGGCAAATTATTTAAATTTTCCTTTTCTATATTTCCAGAGTCTCAAAACGAAATACTAGGCTTGAAAGAGTAAGTAAACTAAATAAGTGTTTAAGCAATTTTTCTGCACTTATTTCTCTTAACAAATGTGTATAAGTCTTGGGCTGGAATATAAATTAATTAACAGTTTAAAAGTAAAAAAATGAAGGAAAACATTTTTTTTTAACTTTTTTTCGTTTTTTATTTTAATTTGAGTTAAAAAAAATTTAGTTGTTTAATACTATTAAACTTTAGCTTTTAAATGCAAAAACAAAATAAACAGAGCTCACACATTTTTTTTTCTATTATATAAGCCTTAATTAGGCTGAGTACACAGCTCTCAAGAAAATCGAAAAATACATATAAAGTGACACTCAAAAAATTCAATTCAAAATCAGTCAAAAAAAAAATTTTCGTACATTTATTTCAAGGAGACTTCAATTAGTTGGCATTGAGGCGCCAGCTAGTTTTTTTTCGAATTGGTGAGCATAATGTCAAACTGTTTCGTTGAATTTGGTTTGATTTATTTCTTCACAAAAAATTTCAGCAAGGGCAAAGAATTTTTTCAAGCCACAGAAACAATGATAATTATTTGTGAGTTTTATTCAATCGTTTATATAGAAAAAATTCGCAGACCGCGTCAGTAATAATTTGTGAAAACTGTGAAAATTCAACTATGATTTGAGACTTTATTGAAACCTGCAATTTAATAAACAAAATTCTATGAGTCTTAAAATCGCATTATCAGAAAAATTATACAAATTTCAAAATAAATTTAAAGTATTTCTTAACTCTGTTGTCGTTAACCTAAAAAACCTTAAGGGAGTATAAGTTAAACTCGATTTTATAGTTCACGGATTGATATTAAACGCTTATTGTATTAAACCTATTAAAAACTTACAATAATATAAAGTAAAAAAAAAAAATTGTGTGTTATAATATTTTACTTAAATATTTGCATTTCGTTTCTAAGTATAGTAATTCGTGTTTACCTCTGCATGAGTGTAGTGATCATTCGTGACGGTTTCACGTTTCTTCAACACCTTGACAGCTGTATAACTCGAATTCCTTAAAATCGAATTAATCAAATACGACAACAATAGTTGTGGCTGTGGCAATGTGGCATGCAACTTTTACCATGCCATTTGATGATTGCAGAAATTGTAACTACCTGCTATAAATATTTACTTGAGCCACTGTCACGGGAGCAAGCGCTAAGTAAACAACAGCAGCAACAACAACAACAACATACGACAACCAACTCATTGCTGGCATAGCATAGTGGAACATTGCAACATTTGCCGCAACAGCTGAGCGATGCTGAGCGTGCGCTCACTGACATATACAAATACATGCTAGTACATATGTATGAACAAATAATTCCACCTACAATTAGTTATGTAGGTATTGGTGTGTGTATTATGTACGTGTGCAGCTAATGAAATTCGAAAATGTTGTGAAACTTTTTTACTAACATATGTTTGAAATGTGCCAGTTGCAGGAGAATGCAGAGGGAAAGGATCTGAAATTGTCGACTTAGAGTTGGAAATGTTTTGCGCATACAAGCGCACAAGTAAAATGTCCCAGCAAACATTTTTGTTCGTTAAAGAAACGCCTCTGAACCGCACTACTAATACTTCGAAAAGCAGGCGATTTTTCTTTAGTTCTGGAGAAGAGTGGTCAAATGTCAGAACTTGTGCACCTGCTGCCGAGACGCTTTTCACAAATAAAAATAATCAAAAGCTGTAAAAGTCGCTTTTAGAAGAGGAGCGAATTCAGCTCTTTAGTGAACAAAAAAATACCAAAAACTTATCCAACTATGTTGTTAGTAAATTTGAGGTAAATACCATTAAACGATCTTCTGGAAGATGTCGCGTATTTATTGATTTGTGGATAACTCTTCCATTTAAATATATACATCCTCTAATTATTGGCTGCAGAGTGTATTGTAATTTTGTGTATGAATGTGTACAAGGCAACTTCAATTCCGCTATGGCAAGTAAAATACTAACACATAGTTTGTTTTTGGTTTTTGATGAACTTCTTTTTAAATTCATTTATATATTCGCCTGCCAATAAAAAAATAAGGCAATTTGACTAATCGTTTGAAAGGGGATGCCTCCTCCACATAATCTTGTTGAATTTGCCTTTGATATGTGCGTGTTTAGGCAATCCAGCTGTTTGCTGTTGTCGGTGACGAACTAGCGAGTTAAGCTTAAGCTCCAAGGAACTAACACTAGTTCGGGTCTAGTCAACTTTTTTCGTGTTCATGTGACGAATTCAACACGAACTTTTTTTTCGACCAAGAAGCCCTAAGTCTCCACTTTTGCTTGTGTGTGTTAGTGGGTGTCGGTTGCATGGTCAGTAAGCACAAAAAGCAACAAGTGCAAATATACAACAACAAAGTTAGAGACGGCAGGAGTAACAACCACAACAACAACAACAAAGTAGCCAATACTTAAAATTGGTATAAAAAACTGCCGAAGAAGTTTATGTTGCACTAGCAACAACAAATTCGTTGCGACCACTCACACAATAAGAATAAAAAACTAACAAAACAACAGCGTCAGCCACAATAGCAACAACAATTACATAGGCAATCGCTCGTTTGACCATTAAATATTGCTTTTATGTTGGCACATTAACATTTCGCCTGGCGATAAACACACCGCATTTTATATAGCCGACAACAGCAGCCGCTAGGAGCAACAACAACAACAACAACACCAAAAACACTTTGCTGCTTGCCACTAGTGCAACATGTGGGCAAATCAAATATGTATGTGCTTTGCTAGTGATTTTTCGCTCGTTTCGTTCGATCGATTAGAAAAAGCGTTTGCTGTTGTGTTTGTGTTTTCGTTTTTTTTTTGGTTGCACCGTCGTGGCAACAACACGTTGTCTGGCATTGAGGTCACTTGAGTTCGTGGCAATAATTTTGAGCTTTATTGCGACGTCAGCGACGACGACAACAACAACAACAACAACAAGTTGGACTAACGCTAGAATCACAGCGGCAGTTAAGCTTATAAAATCAAATAAAATAAAACAAATGGACAAGCCACTGTTGCGGCGAGTATTTATTTACTTTAGACGGAGGCAAAAATAATTGATATACGTCCGTACGTACGTACGTGCAACAGCGAAAAGTAGCAATAAAATAACAACAAGAAAAAGAAATGCGCAACAGCCTTCGCGACACATTTGCGACCGCCTGCACATTTTGTGGCACGATTGCACTTGCAACATTCATTGCATGCACAAGCAGGTACATACATAGTTGCGCGCTTAAGAAAAAGTTGCTGTAAAACACTGCTGAGCTACTTGCAATTACTTGCAGCCGCCGTCGCCTGCTGCTGCTGCGGCTGTTGCTGTTGCTCACCACTTGCCACACTTGACACGGCCACAAGAGCATGGCATCAGATTGTGGCAGCGATTGATGTATGCAAAAGTTGTGCAGCTTGTTATTGTTGCTATTATCTATCGCTTTCTTTGGACTTCGCTTAGCTTGCTGGCGTTGTTGCAATGGCATTGGCAAGTCTGCTGTCGTTTTTTACTTGATTAGCTGCCGCATGTCGCTGCCATAGCCTGCCACTGCCACCGGCGCTGTTGATTGGCATTGTTTTATGTCGTGTGGCACGTTTGTTGGCGACCATTTAACTATTTGACTATTTGACTGACTGTTTGTCTGCGCTACGGATGCGGCGCTGATGGCATGATATGTTGTTTCGTTAATTCGTTTAGAAGTGGTTAAAATAATTTAAGCCAAACAAATAAGAAGAAAACTGAAATTCAAAGCAGATAAACGCAAACGCATCGAGTTGAATGAAAATGAATTTGAAAACGAAATTGCAGGCGATTTTCGTGAACAACAAGCGACAGAAAGAAAGTCGGAAAGTTTTTGTTGAGCGTTGCTGAAAAGTCTTTTGCATACAACTGCAATAAATAAATGCCGGCGAGATTGCACTGATTGCTGGCCGCATACGCTCATGCAAATGCATTTACAAATATGTATTCGCATGCCTGCCAAATTCTTGACTCGATTGCTTTGGATTTTGTAATTTCACAGTTGTTTGTTAAGCGAGTCCGCTCGCCCGGCAGACTCGTATCATCTGAGATTCACTTTCAATCCATTAAGCATTGCCGCCTGAACTCAGCGCCATGCGCACAGCAAGTCAGTCACTCACCGAGCCAATGCGCCAATGTGCCAATGTGGCTGTGTGTCGCTCACCCACAGCGCCAATCGTAGCGCAAACTGCCAACAAACCCAACCAGCGCAGCCGAAAAACTTTCTTCTTTAAATTCGATTTTTCGAATGTTGCATTTTTTTCGGCGTTGCGATTTTTGTGCTACAACTTTACCTTCTTTTATTTTCAAAATGTGTGTGTGTGTGTGTTTGTGTGCCATCGCTTTTGGCTAAACTTATGCAAATGCATTGATTGCACGGGCGAAGCTCGTAGGCAGACAGCAGGCAGTGGATGGAGCCTGTGAACTTACATACTATGTATGTTGTTGTTGTTGCATTTATTGTTGTTCACATACTAGCTTCTGTTCGCTGCAATGTGGCACACTTTCGAGGAATTTCACTTTTTGCTGCTTGCTGCACTAACACTAACTGCAGCGACTGGCAAGGACATGTTGTTTTGTGGCGTGGCCGAAGAAATGGTGTTTGGTATTTGGTTTTGGTTCGCTTTGAAAGTGTCGAATTTAATTTTTCGGGAATGCAGAAAATGTAAAAATGTTTGTGCTTTATTAAAAAGTGACGAAAAATGATTGTAAGTAAAGCGGAAAGTAAATGAAATTTCGGGCAAAAATTAGATTTGCTTAAATTGAAAAATAAATTAGAAATTCAAATAGCAAAAAATGAAAGCAAAACCAAAATAATAACGTAAAAGCGCTTTTCCTTTTTTAGCTGAGACACAAATAAAAATGTAATATAATTAAAGTTTACATTTTTTTTTCTTGATTATCAAAAGTGTATTTTATTCAAGCAAAAATGTTTATGTTTGAAGAGCGCTAAATTGTAATATCTTATCTTTCGTTAACATGTGCCGAAAATCGATTTATTGAAGTCCGTTTGAAAATTAACAAAAAAAAAAAGATCAACAATTCATTTATTTCCATAATTATTGATCTGTTGAAAATGATAGGCTCCTCTCTTCCTAAAGCAAAAGTTTACAAAATGATATCAGTGGTCTTATGATTAGATTACATAAATGTATTGAGCTGTTTACTGAACAAAAAAAGAAAAAAAGTATTTAAAGCTCAGGCAATATAAAACAAAACATTAGTTTCTTTAAGGTAAATGTAAGTGTGTGTGTAATGCAGTGTAAGTGTTCGGTTTTCTGCTCATATATATTTTTATATATTTTCTAATATAAACATACATAGATTCGAATTTGTCAAAAACGACTTGTGTACTTTTTTCTCTTTCACATACAAATTTCTTTGCCAGTCAAAAGAAAAATAATAATTGTGGCAAAATTTCTGACAACCGCCTTAATTTAATATTTGATTAGTTTCGAGTGGGTAGCGGTGCGTCCTATAACTCGATATGCCGGTGAGTTCGAGGTTCGAATCTCAGTCAGGGCAAGCAAAATCTAAATCATAGAAACAGTTTTTTTTAATAGCCATCACCCCTCGGCAGGCATTGGCAAACCTCCGAGGTTATTTCTGCCATGAAAAAGCTTCTCATTAAATACATTTGCCGTTCGGAGTCGGCACAAAACTGTAGGTCCCTCCATTTGTGGTATAATATAAAGACGCATACCACAAATAGTAGGAGAAGCTCAGCCAAACACTGAGCTATATAGTGTAAGTGCCAAAATTATTATTATTATTATTATTATTAATTTTGAATAGCAGCTTTTTTTCAGAGCATGAAAAATTTAAGGTTGTTTGGGAATTTTGTAAAAATGAAAGCATACAAAATTATTATATGGAGAATTACTTAAACAATTTATTATCAAATAGGTTTATGTGTGAAGCTAATAATAAAGCGCTCAAGAAAATATATAAAATAACACACAAGAAATGAAAAAAAAAAAAAATTTTATAAACAAATTTCTTAAATCAGGCTGATGTCCTCAAAAATAAAATGCTCATATATTTATTTCTTTCAACAAATTTACAGCGACGGCAAAGTAACTTTTCAAGCAACAGAAGTAATGAAAAATATTTTTCATGATTTTACTTGAAAACTGTATTCTAAGCTCAAGTAATTAAAATTAATACATGAAAATGCACCAGAGCTGCTCAAAAATAATACGGAAATAAAACTAGAAATATCTACAAAATTACGCGAAGTTTCAAAGAAAAGCTTCTTTCATTTGATTGTATTTGAATTTCAAGTGGTTTGGATTTTTTGTAAACCTTTCATGGAAATGGTATATTAACTTTGGTCCGATGTTTTTAAGTACCAGATGGATAAGAGTTAGACTCATCAAAAAGAATACCGATATGATCAGGATGACAAGCTGAGTCAATTAAGCCATGTCTGTTCGGCTGTCCGTCTGTCTCTCTATTTGAACGCAAACCAGTCTCTCAAGTTTTGAGCTATTTGAATAAAATTAGCAAGTCAGGTGTATTTTCATAATAATATTAGACATTTGTTGGAATCGGTGAGATCGGACGACTGCAACGTATATAGGCGCCGATTATTCAGATATTATATTTTGCTTCATAACTACTTCATTGATCGCAAAAATAAAACATATAGTATAACTACCATACAACCGATTGTTCAGATACTGCATTTAGCACCAAAACACCTCCATTTAAGTAGTTAAAGATTTACAATTTTGCACGAATAATAGTTATTAAAAGAACCATTTAAGCAATGAAAATAATTAAGAGTGGAGAAATATAACATATAGCGGCCATACAACCGATAGTTCAGATATTGTATTTTAGGCCATAACTCCTCCATTTACTCGGCTAAAAGACTTAAAATTTCGCAGAAATATTTTTTTATTACTGGGACATATTATACATAAATATAACAGATGGCTCCCATACAATTCTTCCATTCATAAAAGGTATGAAGCTTTCGGCATAGCCTTTTTTTTAATTGTTTTGTGTTAAAAATGTCTCAGAGTTATTCGCATTTTATGACTTAGCTAATATATTTCGATTTCAATGAGATTTTTTTTAAACACTGACATGTTCGTAGAATATGCTGGTACTTTTTTAATAAAAATGTTTTCATATAAAAGTGAATAAAAAAAAAAAAAAAATTGTTTGTACACACAAATACTAAAAGTGCAAAAATTAAAAGCAACAGTCAATCAAAACAAAGCCAAAGTTGAATTTTTCTATTTACTATTTCACCTGCGAATTTCCCGTCTCGTATTTGTAATTTACACAAAAATGTGATTCTTTGTTTATGTACACATATACATATGTACATACATATGTTTGCATATACAGTTGCTGTTATTATTACAGCCATTTTATCAGACGTTTTGTTTGCCTGGTTTGCATTTGCCAGCAAAGTGGGTGTTGCAGTTTCCAGTAAATAGCTGTTGCATTTATTAACATTAATTTTATTTATTGCTTTTCTTTGATTCCAGCAATGATAGCCTAAGTTAGTAGATAAATTGAAAAATTAAATTGCCGCCAATATATAATAACACTTTCGCATGTAGGCGTTGTTGCAACGCTGTTGTGTCGCTTTGCTGACGCCTGAATGGCGGGTCATTTGGCTGACATTTTCTTTGAATAACAAAATATTACTTCTACGTTTGTTTTTTATTTTCACTTTTTTTATTTTTATTAACAACCATGACTGGCTGTTTATTTGCGCGATAGGCAACACAAATCAACTAATCGCATGACAGTGCAACACGAAACATTGCAAAATTGCAGACGCGCGAAAGCCAAGCCAAGCTGTCGGTGGCGCATCGAACAGATGTCCAGTTGTTGTTGGATTGCGGCGTCATCAATAAATGTGTGCAGCTGTTCAATTCTTACTTTAATTCGCTTCTATGCAAACAAAATTGCACACACACACACTAATATGAATTCATATATGCAAGCAGTGCGTATTAGAGTCATAGTTGATTGTACAATTGATGCGATTAATGATGAATTGTCAAAGTGCCGCGTATACTTCTTGTGTTGTTCACTTTGTTTTTCTTTTTTTTTTTGCTTTTGCCTAAATATCTCCAGTTTGCTTGTTTGGCTGTTATTATTGCACTTCATCAGCACTCAATCAATGCTCGACTACTTTCTTTGAATTCTATATTAAGTCAAACGAAGCAAAAAAAAAAAAGAATCATTGACACTAGTCGCTAAGTTGCTAACGAACAGTAGCCGCCTTTCTAATTCGAACGTCGGCAGCTATTCTTGGTGGCTAAAATCAAATTGCGTACACATGCACACACACACAGACGCAACTATGTATGCCTAAGTAGAATCTATTTGAACGCATACTCACGTCGCTTTTGTGACTTTTAAATGCTTGCCACCACAATTAACTAGACGCACTCAACGAAGCTAGCCAGCCACCTGTCGCAGGTTTGCAAGATGCACAAGCGCCAAAAGTCGTCTGGCAGGCTAATTTATTTGCAGTCGTCTAATTAATCAGCTGTCCAGTTAGTGCGTTTGACAGCTTCGACGTTGCAGTCACACAACGCGCCATCACTTCAGCGCAGCACATACTCGTATATTTGTTCTTGCCAACGCGGCTGTTATGGCTCAGATTTTGATTGTTTTCCTTCTTCTCCGCTTTTATTCGGTCTTGCGCTCTTTATGATTAGGGAAATGGCAGCGTATTAACCTTAATTGATTGGGTCGTTGATTTGCGCTTTTATTGTAACTATGAAGCAATGTCGACGTAGCACGCAATGCGATAAACTTACTGTTTTTTTATTATCTTATTTTGTATTTCTTTTTTTTGTGAGCGCGCTCATGGCTATATGACCCAGTTAACTGGCTGTCGGTGTACGAATTTGATTTTGTAGGCGTATTGTGAGAGCAAATTATTAGATCGCACGCTAAGTTTGTCCACTATCTAGAGCGGTAATTTGGATTTAATAATTTGTATGATTTATTGCTGGGTATTTGGGGGGGGCGCGAAACTTTAATTTTAATTTTTTATTTAGTAGATTCCTAATGATTGCTATTAATTTTTTTAGCATTTGTGTACTCAGCGCTTGTTACGTGTTTGTAGACAAAGCTTTTTGGTTTCGCTAATTATTAGCAAAGAAATAATTGTAATAATTGCCTGTTATCCTAAATATCGTTTGTATTTTTGTATTTGTATTGTACTTTTATTTTTCAATGTGTTATAAATTTCAAGAAGTAATGTTTCTTTGTAAATGACAATCAGCATAAGACAAAAATTTACAGATTGAAAACAATAAATTGATACAATCGCAACAATATTCCCCTACCCGTAGCTTTAAATTTTTATTAAAAAGTGTTTGCACCTCCTCGCATTTGTCAAGTGGATAAATTTGACAATTCCTCTAAATAATGTTATGCACTCCTCTCCTTCAAAGGCGCCACCATAGTTTTCATGTACCTTGAGTGTACCATGGACGTCAGATTCCAAATTTCCTACTCGTCTTTAATAAAAATTAGCAGAGGTCTTGAAAGCAACTTCCCAGCATCTAAATTTATTTGCACTCACGTGTTTCCGCCAGTCTTTCCTTTATTGAAAACACGTCTTCCTTCTCATCTCTTCTCTCGGTCTGGCTCAATTGTTGCGCGCATATCAAGTGGCTGTTTTGTATTCATTTGGAGCAACGACGAGGCATTCTTCGTCGTACCAGCGAGACAAAGACTCTGAGATACTCGTTGTTGTCGTGGCGATCAGAAATTGATTGTTTTAACGGGATTGAAAGTCGAGATTGAAAATTCTCAGCTGTTCGGCTGCGATTGCGGCTTCACGACGACGAACTTTCGTCGCCCTGTTTCACGAAACAACCATGACCCATGCCACGGGTAGGTCGATCAGTCTCTCTCCGTTGCATGAAAAGTTCTAATAAATCTTGAATTAATGGGAGTGAAAAATTGTGTAAAGTATAGAGCTAGACCCCAGTAATCGTGTAATATTGAAGCCCTATAGACATTCACGCAACTCTGCCGACGTGTTGCAATACAGTCAGACTAAATGTTTTGACAAAATATACAGCGAAGAACTCTACTTCGGTAAACACTGATGGCTTATAGCTAGAGCAGAAACTTAGAAGTTATTCTCGCTCCATTGTCAGCTCACTGCATGTTTTCCAAGTGTTCCAGTATTTATTTGATTATATTCTAAATATGGCACAAAGTGTGCATAGTAAACACATTCCATCATGTCCACTACTTAAACGAACAATAAAATATTTCTCTACAAATACTCAGCCAGCAGATAAACACAGAGCTCAGTGTCGTAAACAATTATGTCAAAGCGTTTTATTGACTTTTTAATTGTAAGAAAAACCAAAATAAAAACACATTTAGAAATCATAATGAAGCCAAATCCATTTGTAGGTCACTAAATCACCTAGAAACCAATTTCAATTTTGAGCTTATTGCCGTTGATATCTCCATAAAAAATATAAAATCAGAGCATAACAAAAGCAGGGCATGCATGCCTACGCGATGTGACAGCTCATTTAAATTCAAAGCGAGCGAGTTGCATACCACAGCAAAGTGACATTGTTGGCGTGAAGAAGAAATTAAATAAAAATTGAATAAATAAAAGTACAAGAATTTAGTAAGGCTTAAGGAAAATAACCCGTAAATGAAAAAACATTTGCGGTTATAAATTTAGTTGCAAGTAAGCGGAAAAGCATTAAATTTATTTTAAAAATTACTTAAGAATAAAAAATAAAAACAAATTTATGTGACATAAATCGTTACAACCAAATTCACAAAAATTAAAATAGTTTTAATACATTTTGTAGTTAGAAAAAATATATGAAAATTTAATTTTCTAATTTTACTTTTTAAATCAATTTTATTATCTGTGAATTATGTTTTAGTATATTAAAAAATAAAATTCAATATACCAAAAAGATAATCTTGGTAAATCAATATTTTTGCATCAGCAAACACATTTACTCCTCAGTTGGCTTCAGAGGTTAATATCTGATTTTTTATTTAACGCTTTTTTAAACCTATAATCCTTAAGAAAATTCCCGTATCCTGAGACTTTAGCTTAGGTTAGCGTGAAGTGGCTGTCAGCAATCTTGTCAGCACAGCTAAAGGAAAAAGTTAGCTATTGGCCGAGTCTACTTTTCAGACAGCAGTAGACTAGATTTACCTTTCTAAACTCTTCGGAGCATTTTAAGAATTTTATTTATGAACACAAAAGAAATTAATTTTCTAAATCAGTTACAGCCAACCAAGAGAGTTCTTGTATTTAGTAAAAGTTTAGAGTTGAAAAACTGAAGTTAATTTGTGGCATTCTTGCAAAATTCAATAATTATCAAACATTCCATCAGCAGATAACATTTATTAGAAGAGTCAGTAACAGAATGTGAAGTTGTCTGCTCGGAGTACTCAATCCAAAATCTCACATGGAAATCGAAATGTTAATCATACGTCCAGTAGGACCACAAACGAACTAACAAAAGTCACCATTCAACAAAACAACAACAAAAAAAAGAAGTAACAAAGTTTTGCTGCTGCGGAAAAGGCGAATCATTTCAGCGTCATAGTGACGATATTAAAAGCGTGAAGAAATGTATGAATGAAATGAATCGAAGTGAAAAGAAGTTTGGCTGAAATATCGAAAGTTGTGCTGTCGATTGGTAAATATGACTGCTGTTTTTTGTTGTTATTGTTTGAAGTATTTTATTGCAACTTAAATGGTGCAAACAAGTGTCTGTCTAAAATGTGGCATGCACTTTGTTGTGTGTGTTTATTTGTCTACTGTTCACCCTCATCATCATCAATGTCAATTTCAACGAAGACGAAGAGCCAGAATTGCAGCGACAGTGTTAGAGTGACAGCGACAGCAATAGCAGCTTCAGCAATAATACGATTAGTGAGAAAAATGTTTCCACTTCAATAGAATTTTATTGCCGTTTTCCGCTTCATAAGTACATACATCTGTATGTATGTATGCAGCATAGTCATCCGGCGCAACAACAGCAATATTAAATAGCGTGCTGTCAGCTGCTTACTAATACACCAGCGCTTTTGAGGTCATCTGTGGCAATTGAGAAAGGCACGCGCATCTTTCTCTCCTACTCTTTCTACACACTTTTGCTGCTTCCTTAGTTTCTTCTGCTTCCACTCTTTCAGATTTGTCGATATTGTCACGACTTGTTGTTGCGTCGCTGCTTTGGTTTGCTTACCAGTCAGAGCTAGCAATTGCCGCTACTTGGGGCATATTATTGGACTTTGTAATTAAATTTGATTTCCCATTTGCCAATTGGCGACGACGATAACGGATGCAGCAGCGATTTTATTTCACTTACTATATTCCCCAACCACTCTTTATTTGCTTTTGTGTGTCTTATCTTTATAACCCTCCAATTCACTCTTTCATTACTTCAGTTACGCGTTGAAGTTTGTTCACATTGCGCTGCCAAGCAACAACTATTTTTTTTTCAATTTGCCATTGCTGCATTTAACGATTTGGCTTGTATTAAAAGTGAATCTTCGAGTGGCCTCATTGACCGAGTCAACATTTAGGAGCGGGAAATTAAATACAGTGAAATTTCTGAGGTTGTCATTGTGGCTCCGAGTAGATTGCGGCCAGATGGCAGCTGATAAAAATCGAAAGGTGACTCTGCCGCTGTCGGCTGCTTCTTCTGCCTCTGCTACTGCCACTAATATTAACATAGCCGCTGGCATTTTAACTTTAGCCGGCGCATGGTTAGCTATAGTGCAGCTCAGGTTGAGATTACCGACAAACATTGCATCGCACAATGAATTCCTTTGCTCGTCTTTACATTTTCTCACTGCTAATAATTAATGTGATTTCAATGCAGCACATGCATAATGCAATAAGCATTTAGTATTACTTATCATCTCTGGGAGGGACGGTTCGAGAAGGAATGGGTTGGAAGCTGGTAAATATTTTTATGGGGGCAAAAATTCATAAAAGGATCTTTGGCATTGGGGTTGAGCGAAAGCATTCGACAGACGATATGCCATTCCCGATAAGGCATTGCGATGAGTTCAATGATGGTTGGGGAATACTCGTACATACATACATACATAGTTTTGCATTAGAAAGCTATTAGTAGCGGAAAATTAATGCATGCGATAAAATTTTTTGGGGGGAAAAATCGTAAAGCAGGTCAATTTTGCATTAATTTGGCATTTATAATTTGTGAAATATTTAATAAATTTCGTACGAAATGAACAATATGCCAAAAGATATGTATTTACTGAGGTAAATCAGACTTCAATACTGACGAGCTATTACTTATTTGTTTAAACTGAATGTGTGCCATTAACTCTAAAATAAATAAAAAGGCTTTAGAATGTATCTAGTTTTGTTTTACATTTATTCGTTTCTTTCATCATCAGATAAAATTAATATAAATATCTATACCAATTATAAAAACACTTTTAAGTTCAGCAATATTACTCTTTGGCAAAGCAATATATAAATTTATTTGAATCGGAATATTCTCTTACTCTTTTCTTTTTGACTCGAAAGTCAAGCATTTTTCTGTCAAACTTAGTTAAAAAATTGAAATAATTAGTAAAAGCATGTCTGATAAAAATAAAAGCTATGAAAAGTAAAATTATATACTGACGACCTCAAATTCGAGCAAAACAGATGAAGAACTTGTAAAAACTGTGAACTGATATTTCTTGATAAAACTTTCTTTCTTAGGGAAAAAATGCCATAAATAAAAAAATTAACTGAAAACCATTTATGTATGTGTCGAAAAATAATTCTAATTTTTTCTTACTTTGTTAAAACTGTCGTTTTTATTTTAAATCGTGAAGGCAAATTTTCTATCGACTTATCTAATATTTTCTTACTGCTTTGCAGGATAAAAGATTTTTCTGTTCTTCAAGCGTCTTAGAAACATATTAATAGAGATTTGTAGCAAAGTTGCTTTCAGCAAAAGATGATTTTTTAATTTTGCCGCACAAAGAAAAACAGTCTAAGCTTAATCTAGCTTTTAATAGATGAATACAAGTATTTTAAGGCGCTTAAGTCCCTTCAACAACTTAAGCATATATCACGTAGCATGCAAAAGAAATTGTTGATACAATTTTTTTTGTATATTCTTATATGAAAATTAAATTGGTTAGTAAGACTGCAAAAATCAAATTTTTTATAGAGTTTGAAGGTCTAATTTAAAGTTGATAAAATATTAAAAATTTGTGTTAAGTTTGACACTTTGAATTTTATAATTTTTTATAGAGAAAAATATCCAATTTGATTTAAAAATTTAATTAAAAATTGTTTTTTGTTGTTTTTTTACTCCGACAAGGTTGAAAGTTGATGTATTTTGGAACGATTTTCCGTCTCGGAGAACGAAAAATAACACTGAAGATGGCACAACGCCGAAACCGGTTTGTTTCAAAACCAAATTTGACAAGGATCGACGGAAAATCGTTCCAAAATACATTAATTAAAAATTCGTTTGAAGGCTCAGTCGGATTTGAAGCAACTTTGTACGTTTTTTCAAAACTATTACACATATTTTAATGTCAATAAAAAAAATAAATTTGTAATTTCAAAAGAATTTGTGTAAGTGACAAGATAGTTTGAATTATTTTATCAATGCTGGAAAAATATCTAAAAGATGCATTGAAGATTTTTCTAACTCAATAACAGCAATTTAATCGATATAAATGATAGCTTCTATTGCTATTACATCAACTAGTGTCATAGCTCTTATTATTTGATTAAACAACTTTTTTAAAAAATGTAACACTGAAAGATGACAAAATATTATCTTTCATTCCAACACACAATTTTGAAAATGATAACAGAGCATAAGAGCAAGAATAGACAAATGTTTTATAAAATAATATATTATTCCGAAGGCTTAGCTATAAAGGTGAAAGGACAATTGTTTATAAATAAAAGCCATATACCATCATACCTCATACCATCCAAAAAGAATTCAATACATGCCAAATTTTACATCCACTCAAATAGCAAATAAAATCGTGAAAGTAAAAATAACCATAAATGTCAACACCTTAAAATATTCAGAAATTTTGGCACAAAGTTTCATTTATTTATTATTCTTACCTTGCAAGGAAATAGTTTTGCAAACTAAATAAAAAATAATGCAATTGCTATGTGAAAGTAAAGGCCAAGTAAAAGTGACTACCTCGCAAATGATCAGCTTTATTTGTTTGTTGCTGCTACTCACGTAATTCAATCACGCACAATTCAATGTAAATACACAAAAAAAGGTGTCGATCACTAAACACCAGGTGACAATACAGATAAGAAATCTGCCACAGAAGGCAGTTGCGAAAACAATTTAACAACATTTCAAACAAGAAGAATTTATCTACGCAAATATCTACGCATTAATTTGCATAATTTTTGGTAATAGTGAAAAACTTTCTATTTACCGGCTTCGAAAAGTGTGTTAGAAAATAAAAGTAGCTACAGTTAAAAAAAAAAAACGAAAAAAATACAAAAATAAAAAAAAATTAAGTAAAAAATAAAATGAAATGAAATACTTGAAATAATTGGAATAATCGTAAATGAAAGTGACAAACATGCAACATGAAATTGAGACGGTCAACGGGCAAATTTGCACGTTTACTTTGTTTGGTTTACATACAGAGATCTACATACATACATACATAACATACATGTGAGTGTATATTTGTAGTAAAAAAACTAAGCAAGCTGACTTGTGGCATATGGTTGATGGCGACACATTTGTGCTGCAGACACGCAACGCTTGCCACTTTACACACAGAGCGTTGAGGAAATTTGGTGCGACAATGATTTAGGCTATTGGCTACCACACAAAATTGTGGCATGCCACCAATAGCTAGAGCCTTAAAAAGCAACGTGCTATGCACAAAATTGGGCGAAACGAAACCACGTTGGCAAAAGAATAAACAAAAGCGTACTCGTACAAAAATAAAAATGAGTAGACAAGTAAGCCAATAAGTTTGTCGCTAAAAAAATGTGCCACTTGTGCGACAGCAACAACAGGTTGCCAACACATTCACTTAACTATGGGGCTGAAATGCGTTGTTGCTGTTCAGGTAAAAGTTTGAATAAAAAAAATACTAGTAATATAATAATAATAAATAAAGCGAAATGAAATAGAAAAACAAAATAAAAAACAAAAAAAAAAAACAGAACGACTGCAATGTTGACACGCCAAATTTGTGACTGGTGTGCAGCATCTGCGAACGGTGTGTGGCATGAACTGCCGCCTAATAAGGTGACGCGAAAATATTGCTTGCCTGCTTGGCAATAACAAAACAAAAAGCAACAACAGCTATCACATGTGTCGATGGCGCGATAACTCAGTGCGCGCTACACGCTCTGCCCCTAGCCGCCTGTCACTCACCACACACACACACACACACTAACATGCGCAGAACTTTCTTATCGCTTAGCTGCTGTTATAAATTCTTCAGCTTTTGTTGCTGCCGTCGCCGCAAATTTAAAAGGCAATTTACAAGTTAACTAACAATTAACCATTTATGTGTTTTACTTACTTGAATGTAAATCTAAAACTTTGAAACAATGAACGCACACACACACATACACACACATAAAGTGGGGTTATACAATATCCGTGCATAGGTTAGTTAGTGCAAGCAGGCAAAAATGAGCGGAATGGCCATGCAAAAACTAAATATACATATTAAGCATGTTTTTGCTTGCTCGCTTCCATGGCGCACTGGGTCAACTTTCGCTAGCAACTGTGCAACAGACATACTGCCACAATGCCGCACAAACAACATATACACTTTTACACACATAGTTACTTGCAACAATGGACACAAGAAGGCAAAATCTTGATGAAAATATTCTCAGCAGAAGAGCAGGGCGGTGAAGCAGGTGATGCGGAGCGAAAGCAACAAGTTTTAGCAGCAGCTTAAGCAGCGGAGGAGGGCTAGGAGGCCAGCCGGATAGACTACATTGGGCGCTGAAAAGTCTTGCGGTTGAACCTAATAATGTCACTTAAAAAGCAATTTTACAAATTGTGACAAAAACAAAGCGATAGCGCAAGAATAACAGCACGCAGAGCAACAAAAACAAGTGGAAGCAATAGCTGCAACAAGTAAAGACATGCCAAGACCGAAAAGAAGCAAAACAAAAAGAAGCAAAACAAAAACACACAAGCATTGAGCCAGAACCTAAAGCCAAACGAATTGCTGTCGTCTGCATTAAAATTTATAGAAAAAGCGGCAAGTCGCTAGAGCGATTTTTTTTCCACCTTAGGCAACATTAAACAGCCGCTACGTTGGGCAGTAGAAAGATTTGTATAGCAAAAATTTTAGAAACAAACCAAAAAAAAAATAAACTGAAACAGAAAAGCTTGACTGCTTGGCAAAAATTACTAGGTAAAGATAAATAAATTGTTTCAATGTCACCTGTTGAACGAACTCCATGCAATTGCTCTGCTGGCCGAGTTTGTGCTAAACTTAGATTTTCCTTTTGCATTGCTATAATAGCGCCGTTACCATTCGCTGCGGTGACACCGCTGGGAATCCTGGGGAGCGCAATTGTTTATGCATTGTTATGTCGTCTCAAGAGGGCGATATTGCGACAAAAAAATACACAAAAAAAAACTACAATGAGATATAGCAGAAAAAAGAGTCAAGGAAGTATGTTCTATTGTTGGCAAGAATTGGGTAAAAGATTGATAACACAGCCGAAGAAAGCAGAAAAAAGAGCATTGAGCAAATGCAAAAAAGAAAAAAGCGAAATGAGTTGAGCACAAAATCTGCAAAAATATATAGAGAAAGAATAAGTGGCGTGATGAATTGTTGTTTGTCACATGCAAAAAGGAGCAGGGGTGAAAAAAATATATGCAAGAAGAATATAGTGGAAATCTTTGCAGAGTTCATCAAGCGAAACTCAAGTAAGATTACGAACTTCTTCAAGTTGAACAGCTTTAGTATTGACCTACTAAGTCAATCAATCAATTTTAATAATTTATTATTTATCACATTTAAGTAGGAAAATTAAGAAACCTTTGTATTTAAAATATTTTAAACTAATTATTTTGTATTTAAAAAATATGTTACAATAATGAAGACGCCACGGTTTTTCATAAGAAGAGTTGTAAATTACTTCCGCATATATTTGTTCATTTTTTTAGTAATTTTGTTTGTTCAAGTTTCGTAATCAATCGCAGATAAAGTTTGGCGAATATTTTACACAAAATAATTAATAACAAAGTCGTGTCGACTTCACTTTCAATCAAATCAAATCACAATTTAACAATTAAGTATATTTTATTTATGATTTACTTTACTTTGCTATAATGAGATGCGGGTTGGCGAGGTGGTGTGGGGTAAGCAGAGGTGAAGTGAGGTAGGACGATTTAAAGTAAGGCGGAATAAAATAAGTTGAGGAGAAGTGAACAGTGGTGTGATTAGGTGACTTGCATTAAGGTACCGCAGGGTGCTGTGGGTTTATGTGTGGTAAATTCAGGTAAAGGCAGTCAAAATTTGGTCAGTTCAGGCGCTTTCAGTTAAGATGTAGTGAGTATGGGTTTGATCACTATAAGTGTGGTGAGTTCAGGAATGGTGAGTTTAGATGTAGTGAATGTAGATTTTGTAGAATTACGTGTGGTGAGTGTAGGTAAAGTAAGCTTAGGTTTGATGAGTTTTGCTGTGGTGAGCTTAAGTATGGTGAGTTGAGGTACGGTTGGCACGCTATCGCATCGCTTCTTACGTTTTTGTGTGCACATATTGCATTTAACGAAGTGCATTTTTAAATTCTCTTCCTGTCTTTGTTTTATTTGATATTCATGTAGGCAGATTTACAACCATTTAGTGTTACTATCGCGCACATATCAATTTTATCACGTATGAGGAAAATGAAATAAAATTTGTCGCGCTGTGAAATGTGTAGTTTCCGACTAGCCAAAAGTTAAAAACTGCATGGCAAGAAGTCGATTACACTCAAAGTTAAAATTCATGTATTTATTATTAAATTATTAAAGAGAGTGTGGCAACCGTAAATGGCGTCGTACAGCACTCAATTAATGTTGTGCCAACTTTGATATTGAAGATTTGTAATGTAAAATTTCCGCTCATCATAGGTTGAAATCACAATTTAGAAAAGACAGTTTGACAGAATCATCTGTGTATGCTACGTCAAAAACCTGGTTGGTTTTGTTTGTATGTTTTGCAATCATACAATTGTTTGTGCTTAAATTCAATAGTAAAAAGTAATTTTATTTAAAATAAAGTTAATAAACATGAAGTGTTAAATGGCAAAGTTTGTCAATGATGCGGGGCTATAAAACTTGCTAAAAGTGATGTGAAGGCTGCTACTTGGCTGCGAGTTAGGCTTCTTGTGTGTCCAAATGTTTCTCTGCAGTGTTTTTTAAAGGTTTTCATTTTAAGACAGTTAATTAAGTAAAAATATGTTACATAAAGTAAAAACTTTAAAATTTTCAAATCCTAGCAGAACCTAACCTCACACTTTTGTTTGCAATATTTTTCGTTTGTCAGTCAATTCATGTTCGTCACGTTGCACACATTTTGCTTCGCAGCATTTTGCGTCGGTAAGGCGCAATCTTGTATTCTATCGTTCTTGGGTTGAATTAGTAAACGATCAAAGAAATTATTATTACATCAGCCTACCATACTTTAAGAATATCTGACTTAAACAGTAGTTTGCTTTCAAATAGATACAAAGATGAATAAATGGCCTGGCAGGCGGACAGGGATAAATCGGCATCCTCATCTTTTTGTATTTTGCTTCTCTCTTTCCGATGTTTATAATCATCGGAATACAGCTTAAATATTATTTCATCTTTAAAAGAGATTAAAAAAAAGGCCTCATTCATGTGATTTTTTTAGGATTTTTTAAACATATTTTTATTTCAAATTTTTTTATATTTTTTTTTTTTGTGAGATCTACTAATCGTTAGAAGATAATTAAGATAATTTATTTTCAGGCAAGAAACTTTAATTCGATACTATTGAATACCAACTATTCTAAAAACGAAACTTTTCTGACCGTCGGTGACTAACTAGACACTGTTTAATAAATTCCGGCATTTTTTAAATTAGAAATTTAGAAAACTAATTTTGTAACCAAGAAATTATTTAGTGCATTATACATTTGTCCGAGCGTGTTCTGATATAATAAAGAGCTATAGTATGTTGAAGAGCTGTAAGTTTAGAAATTACTCCACCTTAAAATGTGTTTGATATTCATATACATTTGTCGACTTATGCCATTTTATAAGGATGAAGAAGACCATGCTTAAGCAACGCCTCGTTACGAACACCGACAAACATATTTTATTTATTATTATTATATTTATGAAAAGTAGCGACGACCCACTGCTTTACATTCATTCGGAGCACTAGTGATATCACCTTCATCTTTTATTTATTAAAAACTCGAGAACATGTTATTGTAACTGCTTCTTATACTTAAAATTGTTATCTTTTCTTTACAGTTAATGATACAAATAAGATATTCCGGTGCGGCTATCCAATATAGATAAGGTGAGTGTTTTTCTATTCTATTTAAGCATATTCAATTTTATTTAATAAGTAAAGCATTGTTAGAGGGAAATGACATCAATATCTTTGCCATACATGGTTTAGTAATATTACAAAAAATATAATTAAATTAAATAAAATAAAAAATTCCACGCCTAAAATACGCACCGCTCACGTTTGTTCCTAACGCAAGCCGTCCTCCGTCCAATATTTATCACAGTTTACCAAAAATTACCATGGACCTGCTGTCATTTAATATCGCCAAAGGCAGACAATCAGGTGCATGACAGAGCACTTTTGACGTGACCTTAAAATGTCATAAAAATATCACCAGCCGCCACAACAATAGAAACACGCACACAAACACACACACACACACGAGTACGTAAAAGCACAAAAGTCCGCAAACGGTGACAACATAATCGCCTTGATGGCTCGCCACCTGCCCATCAATATTCCATGGCAGCGCTTTATCATCAATTCTCAGCGGTGCATTAGAACTCGACATTGTTTCGTTTTCAAAAAGCACCGTTGCACCAATGCACCAATGCACTAGTGCACCATTTGCACTGTTCTGTATGCGCGCAGTAGGTATATAAGTATGAGTATGTACATATGTATGTATGTATATGTATAAGTACTTGCAACATGTCGCATTGTACGAGTTATTTATTGGTTCAGAACACTGCTGGATGGCTAACTGTCATTTGCTAGCCCGTTGAATGGTCGGGCGGTCAGGCGGTCTCAGGCGGTCGGAAGCGCTGTCAATCCGCTGAATAGTTGGCTGAACGGTGGAATGTTTTAGTCTGCGGTCGGTGTAATCCATTTCAATTTTAATCGATACCACCAATTGCCAGGGACGACGATGACGACGACGACTGCGACAGTGAGACGCACAGGCGCTGCATGTTAAATGTGACATTTTCGAATCATTATGGCAGCATTTTTTTGAAAGCTTTGTCACCACTTTTTTTTTCAAATATTCTTCTGCTGGCACTTAATGTTGTAAATGGCTAAGAAATTGTCAACCATTGTTTGCTTGGGTATTAAGGTATGCGTTGAAGGCTAAAAAAAAAATATGTAAAGAAACTATGTGGCGTTCGTGTAAATGGTGATGTGAGTAGCGGTGATTGAAAATAAGAAATCAAATAGGCAAAGCACGGAATGCCCGACAATCCGACAATTACTGTGGTGTGCGTGTCGCAATGAGTGATATTTTCACTTTGTTATGTTATGTTTATCTCTTTTATACTTTTAAGTATTTATTGGTTTCTTGTATGTTTTTTTTGTGTGATTTTTTCTATTTCTGTTTGCTGCTTACGCTATCTGAATGTTTATAGAAATTATGAGCGCTTTCGTATCTATAAAACTATAATAAATTTCGTTCTGAATTGAAAATGTCGAAAAGGTTCTGCCTCTTCTGAATGAAAGGCAGTTTCATTAGGTAGGTCACAATTTGAATTGTTCGTTGCGCTATCAAAATTTCTTATTGCAAATATATGCAACTTAAGCTGTTTTAACCGCAAGACACTATTCCAAAGAGTTAAGAGTTAAGGAAATATCACCTTTGACAAAAATTCGTACAAATATCAATTTGGCTCGTCCATGATTCCATGTGAAGTTATATATTGATTTCAGTATCAGTTAAACCGACAATGATGCAATTTTAGGTGATGTCAGTAAACCGAATAGCGGCAAATTTTGACATTGCTCGCTGTCTTATTTCCAGTGTCACCCACTGTCCTACCCTCATTTACAAAAGCAAACTAAAATAATATTAAATTTATTGCCATTTTGATGCGTTATTCTGTTTTGCCTCGAGGCGAATTTAGTAATGCTGCGTTTGTACAGCAAATATCTATCAGTATGATGATCACGTGTTACCAAGTATTTCCATTGAATGTGAAAATATTCCCGATATATGTTTTTTGCAAAAATATATACAGTTTCTTTGTATTTAATTAAAAAAGATTCCATAATAAATAAACAAAATAAAATAAAGACCATTAGCGTCTCTTGCTATTTATAAATAATTATGAATTTTGTTCCCTTTAAGGTAAAGAAAAAATATTTTGACAAGAAAACCTTGATATTGCTTTACTGGTGACACATTTGTAAAAATAATAATAATTTGACGCTTACACTATATAGCTCAGTATTTGGCCGAGCTTCTCCTACCATTTATATTCTACCACAAATGGAGGTACCTACAGCTTGTGCCGACTCCGAATGACAGATGTATTTTTCGGGTCTATGAAATAACTCCCACGAAATAAGTCCCACTTTTAAAAACGAAATAAGTCCCACCAAAAATTGCTTAAAAAATGAAATAACTCCCACGAAATAAGTCCCACCAAAATGAAATGATTTAAAAATTTACTTGAAATGAAATAACTCCCACTCAAAATGAAATAACTCCCCCTTGAATAACATATTTCTTAAATGAAATAAGTCCCACTTTCATAAACGAAATAAGTCCCACTTTTTCACTGTTTAATGCGATTTCAAATAAGAAGTATTTGGCTCTTCGAAAAAAACACACGTCGAATAATATGAATAATCAAAGCAGAGGAATAATAAAGAAAAATCGTATGCAAGCTTGCAGAAGGCTTCTTAATGGAATGCATATTACGAATTTTGATAGAATTCCAGAATTTATTATTAATTCTTTTTTCGGTCAAGGAACGTATAGAGAACGCCTACTAGAAACCGTTTCGGAAGGACCATCAGATTAAAATTATCGACCTTTATAAATGGCTTGAAGATCCAGTGCATGGTAGACGGTATTATAGTTTTAACGTGGCATTGGGATTAGTTGTATTTTGTAATGGTGATATTAGAAAACATGGAACACGAATTCCAATTTCCTACTAAAAATATAATAAAACACATACATACGTAATTACGTCAACAATTTTTTTTAATATTGTTTTTCCAGTAGTTAAGTTCGGTACCTATTTGTACACATTTCTTTAAAGCTTTTTATTATAGTAAGTATAAAGTAGTTTATAACAAAAAAAGGAGAGCCATGAGAGATAAGGACAAAAAATTATGGTTGTCCCTTTTACGAAATGTCCAATATATAACTTTTTGCATAAGAAAAAAATGAGAAATAAAGCTATAATGGCTTTATATTTCATGGCTCTATCGCACCCCTCCATAAAAAAATCATTTATTTATCAGATAAATATTTGAAGGGTTTCATGAACTTCTGCACGACAGAATGGACATACTAGTTTACTGGTTTGATCAATTTTGTGAGTTTGCATTGTAAGACAGCATTCACTGCAAATTTTCAAGTGCTTACAAGGACTTACAAGGTTTAACGACTCGTCTTCAATGTCCTCTTCCAAATATGATAATTCTTCAAAAAGATCTTCATCAGGCTCCATTTGTACAATTAAATTATTTTTTGATAACACCAGTTGGTCAAGGAATTTAGAAGGAGTTATAGTACCTTGTAAGAGATCATTCTTGAATTTCGAAATCATATCTGCTTTCAAAACACAGGACTTTTTAATACGCTTTTTTCCCACACTACCATTGGTATTCATCAATAGTTCAAATTTTCTTACTTTTTCAAATTCTTGCATCTGTAAAAATGCTACAAATTTGAAAAAAGTAGCTTTCTTTGGGATGCTTTTTCCTATGACGCTATTGTAAGCTTCTATTGCAGACGTAGTGCGGATTTCAGAATCGTAACCTGAAAAGTTATGTGGA